>JAUPFT010000004.1:48441870-49074370 GCA_036936625.1 Parnassius smintheus behrii
AAAAAAAAAGATTTTAACAGTAAATTACCTAAAATCAGTTTGTCGAAGGTACTAAAACTAATAGTAAGTTATTGTGTTTTATCTTCTACAAATATAGGTAGTAGTATGCAATAAGTTAAGAAGATATAGTTACCCGAGTTTTAGCGGCAACTTGACTGCCGGTGGATTGCCACTTCTGTATTATTATTTAAATAATGGTATGAAGTGGATTTTGATAGTTGTATGTGGTGCGATTTTGTGTATTAAATGCCTGCGCATGTGAACTAATCGTGGAAACGGTAAAACCAGTGCTCCAATGGTGTTGTGAACCTCAAGATAACATGTGTGCTTAGGGGATTTAAGATATTGCTAGTTACCCGATCCAGAGCCTGTCGTGCGGCGGCGAGGGCAAGTTGAGCGCCAGGCGGCCCTCAAGCCCGTTGACTTCCAGCTGCAGTTTGATGTCCGTGTTGGACAGGCCCTCCATAGCGCGCTTCACGTACTTGTAGTCCGTCACCTGACACCACCATACAATCATTTCCCGTCCTCCCACCCGACATAGATCTTATAGAAATCCTCTAATTTCTATTAGTTAGAATTGCAAATTCAATATATTCAATAACCGGTTATTAAATTCAAATGTAACCCTTATTCATGAGTAAGACTTTTATAATTAATTCTAGTGATAAATTGATTACTTTCAAAAAAATACTAATCTATTAGAAAGAACGTCGGTCACGGGCCATACATGCTGACCTGACTATAAAATAACGCAAACATAACTAGTGTATGGAATAATCCGTTCCCCTAGGCACAATCACCAATCCTAAATTGAAAATATTTTTTTTAAATAAAAAGAATATTAACAATGCTATAAACATTACTAATATGCCCCTTAACCACTCGTGGTAAGCTTAAATTGCTTGTGTTACGAGTGGTTCACGCCAGTAGTCGAATGGCGGATTCGAACCCACGACTTTTTTGAGTTCGCGGTCCGCGCTCTGCCATTAGGCTACTGTCGCTTATAATATTATTATATATTGTCGCTTATATTATTTAAAAGCCGACGATCATAGAACATTACACTTATGTATTTCGTGACTTTTGAGGTTATGATGTTATAAGTCTGCAGCCATGAATAAAACCTCACCTAAAACCATATATATATATATATATATATATATATATCTATATATATATATATATATATATATATACAGTATAATATAAAAATTGCTCCTAGTAACCTAGTAAAATAAAAAATAAACGCTTTGACAGCTCGTATGTCATAATACCACAGACTACATAGAGAAATAGAGATACTCATAATACGTTCCGTTCTAACTATTAATGCATTCTATATTAACTGTCAACCTATCATTTCCAACTCATTTTGGAATAATTAATCCATGTCCCCATCTAATAAGGATGTAATTGAAAATAAACTACAAAAATAAATCAAAACTCTACCGTAAAATCCAGTATTTAAAAAAAAGTAAACATATAACGGTAGTGTTAATTTAGTGTTATGATTGATGGTGTACCACAGATAAAAACGGGACGGGTTTAGATGCGTGCAAAACCTACAAAAATTAGTAAGGAAATGAGGTTTTTATTACAAAGCTAATTTATTTCACCGGCTTCAATAAAATAAATTGAACCCCGTATTTTGATATACACATAATTCACTATTTTTGACGTATCAATCATTGGTTGTCGTTTCATATTTTGATCAGGTCATATTTGACCCATGCTATTTCTGAATCTCAACAACAGTGCCACCTACCGGATCCAAATGTGAATCTAAACAATCTGTGTGTGTGTGTTTGAATGGGTCCCTATTCAAACACACAAAATATCATCCAAATTGGTCGAGCCGTTTTTGAGTTTTAGCGAGACTAATGGACAGCAATTATATTCTTTTTTTATTTTTTAAAAACTTTACCTCCACACTAGAATATTCTCCTGTATCGTGGGGGCAGTTTACAAACATAAATTGCACAAGGACAAACATCCAGACCCGGAACAATTATTTGTAGGCCATACAAATACTTGCTCCGTGCGGGATTCGAACCCTTGGCCCTTAGCGCTCTAACTTATCACTAAGCCGCTGCGCCACGGAGCCGTCAAATTGATTTTCATATACAGATTAATAATGAACGTTATAGAATATTCTCAAAAGTCCTTACAATAAATTATGTATACGAATTATGTATACGACGTGTGTAGGATAGTACGCTTGGATTTTCTGATAACTTTACTGTGTAAATGTCAAATTCACGACACTGTCATGAGTCATGACATGCTGTTGTTTTGAAATGACTATTTTATATAGTTTAAAGTAAATAATAAAATGCGGTCACAAAATAGTAATAATAATAATTCTAATAAATATTTATATCTATAAAGAGTATTTGAGTTTGATTTTTTGCAGATCCTACACAATGCAATTAGTTAGTCCGCAATGCGAAGCGAAACGCCATACTGTTAACACACATGTGAAAGTAATATCATATTCACATGATATTTATTTATATTTAGCAAGCATGAACGAACCCACACGCATATCTAAGTTATTCTTTGTACTACATATTTAATAAGTATATAATATAAAATATAGATACAGATATGAAAGAGCGGATTCACAAAAAGAGATTCCGGCCACTGATGAATGTAAAACTAATTCTTTTACTAAAATAAACTTAAATATTATTATTATTTATAATCTGTCGATTTAATGTGTTGACAAAGCATTTTTTAGTAACTTTTTAAAATCGGATACTGGCATTTGACTGATGACGGGGTTTATATTTCAATTAAAATATTTTGATACTTAGACTTCTTATATTTAAACAATATTGTATATTCAATATTACTTTCTTTTTAGGTCTGTCTCGCGTGGACTCCAGGCAAAGGAAAAGGGTCTCTAGATATGGCCGTCCTATAAAAGGGGTTGTAGACGATTTTGACTAATGAGCAATACATCCTAGTTAATGAGTATTACATTCACGCAGTTCTATTCACGAATTGCGTAATAATCGTAACCAACATATTAATTATCTTATCCATTAACAAGCCAGTTGATTGCTTTGGGCGTCATATCATATAATAGTGCCTACATTTATGTTTTAACAAACAAAACATTTAAACTTTTTTAAGTACATACTTGTACATATGAGTCTATGAATCACATTAAATTAAAAAGTTACGGGGGAAAATGTGTTTATTTTTATTTTCGCTTATAAAGAAGTGCTCCTAGGTAGAAATAAAGTTCTAAATCTAGTTATTTCCGGGGCAAAATTAGTTACGTGGATAAAAAATCGCTTGTGTTCTCGAAAAATATATTAAAATTCTTAGTTTAAATACATAAAAAGTGCCAATAACTTCATAGCTTTGAAGTTAAGTGTTTATTTGTGGCTGTGTATAGTGTACTTGTCGATATAATTAGTGGAAATTACTTCAAATTCTAACAATAACAGTTCTGCTAGCTTACTCTTGAATCCAATAACAATTTCGATCCAATCTCAATTTCAATCCAATGTTGACAAATTAGCGTACTCTTGAAAACAATTTTGACAACATTGAATTGAAATCGAAATAGCGCTTGGATTGGCCAACAATTTTATTGTACCACATGAAGTTAGCTGCGTTACTCTTAGCAACAGGCATGTTTTATTTATCGTTAAACCGGTAAAGTCATAATAAACCCTTTGTAACTTTCATAAACGAGCGTTTAAGTAGTAAAAATACTTAATAAATGGTGTAATTCGTCAAACATAACATCTTTTCGTACAGTTTTTATAAAAAAACGCTATATTTGCGAGTTTTAATTAATTATAAGGCTGTATAGGAGCGTGTCTTTGCCTCATTTTTTGTTGTCAGAAAAAAATTGTTATCACGACGATCATGAAACAAAGTAAACAAATATCAACTTTCTAAGAACTCTTTTTAAGTTTAAAGGTGAAGTGCTTTTTAAGTATGTGTACAGTGAATTAGTAATATACCTTTCAATTTGGGTATAACTACAAACAGTGTGAAATAGTTCATTACCGCATTAACAAAATTAAGCATCATATGAAACAGACGAAATGGACACTGTTAGCTAATTAGGAGGAACAAAATAAATAATAATGTTCAAGAATAGGCTAAAGTAAGTATAACAACGTTTTTTAAGAATTTTATAAGTAGATATGTTTTTTAATTTGGGCACAGAAAAAAAGCAAATTTTGGCCTGTTGAACAATATTAAACTAGGGATTGATAGCAGTCACAGGTGGTCAAGTGTTGCTTTTGAAGACTCAATTTACAATTAACCTTTCTCACTACTTAGTTATTACAAATAACAATGTTGATTCGTTAACTTCACAATATTGTTGTGTGGCACCTAATAATAATAATAACTACATTTTTACTCACTTTTAAAGACAGACATTTTAATATTATTTTATATTTCTAGGACCTACAGCTGGTTGATTTCATGGAGAAAAGAGACTCTTTCTAATGAACTTTATCTTCTAGATACGGCCACATAGAAAGTGGACTTGGTCGAGCCCCTACCTACAGTTTGATAAAAATAAGGAACTTGCAATATGTATGCCTTACACTCAAGTGGTAAAAAGGTAATCCATCATTTTTTAATTGCAATAATTTTCATAAATTGATGTCATATGTGTTATCCTTTAGTGTAGAGAAATGTTTCAATAAATCTTAAACATCCTATTAAATGGCTTGTGATGGATTAAAACTTCTGATTCAAATATTCGACCTTAATTTTGTCAAATTGATTTATAATACATTACTCTACAGAGATGGGATGTTATCAAATATTTATTTTCAGCAACAACACTCTATCAACAAGAAATGATCAATATATGGAGCATCCGAAAATAAAGTAATAATCAAATGTAATGTCCGAAATAGCCAGGACAATTGAGAGTTTTAATATTATTGTTTTAAATTTTCCAAAGAGATTACAACAACAATAGCATTGCTGTAATTTAAAATAAGACTTTCATTTAATTTTACAAATGTTTTAATGTTATTTTAAATTTATTTGTTTTCTTTTAACTACTTTTGTAAAAGAAACTGATTTTTGGTTCACTGAAGATATAATTTTAAGATTTTAATTTCATAGTCTTATCATTTGATATATAATCAATATGTTTTTGATTACATATGTTAAGCTATATTATCAAATTTCAAATATGAAAAATAGATTTAATGTAGATTTAGTATGTAGGTAAGAATATATACTAATGTTGATAGGTTGATAAAAATGTTTGTATTATATTAAATAAATGGTTAAATTTTTATCACAATTTTATTAACTAATCCTTATTAAAAAGCAATGAGTGAATGCAGAAAATAAAGTAAATGGGGCTCTAAACGCTATTGTGAAAAGTCAGAATGTGTCAAAAAAGGCACATATGGCTATGTTAGTCCCTATTTTAACATATGGTAGTGGAAGTTGGGTGTGGCAGAAGAAGCACGAAAGTAGAATAAACGCAGTAAAAATGCAGTCATTAAGGAGTATAGTAGGGCTGAATCTGAGCGAGAGGGTGAGAAATTGTGTGCTAAGAGTGTTGTTTGCAAGATAATGTGACCAGTATTAAGAAAGGAATGCTTCGGTGGTATGGTCATATACAAAAAATGAATGAGGAACAAGTGACAAAGCAAATTTATGTTGCAGAAGTGAGCGGCAGAGTTGGAAATCGATGTTCTAGGCGAAAGAATACCGACCAAAATGGCGGTATATTGAAATTGGGCCAAATTAAAGGTACCCTTAACCGACGAGCATGTATGTGTAGGCATAATGATGTGGAGGAGGCAAGAGAGGTGTGTCAGGATTATTCCAAATGGAAGTCTGTAGTGTTTGCCCACCCCTCTGAGTGACAGGCGTGAGTGTTTATGTTGCTTAACACAACTTATATGTTATTAAAATTACGTTAGCTATATAATTTTATTTTTAATTCTTATAAAATTATACATTTATTATATTCATATTTCCTTTACGTGTGAAACCCGCCAATAAACCTCTCAGACATGATAAGAACCTCTGCCCAGCAATGGGATGCTTTAGATCATACTTGAGATATCTAAACAAACCTCTTTAAACCTTTGCGCCGCCTAACTATTGAAAATATTTCTTCTACAAAACAACCACTTTAAAACGAATTAAAAATAAAGGCTGTAACAATATGATGTAAAATATATTCTCTACGGAGGATCATATTTAGGTTTTTATTCATGCACTATTTTCTCACTAAAGTCCTTAAAATACAATCATTAGCTCGATAATTATCATCACTCATAGAAAAAAACTTAAGTGCTTAAAATGCATAATTTGAAGCTCATTTAGTCATTATTTTAATTGTAATGGACTATTACGGCGTAGAATAATAGACGCAAGAGCTAAACATGTCATTATTTCATCGAAAACAATAAGACTATTGCAGAAAACAAAAGATTAATATGAACACAATTCCTAGAACGTTACTGTTTTGCTATTGCCTTAATTCAAATTCCAATGCAATATCAAACACAATACGCTGCTGTCAACTAACTGTCAAAAGTGCGTCGGCAGTACCGATTTCGCTTGGACAATTTCAATTCCAATCCCAATTAGTTCACACAAATACCACGCAATACTAAACTAATTTAGCGCTACAGTCGCTTTCAAGAGTACCAAATGTCATAATTCCAATCCCGATCGATCGGAATTGTTTTCAAGAGTAAGCCTACAGTTCATAAACGATCATTCAAATTTAAATTACGTTCAAGGTGTTGACAAAAACGCGTAAGCGACGCTAATTGCACGGCGCTAACGACCTTTTTGTCACAACATCCTACCTTAGATGCGGCCTGTGAGCGGGATTGACTAACGGCTTGCAACAAAATAATATTGCAAACTGGAGCTTAACTTCTCTGCTTTTGGGTGACTTTTGCTTGGCTTGTCTTGCATTCAGTTTAAATAAAATGCCTCCAAAAGCGAAATACTGTGCGGGCTGTTCGAAAAAAATCACAAACCGCGAATTTTTGTCTTGCTGCTTATGCAATGATACCTATGATATTGAATGCGTAAATTACTCTTACAAGTTATTTTGCCTTATGGATAAGGAAAAGAAAGACAATTGGAAATGCCCAACATGCAAAAGTAAACAAAGGAAGTTCGACAATACTAACACCCCTGTACAAGGCTGTCGTATGGATTCGCTTTCATCTGCATGTGATCAGATAACCGAAGACTCTGAAGAATGTAATTTAACTCAACGCAAACCGCTAATCCCAGAGAAACAACCATTATCTCCTGGTTCTTCTTCTATCATGGACGATAAGGTTTTAGTCAATATTATACGTCGAGAAATACAGCAGTCTGTGACGGAGGCTGTTGAATCAGCCGTCAAGATGTATTTTTCTAAGGAGTTCGATGAAATTAAAAGCGAATTGGCTACCTTACGAGAAATCGGCAAGTGTGGAATTTCTTAGCTCTCAATATGACCGGATGAATTCTGACATAAAAAATTTACAGGATCGACTTAGCGTGGTTACTAGAGAATTTAACGCTATCCAGTCAAGTATTAGATATCTCAGATAGACTTAACCTAATGGAACAGCACTCTCGGGAAACGAACATTGAGATCAACGGCGTTCCGGAAAATAAGTCCGAAAATTTGCTGTCCTTAGCGAAACAACTTTGCTCTACTATTTCCGTCACTTTTATGGACTCTGAAGTACTATCGGGCACTAGAGTAAGAAAAATGAATGATAACAATGATCGTCCTCGTTCCATCAATCAGTCCACAATAAAACGTGACGCAATATTGGCTGCGGTTTCCAGTTTTAATAAGAAATACACGACAGATAAACCTAATTCTTCTCATTTGGGACATGGTGGGAATAAATCACCCGTATATGTTTCTGAACAAAACCTATCCCCTCAGAACAAAAAACTACATGCTAGCACCAGAAACATTGCACGTGAAAAGGGTTATAAATATGTTTGCATCCGTAATGGTCGTATTTTTGTGCGAAAAGAAGATCATACCCCTGCAAAACAAATCAAATGCCACGACTCTTTGAAAAACTTGTAATTACATAATTTGATACGCCATATTACTAAAACCGTAACTGTCAAAATAAAATTCAATATATATTATCAAAATTTCGGAGGTCTGAAAACTAAGACGGACAACATTAAACTATGTTCACTGGTTACCCATTATGATATAATAGTGGGAACAGAAACATGGCTTGACGACACAGTATCGGACGGGGAACTGTTCGGCGCAAACTTCAATGTTTATAGACGTGATCGTAATTCTACCCATCTCGCTGGCAAGCGAGGCGGAGGTGTCCTGGTAGCAGTATCGAAGAAACTGTACTCTAAAAGAGTTAACCACTTTGAGAGCTGTTATGAAGACTTGTGGGTTTCGGTGAGAGTGAATATTAATGGTAAACTCGTGGACTGCTTGTTTTGTGTAGTATACTTGCCCCCTCCAGTAACTAATAGTTTATTAGATGGATTTCTTGACAACTGCAATATTGTAATGCAATCATGTAGTAACGACACAATAATATTGGGTGATTTTAATTTGAATTTTATAGATTGGATTACCGATGTTACCAAATCCGTAAACAAATTAACCCCTAACAATTATTGCTGTAATTTAGGATTTCAGTTTATTGACTTCTTGTCTTTAAACAATTTATCACAATTTAATGCTGTGAAAAACGCTAATAACAGAACCCTTGACCTTGTTTTAAGTAATCTTAAGAATATAAATGTTGCTGAATGTCCATGTCCAATAAGTAAAACTGATCGTCATCATCCTGCTTTAGAGATAAATGTAAATATGTCAGTACCGCATTTGTTGAATAATAAATCTTTTGCTACTCACAATTTTAAAAAGGCTGATTATACCAAAGTAAATTCTAGGTTAAGTAGAGTTGATTGGGGTTTTGAATTTAGTAATTGTCAGGAGGTCGATGTCATGGTGTCTAGGTTTTACAAAATACTTTATTCCATTATTGATGAAACTGTACCAAAAACGAAGCCGCGTAATTTAAAGTTTCCTATTTGGTTTACGCCGAACTTAATTAAACTAATAAAAGAAAAAGAAAAGATCCGATTAAGGCACAAAATTTACAAAAATCCAAGAGATACATTAGAACTCAAGCTCTTAAATTACCGGGTTCAGTCGTTGGCCTCTAAGAATTATTTAGATTATATACGGGAAACCGAAAAATCCATTCAGTCTAATCCTAAAAAGTTTTGGTCGTTCGTCCGTCATCGGAAATCCTGCGATTATGGTTTTCCAGAAGAAATGTACCTAGACAATCTCTCGGCTAATAGTGGTGAGGGGATATGTAATCTTTTTGCTCAACATTTTTCATCTGTGTTCTCCCAACCCAAGTGCACTGCAGCTCCTGTATTGTTCGATGTGTATCCACAAAGTTCTTTGCATGATATAGAAATAAAAACAGAACGTAAAATCCTGAGTATACTGAAGTCGCTAGATATCTACAAAGGAGCGGGTCCTGACGGCATTCCTCCTCTGTTTATAAAAATGACATCAAAATATCTAACTCTTCCTCTAAAACAAATTTTTAGTAAATCGTTATTAACCAGGTCCTTTCCAACTGACTGGAAACGTTCCAATGTTATACCTATTTACAAGAAAGGAGATAAAAATAATGTTAAAAATTATAGACCGGTTTCAATTATAAGCTTATTTCCAAAGATATTTGAACGCTTAGTTTATCCAAGTTTAACAAATCATCTAAAAAATATTATCGTAGAGGCAATTTGATGGATTACGTCATGAAAGTTGCAAGTGCAATGGATGGTCAAATGCAGGTGGATTCCATATACACGGATTTTTCTAGTGCATTTGATGTCGTGGACCATCATTTACTTATATCTAAATTAAATTCGTACGGCGTGCATGGGAATTTACTTCGTTGGCTAAGTTCTTATCTCAAAAATAGATTACAAAGTGTCGTATTGCATGGATACAAGTCTAATGGTTATGTGGCTCTATCAGGCGTACCACAAGGTTCACATATTGGTCCTATTCTTTTTTTGGCGTTTATTAATGATATAACACAAAACATTAAGTTCAGCCACTGTTCCATTTTCGCCGACGATTTAAAATTGTTCAAAGCTATTAAAAACCAGGATGATGTTCTATCTTTACAAAATGACCTTGATGCTATCCATGAATGGTGCAAAAGTAATATAATGAAACTTAATCCTCGTAAGTGTACCTACATTAAATTCACAAAGAATAAATCTACTGTTGAATCTTGTTACTTCATTAATAAAGAGGTACTGAGTGAATCTTCATCCACCCGTGATCTTGGGGTCATTCTTGATAACAAACTTAGCTTTATAGAACATATAGATAATGTGGTAACGCGCTCATGGAAAATGTTAGGTTTTGTCAAACGTACATGTAAGGATTTCAAAAATGCTCAGACTCTGATAACTATCTATAATGCATTGATTCGTAGCAGTTTAGAATATGCCTCGGTGATATGGAATCCTTCTTATAAAATTCACATTCACAGAATCGAGCGTATTCAACAAAACTTCACCCGATTCATTGCATATAAAGTTCAAAACTGTCCATACTATAAAGATTATAACTCTAGACTTTCTTATCTTGGAATGAGTTCACTGGCTGACCGACGAAAACTTTTAGACTTAATGACGCTACATAAACTTCTACACGGTAAGTTAATTTCGCCAAGTTTATTGCAGCAAGTGTGCTTTAAAATCCCTTATCATATTCCTAGACACCCAATTACTAATTTGTTCAATATTCCCATCAGTAGAACCAATTTAGGCAAGTTTTCTCCGTTAAGAGCAGCCAACCCGTCTTACTTTTCATACAAACGCTCGTACATGATTATGGCATTGTAATAGATATTTCTTTGAAATTTTTTAACTAATAGGTATTTTGTGCACTATATCTAAGTTTCTGTCAAAACAAAAAATCAAAATTTGGAGAAACAAATTCAGTATAAGCCTCCAAAAATCTGCTTTTTAGCACAAAATTACCTGAAATTTGGCCGTTCATAATGTACTCATAAATAATAAAACCAATGAAAATATTTTGATAGAAAACTCGAAAATTTAATGGAGTTTCTAAGTGTATGTATACGTATACGTGTTTTTCAGTAAGACTTACTGAAAAACACGTATTTCCTGGATCAAGTTTTATGAAATTTCCGCACACTATTTTTCGTTGACTGTTATCGCGTTCTCACTCGCTTGTTAGTCAAGTGGTGGTGAGGTATGCGGGGGACGAGTCGTGCGGGGTTGTGGCGGGGTGAGACACTGGTGCACCCGCGCTCGGCTCTCGGGCCTCCCGGGAATTGTTAGCAGGTATAGAATTTGTTGACTGCGCGTAAGCGAATGTGCTGTTGCATTTTATTTTTAGTTAATTCTATTTTACCTACTACAACGATCTTGTTTTTTATACCGGGGATTCTTGTATGAAAAGATATACAAAGATCCAACTTTTTGGTCAGATGATAAAATATTGAAACTGACGCAGTTCTACTTTAAATGTGTTCTGCCAGAAATTATTGACCCACGTTTCCAACGCAAACTGCCAATGAGAGATAGATTCGATGATTGACTGTATTAGATAATAATATTTTTTTTTCTAAATTTTCAATCACTTCTGACGTTTTATGTATTGTTTGTAAAGTGTAACAAAGTTTTTTAGATTAAAATTGATATTTACCCAACTTTATTTAGACTACTTTATTTGATCAACCAAACATACATTTGTAGTTTAATTAATAATTAATTACCTAATTTCCGTCGTCCGTACTAGACAAAGTATGTAATATAATAAAATAAAACGGTACTAAATGTAGGTATACACCTGTCCTGTATGCAGAGAAATTTACAAAACTATGGCTATGCGCACGTGGGGCCATAGTAGCGAGACGCGTGCGAATAATTCAATATTATTGTCATGATCATGAATGGCTTACAGAGTTACAGACTAGCGGTCGACCGCCCGCGAGTCAGCGGCGAATGTTACCGAACGCCAACCGAGCGCTCAGGCGCTATCTCTCTCTTTTCGCTTTCCTTCTTTTTCTAACATTGCGCTGGATGAAACAACATGCTTTTTAACCATACTCGCGTTGACGATAGACGGGTCGGGAAGGGCCCTCTTAAGCAGATGTATGCGAACTTACAACAGCTTAAACAATCATGACATCGACATCTTTAGCGACCCCGAACGTGAATTCAAAAGAAAATGTAAAGACTTATTGTTACCTGCCTTGCCAGAATAATGACTCAAAATTATTATTTATTGTAATTATTACTGGATGTGGTGCTTTTACTTTGATTGATTAGTTTAATTCCTTTTTGATTTAGAGTTTATATGTTGTTTAGGTTTTTTTTCTCTTACATTGATGTATACACCTGTAAAGACATATCCTTTATCTAAAATGTAGTATTTTTGATTGTAACAATGTTTACTGATATTGTCGATGGTGTATCTATTTAAATAAATAAAATAAATAAATAAACATTGCTCAAATTGCTGAGAGAGCTAACACATGACATACAATTCCTAGGAGAGGTAGGACAGGAGAAATTCACAGAAGACATGTCTTTATTCATTATACAAGTTGGAAACAGTAGTAGCGGCAGCAGTAACTCTGATGTTAGCACCGTTTCGTTTAGTGATACGTCAGGTGCTGTATATTTAGAAAGTGATTTTGACTATGGTTCGTAATAAATATATTTTTGATTTTTGTCTTCTTTTTTGTTACACTTTTTGCACTTAAAATCACAATATTTTCACAATTCCCAGTTCAAATATGGTATATAAAAATACAAAATATAAATAAAAAATCTGAAAATCTTGAGGTCAAGTATCTAGATTTTTCTGTGGTACTATACACTAATGATAGTGTTGCCAAGTAGGGTTTTTGATAGTCCTTGTTATTTTTCCATGTAAACACATTTAATCGACAGAGTATATATGACTTATCAACAACAAATTGCATGACAAACCTGCTGGAAGTATTTGTTTGTGGCAATCTTGTCAACCATTCGCAAAAATTTCTTCTTAGAAGATCCTCCTCCCTCTGCCGTGTTCGGTCTGATAAAAATATCAAATAGAAAAATTTAATCACAGGTTTACGACTGATGTCAGCTCACAGTTGGGCTTCCTGAGATTTCTATTACTCTCTGCTGACTTCCACGTAATAAGGGACAGGGATGGATTTACTTACGTCTCAAGTCAAATCTATATATATCTTGTTTATTTATCAGTCTATGTATATATTGTGTCAAGCAAACAATTATAGACTAAGTAAAGAGTATAGAGCTTCTAAAGTTGTAAATATCTTCTACTGCCCTTTTGGATTTTAATTTTATTTTATACTACTTGCTTTTTGTGTTTATACGAAAAAAACAGACATAATTATTACTTCAAATTATTCTTTTTAACATTTAAATATTTTTATCGTGTATTTATTTAATATCTTTTTATCTTTATGTGAAAATGGAATCTTATGATCTGATAGAAAAGTTGTAAAATTAATATTTATGGAATTGGAAGGTAAAAAAACTGTGTCTAGAAATTGGTGTGTTAGAAAGTTATGAGGTCTTAAAAGGATGGTGTCGAGATTACAATACACTGTCATAATGTCCGATACTACGTCCATGAAAATAATAGTAGTCTAAATTATATTTCATCGCTTTATTTTTCAGATATAAACATTCACCAAGTAGTCCCCTAAAAGCTACAGGTGACTATGCACGCTTAAAAAGACACTCAACTGAATAAACTGAAGTTGACCGTGAACCGTTACCCCTCGGAACAGTCGACTCGGGAAATAAATTGCGTTAAAAAGTAATAATGAACATACGGCAAATCCGGAGGCGGCAGGTTCTCCCCGCCATCGTCAGTCTGCATCGGCGGGCTTTCATCGTCACTGCTGGATTCCGCCGAGTCCTCTACTTCAGAGTCATAAATAGCTGGTTTACGTTTCTAAAAACAAACGTGAAATTGTTTACTACCAAACTGTTCAACATATAGCAAACTTTATGAGGTAGCTAATTATTGGCTATGGAAACAATTTATAAATTTATCGGAGAAAGAGGGTAGAAATAAAAAGAAATTACAACCAGAAGTGACGGTAAATCCCGAACGCCCCCATTCCTTCGAACAGTATCGTTTATTCACTGTATATTTTATTTATTTTATTTGGTCTTAATCAATGTCGTGATTCTAGCCGTCGGTCTTTCAGTTGTAAAATGACACTCATAGTACTAAATTGGTTTCTAGTGAAGTGCTGAATTGTAGTATTAGTGAGCGTGTAGTGGCGATGTAAGAATATCCACCAGCCCTATCGACCCGATGGTGTCGTAAGAGACGACAGGGAAAGTGAAATAGGATATAGGCAGCAGTATCTTCCTGATAACAAATCAAAATATTAAACTATGATTGCCAACCAGTTTGCCAAGCGTGGCTACTGTGGAAAAATCCCCCCTGCAACAGTCAGCAATTCACTGGTCCGCACACGCACACGTACACTCAAGTTTCACTACACGTCCACTCTCGCCCGCGGCGCGGCCATCGTGATACTGACGCGATGCGCTTTTTTTGCGCCCAAAGCAAATAAGGGCAACCCTCCGGTAACGGGGGAGGGAGGTGGAGAATGCTCATAGCATACCACGCAGCCGGCTGCGTGGTTATGTGGAGGTTATACTTTTACGCGATGCGCTCGAAACAGTGGACATTTATACTTCTGTTTTAACAGGCAATATAAATGATACTACTTTCATCCCGATCTATGAACTTTATTTTATTAAATACATACTAGCATTTTTAAATCACGTACACTACAACCCCCTGTGAGGCAATTACTGGGGGCGGCCTGTGTTGAGTAGAGGACTTTTAAAGGCTGTAATGAAACATTGTAAGGTGTGTAATTATAAAATCAGTAAAAAAAAGTTTAACATTTGAGGACTAGAAAAAAATGTTGCTAAAGCCTTAATTTAAACTAAGGTCAATGGTACAAAATTTATTTTTTCGTGGCACCCGATTTAGCCCCGCGTCTTAGATAGGTTTAAAATAACACAACTTACTTGAAATTGTTTATCAGCACCGGCTCCCGGCGAAGAAGGAGCATTCACCTCAGTTTCTTCAACGTTTTCATTTGCTGACATTAAATGGTCCTCTAAGGTTACATCTATTAAAATGAAGTAAAAACAAACATAAAGTATATGAAAGAATTAATGTTTTATAATTAGTCAACGCCATAATATGTGCATCCGTACAACCGTCGTAGCTCAGATGGTTAGCGCTCGCGGTAAGTTTCAAGGTACGCGAGCAAACCGGGTTCGATCCCCGCCGGCACCAATGAAATTGTTATCTACAATTTTAAGTGCCGATTTACCACGTGCTCGGCGGTGAAGGAAAACATCGTGAGGGAACCTGCATGTCTGAAAAAAATATTTCGAAGACGTGTGAAGTTCACCAACACGCACTGGGGCAACGCGGCGGACACTTCCTTATTCTAAAACCCTCTCAGAAATGAACGAAGGCCTGTACCCAGCAGTGGGACGTATATAGGCTGTAACTTTATAATATGTACATACTAGATAGTGGATTAGATGGTGAACTTATCTTCTGCCTAGAAGTCCGTATGGAAAGGTTCCACTCTCTTAGCTATTTCAGCTTCTAAACAGCAGTGCATGTACTGCTGTATTCCATTTTAAAGGGTATAGAGATTTAATTACAGTATAACGACAGACAGTAAGGTATTCCATCTGAGTCCTCAGAGGTGATGACGCGTCTGAAGCTTTCTTTGTTTGAAGTTGGCTGCAGACGTCCGTGTTTCGTACAGCAGCGACAGGCTACTATTTCACGCTGGTATTCTGTAAGAGCGTGGTCCTTCCCCGGTCAAGCCGACCCATTCGTGCTACAAATATTCTACTAATATAGTCGCAGCACGGCTCTACCACGTATAATTTCAAGATTTCAATATTTAAAATCCAAGGCGACTGCGTTATTCAATCTGCATACCCAGCGCAACGATTATGGCAAATGCTCCTTACAACGGGATAGGCCATACGCACAGCTGTGGACTTTTAGGCTGCCAGTCCAATAACGCGGAGCGGAGAAACGGAGAAATATTAACCTATTATATATTCTACACGACACCCAAAATTATATAAGAAGCTAGTGCCATCTTTTTCTAACACTAGGCTTTCTTTCTAGCTCTTATCGTGTGTACCATATGTCCTTATTATATGTAACACATACTTCTCCGTATTACGTAGCCCATTAATAAGTAGCACATGGCTCGTAAGTTAATTGAATTCTCATATTTCTTTCAAAGAAAAATTATGTATGTCAATGATCATTTTAAGGAACATTGTTCCACGCCGTCAACAGTCTCCTTTTGTGCGTTAGTACCAACATTTGGGGGAGTCGCGGGAACTAAAACTATCAATCGAGACGTAGGCTTTCTTAGGATGCCGGTATTCGTAATGACGTCAACAACTCTAGTGTGACCTTCCTTCTCAGGTGAATGTCTTATGAATTTTGTTTGGATTGCATTAAATCAGCGGAGCGGAGATTTTATGCAATCCTATTTTTTAATATTTCTCCGTTTCTCCGCATCGCAGCCTGTGTTAGATGGAAGTATTAGACGGTAAATTAACTTTTCGGAGTGGATTGTCTGTCGCAATCCAACGCCTCAACGATACCGGAAAAATAACGATTATTTTAGTAAAAAATTCCTGAAAGATATTAAAATTAATTCGCTAACATTCGCAAAAAATTTAAATTATGTGTTTCCTAGCATGAAGAAAACCTCCCTACCTCAATCACGTGCATTATCACCAACTCCCAACAGTCATTGAACGAGGCGTCATGAGAAAAAATAGACTGCGATGGCTGACCGCTAAGTACTTACTGCACTTAAGCTTAAACGTAATTGAGAAGATGTCTTTTTACGCGTATCTTAGCTAAGAATATATATAGAATTATGTTAAACATCTTTAATATAACTTTTGTTACTGCCGAAATTATTTTCGATTTCGATTCACTTTTTGATTCAGATTTCAGAAGTAAGCTTTTAAAATCAGTTTCGAAAAAAGAATTTTCGTGACTGATATGAAAAGCTTATTCGCGAATCAATTCAAATCGAGGAACACGATCGAGTTACTATCAAGCTTTATCAGCGCCGTTAGGCACATCCAGTTATTTCACTATCCGGAGATTATTTATAATAAATGAAAAATTTACTTCTTAAATATTTTATTACATAAATAAGATAAATTTATCAAGAAAAAGTGTACTTATTGCATGCGATTGTGAAACAAGTTTTCAGCAGCGGGCTGCTTAAGACTGTCATTGTGATAATTCCAATCCTATATGAACCACTATTTGATTCTATTCTATTTCGTAAGTTAAAATTCAAAAATATGTTGTATTTCATTATAGTCCTCATAAGTAACAACGCATCTGCACTTTGAATCTTTATCTTTTATCCTGTCTTAGGTGGACATCTTAGACTTTGCCAACCTTAATCTATATAAAAAATGGTTGTCTGCCAAGTCGGTTTATAGACGATAGTTTAACGTGACAACGTCATAAAAAACATTCTGAAGTACTAATTAAGTATATAACAAGTATACTAAGTATATTTATATATATTAAGTAAGTATATTAAAATCATATATCAATGGAAACGTTATTAAATAAGCTATCAGATTAAGCATAACAGATTTATATGTTATATATATATATATATATATATATATATATATATATATATATATATATATATATATATATATCATGTATATGTTACAAATAGTTTGCTGTCACTCGACGCCATATTATGGCGTTTGACAGATGCGCATATTATTTGAGACGCCAGAATATGGCATTTGGACAGACGAGGGGCTAATATCAAAGACGTCTATGTATAGAATTATTTCGGCAATTTAGTACAAAAACTGTGCCACAGCGCGGGGGCTGTACGGTAGCTGGCATGATAAAAATGCCACGTACTTAGTATTTTCATTCGCACCAGTTATTGTTCATAGGCAAACACAAACTAAACTTAAGAGTACATTTTTTATCAGAAATAAAATTCAAATTATGTTGACAAAGTGCGGGTATAAATAATGGTAGCATTTTCTTAGTCACATTAAAGAAAATCAATGTTAGATTGTCGATAACAAAATGTTCGCGGTTTATATAACAAAGAACTAGTCTCCTAGGCCGCTCACAATCGACTTAACTAGTTACGGAGAATTTAGAGTAAGTTAGTGCGCGTAGTAAATGTATTAAGTGCGCAGAGTCTGTCTAGTAGTAATGAAAAAAGAAGTGTTTGATTGTTATTGTAAGTAGAGGGTGTGTCTCACTCTTCTCCTTGAGCTTCATGAGGTTGATCTGGGTGGAGATGGCGATGTAGGCGCCGCCGTCGTAGCGCAGGTCCGCGTCGAGCCAGACGCCGCGGTCGTCGCAGGCGGGCGCCGCCACGCGCCGCACCAGCGGGCACGCGCCCGCCAGCGACAGCTCCGTCACCACCAGCGGGCTCATGAACGACGGCAGCTGGACACACCGTTCACTTACCCATCATTATTCGTTCGTCGTTTTTCCTTAACACATTTAGAGGCACGCACAAGAAAGGTTTGATCGCTCCTGTTGTAATTATCGTGGGTACTGGCCACAAACTTTAGTAAATGCTATCAATAGAAAACTAAAATTACTGAGTATCATATAGTGAGTACTGTAAAATTTACAGCGAGCGCCTAGTCCCTGAGCTACCAGGCTGTAAATCTCACAGTACGCGAGCAACGGGTTCGATCCCCGCCGGTACCAATGAAAGTGTTGATTACAATTTTAAGCGCTGATTTACCACGTGCTCGGCGGTGAAGGAACACATCGTGAGGAAACCTGCATTTCTGAGAAAAATGAAAAAAAAAACATTTCGAAGACATATGAAGTTCGCTAACACGCATTGGGCCAGTGCTGCGGATATTTTCTTGCCCTTAACCCCTCTCAGAAATGAGAGAAGGAGGCCTATGCCCACCAGTGGGACGTAAATAGGCTGTAACTATAGTACCTTAGTAAACCTTATTACATTAGTGTAAAGTTAATACGATATAGATGTCTGCTCAGAAAGTGAATTCAGTGATGATATTAAATGGCGATATTGCTTTAAATGATATTATAGAAGATGCCAAGTGTTATGTTAGATTTGTTGCCTAGAAAATCTAAAAGGATATATGTGGCATGCTATAATGATTTAATGTTTTGTTTGTAATTTAAAGTATTATAATTTATAATAGAAGTTACTAATTAAAGTTTTATTGTTCTGTATTTATTATTTATGTTTCAATAAATGTTTATTGGTGAGTGTAGGGAACGAAAGACTCTTTTTAGTTTTTATTGAAAAAGAGGCATTCTGTTTCAGTCGTCAACGGTGGCAACGCATTTGTATTTTGATTCTTAACAGAATATATATAACAATGTCAATGGAACACAACATCTACTTAGTATCAAGTAAACTGTGTACTGGTTTGTTACCCTTTTCTTTTAAATTAAAAAAAAATGTATATACGGGCGAGGTTACCTTGAGCGTGTTGAGCTTGCGCTGTATGCGTGCCTGCAGGCGCGCGATGATGGCGGGGTCGCGCATCACGTCGAACATGATGCGCGCCAGCAGCGTGTTCAGCCACGCCACCTCGCCCGGCAGCAGCCTGCACTCGCACTCCGCGTCCGGAGCACCCCCGCCCGCGCCCGCGCTCCCACCCACGCCCTGCGCGATACCCACGAAATATTGCTCAAATCAATACTACACAATACAAATCCCTCTACTGCACGCTAGGAAACATTACAAACACATATACAACACGTAACATAATTAACGCACTTTGAGAAAGTAGTTTGTTCAGAATCGTTTACTGAATCGATTCCTTTCATTTTAAAAAATACAAAAATAATTACAAAAATAATTAAAACTACGTAAATTACAGTCACACTAAATCTGTACAGTCAAAACAAACTAAAATGGACCGTAACTTAAGGCAATAAGACTTTTAAGAGTGCAGTTTTATTTGTATTATTACAAATTCTGTCATTCAATAAAAATAAAGAAAAATGAACTTTATTTCAAGCATGTTAAAATCTTTGCGTTCGTGGATTTGTACTGTGACCACAACATTCTTCCGGAATTAGTATAACTAATTTGATAAATAATCAGTGCATAAAAATGTTTAACTAAAATTCAGTGTACGTATTATGATTATAACATAATATACTAATTGGGGTGTCTGAGGGTGTGCGTTAATTACGTTACATTTTGTATATATAATAAAATGGGAGAAAAATGCGGTCTTAGAACAATACTCGCACTCCGCGACCTCAACGACCACTCCTGTACGAGACCATCGGAAAATCAGATGTATGAATATAATGCGAATTCTTGACGTACATCAAGAAAACATTGTAAATACCTATAAATAAAATGGGGTAAAAATGCTGTCTTACTCGTATTAATAACACACGCAGTAATTGCTTCCTGTCTGGAACCACCCACATTTTTTTTTACAAAAAGGATAAAAAGAATTTAAGAATATTTTCATCCTTTGTTTACGTGGAACTTATAACAAAAAAAATCTGTCGACTGTGTTACTTCCTAGCGTGTCATAAAAAACGACTAATGGGATATTGGATTCACCATCGACGACAATACGACACGTGTTTCGCCTCTACACGATATAGACTCTATGGCGGCTGACAGATATTGGATTTGTGATAGTGTACACGATACACTAATAAATTTTTCACAATCTTCTAACTATACCTATACTTTATTTGGCTAAACGTGGTCCGAGTAACGCGGTACTCTTTGGATTTTACCTATCTCTCAGGGATTACAAACGTGACGTATTTGTATGATTTCTTGTGCAAATTTATAAGGGGTCATCACATAAATTTTAAGAAACAAGCGTCGCAATGGCTTTGAGATAGCAGTCATCGCTGAGGACAAGCCAACGGGACGACGGCAGGCCTTTACCATAGTAATGAGGATTTGTTAACCTCCGCTTGGTAGAAGGTATATTAAATGTACCGGTGGTAAATTAAGGTTTTTCTTACCTATTTCTGCTATTAAATGCGGTGTTCCTATTGATGTTTTTCAATATGAACTTTTAGAAAACTGGTATAATTACAGACGACGATGAACCCAATTTCCGACTATAGTAGCGACTTTAAAAAAAATTATGTTTTAAAAAAAAGAAGAGTAGGAGTAACACACAGTAGGAGAAAATTCTAATGTGGGAAACATTAGAATTTTCTCCTGTATCGTGGAGGCAGTTTACAAACATACATTGCACACGGACAAACATCGAGACCCGGATTGTAGATTGAATTACTTGTAGAGTATATTACTTGTTCCGTGCGGAATTGGAACCCGCGGCCCTCAGCGCTATAACTCATTGCTAAGCTACTGCGCCACGGAGCAGTAAAAGAGATACAGCTGTGCAATAGCTTTTTACCATAAAATGGACTGCAAACCCACTATCGTATTGTTCTAAAACAGAAAATGTTTCAATATGACACCTCTTGATATAATTAAAACAATATTATATACAAGTGCATACCCTAAAAATGTCTACCAATAACAATCGCTAGTATAAATAATACGCTACAAATATTTATCTATTGGACTGCATTAAAGTTTCTAAAATAGATACAAATAAACTGATTTATGTTTTCCGGAACAAGTGAAATATTTATTTCTTCTTTTGTAAAAGTGGAAATAAATGTTTCACTTACCCCCATGTTATTACCATTTTATTTTCTTCATTGTTTTTTTCTTTCTGTGAGATTGTGAGAAGATGTATCGCTTGTGGTCAAAATTCGACCAATTACGTGGAAACAATTTTAAGTGATTGACGTAAATTTTGTTTCTAAAACTTTCTTTCTCACATAACGCAAAGGGATCTTAGCTCACACTACAAAGACAAGGCTGCGTAAGAAAGCTAAGATCGCTTAGCTTTATCAAAAAGCATTAATTTAATTGGTTAAAGCATTTTGTATGGAAAACTCATGTGTGTATGTTAATTTTCTTTTAACTGCCTTAGCAACAACGCACACATACATGATTTTTTTTTTGTGAACAATTGTAGCAGAGTTGCTTGGAAATTATATAAATTTTATTCCTCTTCTTACAATAAATACTAAAATAGATAATTTAATTTTCCGTGTTTATATAATATAATTATAATGATGACCTCATTTAAACAATATGTTTTACAATTTATTCCAATTATTACTACATATAACTAATTAATAAGTCGAAAAGTAGCAACATATGAAATGTATGTTTAATAATTACAATGAAATTTTCAATATCATAACTACTTAAATTGTTAAATAACCAACGTCTTCTCCACGTCCTTTCTTCTTCCTCCTGCTCTTAGAGCGGTCGTGAGGAGAGGGTTCTATTTGACACATGGAGCCGACGTCCACCTTGCGCCTCTGTTCGCGTTCATGCGACTGTAGCGATGGAACCAAATATTTGTATCTCCCATAAATTTTATTTACCCATAGCGGTTTTGAAATTTTCCACTGCCGAACACAAGTCACGTTAAGTACTTATGGGATGATTTAACGTAATGAATAATCGAAATGTATATCATACTCTTACAAACTTTTAAGGGCTTCTAATAATTGATATGTGTTTTTACTTTCTTTGTCCGAAGTCAAAGTTAAAATACTTTTATTCCAAATTGCCCTATACTAAGCACTTATCGAAAGTAAAAAATTGCCATTCTAAACCTGGTGAGAAGCAGCAACTCCCAAGTTTACTATTTTTCTTCCAACAGTTACAGTTCATTTTTATAAAATAAAACTCTAAATATATTTGCATACATACATACATATAATCACGCCTCTTTCCCGTAGGGGTAGGCAGAGACCACTTCTTTCCACTTGCTACGATCCTTACATACTTGTTTCGCTTCGTCCACTTTCATTATTCCCTTCATACATGCTCTACGGTTTAGGGTACTCTTAACCTGGCCTTTTTTCAAGACGTCCCTAATTTGGTCTAGAAAAGTCCGCCTAGGTCTACCCCTTCCAGCACTTCCATTCACACTCGCCTTATACACTTTTTTCGTCAATCGTTTTTCATTCATTCTCTCGATGTGGCCAAACCATCTCAGCATACCTTTCTCAATTTTTGTCACTACATCTTCTTTCAGACCACAACGTTTCCTTATCTCACTATTTCTTATCCTGTCACTCAGTTTAACTCCTATCATACTTCTTAATGCTCTCATCTCAACTGCATTTATTCTACTTTCATGTTTCTTCTGCCATACCCAACTTTCACTTCCGTACATGAGTGTCGGAACCAACACCCCCTCATGCACAGCCAAACGAGCCTTGTTAGACACCTTCCGACTGCTCATAAAGGAGTGCAAAGCTCCATTCACCATGTTTCCTGCATTCACTCTTCTTTCGATATCACTCTCACACTTTCCATCTCTTGTAAACTTTGACCCCAGATACACAAACTCTCAAATATATTTGGATAAAATAAAAAGAGTTTTTATTTTATCCAAATATATATAGTATCCAAATCTTATGTTTGAGTATAAATACATAAATAATGATATACCGTTACTGCAGTTTTTGAAAATACTAGAATAATTAAACCGAATATTAAAATAAAAATAAAATTACACTTTTATAATATGTCTTATGTATATGAATGCTTTTATTTTAATACTCGCAGTGTTGAGTGACGAATTTACCTGCATAATTTTGAATAAGTAGGACAAAAAACTTTTTTCATAGGAATCCGCATGCGCCAGCAACGGATACATAGTAGGGATGCCAGAGCCTTCCGACACCGAGTCCCTGGTTTTGTTCTGTAAGATAAATTAATCTATAGAATATAACTGTGGAGTGGCAAAGAGGCCTGATTAGTCCATGTCAATACTGACCGAAATAATTAGTCTTAAAGTTAGTAATAAAACTCATTTACTGAGCCGTGTTAGCTAGAACGCAAAGTATTCCTCTGAACTTTAGTTCATTTTTAGGTAATTAGTGTCGACTGCTAATCATGAGGTCCTGGGTTCGAATCCCGGGTCGGGCCAAAAAAATAATTATTGAGTTTTTCCGTCAAGAAATTCTCAGTAGCTGCCCGGAGTCAAGAAGTTGGCGATGTCTCACCCCCGTGCCTCGGAAAGCACGTAAAGCCGTTGGTCCTGCGCCTGATCTCTCTCCGGTCGTGTTATCGGTATACGGTTTATCGTCCCATCGGATTATGAGAGTGAGGGAATAGAAAGTGCACCTGTGATTGCGCATACACTTAGGCACTATAATCCTGTCCTGCGCCGATGGCTAGCCTCCGCTGAGGCAGGCCGCCGTGGTCGGAATTCGGTCTGGAGGACATTAGATTAAATTGGTGTCGACATTTTTGAATTGATTTTCCAGCCAGTCTAGTCTATCCGTCAGCAGAGCGCACAACATGTATGTGAATTTGGCACACATACACGTTGTGCGCTCAGCTGATATACAAGTAACACCGACCGTGTAGTAGAGAACCGAAGTGGTTCTCCACTGCTCGGTGGGAATTGTAAACGACCTTGCGCTTTCCGATATATGACGGTAAAGGCATAATGTATCCAAAAAATAAGGTTAGAACCTATATACTTCCCACAGCTGGGCATAGTCCTCAGCTCATTTATGAGATAATTAAGAAACAGTGTGTCCGACACGCTGCTACATTGCGCGTAAAAGTGCCATTTGACAATCATTATTTTATATTATTTTCTTGTGTTGAAGAAATAACTATAAGTATTTTATTTCATTCATTTCACATTTTTATACGTGGTAGTGCCATGCTGCAGTCATATTAGTAGTATAGTTGTAACACGAATGGGTCGGCTCGACCGGGGAAGGATCACGCTCTCACAGAATACCAGCGTCAAATAGTAGCTTAACGCTGCTGTGTTTCGTATGGTGAGTGTAGAGAACGGGAGACCCTTTTTACTGGAAACGAGGCATTCCATCTTATTCCTCACGGGTGACAACGCATCTGCATTTTGATTCGTAATCGAGGATAGATGTAGATGTCTGTGTGCTCGTTTGTCACCATATCCATATAAAAAATGAAAGAGGTCTAACTCCTGCAGGGGACTTTACGACCTGATGGCGAATCCATAAATACGCATGAGGAATATAGCAACTTCACCAAACTTGGTAGTTGGTTAAATTGGTACATTTGGTGGAGCCCTATATCCCAAACAGGTTCTCTGTGACCTGAAATATCAGATAATTATGTTACTCAATTACCTTCACAACAGTGACGGTGTCCTTTTCTGATGATTTGTACACTGCGAGCTCGACGCCATCTTTGGTCTCCTGCGATTGTTCGCTCGTCGGCTTGTCATCAAGCGCGGACGAGTCGTTAGATGAGTTTGCTTCCGATATAGCTGAATTAAGTCGTCGGAACCTGATAATAAAGATGTCAATTTAGTTAAGACATTTATCTAGAGAATAAATCTGAACTGTTCAGTCTATCTAGTTTAATTTTTCCATTCCTTCTAAATAACTAGTAGCTTCTTCTTTGTTTAGGTTAAGCGTTTTTTTTTCTTTACCCTTAGAGGTAGTCGATAAAGTGCCACAATAAAATGCTTAGTCATTGCACTACATATGCATTCAGACACAATATGCGTAATGTATATGTGACAACTCGCACGAGCGCACGCCCTCACACATGCACTCATGTAGACGTACACACACATGCAGGCGCACTCGAACACGCACTCACACACACAGACACATAATGCTTGTGTCAGCTGTTCATGTTTCCTGTGACAGTTGTTTAAATCATACCATTCGTGTTTATCACGGCCAGTTCGGGCGAACAGGAACAAATGCGAGTGCTTATCCTTGGATTGTTTTACTTGCAAACTCCATTCTCCTTCAGCCGCACCCTCTGCGCTGCCGTCCAACTCCTGCAAATATGTTTATAAATTTATGTTACAATACAACGATAAATTCATACTGGTGCTAATGGCGATGTGGTGATTACCCGTGGGTGTCGTAAGAGGCGACAGAGGGAGACAGGCAGGAGATGGACAGCCGCATCTTCCTGATAACAACTGTGAGATAATAAAAAACTGCGGTTGCCAACCCGCTCGCCAAGCGTGGCAACTATGGCAAATATCCCCCATGAATAACGACGCAAACAAATGGCCCCCTGTCCCCGGCGGCCCAGCTATTCCTGGCTACGGTGGCGACCATGGTAACGGCGGGGCAGGGGGTGCTAAGAATCTCCGGTGGATGTTCGGTTGCCACCTACGACGACTCGACCTGGCAACGTATAACGCACGCACCCTGAGGACTGACGAGAAGATACTGGAGCTGGAAGAAGAGGTAGACAAGTTGCGCTGGCATATTATTGGATCCGAGGTCCGAAGAGAGGGACAGGACACGGTGATCCTCGAGTCCGGCAACTTGTTCCATCACCGGGAGGGCGACTAATGATGCGGGAGGGCGGGGATTTATCGTCCACAAGTCTCTCGTCAACAACGTTGTAAAGATGTGTGTGTCGACGAGGGTCACGTACCTGATACTCAGAATCACCAAACGGTATTCGTTGAAGGTCATACAGGTTTACGCACCAACCTCGGCACATCCCGACAAGGAGGTGGAGGAAATGTATGAGGAAATTTCCAGAGCTATGCATTCCCACAAAACCCACTACACGGTATTAATGGGAGACTTCAACGCAAAACTAGGCACAAGAGAAAGCGGTGAGCTGAAGGTAGGGAAATTTGGAATAGGGCAACGGAACCGAAGTGGTCAGCAGCTGGCCGACTTTATGGAGAAAGAGGGACTCTTTATGATGAACTCTTTCTTCCAGAAGCAGCCCTACAGGAAGTGGACCTGGTCGAGCCCCGACGGTTCGACAAAAAATGAGATTGACTTCATTATGACGACCAGACGCCAACTGTTCAGTGATGTCTCAGTGATCGCAAGGGTGAAAACTGGCAGCGATCACCGAATGGTTAGAGGCACACTGAACCTAAACGTTAAGTTGGAGAGGTCTCGTCTAATGAAGTCAACGCTCCGTCCCCCTCATGCTCTAATCCAGAATCCCGAAACCTTTTAGCTCGAGTTACGTAACCGCTTTCAGTGCCTAGAAGATTGCAATGCAGTGGACGATATGAATGACAAGCTCGTGGAAACTGTCCATGCGGTCGGAGCTAAGTTCTGCAAGACCCGCCGCAGAAGAACACAAAAACTCTCCAATCACACTCTTAATTTCATGGCTGTTAGACGGGAGATGAAGCTGCAATCGTCAACAGATTTGACAGCATACAGGCAACTAAACAGACAGATCTCCAAATGCATGCGGCGAGACTTACGCAACTTTAATACCGCTCGTATCAAAGAAGCGATCGAGCGGAACCAGGGCTCAAAGTCTTTGCCAGAGATCTGTCTGCCAGAAAGAGCCAACCGTCAAAGCTGAAGACTGAGTGTGGCAACATCGTTTCTATGGGCAGCTGTACACATCATCGTTGGAGCCACACGCAAGTGTGAGTAACGATCCAAGAGCAAGTCTTATCCGACACTATTCCGATGATATCCCGGACGTCAGTCTAAGCGAGATTAGAATGGCTCTCCAGCACCTTAAAAACGGCAGGGCCCCAGGCGAGGATGGAATTACAGCGGAGCTTCTGAAAGCGGGTGGAACACCGGTACTTGTAGTCCTTCAGAAGCTCTTCAATTCCGTCCTCCATGGTGGCACTACTCCAGAGGCGTGGAGCAGAAGTGCGGTGGTCTTGTTCTTTAAGAAAGGCGACAACGCTCTCTTAAAGAACTACAGACCGATTTCCCTTCTGAGCCGCGTCTACGTGCTGTTTTCGAGAGTCATTACGAATCGTCTCGCACGCAGACTTGACGACTTCCAGCCTCCCGAACAAGCCGGTTTCCGAAAAGGCTTCAGTACCATAGACCACATACATACCCTGCGGCAGATTGTACAGAAGACTGAAGAGTACAATCTGCCACTTTGCCTGGCGTATGTGGACTATGAGAAAGCCTTTGATTCCGTCGAAATTTGGGCGGTGCTACAGTCCCTTCAGCGGTGCCAAGTTGACTGTCGGTATATCGAAGTGCTGAAGTGTTTGTACAGTAGGGCTACGATGGCTATCCGAGTACAGAACCAGAGCTCGAAACCTATCCAACTGCAGAGAGGTGTAAGACAGGGTGACGTTATATCCCCGAAACTCTTCACCGCTGCATTGGAAGACGTTTTCAAGCTACTGGACTGGAAAGGATACGGTATTGACATCAATGGCGAGTACATCACTCACCTTCGATTTGCCGACGATATAGTCCTTATGGCAGAATCGCTGGAGGACTTAAGCACTATGCTCAATGACCTCAATAGTGCCTCCCAACGGATAGGTCTTAAGATGAACATGGACAAAACAAAGATCATGTTCAATGTCCATGTCACACCTATGCCGGTAGTTGTTGGGAGCACTATGCTCGAAGTTGTTGACGAGTACGTTTACCTGGGACAAATAGTCCGACTAGGTAAGTCCAACTTCGACCGAGAGGTCAATCGACGGATTCAACTCGGCTGGGCAGCGTTCGGGAAATTACGACATATCTTTTCGTCAGGTATACCTCAATCTCTAAAAACTAGATTGTACAACCAGTGCGTGTTACCAGTGATGACTTATGGATCTGAGACGTGGTCCTTCACTGCTGGCCGTATGAGGACGCTTAAGGTCGCTCAGCGAGCTATGGAGAGGGCTATGCTCGGAGTTTCTCTGCGTGATAGACTCAGAAATGAGGATATCCGCAGTAAAACCAGAGTGACCGACATAGCCCAACGGATTAGTAAGCTGAAGTGGCAATGGGCCGGCCATATAGCTCGAAGAACCGATAACCGATGGGGAAGAAAGGTTCTCGAGTGGCAGCCTCGTACCGGTAGGCGTAGTGTAGGGCGACCCCCCACTAGATGGAGTGACGACCTGGTAAGACATGCAGGAAGTCGATGGATGCAGGTGGCTCAGGACCGTGCTTTGTGGCATTACTTGGGGGAGGCCTATGTTCAGCAGTGGACTTGTGAAAGGCTGTAATGATGATGATGATGATGATATATATATATATATATATATATATTATCGGAATCTCGGAAACGGCTCCAACGATTTTCATAAAATATTGTGTGCAGGGAGATTCGGGGGCAATAAATCGATCTAGCTAGGATTTATTTTTAGAAAATGTCTTTTTGTCCGTGTTTTTAGGCAATGAAAAACTGCTACAATATCGTTAGAATAAGAAGGTAAATTTTGACAGTTTATTAATGATTACAAATAGCTTAATTGGTATATTGGGCGGTCACAAACTCGTAATACCATGGTTCGAGCCCAGACCGACCGACTTTTTTTAATTTTTTTTCAAGTTCCTTTCTTTTTTGAGAAAATCTATTTTTTCGAGCCCTTTTTTAGTATTTTTTAAAAACACGAATATTTAAATTAAACTAATTGCACTCATGATTTTTTATTCAAATAACCAGTTCAGTTTTTTCTATTATGTCGCTAAGATCAAAAAATATTATTCGTATTTCATCAGTATGTAATTTGTATCTAAATATAATTTCCAAAACACACGAATTAAAAAAAAACAAGCGAAAAATACCGAGCAAAGCTCGGTCAACCGGGTACTTATGAATTGAATATCATTTTGTACGGTTTATTATAAATTGAAAATGAATAATTATAAAATAGTCATTGTTTTATGGTAAAAAATTAGCAAAGCTTTATCTTCTCATTATAACTATCTAATTCCTGTCGTAATCTGTTCTTTTATGCATATAACTTAAACAAAATAATTTCGAGGTTTCACATCTGCCATGCGTCCCTGCTTTAACTTTGTACATAGTTTGTTTGTACTTTGTTCATGCTTTTCTTTTGTTCATGTATTGTATTGTTTGTAAATATTTCTAGCAAACCCAAACGGCTCTTTTCAAAACCACCGAAGGTGTGCAATTGCATATGCCATACAATCTATCTAGCGGTAGTATTCTTTGTGTGCTTTGTTAACGCGTCCTTGACAGCACTGAATATGAAACTAAAGAGTGGAGTCAGCTCAAGATTGGTGTATTTTTATGAAACTGCTAAAAACAACAAAACCATATCTTGGGCTTGCCCTAGTTTGGAGCCCTAGCTTCGCCACTGTTCATCATTAAGACAAATTTATTAAGATAAACTTTGACGCATAGTTTATTTTTAATTATAAAAAATGAATAATTAAAGTAATTCAACACTCGGCTCAGGATTAGATCGACGCATAATTTTTATAAATATTATTTTTAATAATATTTTTTTTCAGTTAATTTCATATTGCACGTTGCATCTATCCGTCAAATATAAAATTATAATGTTTTTTTATGTTCGGTTTGTCAGGCAGAAATCGCTTAAAGCGATATGACCGCCGTTTGTAGTCATAAGTTTTCCGTTATTGTAATAACTTTGTTCAAATGCAATAAAGAGTTATCTATCTATCTAACCCTAGCCGCCCGATGAGAACCGAGGTGCCTCTATAAGCGAGGTGTCATGTCGCGAGACTCAGACGCGTGATGTGCGCGGTTGACCCCTCCTTATTTCAACTACAAATTTAAAATGACTTGGAGCGAGTTGGGATACGCTTAAGGTAGGGTTCTGCTGTACAGATTATTATGTAATAGTACACACTCAGCGGCACGGAATTTTGCCCAAGCCCTTGTCTGACTATAACAAAGTTATGAGTGTTCATAATGTATATTTCTTGAAAAGGTAGATCAAAAAAATGCTTACGACTTCAAGCGGGCAATTCCGTATGTTTGAGTGCAGTTCAACATTTGTTTCAAGCTTTAGGCCTGTTACACACTACATAAGGTCAGCCACACACATATGGAATCCACACATAAGGTAGGTGCGTGACGGGTCCTTGATTTTATATGGACTTGCTGTGTTCGGAATCGGATTTCTGAAACGGAATTCCGTATGTATGTGGCCGACCTTAGTTGAGCTACCAATCTGAATTTTTAAACTTAGTATTGTAAAAAGTGCACCATTCGGTGACTGAACTTTGTGATTTTGTGCGTTTAATCCAAGATTAACCCTTCAAGCGCCATAAACATCCCATGCAGTCGCATGCGCCCGGTAAATCCCGAGCGGTGGCATGTGACCGCACCCACGCACAGCGCATAAAACCATTAAAACTTATATTTAGAGACTACTTTTCTATGACGAAGTCTAGCATTATAAAATCTACACAAAATTCCCTATCCTGTGGTCTAAACAAAAGTCAGGTTTTGCTTCATTACAAAAAGATTTCCAAAAATACCAAGCGAGTGTCGGCAGCGTGAAAATCACAATTATTTCAATATATATTACTCGAAATTATTTACGTAAAAAGATAAATTATATTCACACAAAAACTTTCATTACTATTTAATAACTAGAAAAGACCAAAAATCAATACAATAAGATTCACGTGAAAATGGTGTACGAAATGAACGTAGAGTATAAAAAAATATTTATTTTTTATTGCACCAAAGGATAAAGTATTTCATATTGATTATATAATGCCTAACTTCTACATAGAAAAGTAGTCTCTATATATATTATATATATTATATATATATATATATATATATATATATATATATATATATATATATATAATATAAGTGTTTATGGGTTAAAGTGCTGTGGATGAGCGCGACCTCATGAGATCGCTAGGGATTTGACGGAATATGGCCGCGGTCTCATGAGACCGCTAGGGGGTTGAGAGGTTAAAACTAAAAAAAATCTAGCCGCTGCAGGTTGCACAAGCCGTAACATTAATCGACCAAGGGTGGACCACGCGTAGTGGCCATAGCCTTAATGCACCACGTTCTTCAATGCAGTATGCTTTGATACTACATCAGGTGACTGGCAGCTACACCCACTAATCAGGTAGCGGAGGTGTAAGATGCGCATCAGCCCGGGACGACCACTTAATTTTTCTGTAAATTTTCTGAAATCGCTACCTTACTGCAGTTGAAATTCGCCAGGGGCTCAAAATTACGACGAGTGTTAATGTTAGCGAGCGTACGGTGAGAAGACGCATGGAGAAAGATAATTGAAAGCCCCTAGACCAGCATGCATCCCAGAGCTTCTTAGACAGCACCGAGTAGCAAGACTTCATTTTGTCCAAGAACACGCCAACTGGACTCATGAGCAGAGGGATTGCAGTTGTTACACCAGACGGTCAAGAACGAGTATGGAGAAAAATAGGAGAACAATTTTTACCTATTACCACTACACAAACAGTGAGTTTTTACGGAGGTTCCATAATGATGTTTGGAGGAATAAGTTTCGACGCTCGTACAGAGTTGGTAATCGTCCACAACCGGCTAACTGCAGCTCGATCCGTTGAAGAGATCCTACAGGTTCATGTTTTTCCTTACACACGTAGCGCATTGTATGAATGAATACTTTCAAGAGGTCGGTATTCAAAAATTAAAGTGGTCAGCTCGTAGTCCAGACTTAAATAAAATCGAGCAAATCTGCGAGGGACATGATAAAAGAAATATTAAATCCTCTCATAGCCCTACAAGCTCTTGGTCAGTTCCGAAATACAGAATTAGCCTCTTGGACAACCACGCCGCAAGTCGATGTTAAAGACATTATCCAGAGCATGTCAGACCGAATACAGGCAGTTATCAGAGCTAAAAAAGGCAACACGCAGTACTTAAGTATATAGATAATAATAAAAATGGGTTCTTTTTTATTTTCTAGTGTTTTAAAGTTGAGCGTCGAAAATTCTAATTTTCCTTAAGAGTGTGTAGTTTTAAAAAACCGCCGTTACAAACTTAATTGTTGGTGTAGTTATGTTTTAATAATCGTGAAAATGTACTGAAAACTTAACATATACATTTATTGTGCCCACCTACGCAGTATTAATTGAAGAAAAGTATTTAAAAGCAATGTTGGCCAAGTTCTGTGCCGGCGAGTGTTAAATAGGTTTAAAATTTTTATATACCAGGCGGTCCCATAATGAACTGGCCTGATATAGTTCAACGCGACATGTCGCTACATGTTGTGTTGCATTAAATAGTACGTTTATCGTGCACATAATATAAGAAACATGCATCGACATGAAATGCTTAGTCTTAGTTTAACAGGCATTTGAATAACGAGAGTCGCGTATTTTTTCAAAATGTCGAAAACTGAGTATCGAAGTGTCATAAAGTTTCTGTTTAAAGAAGGTTTATCCCCTGCCCAAATAAAAGAACGATTGGATGGCGTGTATAAGGAGTCTGCCCCCTCCTATAGCACAGTGAAAAATTGGGTGAAAGAGTTTCGCCTCGGGAGAGAAACCGTCGAAGACTTTGGCCACCACGGTCGACCTGCGGAAGTGCTCACTCCCGAAACGATTGCTCTTATCGAAGAGGAGGTTCTGAGTGACCGCCGTTTGAAGATTAGAGAAATTGCAGTATGGCTTGGGCTCTCTAAGAGTACCGTTCATCGCGCGATCTATGAACATCTTCACATGAAAAAAGTGAGTGCAAGATGGGTACCGAAACTTCTTTCAGCGGTACAGAGACAGGAAAGAGTGCGCTGCGCTTCGGAGTTTTTGGATCTTTGTAGCGAAAATCCAAAGACTGTGATCGAGCGGCTAGTGACTGGTGATGAAACTATGATCTTGTATTATGATCCACAAAGCAAGCGCGAGTCAATGGAATGGCGTTATAAGGGTGAAAAGCCCCCTAGAAAGGCAAAGGTGCAACAATCGACTAGAAAACTGATGTGCACAATATTTTGGGATTTTCAAGGCATTTTGATGGTGGATTTTAAAGAACGTAATACAGTCGTGAACGGCGAATATTATGCTTCTTTAATATATAAATTACGAGACAAGATAAAGGAAAAACGAAGAGGCAAGCTGTCTAAAGGTGTCCTGTTGCTCCATGACAACGCCCCTGTTCATACCGCTGGTGTTTCGAAGGATGCAGTTCGTCAATGCGGGTTCACAGAAGTTCAACATCCACCTTACAGTCCAGACATGGCCCCGTCCGACTATTATTTATTTCCAAATTTAAAGCGGGACTTAAGAGGAAGAAAATTTTCAAGCGATGAAGAGTTGCAGGCGGCCGTCTTCAGTCATTTTGAGGATAAAAAATGTGATTATTTTTATAAAGGTTTAGAGATGTTGATTCACAGATGTCAGAAGTGTGTTAGTATTCATGGTGATTATATTGAAAAATAAAATTGGTTTCGTTTCATTTCCTTCATTGGTTTATAGTTAGGCCAATTCATTATGGGACCGCCTACGTATGTTATAAGCATTGATATAAACCACAAGATATGACCGTGCGAACAAAAATTGTTTGCATTTTTGCATATTTTTTTAAGTTTGCAAAGTGGCATATTTTTTAATTAAATATTACATAAAAATTCCTAAAAATACGTACTTGTAATATTTTCCTACCGAAAAATTAAATCGTATGACGAAAAAAAAATATACGCCTAAACTTTTATATAATTCGGTCGAAATATCTAGATATTATGGTGCTGTGTAACATACGTTTAGAAAGGAATAATATTAAGGATATATTATTATTCCTTCCTAAACGTATACTATACGACATATGTATAATCAAAAACATAGTAATAACGCAGACGAATTTCTAAGATGAAAAAAGCCGTTAGTAAAAATTTACTCGATAAATTTCCGGAATCCAGACCCCGCTTATTTCCACGCTACGACTAACGATTTATTAATCTATATTTATAAAGCAACTTGTCTTCAATAAACATACCGCTTCGTCTAGAAACTCCTTGATCCGCGACAACTCGCTCTCGTCGAGTTCCCCTTCGATGACTTCCTCTTTTGTACTGCTTGCAGATTTGGAGACTAACTCGATTTCATGTTCTGTTGTGGGTGAATCGTCTGACTGCGGCGTTTTATCCGTCTGAGCTTGTACATCAAGATCAGCACATGCAGTTATACTGTCTGATCTTTTATCTGTAGGTGGAATATTGTAAATATAATTAAAACAAATAACGGGCCAATTTTTTACTAAAATGTACTAGATACTTAGTGTTAAATGCATGGCGCTAGCTATGTATCTATAATATATATTTACACAAGTGTTGGAAGACACCAGCATATATCATTATTTAAACAAGGCAAACCTTTTTTGCAGACAAAGTATAAAAGTAAGTAAAGTTACAGCCTGTATACATCCCACTGCTGGGCACAGGGCAAGGAAGTGTCCGCCGCGCTGCCCCAATACGTGTTGGCGAACTTCACATGTCTTCGAAATATTTTTTTATCTTATTCCTCTGACATGCAGTTTTCCTCACGATGTTTTCCTTCACCGCCGAGCACGTGGCAAATCAGCATTGAAAATTGTAATTAACAATTTCATTGGTCATCATTGGCTGGGATCGAAGCCGGGTTACTTGCGTTCTGTTGTTATATTTACAGCGAGCGTTAACCATCTGAGCTACCACGGCTCAGACAAAGTATATTATATTAAAATACATTTTTAATGGAAATATTTTTTGTTGAAATTTGTGAATTAGTAGTATTGATGTTGTTTATATCATCATCATTATTACAACCCTTCACATGTCCACCGCTAAGGACCTGAGGGTTGCCCAAGTAACGCCACAAAGCACGGTCCTAACTATCTGCATCCATTGAAATTTAAATTAGTATTGAATAATCTATTCAAGCAATTATGTTCTTTTGCCTACTGTAAAAAAAACCGGAGGAATCAGTATTTTAAACATGTTCCATCACATTCTGTATTATGTATATTTGGAACAATATTAAAAATAGCTTTTCTATTATGTACTATTATTTTTTAAATTATTACATTTATACATATTTCCTACATTTATTTCATAACAAAGGACAGACTTTGTAAAAGATATAAACTATATTTAAACAGCAATGACACGACGTGTATTGAATAAAAATTAACAAATAAGTGAATTTACCTCGATGCATTTTACGTACAAGCCTATGCCGGAGACCTTCTTTCTCGGGTTCAACTTCACTTTGCGAAATGCTGTTTAACAAACAAAATAATTGATCACAATTATTTGTATAGATGGTTCAGCAATCGAGGTTAAAGTATTATGACAGCAAATTTCTGTTGAAAAACACAATTTGAATTAAGGTTAGTTAAATTGAGAACACCTATTTCTTTAATACCGTCTTGTAGCTTTCGTAAACACACAGAAAGACGGAATCGGGAATACAAGAGTAGACTGACTGAACTAATAACTTTAATGTGATGTAAAAATGTTTTTCCCCACACCACATTATTGACGAGTACTTTTTTCTAAGAAATAAAACGACATTCCTAAATGAGACATTAAAAACAACGTACTATTGAATATACTTTTATAAATATCTAGCATGTATGTTATGGTGATGGCATTGTAGGAGAATGACCGGAAAGGGACCGCATCTTGAGTGGAGAAAATCATAAGTCAACTATAAAAAATGACAGTAAGATCCCATGAGCTCATATTGATAGTGGTATAACCACTTGTAACATCATCATCATCATCATCACAGCCCTTCACAAGTCCTCTGCTGAACATAGGCCTCCCCCAAGGAATGCCACAAAGCACGGTCCTGAGCCACCTGCATCCATCGACTTCCTGCAAGTCTTACCAGGTCGTCACTCCATCTAGTGGGGGGTCGCCCTACACTGACTACTAAAGGTACGAGGCTGCCACTCGAGAACCTGGCCCCTCTCTTGTATACGTTAGATATAAAATATCGGAAACGCACCGTAGACTATACATATGTATGTGCGAGACGTGTGGCACCGCGGTCGCCTGCCATGAGAAACAATTTTATGACACCAAATCTGCCCTATGTTTACAAGAACTGAGTCTTACAGAAGACTGTACCTTTTGGATAATATTTCTGCGTACAATCTGAATCGCATAGAGTTTGCCATATAAAACTAACCGGTAACAACAATATATTACACTATTTTAGACAAATTTATCTGTAATCAGGGGGTACACATAAAATATAACAGAGCATGATAATTTTTAGTTTGACGTAGAAGAGCCACGTTGTAGCACGAATGGTTCGGCAGAGGTAGGACAAAATCTCACAGAATACTAGCGTAAGTTAGCAGCAAATGCCGCGGTGTTTCGCATGGTAAGTGTAGAGAACCGGAGACCCTTTTTACTTAATGAGGCATTCTATCTTATTCATCACGGGTGACAACGCATCTGCGTTTTGATTCTTAATCGAGAATAGATGTAGATGTCTATGGATTAAAGCATCCACTTACCATTAGGTGGACTGTCTGCTCACCCTTATTCTATAAAAAATTCTTATTTTTTAAACAGCTTTACGTTTTTAAATACTTTTGTATTTAACACATCACGAGATATACACATAATGTAATAACTTACAAAGTTCGATTTACGATGAACTATGACATTTTTCTAACTACACTTTGATGGAGGCCAAAAGGTTATGCTGTGCTATAATTCTTATTATTCTATTACATATAGACATGCTATTGGTATATACAAATTATAGAAGTTTTGGTAACCGACATCAGTATAAAAAAGATAAAAATTTACTATTACAAAACAAGTTTCAACATATTAAAATTATTGTATTTTAAAAGAATTATAGAAAACCTGCTCATGGAATATTTTAGGAATACATTAACTTATCAATATATATCATATGTAAGTTAAATAGCTAGCATAAATAGCTGCCTCAGAAAAATATTTTAGTATATAACCTACTGAACAGCAAAACATGAATTGGAAATTGTTAATTTAATTCCAATAATAAATTGGAAGCTTACAATTTAACAAGGGTCAAATTCCTTGGGGCCTTGGTGCCTTGGTGAATAAAGAGCGTTGAATTTTTAATATAATATTGTATACTACTTGAATTATTGTACTTGATTTGTTATTGTACTTGATTTGTTATTTGTTTTTTCTTCTCTTCTTTGACAGACTTTCTTAATCCTCTGCTAGTTATAGGTCATTTTCAAAAGTGCATAAATTGTTTCGGATAAATTAAAAGATCTGCCCAGACTCACCATGTTGGACAGGCAGCTTGGCGAGTGCAGCACTAATACGTGTTTGTATGGCACTAATGATTAGAGATGAAACAGATATCCGGTAACTATCCGGTATTCGGCCTATCCGGCCTAAAATTACTATCCGGCCGGATACCGGGTTAAGAAACACCTATCCGGCCGGATACCGGAATTAATAAAACCACAAAATATCACATTTAGTTAAGTACTTCATTTGTGTCACTTAATAAAGTAAAAAATCAGTAATCACAAAATTTTCATTTTAAAACGCACAAAATTAGTACTCGTACTGCGCTAAGGCACAGAATAAATAGTAGTACTACGTAGCCAAGGGCAAATTGTGGTGAATAAATACTAATTTCTCTCCATTGAAAGGTAACAAGCGGTTTCGCCTTTCTTCATAAACAAAGTCAGCTTTAGAAAAGTCTTTCGTTGTACACACTGCTACAGGGTACTGAAAGATAGATTTTGGCAAACTAACAAAATTGAGTATTGTGTAGCAACTATAAGGAAAAAAAAAACGTAAAGTTACAGCCTATATACGTCCCAATGCTGGGCACAGGCCTCCCCTCATTTCTGAGAGGGTTTTAGGGCAAGGAAGTGTCCACCGCGCTGCCCCAATGCGTGTTGGCGAACTTCACATGTCTTCGAAATATTTTTTTTCTTATTCCTCAGACATGCAGGTTTCCTCACGATGTTTTCCTTCAGCGCCGAGCACGTGGTATATCAGCAGTTAAATTGCAATTAACAATTTCATTGGTGCCGGCGGGGATCAAACCCGGGTTACTCGCGTTCTGTTATATTTACAGCAAGCGTTAACCATCTGAGCTAACTACCACGGCTATACTATAAGGCAAACCTGCCCACCAAATATAAAGGTCACGATCGCGAACAGTTTGCAGTGACTTTTCTTTTCGCTCGCTTGCTTGCGATACACTAAACGGCAATGTTCGGCAGAATATCCGGCGATTAGACTGGCCCAATATCCGGTATCCGGCCAAACAGCTCTCCGTTTCATCTCTACTAACGATGCTGCTCCGCATCACGAGTCTGTGAGGTTTGGGTTCGGCATTGGGAATATTAATATCACCCTTTATGTAGTGAGGTGGTGGTTGCATTTAGACCCGTTAGTGTCTTAAGAGACGACTATGGAAAAGATAGCTTTCAGGGGCTCCCATAGATAGCAGTATACCACCTGGTATGCCTACATAAGTTTATTGCCAGCCATACTTGTCAGTCAGATTGGCTATTTTACGTCTGGCACAATCAAGATGGGATGCAGTCTTCTATCGGAAGCCATATGATTTTCCGGCATTTTTGGTAGACAACACTTACGACAACCATATAACGAAATAAGAAGATACCATCATTCTGCCACCACAGTTCTCTCGTGCTGTCACCACTCAGCAAATCCGCCAACACATGGCATTTTTTTCATTTATAATTTACTTATAAATACACTAACAGAAGAATTAGTGGCAAAAACATGGGACAGTAGCATTGACATTGTTTAGTGTTGAAGAAATTGAGGTGACAATGGCAATTTTATATGTGCAAAGCACCACGCTCTCACAGAATACCAGAGTAAAATAGTAACTTAATGCTGCTGTGTTTCGTATGGTGAATGTAGAGAATCGGTGACTCTTTTTACTGGAAACGAGGCATTCCATGTTAGTCCTCACGGGTGACAACGCATCTGCATTTTAATTCTTAATTGAGGATAAATGTGGATTGTCTATGGGCCACAGCAACCACTTACCATCAGGTGGACTGTGTGCTCGTTTGTCACCCTATCCTATAAAAAAAACATTACTTTGAAGTGCTAAAAAAATCATCATCGCATCAAGGTAAAACACAACATAACCTCAACGACATTATTACTTTAATTAAAGTGATTCAACATGAAATAATACCAATTTTTATTATTTCAAGGTCAAAGCGATGACAGCCTTAACTATAAAAAAATAAACAAAAGATTTATCTTAATACATTCTACAGATAGACAAGTGTCTCCGCCCAAATTTTTATTAATTTTTAAACATGCATGACTTTCACGGGACATCAAGTTCACAATTTCATTAATACCGGTTTACTGGCATTTTGATTGGCGTACATAATTTTCATGGTGGTAGTTGGCAAGACTATTATTATTGGTAATATAATTTTACAACAAAATGAGATGGTAAATTACTTGTGCATCATATAGACATCAGCAAGCAACTTTAAATAAAGATGGTCAGAAATAAGTTGTAGTAACGTAAGTAGTAACCTATGAAGACTCAGGTAAAATGCTTCACAAATTGTTAAAATATTGGCTCTATTCACTCACGGCTAAGGTAAATTGCTGCTTGCCGGCCAAAATGAGTGGGATGGTACTAGACCACACGGACTCCTAGACATAAAGGAAGACCTACAACCTATTTAATTTAATTACATAAGTAAACATAGATTACCTCTTCTCTCGTCTTCTCCATACGAATTTCTTCTTCTTCTCAGGACTGGTATTAGTTTCAGCGCTCTCTGTTTCATGTAGGAGCTGATGTTCTTTAGTTTTCTTCTCTGTTTCAGTTATTTTCTTTTCGGTGGTTGGGTTTTCTTTCTCCAACACTTGAATCTTCTCCTCCTCGTTTAGAATTATACAAATTGGATACTTCTTGCTCCACTGCCTTTGTGCAAAGAAAGATTAAATATAAAAAGGACAAAAGGGAAAAAACTTCCATTTACGTTTACAGTATATAAATATTGAATTATATACGAAATTTCAAAATATAGTTAAATTATTCTTAAGGCTGCAATTTAATTGTCACAAGTAAATTAAGAATAAACCTGCAGTTTTGCTTGTTTAAGCTTAACTATGAATTTTACTACAGTTTTATACCCAAAACAATTATTATAGGTCACACAAATACGGATTATGTGCAAAATACCGCAATATCCACTATAGAGTAGTAGTGGAGTATCGCTTTTTATAGAATAAGGGCGACAAACGATCACACAGTCCAGTCCAGTGCTCGATTTAGAATCAAAATGCAGATGCGTTGTCACCCTTGAGGACTAAGATGTAACGCCCGTTTCCAGTAAAAAAAGGTTTCCGGATCTCTACACTCGCCATAAGAAAGCCACAGCAGCATTAAGCTGCTATTTCACGCTGGTATTCTGTGAGAGCGTCGTCCTTCCCCGGTCGAGCCGACCCATTCCTGCTACAACCATGACATAGCTGCAGCGTGGCTATACCACGTAAAATCATCCCGTGCGTGCCATAAAAGATGGACAGTTGCATCTTTCTGATAACAAAAATAAAAAAGTTGCGGTTGGTAACCAACTTGCCAAGCGTGCCAACTGCCAACTATGACAAAAGAATCTCCCCTTTAAGGAAATCTATAGGGGAAACCTACGTTAAGCAGTAGACTTGATAGCCTGTAATAACAATGTATTGATAATTGAGTACGTGCGGATAACTTGATTTGTTTACGTTATTTTGTAAGACAAAGGTATGTTGCAATACTAGTATTATTACCACGCATAATTTAATGTAGGTAAGGTACGTACGGCAGAAATAGCACCTATTCTTTTAATTTATGAAAAACTAGTTGTTCGCCGCGTTTTCGTCCGCGTGGACGGAAACTACGGTTGGATTTCATGGATTTTAATTCGTTTGCGCGAAGCCTAATTGTTTCTCTAAAATAAAAGTAACCAGAGTAACCTTATAACATCAGATTTCTGCCAGTGAAAATTCCGTCAAAATAAGTCTAGCCATTTCGGAGATTATCAGGAACAAATAGCAGACAGAAAGACACAAACATATTAAATGTTGTGTTTTTTTTTGTTATACTTAAGTATCGTATATAATTTCATATGCATTTAGTAAAATGCTGTTATTTTGACATTACAGACACTTTATTTATTTGTATAAATAAAGAAACAAATAAGAAGACAAGAAATAAATCATATTATTACAATATAATTTTTGGTCATTAAAAACATTAAACCTTTATGACCTACTTCATAAAAAGTAATTGAATACAAAGATACATGAGGAATTTATTTTCGCGATTGTCATGCTTATGAGTTCGCAAAAGAATTTTTAATTCTGAATTATTGCCTGTGTTCCGAAATAGAACCCAGTATACTGGCCAATGATTTCATAAATCGACGCCAAACTGGTGACTCGTGTCAAAACATTGGCCAGTATGTGACATCATACATGCTCTTGACCACTCTTCCTCAGTAACAAAGAATGAGTATGTTTTCTCATTCTCTTCATCGTACAGATTTTACTGTTTAAGCTCTGCCATTTTTTGTATATGAATAAATAAAAACAAATTCTGGCATGCTTCATTCAGCGTACACACAATTAAAAGTTGTTTTAATATGGCGGCGGCACGCCAGTACAATATGGCGTCAATTAATGACGTCATTTGAATTCGCCATTATATTGGGTTCTATTTCGGAACACAGGCATTATGTCGTAAACATCTATAATATAGTACTGGAACTGCAAGCAAGATTGAAAATATTCAACTCTACTCCACCGTAGAATAGAGTTGAAAATCCAATTCCGCAATCACCTGAAAATAACGTCAATCAAGTTTTGTTTCACAATGTAACTGCAATTACTACGCAAACATTTGGCAGACATCGCCGTCATTCTTCGCATGCAGTATTATTATTCAAAACCTGAGAATACTGTAATAAGTAAACAATCCAGACGTGTGTAAAACAAATGCATGCTGGGGATCTTATACATACTTTTCATTGGCGATACCTTTGGCTGATAGCCTTAGCCCTTGATTTTATGTGGTGAAATAACGCTGCAGGTATACCTGCAGCACGAATGGGATGTTACGACCAAAAACGCCACGCTCTTACAGAGTACTACGCGTTCATTTCGAGTTTGCCGTCGTAGACCGTTACGACGTCACAGCTGACGGTACCGTAGACGAAAAAAGTCATCATGTTTATGTTTTTTAGTATTCATATTTTCAATAAAGTTAAATAATAACGTGTTCGATGAAATAAAATATTTTTTGAATGATGATGATGATGAAATAATAACGTGTTCGACAAAATAAAATATTTTTTTATAGTTTTATTTTACATTTTAAATATATCAAATTAAAGATTTTCGAAACATCTCATCATCCCATCTCATTGTAACAGAACAAATTAACGAATATCAACAGAAACAAAAACAAAAAATCAACAGTAACAAAAACAACAGCAAAAACAGTAACAAACTAGAGAACGTACGGGAGCATAAAAAACGGACGTAAGTACACTTCGACGTTGCTATCGGTACTAAAAGGGCGACGCTTGAGGCGCGGAATGAGGGGGCGCGGCGGGAGGTAACGGCATTCTTGAAGTGAACGACTAGTACCAGGCTGGTACCAGCGTTAAACAGCAGCATAACGCCGCTGTATTTCATATGATGAGTATAGAGAAACGGAGTTTTTTTACTGGTAACGAGGCGTCCAAACTTAGTTCCCTGTGGTGACAAGTGACAATGCATAAGTGCATTTTGATTTTTAATGATGATAAAGGTGAATAAAACTAGTTTTTACGGATTTTACGCGATAAAATCCCTAAAAACTAGTTTTATTAAAATGTGTAGTGTTCGCGCAGCACCTCTACCAAAAAATGTATACAGTATAAAATATTATTGACGTCTGCGCTTGTGTACACCTGATGGTAAGTGATTGCTGCGGCCCTACTATACTATAATAGGCAATTGCGTACTGTATGATATTTCGATGTAGTAAGCTTAACTAATCTTTAAAACGACACGTAGACGTTGACTAACTAAAAACTTGACAAAACTAAACATTTCTAAAAAAAGATATCTGTTTATCTGTCCCTCGCGGGTTTATATTAGAATAGCTGAACCGATTGTACTTGCAAATAGAGATCAATGCTATGTTATATCCTAATAACTATGGGAATTTTTCGAAAAAATAAATTCGGTAAATTATTAGGTATTTCTATACGTGGTAGAGCCATGGTGCAGTTATATTAGTAGTATAGTTGCAGCACGAATGTGTCAGCTCGACCGGGGAAGGACCACGTTCTCACAGAATACCAGCGTAAAATAGTAGCTTAATGCTGCTGTGTTTTGTATGGTGAGTGTAGAGAACCGGAGACCCTTTTTACTGGAAACGAGGCATTTCATCTTAGTCCTCACGGGTGACAACGCATCTGCATTTTGATTCGTAATCGAGGATAGATGTAGATGTCTATGGGCCACAGCAACCACTTAATATCAGGTGGACTATGTGCTCGTTTGTCACCTTATCCTATATAAAAAAAATTGATAATATAAGTTATCGTTATCTGACTAATAAGACCCCATGGCCTCAGGGACTGTTCGTAAGTATTTAATTTAAGCGGACATAATTTAGAACATTGTTTTATTGAACTAACATGTTAAGAAATATAACTGCAGCTTAACAAAAAAAAAAGACTAAATTTATGCTTTTCCACTTAACTTAGGCAGTTATAAAACTATGACCGATATAGGTCGTATGACAACGTGAGTGAATTGGAGCGGAAGGACCAAGGTGAGTGCTTGTTATTGGGATTTAAATTGAGTTATTTCTTGGAAGGCAAGATTAAAGATACGTACATTCGATTACATCATTTACAAATTTAAGCCTCGATTTTTTTCACGATGTCTAAAATGTATATAAATTAGACATAATGTACCTTACATTAAGTCTACCTTTTGGAATGATCAAAAAACAAAACTAATGAAACATTTTTTGTATGAATTAGATAATCAGAAAAGACGCAGTTTCAATACATTATCAATAGTTATTCATACCAGCGTAAAATAGTAGCTTAATGCTGCTGTATTTCGTATGGTGAATGTAGAGAACTGGAGACCCTTTTTACTGGAGACGAGGCATTCCATCTTAGTCCTCACGGGTGACAACGCATCTGCATTTTGACATACAACCAAGGATAGATGTAGATGTCTATGGGCCACAACACCCACTTATCATCAGGTGGACTATGTGCTCGTTTGTCACCTTATCCTATAAAACAAAAAAGAGAAATGAACAAATAAATTTCATAGGAACACAATCACAGATCATTATAACCCGTATATCTATGTATTACAGCCTATAATAGTAAATAGCTGAACATAGATTGACAGGCGGTTTGTCAACCGCAGTTTTTTATTATTTCGGCTTGTTATCAGGTAGATGCCGCTGCCCATCTCCTGTTTCACTTTCCCTCTGTCGCTTGTTGCGACACGCTCCGGACTCCTGACGATACGGGTTACTGAATATTCTCTTACACCGCCACTACACTTACGTGTATTTACTATCTTATTGAATAAAACTAAATTTACGGATTCTATCGTGTTTATTTAACTGATTTTACTTATTTTTAATTCCCGACGTTTCGGGTGCTTTACAGCAACCATGGTCACGGGGGGTGGGGGAGGGGGATGTTTTTTAATTTCAATAGCCTCGCGTATCATCCTTGGTAGGAATCGGTGTTCTTTTGCGAGGATTTGTGGTTTATCAAATCTGATGTAATGGTGGGGACGATCTTGAACATGTTCACAGACTGCAGACTTCCCGGAGCGGACTCCTCGGAGGAATTAAAAATAAGTAAAATCAGTTAAATAAACGCGATATAATCCGTAAATTTAGTTTTATTCAATGTGTAGTGTTCGCGTAAATTTAAGAAATCATTTACTATCTTATTTATTTTGTAGCAAATACAACAAAGAACTGGTCAAAAGATAAAATTTAGAAAAAATTCCGTATACAATAATTTTTGATTAATTTATTTGTCATTTCTTACATATTCTACCGTCTTGATATATAGTCTAACGTGCGCGCACACGAAGCGTTGGCGTATTGTGGTGCGAGAACGAGATCCATCTCACCTTGCCAAGTGAGCGTTCATTTCATGCAGTGGAATGGCCGGCATTTTGACGTCACAGATACAAATTTAAGCATTCATAAATTATTGTTAATAATATTGTTGTTATCATCATATCGTATTCATATCATAAACACTCACGCCTGTCACCCAGAGGGGTAGGCAGAGACTACGGACTTCCATTTCGCACAATCCTGACATACCTCTTTCGCCTCCTTTACATCCATATATCTACGCATACATGCTCGTTGGTTCAGGGTACTTCTAATTAGGCCCATTTTCAAAATAATGCCAATTTGGTCGATAAACTTTCTTCAAGGGCGTTCCTTCCCGACTCTGCCGTTCACATCTGCCATATAAATTTGCTTTGTCACTTTCCTCATTCATTCTTTCCACATGACCAAATATTATTGTTATGTAAATGAAAATGTATAAGTTCCACATTTTATGATAAGATAGTATAGCGGGATACATTTTATGTATAAGTATTTCAATACTTCACACGGCTTATAAACTACGAGGCGCAAGTCCGGCCTCTCATGGAATACTCTTCTCATCTCCGGGCCGGCGGAAGCCAGTGCTAGTTCGTTTCGCTTGACCGCGTATAGCGATAAGTTTGAGTCCTTTCTATTCGGCTCGATTCACGGTCACTCACTGACCTTCATATATGGATTGGCTTATACACCGTGAATAATGAGGCGATTTGATTTTCGCCATTTTGGCGCTGTCCACGGCATTATTACTTTACTGGAAAATATTCAACTAGTATAGTAACTATACAAAATAAAAATAAAAACATAATTTCGCAAAGAATTTATTGACGACCTTTCATTCTAGTATTATAGAAAACTCAGCTGCTAAAATAACGCCTATTCTAATTATTTACAGGTCTGTCTATACTCGTAGACAGAATAAAACATATCTTCGAGTATGTAAAAATTAATATTGGTTTGTTCGTATTCTATCCACAGCCGTACAATTTGCGGTAAAACTTTGTATACTTATTGCTTACTTACACTTGCGCGAAGATTATAGGCATAGTACAATTAACTTATAAAAGGTGGCGTGCGTATCGTACTGACAATTTATTTGAAAGTTATAGATCATTCAAGTTCAATGATTGAATTATCATTCCTAACTAAACAATATAACTCTTCCAAATGTAAATGCGCCGGGTACCATCTAACAAGATATAAAGTTTAAATTACCACTCCCCGCGGATAGTGCCAAGAACGCTGGCTGCGTTTCCTCTCTGTATGGCTATACTTAGCCTTAGAGAGAGAAAATAAGCAGACCTCTTATCACCATATTTTAGGGACCTTCACCGCACATGAACCCCACGGACTGATTATCTCTACAACAAATGGCACAAATATGTACTCATCTCTCAGAAACTCATATTTGGGCTAGTTATTTAGTTCAGTTGCCTCGGATGCCGCTCCTGCTTTGAACGAAGTACCCCTGAGATAACAAGCTGCCAAAGTGTCTTCGCAAGTAGTATATCACACTAAAGCTTTATCTCTCTCTCAAGCATCCAAAGTCGTACCGTCGGGTCTCCTGCCGTCGTCTCCAAATATTCTACAGAGCTCGAGAACCAAAAGAAAATTATAGAGACACGAGTTCTTCAGATGAACCGTGACCGGGACCGACCAACATTAAATTAAAAAATACCATATTATTATTACACGGTTATATAACCATGTAATAAAAATATGGTATTAAGGGTGAATTCGACTAAATAGCATGTTACACCAGAGTAGCTAACCCTCGAATAATTTTACTCTTTGGTCTTACTCCCAGATAACTTCGTTTGCAATTTCCCAAAACAAATGTGGAGTAGCTTATACTGGGTATTGTTACTCCAGGGTTTGTGAATCAATAACAAGAATAACATTTGATAATTATCTATTCTCGTCGACTTTGGCTTTTGACAGATATGGGTAAAGAACATCGATAAGTGTTTTAGATAAAGAACTTGACAACTCTATTGAATTTTATTGTTTATCAAAACTCAGTAATATAAAGTCAAACATATTAGTTATTACGATAGCAGAATTAGTAACAAATTTTTATGTATCTATATTATCAAATAGTTTATTTTTTTGTTGTGAAAGATTCTTTAGCGGCGTTGTACAATTTTTGTAATGGGTAAAAGAATTTAAACTCGCGTCAGGACACGTGACCCTGATCGAAAATTCGTAAGACGGATGGAGAGAGAGAGAGAGACAGCCGGCGCGGCATAGGACAGGAAGTATCCCCCTGTCTTTCTACGCCACGGCGAAAATGTATGCCAGCGCCTGCTGTTGCTATTAGGCGGCGCAGTACGCTTGCGCGAATGTTCGTGTGTGATAATTAAAGCAATTCGTGCAAAATTATTCCCTAATCATTCCAAAATTAAGAGGATTAAGAAAGGAATGCTTCGGTGGTTTGGTCATGTGGAAAGAATGGATGAGGAAAGAGTGACAAAGAAAATTTATGTTGCAGAAGTGAATGGCAGAGTCGGAAAGGGACGTCCTAGGCGAAAATTTATCGACCAAATTGGCGATTTATTGAAAACGGGCCAAATTAGGAGTACCCTTAACCGACGAGCATGCATGCGTAGGTGTATGGATGTGAAGGAGGCGAGAGAGGTGTGTCAGGATCGTGCCAAATGGAAGTCTGTAGTCTCTGCCTACCCCTCTGGGTGACAGGCGTGAGTGTTTATGTCATTCCAAAATATGAAAAATGCACAACGTTAATATTCAAGTTTTCACTTCTGCCGGCACTCCCGGAGTGAAACCCGTCGTTTTTTTTAAAATATTGACTCTAAATTCACTTACTTGGGGAATGTTATTCCACTTTCCTTTTTGTAACGAGTTTTACAAACTAAACACACTCTAATTATTATTAAAAATAATCGTTTTATTAAACAAAATTAAACATATTCAAACTACACAAAATACTTTCATTTTTTCGTTTAAAAGTTTAAAATACAGAGATACGATTTAAACAACACAACAGACTTTGGTATATTATGTCAATTTCAGTTCCCGGTACGAACAATGGCGGCGCTTCAATTCGGCACAAACATTTTGTAGGGTTTATTACCATATAAAGTAGTCAGTGCGATTTCTACAAATCCTGTTGCATTCCTTTATATATATATATATATATAATCAATTGCATTTATCACGGGAAGTGTTTAACTAAAGGAATTGTTTTTGATCAACTTCAGCAAACATCGCACATCGTAACAAAATTCGCGATACCGTTCACACCATCGAGATGCTTGGCGGTCCACCACTGTACGATTTAGCAGGAGTTTTCTTCCTCGCACGACTTCCTTGTGAAATCGGATACAATTTAGGAACTAACCAGCAATACCCGTGGTGTTGCAGTTAGTTTAAATGTTAATAGGCGGCGGTAGTTACTTATTTATTTATTTATTTATTTAAGAAATTTATGAATACAAAGATGAATAGTTTTAGTGTAAACATAAACTCATTAGAGTTTTTCCGTACACCATTGCTGTCGACACATTATTCTAATTAATACTTTATAATAAATTACATTACCAAAGTTACATTAATATTATTACCAACTTAAATTAGGTGCATTAAATGTTATGTTTCTAATTGACAAAACTATTTATGGGTACAAAAATACAAAATAGTCTTAGGCGATGAGCGTAAAATCACATGGTGAACTTATTACATTCTGTGAATAATCGTGACACAGGAACATATATTTTTATAAATTTATAATAAGATATGTTGGTAAAGTAAACCAATAATATAGAACGAGAAGTTGTTTAAAGTGTTACGAGTATTTAGTAAGAGTTAATTGTATATAAAAAATTTTTAGTTTATATTTTATGTTTTTACGTGTAATGACGTCTTTCAAAGATCTAGGTAACTGATTGATTAGATTAGGTATAACATAGTTTAATGTTCTTTTTCCGTATAAGTTATTATATCTAGGTAATTGCAGTTTTAGATGATCAGTTCTGCGTGTGGAGTATAATAACTTATCTACCTTTTTAAAATTTTCAGTAAAGTAATTTTCGGTTAGTAATGTTAGTTCAACTTTGTCGTGAATAGGTATAATTTTACAAAATGCAAATAGTTTTCGATAATCATCTTTAAAATTAATTTTGAGATTATTAGGGACTATTTGTTTTAAAATGCGCAGCTGAAGTGAGTAAATTCGATCTAGATATGTTTTGTAGGTTCTACCATAGCTTGACAAGCCATATTGTATAACAGATTCAGCTAAGGATTTATAGAGCATTAAAGAGGTTTTGTAAGGTATTTTTTGTTTGATTAATGTAAATTTCGCTAATATTCCTCTTAATATATCACAAACACGATTTACATGCTCTTTCCAGTTTAACCGATCGTCAATTATTAGACCAAGATAGGTGTGCTTATTTACAATTTCTATGGCATCGCAATTACAGGGTGTCGAATTGTTAGTATTTTGTATGTGAAGGCAGTGATGTGTGTGCGCTATTAGTTTAGGTATAAAAGAACTTCTGTTGTGGCTTGTACTTATATACATAAGTTTAGTTTTGGCAGCATTGAGTACTAAACCGACGTCGTGTGACCACTTCGTCAGTGTGTCAAATTCTTTTTGAAGTTTCATTAGTACCTCCTGTATACTACGCCCAGCAGCTACTAAACAGGTATCATCTGCAAACTGATAGATCTCACACTGTTTAATTAAATTAGAAAGATTGTTTACGTAGGTGAGAAAGTGTAAAGGTCCAAGAACTGAGCCCTGTGCTGTGCCTTCAGTTACCTGGACAGGGAAACTAAGAGCATCACCAACTTTTACTCGATAAGATCTTTCATGGAGATAATTTTCACACCACGCTAGTAATTTTCCTCTAATTCCGCTATCATTTAAGCTTTCAATTAATTTGTTGTGTCTTAGCGTGTCAAAAGCTTTGCTATAATCAATGAAAACGACTAAAATGTGCTCTTTAGAGTCAATATGCGTGTACAAACTGTCTGTGAATGCAGAAAGTAGTTGTGAGGTATTCTTTTGAGGTTGGAAACCATATTGTTTGCTAGTTAATATATTATTACTTTCATAATACCTATGGATTTGTGCGCTTATATATTTTTCGACTATTTTGTCTATGGTAGGTAATATCGTTATTGGTCTATAATTCTCATACTCAGTCCTACTACCTTTTTTGTATATTGGTCGAACGATTCCATTTTTTAATAGGGGAGGATATTTGCCCGTAATAACGCTTGCATTTATTAATTTAGCAATAACTGTTTTGATTTTTCCGCACAGCAGCTTTATATCAATGGCTCTTATCCTGTCTGCCCCAGGGGCTTTGTTACTGCTTATTGATTTAATTATATTTTCCACAGCTTTAGAATCGGCAGGGATAAATCGCATGGTTACATTTGCAGTAGATTCATAGATTGCTTTGTCAAGCAATAATTCCGAACATTGCGGAATTATTTGTTTCACACTATTGTTGAATGTATTAGCAAATGTGTTCGCAATGTCTTTACTAGTGCAGCCATTATTACCAAAATAATTATGAAGTGCATCATCAATTGAAGACTTAATCTTGCCCGTCAGCCTATTTAAAATCTCCCAAAGATTTTTAGAGCTTTGTTTATTTGAAATAATATCAGATTTTGTATTTTTATTTTTAGATTTGTTAATTAGCTTATTTGCGTAGTTTCTAGCCTTATTATATTGTAGTTTATTTACTGAATTACTAGTGTTTTTTATCCATTTTAAAAATAACTCGTCCCTATACTCACATGCTCTAATAATTTTCTTATTTATCCAGTTATTATTTCTTGTATTATTTGTTTTAATTTTTACAGTGTAAGCCGAATTTCTATAACAATCCATGAAGTTTGTGTATAAAGAATTGTACATATTAATTGGGCATGTCATATTGCACGTAGACTCCCAATCAATTTTTTCTAATAATGTAAATAGCTTTTGGTTATTAATGCAAGTTTTATATTTTGAGACAGGCTGTGTACGTGCTCCAAGACAAGCCAGTATTATAGTCCGATGATCGGCTAGTGTTGTTCCAACTGCTGCAGTGTATAGGTCTTGTGTGCGGGATCGAGCGTAAATATGATCTATACATGATTTACTTAGTTTTTTATTACATAATTCGATCCTAGTATGTGCTGTAATCCCACATAGAAGGCCCAAACTGTGCAGCATATTATTGTATTTATGAGTTATAGGGTTTTCCGATTTCAGGTTTATGTTAATGTCTCCTAGTAAGTATAAGTCAATAGATTTTGAGCATTTTTTGATAGTATTTTGGAGTTCGTCGATAAAGTGAATTTTGCTACAACTCGGGGGACGGTAAATTGCACAAATGTTCGCAGTATAATTAAAATGAGTGGTGATATTTAGTAAAATGTTTTCAAAATGTGTAGTTTTTGTTGTTATTATGTTACATTTATGTTTGTTACTTACGTATATGATGATACCACCACCCTTTCTTGTCTTTCTTAGGGCTGTGAACATTTGGTAACCATTTATATGATACAAGCAACTAATACTATCCGTTATGTTAGCCTCCGTTAGAATAATGACGTCTATGTTTTTATTAGCAGTAAGTATACATTGTTCGAGCGTGGATAAGTTTTTTAAGATTGACCTTATGTTAATATGGATACATAGTAAGTTTATATGCATATTAGGAATATTACACAGGAAATTATTTATGTTTAAACAATCTAACAGTTCATTAATATCGTCTTGTACGATGTCCATTGTAATAACTATAATTTTTGTTTAAATAAATGAGTAATAACTATATATTATTAGGGCTTAATAGATGGCTTGTAATTATTAATAGTTAAAGCTTGTACGTCCTTCATTGTTCTTAAGGTATGAATTTTTGATTTCTCATCCTTTCGTGCCTTTACAAATCCCTTTTTAAACCATACATACTTGAAGTTTTGGTTGATTTTTAGCTCCTGTTTAGCTTCCCATAGTATAGCCTTGTTAGTTTTTGTCATGGCCTCTCGTATGTATAAAACATTATTATTGTTTCTCTCGGAGGGGCATATGTCACCTACCGTGGTTTTGATAGTTTTCGCTGCGGTCATCCATTTTTCTCGGGCTTCTTCGTCGTGCAACTCTACTTCAATATTGAATGGTTGGTCTTTTCTTCCAGGTAATCTCCGAGAACTTTTGATTGCTTCGAGGGGCTGTTTGAGCTTCAAAGCAACATTTTCCACTAATTTATTGACCACTTCTGAGCTTTGATAAGGAACGTTGGCTATTTCTATATATTTTATGAGCTTTTCTTGTTCAATTTCTTGCAAACGTTGTTCAAGGGCACCGACACGGGTTTCTAGATTAATATTCTTGTTAGTTAGCTCCAAATTCTTCCGTTCAAGGGCTTTTATTGTCTGCTTGAAAGCATCAATACATTCGACTACTTCGTCTAATTTCGCACTATGAAATTGAAAAGATTCATTTAAGTCGCGCAATTCATTTTTGATAGTTTTTTCAACTTCTTTAGTTATATTATTCAGCAACTTTTTGGCGTTTATTTGGACAGGCGTATCATCTTCTTCGACGTCTTCTTCAAGAATGATTATGGATGAGTTTCGCCTCGGTGATTCTTGCTGGCATTGGAGGCAAGTCCACTCCAGACTCGAGGCCGCCTTTAATGCAGAAATCTGTTTCGTAGTTAAACCACTGCATCTGGTGTTAAGATGCACAATCCTTACACACTTGCTACATTCCAGTCCAGGCATGGATTTCGTAACCGTTTTTTTACACACATCGCACTTTGACATTTTTTGTAAGAATATATTATAACAGGGAAGTCAATAAAGACTGAGACTGAAATATCTCTAGGAACAGAGTTATCCAGATAAGAAAATAAATCACTGATAGCGATCCGTATTGTGTGTCTTATCCGACACTAATTCCAATCAACAACTACTAATTTTATAAATATAAATCAATTTTATAAATTAATTTATAAATATATTGTCATGACAGCTTGACAGATACATAGAGTATAATATAAGTGAACCGCATGCTCATTAGTCCCATTCAGAAAAAGTCAATTTATATTGAATATAGGTACAGATTTTCTTTGCGCTAAGTAAGAACCAACCAACCTTTAGAAATAAATATACAAACAGAAAAAACTGGATGCTTAAAATTCAAAAAATGTCACACTAAAAAGGCGCGTCTCGTTCTTTATCTCACGCCCGCAACAGTGATCAACCAATAACTGGGCCCCTTTCCTATACAACACCTCGTTTCGGTAAACAACGCGGTGAGCGTGACCCTCGAATAAGACGTTTGACTTAGAACCTTAACCGCTCTCTCAAAAGAAAGTGGTGACGACTAATTTAATCACAATGCCGAGCTTCTCCACTATATGACTCACTAACTGTAAATAATGTGGTTATTTCAACGCACGACCATTGCGTCCTGCCAGTACTCACATATGGTGCCGAAACGTGGACACTTACGGTACGACTGCTCCACAAACTCAAAGTCACCCAGCGGGCAATGGAAAGAGCTATGCTCGGAGTTTCTCTGGTGGATAAGATTCGTAACGAAGAAATCCGCCGGAGAACCAAGATTACCGACGTAGCCTTCCGTACTTGCAAACTGAAGTGGCAATGAGCTGGTCACATTTGTCGCAGAAGCGATAATCATTGGAGTAGGCGTGTCATAGAGTGGAGGCCGCGTTTAGGTAAACGTAATGTGGGACGCCCCCTGGCTAGATGGAGCGACGATCTGCGCAAGGCGGCTTACAGCAACTGGATGCGTGAAGCCGAAGATCGGGCTAAGTGGCGCGCCTTGGGAGAGGCCTATGTCCAGCAGTGGACTGCCGCAGGCTGATGATGATGATTACAACGCACAAATCGACGCATAACACGACTAGCGAACGTACCGATATTTCTGCCATCTACCGCCAGCTTTGGCATTTTGTTTACATTCTCGACTTCGAATGAATGATCATTTCAACTCTACCGAATCTTCTTTCAAGCACCTTCAAAATTTCATCTGATTCACACAACGTGAACAACAATGATCTTACCGCTTCCTTAGCCTGAGCTTTCCTAAGACGTGCCACGTTTTGCACACCTGAAAAATGTTCACGCGTGTCCTCTAACACCGTCTTGAAAATTATCCACTCACTCGCGTCTCTATCGAAGACCGGAAATTCATGGAGGAAATGTGTCGGAGAAGTCTTGTCTTTAACTGCAAATTTAATTGCACTCACAATAGCTTCGGCCAACACTGACACCTCACTCGCGTGTGCTTTCTGTGCATCTAGGTCGCACTCAACCGCCGCTTCCAAGCGGCGTGATCCCTTAGACGCTTCCTTTTCTGCCACATCTGACTGCACTACACTAACCGGCGCACTCATTACGTAATGTTGAACTCAAATCCTCACGAAAGGTTCCACTTATGTATTACGCTCTCCATCATCCTCACTCGAGTCGATCACCTCTTCCCGATGGTTCCAAATTATGAATTTGCAAGCGCTGCTTCTGCTGTTTCGAGCTCTGAGCGTTCGAATTTGATTCGCACTTCTAATTCTGCTCTCAGCCGGGCCGATCGCGATGACCTACTGCCATTTTTTGATCCATTCCCGTTCGGCTAGTCTACCATAACTTTCTTCGATGCTATCTTTTCGGTTCCAGCTCTACCGTTGCTCTCGGCTATTGCTTCACATCTGGACACTACAGACCTGTGTGACGCTAGACTGCGTACCACTGGCTTCCGTCCTGCTGCTAGTCGCTGCTACAGACGTTCCCGAATCCCACGTGTTCGTGGATGTCTCGGTGGTAGCCCCACTCGATATCATCATAGCTGTGGTCATCCTCGATGATTCAGTTTCTTTTGCTTTCCTTGATAATCCTGGTCGTGTCCTGGTGCCATCGACGCTCTCATTTTGCTCCTGTATCCTCTCCATTTTGCAAAAGGGGAACTGTTGGCCTACAATGTCTCTAAAGCCCTACCTTCCTAACAAACCCTAACACTCCCTATCGGTCCCTATCAATCTTAGGACGGAGACTACCGCGGTGAATCGCCTAATGATGGAAATCGTGTAGAAGGGGTAAGGTTAAAAGTAAAAAGAATTAATAAAATATTAAACAAAATATCACAATTTTACAAGAAATTTCTTACAGTTATAAACTTTAAAATGTCGAATATAAACTTTATAATACAATTCTCATTAATAATTTCACATATACAATACAATTTTAGTGCAAGACTTAAAACTTTTAAGCAAAATTAAAATCTTTAATTTTATCACATATTTTCTTCATAAATTTTATTTATAAAATTAAATTTTAGTGACATTTTCATTTTACAATCTATTCAAAATATTAATAAATCGCTATTACATGCATTTTCATACTTTAATAAGAATATGATTTTAATTAATTATCTTTAAGAAACGGTTCGGACTTGCTTTTTTCATTTCTGCTAATTTCCTATACAAGTTGACAAACTCAATTCTACACGACCCTCGGGACTCAAATAGTAGGAGACCTTGCTCCCTCAAGACTCTGTGCTTGCCCCCCTCCTATATATACTATACACCAACGACATCCCTATCCCGTCGAATGGTGTTAAACTAGCCCTCTTCGCAGATGACACAGCCCTTTACTCCAAAGGCTGCCACAGATTCGGAACAAGATCCAAAAGCAAGTAACGACTTAGGAGCTTGGTTCCAAAAATGGCTTATCGACGTAAACCCGGAGAAGAGCTCCGCCGTTTGCTTCGAATATAAACGACGCCGTCTCACCGCCACTCCGCCAATCAGGATGTTAGGAACCCCTGTCCCATGGCAAACAACAGCAACACGTGCAGCAACAGCAACACGAAACAACAGCAGTGTTTAGTGGGTAAAAGTCTCCACATAACCACGCAGCCGGCTACGTGGTATCATAGCATACCACGTATTCACTGCCTCCTTACCCCGCTTCCCGGAGGGAAAAAAGGAGACTTTGCCATAATATACCGTATTCCATTTTATTTATATTCTATTACTGATACGTGTTAACAGTGATTAAAACATTTATAAATTAAAAATGAAAGAAAATAGTTTAATTCGCATTACATAACCGATTGCTAAGTTAATTTAATATCTTTATCCTCTTTATTATTTTTTTTTAGAAATTAGCATTTTATAAGAATAATCAAGAATTTAACATTTATCTTATGAAACAATGAATGATTTAATGAGATGTTTATCTCGCGTTGCCAATACACACATAGGTATGCTACATCACTAAAACGTACATCACTAAAAGGTATGCTATTTAGCACATTTCCCGTTAAAAATAAAAATAATATGTAGATAGATTTACAAGCAAAAGTTATAAAAATGAACTAAGAATTCGTTCAACACTGCGTTTCGGACTTTCTATCTAAGAAACAATTAAAAATCAATAACGGACCTATAACAAACAAAACAACTGGACGCACCAGTGCATGTCATTAACCCAATTTGTTCGACATCGTGCAATGCGAAGGTCGCTATCCGATTAGATTGTTACTTAAAACCTTAAATGCTTTGCTTAATGCTGTTATCAGGTTACCTGGCTTAAGACAAACATAATAGGCTAATACTTTAACCTAAGAAGAAAATATCGCGCGTTATTTTATATTTTATGTTTATCCATTTAAAAGCGGTTTGCAGGTGTTCAAGGACCATCTAAATACCATCAAAAGAATCTCGAATCCTGTGGCCAACAAGCTACGTGACCACTAACTATTACATAATACATTCATAACCAAAAAAAGTAATTTGTTACCTTACCTTCTACTAACAAGACCTTTAGGCAGCAGTATAATGCGAGCTCCTGTCAAATTATAGAGCCTGTGCTGGTAAAATGTTACGTTATCTATCTTTTCGTTCCAAAGCGCTTTTTTGGCTACTTTTGTTCTTGTATATGATATCCTTAAATTACATCCTGTTGAAAGATAAAATTATATTGAATAACCCTATAAACTTTATATATATATATATATATATATATATATATATATATATATATATATATATATATATATATATATATATATATATATATATATATATATATATATATATGTGTGTGTGTATACAGGGTAGTATTTTTGAAAGGGTAGCCAAATTTAAACTTAAGTTCAAATATATAAACAATGATACACCGTTATTGCAGTTTTTGAAAATACGAGCTAAGTATAATATAGAAAATAAAGCTTAAACTTTTATTTGAAAATATCTAAAATTGAATGTGATTTATGGGCAACAATGTTTTTGGCTACAAATCTTACGAATGTGATGTGCGTGCGCAGTTATAATCTCAGTATCAGTTAAAATAATGCATTACTACGTAGTCCTATTATGTATTCTCTGCATTATCACGCATTTGGAATTTGAAATATAAAAAGAACAGAATGCTCGAGATTTTTATTAATTCATTTTTCTTCACTATTTGCCGACTGATACACTTATTCTGAACCTGCTCTGCGAACTTGGTCTATTATTGCAAAATGACCACGTATATATAAATTTAGACAAATAAATACACATAACAAAACAGTTAACTTGTTTTTACTCAGTTACATTTGCCTACTTAAATTAATGTGCACAAAATAGTTGTTTGAACACTTCATTCCCAGGATATTACGCGATTTTGTGAACTCTTTCTGGTATCACACTAATGTTAAAAATTTCGACAACAGCTAATAACGGCGAAATATTTAAAAAAATAGCATTGCTATAATAAATTTCATAGCATTCGGTCACTAGTGAATATTGTGAGGCAGTTATATTATTGAAGGTAGCGAAATTAAGGTAAAGACCTCCTTTAGTTTCTGAGAGGGTTTGGGGGAAGGAAATGTCCACCGCGCTCGCGCTGCCCCAATGTGTGTTGGTGAACTTCACATTTGTTCGAACTATTTCTTTTATAGTCATACAGGTTTTCCTACGATGTTTTCCTTCACTGACGAACACGTGGTAAATCAGCACTTAAAACTGCAATTAACAATTTCATTGATGTCGACTTAAACTTAAAAATTACTTGTTTGTATAATTTACCGATGTTTATTATAGCGAATTTATAAAAAAAAGGGATTTAAAAAAGGAGTCAATGGTCACTAGTGACCATCACCACTTAGCAGCACGAAATACCGCTGGTGGCGAAAGTGTAGCCACTATCTGTTGCTTATATCTTTTCATGGAACATAAAGATTAAGGCTAGCAAATTATTTAACTTTTAGCTTTTCAATTCACGTTTCGGGCACTTTACAACCTTTGGTCACGGGGTTGGGGGGAGGGGGAGCCGGGGTATTCGACGTCCTGATGTTATGGTGCGTTCCTTAATTATGTAACGTTTGGGGGGGGGGGGGGTTAAACCGAATGTCGCCAAGTGGAGGAGAGGGAGGGTTTCATCAAATATCAACAATTTTTTTCAATAATATTTTATAGCTAAATCCTACGCAATAATATTTATCGCAGTTATGTAAACTCCACAAATTATAATACAAAAATAACATACATAATACATAACATAAACACTCACGCCTGTCACCCAGAGTGGTAGGCAGAGACTACGGACTTCCATTTGGCATGATCCTGACATACCTCTTTCGCCTCCTTTACATCCATATATCTACGCATACATGCTCGTCGGTTAAGGGTACTTCTAACGCGGCCCATTTTAAAAATATCGCCAATTTGTTCGATAAACTTTCTTCTAGGGCGTCACTTCCCGACTCTGCCGTTCACGTCTTCCATATAAATTTGCTTTGTCACTCTTTCCTCATTCATTCATTCTACATGACCAAACCACCGAAGCATTCCTTTCCTAATCCTGGTCACAACGTCATCTTGCATACCACATTTATCTCTTCTCACGCAATTTCTCACCCTGTCATTCAGATTCAACCCTAGCATACTCCTTAAAGACCGCATTTCTACAGCATTTATTCTACTTTCGTGCTTCTTCTGCCACACCCAGCTTTCACTACCATACATTAAAGTAGGGACTAACACAGCATTATGAATTTACCATACGTGCCTTTTTTGACACATTCGGATTCTTCATAATAGAGTGTAGTGCCCCATTCACTCTATTCCCTGCATTTACTCGTCGTTCTATATCCCTATCATATCTACCATCCCTGCTAAATACACATCCCAAATACACAAACTCATCCACTTGCTCAATTAACTCTCCTTCTATTCTTATTTCACATACCGTTTTGCTTTCTTCTCTTTCAAAAACCATCACTTTCGTCTTACTTGCGTTCACTTTCATTCCCCTTTCTTTAAATTCCCAGTTCATTAATGTAACCATCATTTGCAACTCAGCCGCCGATGACGCAAATATGACTTGATCATCGGCATACAAAAGGCATTTGACGGTTAACTCGCCCATTCTTAACCCACATTCTTCATCTTTCAAAGTTTGCAAACACCTGTCCTTAAACAGGTTGAACAGCCAAGGGGAAGCTACACAGCCCTGTCTGACACCTTTTTGGATGCCAAACCAGTCCGAGTAGACCCCATTGATCCTGACACAAGCACTAGAGTCCCTATAAAAAGACGTTAATGCCTGTATCAAACCAGCGCTCAACCCACATGAGTTCAGTATTTTGCCATAACATATTCCTGTCCACTCTGTCATAAGCCGTTTCCAAGTCCATGAACGCACAAAAAACTTTTTGGTTTCTGGCCAAAAACTTCTCCGCAATCATGCGCATGGATAAGACGATCTGTACACCCCATTCCCTTTCTAAAACCCGCTTGCATATCTCAAATTTTTCCATCAGTTTCTTTTATAACTCTTTCAATTAACAGCTTAGCATACAGTTTAGCCACAATACTAAGCAAGCAGATACCACGGTATCATCCATCCAGCCATCGGTTTTTGCAGTCCTGCTGTGACCCTTTTCCTTTATATATTGGTACTATTAGACCGGGAGCTGATGACAGGTGATGTTCCACGATTTAGTCGTGCATGCCTTTTTAAGGCTTGATAACTAACCCTAAAATGTCAAAGATTGTCGGGGCTTGCCGTGTAGTGGCGGTTAAGAATATCCACTACCCCATATCTTCCCGTGGGTGTCGTAAGAGGCGACAGAGGGAGACAGGCAGGAGATGGGCAGCAGCATCTTCCTGATGACAACTGTGACGTAATAAAAAACTGCGGTTGCCAACCCGCTCGCCAAGCGTGGCAACTACGGCAAATACCCCCCAATGAACAAATACACAAAAAGACGGCCCCCAGTCCCCGGCGGCCCCGCTATTCCTGGCTACGGTGGCGACCATGGTAACGGCGGGGCAGGGGGTGCTAAGAATCTCCGGTGGAGGTTCGGTTGCCACCTACGACGACTCGACCTGGCAACATATAACGCACGCACCCTGAGGACTGACGAGAAGATACTGGAGCTGGAAGAAGAGGTAGACAAGTTGCGCTGGCATATTATTGGATTATCCGAGGTCCGAAGAGAGGGGGAGGACACGGCAATCCTCGAGTCCGGCAACTTGTTCTATCACCGGGAGGGCGACCATCTGTCCCAAGGAGGTGTCGGATTTATCGTCCACAAGTCTCTCGTCAACAACGTTGTAAAGATTGGGAGTGTGTCGACGAGGGTCGCGTACCTGATACTCAGAATCACCAAACGGTATTCGCTGAAGGTCATTCAGGTTTACGCACCAACCTCGGCACACCCCGATGAGGAGGTGGAGGAAATGTATGAGGATATTTCCAGAGCCATACATTCCTCCAAAACTCACTACATGGTGTTGATGGGAGACTTCAACGCAAAACTAGGCACAAGAGAAAGCGGTGAGCTGAAGGTAGGGAAATTTGGAGTAGGGCAACGGAACCGAAGGGGCCAGCAGCTGGCCGACTTTATGGAGAAAGAGGGACTCTTTATGATGAACTCTTTCTTCCAGAAGCGGCCCCACAGGAAGTGGACCTGGTCGAGCCCCGACGGTTCGAAAAAAAAATGAGATTGACTTCATTATGACGACCAGACGCCAACTGTTCAGTGATGTCTCAGTGATCGCAAGGGTGAAAACTGGCAGCGATCACCGAATGGTTAGAGGCACACTGAACCTAAACGTTAAGTTGGAGAGGTCTCGTCTAACGAAGTCAACGCTCCGTCCCCCTCGTGCTCTAATCCAGAATCCCGAAACCTTTCAGCTCGAGTTACGTAACCGCTTCCAGTGCCTAGAAGATTGCAATGCAGTGGACGATATGAACGACAAGCTCGTGGAAACTGTCCATGCGGTCGGAGCTAAGTTCTGCAAGACCCGCCGCAGAAGAACACAAAAACTCTCCGATCACACTCTTAATCTCATGGCTGTTAGACGGGAGATGAGGCTGCAATCGTCAACAGATTTGACAGCATACAGGCAACTGAATAGACAGATCTCCAAATGCATGCGGCGAGACTTACGCAACTTTAATACTTCTCGTATTAAAGAAGCGATCGAGCGGAACCAGGGCTCCAAAGTCTTTGCCAGAGATCTGTCTGCCAGAAAGAGCCAACTGTCAAAGCTGAAGACTGAGTGTGGCAACATCGTTTCCGGGACACCTGAGATTTTGAGTGAGATTGAGAGGTTCTATGGGCAGCTGTACACATCATCGTTGGAGCCACACGCAAGTGTGAGTAACGATCCAAGAGCAAGTCTTATCCGACACTATTCCGATGATATCCCGGACGTCAGTCTAAGCGAGATTAGAATGGCTCTCCAGCACCTTAAAAACGGCAGGGCCCCAGGCGAGGATGGAATTACAGCGGAGCTTCTGAAAGCGGGTGGAACACCGGTACTTGTAGTCCTTCAGAAGCTCTTCAATTCCGTCCTCCATGGTGGCACTACTCCAGAGGCGTGGAGCAGAAGTGCGGTGGTCTTGTTCTTTAAGAAAGGCGACAACGCTCTCTTAAAGAACTACAGACCGATTTCCCTTCTGAGCCGCGTCTACGTGCTGTTTTCGAGAGTCATTACGAATCGTCTCGCACGCAGACTTGACGACTTCCAGCCTCCCGAACAAGCCGGTTTCCGAAAAGGCTTCAGTACCATAGACCACATACATACCCTGCGGCAGATTGTACAGAAGACTGAAGAGTACAATCTGCCACTTTGCCTGGCGTATGTGGACTATGAGAAAGCCTTTGATTCCGTCGAAATTTGGGCGGTGCTACAGTCCCTTCAGCGGTGCCAAGTTGACTGTCGGTATATCGAAGTGCTGAAGTGTTTGTACAGTAGGGCTACGATGGCTATCCGAGTACAGAACCAGAGCTCGAAACCTATCCAACTGCAGAGAGGTGTAAGACAGGGTGACGTTATATCCCCGAAACTCTTCACCGCTGCATTGGAAGACGTTTTCAAGCTACTGGACTGGAAAGGATACGGTATTGACATCAATGGCGAGTACATCACTCACCTTCGATTTGCCGACGATATAGTCCTTATGGCAGAATCGCTGGAGGACTTAAGCACTATGCTCAATGACCTCAATAGTGCCTCCCAACGGATAGGTCTTAAGATGAACATGGACAAAACAAAGATCATGTTCAATGTCCATGTCACACCTATGCCGGTAGTTGTTGGGAGCACTATGCTCGAAGTTGTTGACGAGTACGTTTACCTGGGACAAATAGTCCGACTAGGTAAGTCCAACTTCGACCGAGAGGTCAATCGACGGATTCAACTCGGCTGGGCAGCGTTCGGGAAATTACGACATATCTTTTCGTCAGGTATACCTCAATCTCTAAAAACTAGATTGTACAACCAGTGCGTGTTACCAGTGATGACTTATGGATCTGAGACGTGGTCCTTCACTGCTGGCCGTATGAGGACGCTTAAGGTCGCTCAGCGAGCTATGGAGAGGGCTATGCTCGGAGTTTCTCTTCGTGATAGACTCAGAAATGAGGATATCCGCAGTAAAACCAGAGTGACCGACATAGCCCAACGGATTAGTAAGCTGAAGTGGCAATGGGCCGGCCATATAGCTCGAAGAACCGATAACCGATGGGGAAGAAAGGTTCTCGAGTGGCAGCCTCGTACCGGTAGGCGTAGTGTAGGGCGACCCCCCACTAGATGGAGTGACGACCTGGTAAGACATGCAGGAAGTCGATGGATGCAGGTGGCTCAGGACCGTGCTTTGTGGCATTACTTGGGGGAGGCCTATGTTCAGCAGTGGACTTGTGAAAGGCTGTAATGATGATGATGATGATGATGTCGGGGCTTTAGCCCCTCCGCGCATCCTCTTCATAAGGAAAAGCGCTTTTATTTGTGTAGCGAATTTTCGTGTTTTTCCGTGATAGTATACTGCATGCCATTGTAATATACGGAAGTTCAAGCATATTGAAGCTCTAATAATTGATGGCATGCACCCCGCAGCGGCACAAGATGATCAAAGGATTCTGAAAACCTGAAAAAAATTAAAGGGCAATTCCGTGTTTTCAAATTGCATGCCGATGTAAAGAATGGAAGTTTTTGTAATAAAAACACTCTGGAAAAATTGGCATGCACCCCTCGTATGACCATGGCATGCAGTTTGGAATCACGGAAAATCGGAGTTCAATTTTTACAGTTTTCCGGAAATTTTCCACTGTTGGTCATACGAGGGGTGCGTGCCAATTTTTCCAGAGTGTTTTTATTACAAAAACTTCCATTCTTTACATCGGCATGCAATTTGAAAACACGGAATTGCCCTTTAATTTTTTTCAGGTTTTCAGAACCCTTTGATCATCTTGTGCCGCTGCGGGGTGCATGCCATCAATTATTAGAGCTTCAATTTGCTTGAACTTCCGTATATTACAATGGCATGCAGTATACTATCACGGAAAAACACGAAAATTCGCTACACAAATAAAAGCGCTTTTCCTTATGAAGAGGACGCGCGGGGGGGGGGGCGGCTAAAGCCCCGACAATCTTTGATATTTTAGGGTTAGTTATCAAGCCTTAAAAAGACATGCACGACAAAATCGTGGAACGTCACCTGTCACCAACTCCCGGTCTATATAACAACCATACAAAGGATGATTCGCAACGCTATTGAAATTAATAAACATCCTAATTTCAATAGAGAAGATGGGGGTTACCAGCTGCTTTGGATCCCTTGAGCTTAGATTTAATTAATAAAATTAAATCTAAGCCCAAGCATACTACTACAAGACTTGAGTAGCACTGACAAGATACCGTAAGCTTGTTCTGCATTGATCGGACCAAAGGTAATATTTAAAAATTGAAGCAGGCCTGTCTCACTCCGCGCTTTAGGCATGAAAATATACCTACGTTGCGCGGCCGCCTACAAGAGGCTAATTTAGTGAGGTTGTCACTCGCGCGCTCTATTTAACGCGCGCCTTACGTTAACAAAAAAGTATTTTTCTCTCATAAGTATGTAGGGACTTTTAAAATTTATTTTTGAGTTTTTATTTAAGTATGGCCACTAAAAAGCCAAAAGGTACTGCATAGCATACGGGTGCCAAAATAAACATTTCATTCTTTACTGTTCCAAAGGATATAAAAAGGTTTTTTTTAATTGTTCTAAGCCAGCGCTTAGCTACAATCCCACATGATGGTAAGTGGTGAAGTAGTTAAGATGGTGAAGCGCACTGACTTAACAAAAACCTATTCATTCTTGCCTTGAAGACACTCACATTGTAATCGGATGGAAAGACAGATGCTGGCAACTTATTCCACTACTTAGTTGTACGCATGATGAACGACGTAGCAAATCGTTTGGTTCGAATGCGTGGTAAGTCAACAACGAAAGGGTGGAGACTGGCCGAACGTCTGGTTGTCCGATAGTGGAAAGGAGAGGGAGGAATTAAATTATGCAATTCCTGCGCACACTCTCCGAAACGCATGTAGAAAACCGAAAGGCTGGCAACTTTGCGCCTGCGTTCGAGACTAGTAAGATTGGTTTTAGCCAAATTCGGGTCACCATTAAGCCTCTTAGTACGCCCTTCCATTGAGTCCAAAGCTGCTTGGTGCCATTTTGCAGCACCAGCCCATATATGTCAGCAATATATTAAGTTACTGGCACCATAGTTACAGATTTATTATTTGATGACTAGCGACCCGACCACAGCTTACAGTTTTCGATTTTTTTGCCTATAATGTTAATGACCTTAAATAATCGTTCAGTTTAAGTAGACCTCCCAGTAGTAGTTACTGCCTCCTAATGCAAGATCAGCATATTATAATTGTTAATGGATTAAACACTTGGCCGATAAAAGAAAGAGATTGAAAATAGTAGCACTTCCCAATGCCACTCTCATTAATAGTGCCGTCGCGTGTCGAATGTTTGTAAATAGCAAAAAAATGTAAAATAGAAAATGGTAAGTAGGTAAATTATTTGAGTTTGAAAGCCGTTCACGTTGTTATAATCTTAATTTTTCTAGTGTTGCATATAAACCTTCCCCACATTGAACACTAACATTCTTATTATCAGCAAATTACTGGTACAATGCATATATTACATAACACCTGGGTGTATTCTACTACCAACTAATATCAAATGATTCAATTTGTTTTCTCACAACACCTAAACCTACAGTAGGAACAGCCTTAACAAAGGCGCGTAACGGTCTAAGTGATACTGACACTCGCACGCGGACGTAAGGTGTATTTTGATTTAATACGCGCGCCGCCTTCATTTTTTTTTCGACAATTTAATCGGTAGGCTAATTTCACGAAGGTCGTCTCGAAGGCGTGCAAAGTATTATAAACATTAACATTGTTGTAACTAGGTTTAAATTCGAAATTAACTATCAGATAGTGATCCTTCTGTTCTTGTACTATTATTTATTCTGTGGTTGAAGGTAGCCTTCATGAACTATGACATCAAGACGTCAAACACCTCAGTTCCCCTAACCACTGGTGATGTAAAGTGCCCGAAACGTCGGGAATGAAAAAGTTGATTTAACATTTTTATTTTTTACTAACATTTAAAGACTTACCTTCTAATTTCATAAAGGCAGTGGTTGTTTTATTAATGTGATAAGTGTAGGGATCATAATCTGGAAATCTATAATGATTTATCCAACCCTGAAACCAAACCTACAGATAAATTCATCTTAAACTTTCGAAATATAAATAATAACTTTATATGTTGCTTACCTCATATTTCTTCATAGGCCTATGTTCTTTCACTGATGGTATTGTATAAGTTATTGGTCCAGCATAGCTACTTTTCATTTGGAAGTAACTACTTTTGCCTGGTTCCCACTCACTGAAGTAATTATCCAAAAACCAGTGTTTACAATAACTTGTGAAACAAAACACCCAGATCCCTAATAGGAAACCAATCCAAATATCCGACTTTGGAAACAGAAAATAATTCACTATAAGGAAAATCGTTAAAAAGTACATGGTGAATGTAAAGGGGGTTGATTTTGGTTTCTCAGATGGCTTGGTGTTGTGTAAGTCATTTTTACTCGGCGGAAAGTTAAAATCTGTTGTTGGTATGGGGGATTCAGTGACTGTAAGCTCAAGAGGCTTTTTGACTGGAGTCTCAGACTCTAATTGTGTAACATCACCAAAAGCATCAATTGTATCTTCCAAAGCTTCTACACCCGATTCAATTTCAATGCTATCATCTCTAGGTACATCTGCTAAGTCATTATTCTCTGCAAAAACATCATATTTTGAAATCAATAATTCTACTAATTATTTTGTAGTTTTTAAATAAATTTTAACATACCTATATTTTTATGTGTATCTTCACTGGAACTTGATTGTATCTTATTTGCAGAAACGTTCGGCTCATGCTCAGAAGCCTTTGTTGTTAAAGGTTGAGTGGTTTCTGACAGATTTTGAATGCTACTGTCAAGTGAGGAAACCTGGGGAGACATTTTCAGGTTGATGTAATTTACAATAATGTTATATGTCACACGCCTATCGACTTTTTCAACCAACTCCAAAAAATGAAAAGGTTCTCAATTCGACCATTTTTTTAATGTGTGTTACCTCAGAACTTGTTTTGAAGTGCACCGATTTTGATCTTTCTTTTTTTTGTGCTTTTCATGTGGTCCCATACAAATTAGATCAAGATCTGACCAGAATCTGTTTTTGAGTTATCCTTAATATTGTGTACTTAATTGACTTCAACTACATCTATGACATTCTCATTTTATTTATATTGAAGTTGGTTGCACAATATTTTTAATTTTACCACTTGTTCTTTGAATACTAATGTATCTATATACTAATGTATGAATATTGAAATCTAAATAATGTATATTATATATAACTATGGCATACCTGATTGTCTGTGTCCCCTACACTTTGTTGATCCATATCCTTAATGGCAGAGTTCTCTTCTGAATCTGATGTAGAACTTTCTGGTAGCAACAACTTTTCTTTAGGTTCTATTAAAAAAAACAGTAATATTGAAATCACATGAAAATAATAATATGATCATTTAAATTTTCCCCCTAATGTTAATTTTTAATTTTAATATTAGACAAATAATTTCAAAAACTTTCAAAGAAATTATACTTTTGATAAAGAAAAACCAACTAATATTAAAATGTCACATAAACTAAAAATGAGATGTTTACATAGTTTTTTGCGTTCAGTTTGGATAACCATGTGCATAATGTGTGTATTCATCAACCTTTTCTTCCAGCATTCATCATTACAAGCATGGGTCCGCCAAAGACTGCAATAGAGGGAATATATTTTGCACAGTTACCACACTCGTCAGGTGGATTAGCAGCCTGCCATTTTTACTATGTTAGCTGTTATTTATTTATTTTATTAGGGCTTACATTATTTGTTATGTTACATTATTTCTATTCTAGAATTAAGAACCAAATGTTGTCTTATTATAGGCTACCATGGCACGCATTGGTCAGTGAGCTAGTTAATTTTAAATACTTATAAACAGTTTATAATCAAACATGTTGTTGAAATAATATATTAGGATGCTGTTGCCCTTGCTGAAATAATTTTCTACATAATAGCATCATAAGTTGGGGACTTAATTCTCTGATACACATGTCTTAGCACCTTCATAATGCTGATATTATTTTGCGTAAATTATTTTTAACATTTACATTTTTTACACCTACCATAATATTTTACCGCACACAGAGTAACCTGGAAGAGAATTCAATAACCGGTCAAGTGAACTCGCACATGAATTATGATGTCCCGTTGTAAAACACTTCCTTCTTTAATTTTTTCACAAACAGACAGACGCATGGATGGACGGACAGTGGAGGATTAGTACTAGGGTCCTGTTGATTACCCTTCGGGTACGGAACCCTAAAAAGGTACCCTATTTCTAGTTAAGGTAGTGTGTACAATACAATGGGTGTAATTAAATAAAAAAATATTTGGAATTAAGAACTTGGCTGTTGCTACTAATTTTTAATATTATAGAAAAAAATTTTTTTCAAGTTAACTTAGAGCATAATGAACTTGGGAGGCCTTAAATTCTCATGGGAACTATATGTTAAATAGTAGTAATAGTACTCTGAGGCTCTGGGGTGTTCTAAGGGACAGCCTAGCTGATTGTTGGTCTGAAGAAAGATGAATAGAAATTTTCTAAAAAAAAATTGAACAGAAATATTTTAAAAGAATTTACCATCTACAGAACGTGTCTTCATATCTTCAACAGCTTGAGCTATTTTAAATTTGAAATCATGGAATATCTTCCAAGTTTCATTACTCTCTTTAACCTCTGGTATTACTTCTGATGTACTCTTTTTTCCAAGACCTTTTAAATAATCTTTCACTGGAGATGATGAAGCCTCTTTTGAAGGCACAGGACTACGAGTCTCTTCTTGACGTTTATTCTCCAAAAGTTTAGCATCATCTGGTTTTTCAATGGGTTTTTCCGTACGTATATTTTTAAAATATTTATCTATGATTGATGTTTTGTCTGCACGTTTAGGGCTAGCGGTAATAGGTTCCTTTGCTGGAGGTTCACTCTGTGGAGTAGGAGGATCGTCTTCGCATGGTTGTACTAGTTCCTCTAACTCTTCATTGTTGGCATTGTATCTGAATGACAAAGTTGCATTGGGGGATTTTCCTAAAAAAATAATCTATCAAGTTAACTTCTTAACATAAGTTGAAACATTTAACGCAACTGGAGTAGGTATTCATTTCAAATTTCAATCAAAAACTATATTTCATCATGCATATTTTGTAAAGTTTGTTTACTTCTTTGAAAGTCAAAGAAACAAAATTAACCAATATTTCCATGTAAAGTTAAAACGATTCTAATACGTAATTATTTTACAATATTAATTCCTTATTGTAAGCTGAAAAGTAACAAAACAAAAAGAAAATATTGACTATTTAACATACCCGCGCCCGTCACCTCCATAATTCACAAATAGATTCACATAATCTAATTAATGTTCATAACACAATAGAAATGTTTCGACTTCAACAAATTATACAGTGTTTGAAATTTATGTTTTTAGACAATATATCAATAACATGGAATGATAAAAAATAAGAAAGAATCAATCCGCTAGTTTATCATAGGAGTGCTCGATATCCAGGGTTGCCGTTCTACAAATTTTAAAGTCCCTAAACTAACAGAAAAAATCCGTCAGAAACAGGATTTTTCTTTTTCTTAAAATCCGCTAGATGTCCCTAGGTATATTTTCGTGGTACCATTGGGCTAACTGAAAAATCTTGCCAAATGGTCAATGAATACCGAAAATCTAAAACTATGAATTCAGTAAAACCTTAAAAGGAGCGGACTCTATTTCATATAAATCAGTTATTTATAGTGTAGGTTAAAGATATGACAACCAAAACAAATATTATTCATGTACAAAATAAAAAAATATTGAAAAAAAATCTTAAATCTTAACCACGTTTAAACATTAGTCATCTTATTAAAAATAAAACAATTAGCTCAATACGTTCTTGTACCTAAAATTCAAAATTAATAGCGAAGTATGGATCCAGATCTTCAAAACGAACTTCAGCGGAAGTTGAAGCTTCGCCAATGTCTCCAGTTTCCATCTTTGATTTGCCTTTATCGACTTGGTTGACAACATCTTCGGGAATATCATTCGTTGCGCAATTCTTTTTTTTAATGCTTAACTGATTTCTAATCAGAAGAATGGAATTTAAAAGTTTTTCTGATAGCTTGTTTCGCGGTTTGCTTTTAACTACATTCATAGCACCAAATACGCATTCAAATTCTGCATTTGAGTGCGGTAGTGATAATATTGCAAAATTACATAAATCTTCGAATATGTTTACTCATGTTGCATTTTTGTATCTCGAAACCTTAGACCATGGTCTATGGTCAAAACAGATGAAAGTGAATGCACGACATTGAATTGTTCGTTTATGTTCGGGAATTCTCGTGAAATTATATTATATATACAGTGCTACCAACTGTAGATTACAAAATTGGACATATGATAAAAGACTTATTTGAAATTAATTACTTTATAAAAAAGTCGCCATCTCAAAAGTCCAAATGGCGCTAGAAGTCGCTAAATAATTATTTCTCGCTAAAACGATTTTTTTATCCGCTAAACATTGTTAAAATGCGCTAGATCTAGCGAGAAAGTCGCTAAAACGGCAACACTGTCGATATCGTTAATCGTTACGTCGATACTTCATAAAATATCGATATATACATTTGATATATTGAACCGGTCCGATATTATCGAATGATCCGATACCGATACCAGCAGCGATATATTTCATTCGATGTATCGTATAAAATTAAAAGTATGAACACACTTTTTGACATTTACTCTGAACATAATTTCGTTTTAATATGAAATTGCCGTTCTGCAGTATGTAATGGCCATTTTAAATCAAAATAATTGTTGTTTAGCCAAAAATTCTTATTTCAAATTAATTTCTATTTTAAAAACATGGAATTCTTTTGTCAAAATTAGTTATTTGTTTATTCATTAGCGTTATGTTTCATTACATTAGAATCTTTATCGTCATCATGGATACGTTTAAAATTAGACTAATTATGAAATATGTGTACGGTCGTGGCAGCAGCGCGGCACATGCGGCACGCAACACCAACGACGATTACGGAGCGAATACAAGTAAACGCACCATATGTTATTGGTTTGCCCGCTTCCATTCTGGTGGTTTCGACCTGAAAAATTGAGCCCGTGGCGTGCGAAAACTTTTGTCGACAATAACGAATTAAAGGCGATTGTTGAAGCTGATGATACTTAAGTTACGGCTGAATTAGTAGCACCTTTCAACGTTAGCATTAAAACAATATTGGTCCATTTATGTCGGATCGGCAAGGTAAAATAGCTTTACAAATGGGTGGCTCATGAACTTCGATGATCGCCAGCGTGAAGTAGCGCCAGAAATTTTGAACTGCATTGTTACCTGCGACGAAAAAAGGAATTCTGTTTGACTATTGCAAGCGCGTAGCAAGTTGTTTGGATCCTAGTTATGTATCTAAATAATGCCTTAAACGAAAACTTACCCCTAGAATAGTGATGGTCACTGTTTGGTGTTCTAGTGCCGGAGGCATTCATCTTAAATTCTTACCAATGGGATGAGTATTACAGATGTGTACTGTGAAGAAATGAACACAATGATGGAGAAGCTCGTATGTTTCCAACAAGCTTTAGTCAATCGCTCATCCCCGCTTCTCATGCACGATAACGCGCAACCTCATACTACAAAACAAACGGTCTCCAAGTTACAAGACCTGGAGTCGAAGGCTCTCTGTCATCTGCCGCTCCCCTGATCAGGCCTTCCACCTACAGAATTCTACTTTTTTCAGAATTCGGATAACTATTTGGCGGGAAAAAATTCAATACCTGAGAAACAGTACAAAATGCATTTGAAGAATTTGTTGCCTCCAGTCCAGCTGATTACTTCAAGAAGGGCATCATTAAACTGTCATTGCGTTGGCAAATTTTTATCGATTGCATGGGTGATTAAGTTGATTAATAAAAAGAAAATGTTATCTCATTTCATAAAAAACGGCAATTTCATAGGTAAGGACTTAATATCTAGATCAATTTATAGAAAATAAATTTAGTTTTTTTATGACCATAAATAGTACTTTTTAAAGGTTCGTAAAAATACCCCGAACCTAAAGGTTTTCGAAAACAGGCCAATAAATATAAATATAAAAAAACGAATTGCCAATCGATCATTACATTAACTTAATCTTTGGTCTCCGGTGGGTAAAGAGTTGCAGTGCAAGTTTACAGCTGTGCTTTGTTTTTAGAAAAAAGTTTCTTGTTTATATTCTTGTTGGTTTTGCCTACTTACGGAAAAAAATTATAACAAATCTGTGTACCAGAAGAGAAACAGATTACTAGCCAGCATAAAAGCTACCTTAAGCTTAAACAACCTTTTTTATATGTATAGGAGAGAGGGCAAACGAGCATACGGCTCACGTGATGGTAAGTGATTACCGCTGACCATGAACAACTGCAATACTAGGGGAATTGCAAATGCGTTGCCGGCCTTTTAAAAAGGAGTAGGCTCTTTTCTTGAAGGTCCCTAAGTCGTATCCGGAAAAACCTCTGCTGACAGTCGATTCCACAAGGAAGTTGTGCGGGGAAGAAAACTTCTTTTAAGTCGCACGGTGGTGAACCGCCAGTCATCCAGCTGGTATCGCAAATTTAGTCGCGATGTGCGGTAGTGAATCTGTGCGGCTGGAATTAGTCCGAACAATTCCTCAGAGCACTCCCCGTTGTAGATGAGATAAAATACGCAAAGAGATGCAACATCTTTTTGCAGTGCCAGTGAGTCAAGCCGATCGGAAAGAGCTCGGTCGCTGACAATTCGAACTGCTCTGCGCTGGATGCAGTCAAATGGGAGGAGCTGTTTCTGGGGAGCTCCAGCCGAGAGCTGGGAACAGTATTCCATGTGCGGGCATCCGCATTGAAACTGAGGAGATACGACGAAAGGGCTTTTTTAGCTGTAAACGTACAAACTTCTGTCTTCTGGGGACTAAACTGGACTAGATTTAGTGGCCCCCATTCCGAGACTTTGTTCAACAAAATTTTGACTTCAGACACGGTACAACGACAAGTGTACGGTACACGGTACAACGACAAGTGTACGGTACACGGACAAGTTTGTCCCGGTATTCTGTGACGTTTTCCGAGAAGTAATAACACGGCTGGTATATAAAGCATCACCAGTGCTGTCGTCTGCATAGCAATGAATGTTACGGGTTTGCAACTTGTCATTAATATGCAGAAGAAACAACGTCGGTGATACCGCGCAGCCTTGTGGAACACCAGCGTTAATGGGGTTGTAATCGGAGCATGCACCGTCTACTACGACCTTGATGCTCCGATCAGCAAGAAAACTGGTGATCCAATTGCACAATTTCTCGGAAAGCCCTTAGGAAAGAAGCTTCGTAGGAAATGCTTTGTGCCAAACCCGATCGAAGGCCTTCGCTGTGTCCAAGTTAACGGCTAACGCCTCCCCCTTGGTTTCTACTACCTCCTCCTATTTATGAGTTAGGTAACCCAGAAGATCATCAGCCGAGCGACTGCAACGGAAATCATACTGGCGGTCACTAATCAGCTGGTGATCCTCAAGCTACCGCATGAGCTGGCTGTTAATAATGGATTCCATTATTTCAAAGAACAGGGAGGTGATGACGATAGGCCTATAGTTGGACGGATCAGAGTGGTTACCTTTTTAGGGATCAGGTGCACAAGGGCTGTCTTCCATGATTTCGGGACTACGCCGAGGGAGTAGAAGTACCAGAAAAGACGCGTTAAAACCGGTGCCAACTATGGAGCACGCGTCTTCAGCACATAGGAGGGACGCCATCAGGCCCACTCGACTTGTGGTGTGACATCCAGGGATAGGAGTGCTCTGCGAACTGTGCTTTGGGTATACATGACATCCTGCATGAAGCACTCACTCCGCGGGACTGTTGGCGGTGTGTTCCCCCGTCACCAAGAGTCGAGTTAGACGCAAAGAGAGAGCCCAGCAGACCAGCTTTGTCCTTTGCAGCATGGGCCAGTGTGTCGTCCTCCCTGTGCAGAGATGGGAGAGATGACTGATAGAAGTTCCCTTGGACAGCCTTGGCGAGATACCAGAATGCACGTGTTCCCGAAGAAAGACGAACTAGTTTTTCGCTAATTCTGCCGATGTGCTCTGACTTTGTTTTGACAATGACACTTTTGGAAGATCTTGAGGCAGTATTGTACTTTTTTTAAGAGCGCTGGTATTTGCATCCCTAGAAGTCGATGCGTGAGCCCAGGCCTGGTAGCACTCTTGCTTATGACGTGGTGCAATTTTGCAGGAGCGACCAAACCAAGGTTGGGTTCTGTCTCCGATTGGTACCACAAACGATGGAATAAAGAGTTCCATTCCCTGTAGCACCACATCAGCGACAGAATCAGCAACAACGCTGGGATCATCCTGCGAGTAGCAAACCCTCCTCCAAGGGTAGGATGCAAAAAAGATAGCATCCCGTCCCAATCTGCTGACCTATAATGCCATAAACGGCGGCAAACTGCGGTACGCAACCTCGATGAGAGCGTGAGTGGCACCGTATTCCGGATTAGACAATTTTTGGTTCGAGGAGCCAAGAGGGGCATCGACGGAGACCTGATATCCGTCCGGATAACAGGTCAGCAGAAGGTCCAACAGGGAAGGTACATGGTCTTCCACATCTGGGATCTGCGTAGGCGAGGTAACCAGTTGTGTCAGACCATATGCCAAAACAAAGTCATAAACAGATCTACCCGCATGATCGGTTAAACGACAACCAAGCCATTCAGCGTGGTGGGCGTTAAAATCACCAAATATCACGACTTCTGCAGGTGGTATCTGTTGTAACACGGAGTCTGTAGCCATCTGGACGTGGTAAATGAGTCGGTCTGTTTCGGCATTACCGCTATGGGACCTATAGAAGCACCCGTAGACGCGGGTACGCGGAGCAGCCTGAGCACCCACACTCAGGAGTAGCTTGGTCGTGGATGCTCTGCGAGGGATTTCCCAGGGGTGCTGGTACCCTCCTGAGGTAATCTTGCATTTAATTCCGCTACCACGTTGATGGGGGGAGGGCGGGGCGGGGGATTGGACCTCCGGCCACCTGCACTCTGCTTCACGCTGTCTTCTGTGAGTTTGTGGTACCACCCGGCTTGAGCCGGCTCATGTGTGCAACAGCACAGCCTGCCGCGTGGCTATACCATGTTATAACGGTGGTAAATGTAAGCAAGAATAAAAATAAAGTTGATTCATTTCTTACCCTGGCATTTTTTACTTATTTACTCATATTAAACTGTTCCCCTTTTGTTTTTTTACTTAGAAATAAAAGTTGTAAGCGATATATCGAAAATATAGATAATATTAGTGATCGAAAAAAAATCGATACTTTTTGTACATGAACATCCCTAGTCCATCATAGTAAGCTTTTTGAAAAAATATCGATATATTATCGATACATCGATATTTTTTGTACGATATACCGTTAAATTTTTTGGAATTGTCTTAAATTTTTATTGTATCTATATATATGTATATATATATATATATATATATATATATATATATATATATATATATATATATATATATATATATATATATATATATATATATATATATATATATATATATGTGTATATATAATTTTAGTTTATTTTTAAGTTTATGTGTAGTTTTTTTCCTGAAGTACTCTATTGTTCATTTTATTTTGTCGAATATCACATTATTTTCCACACGTCCCGGGTTGCCTGGGAGAGAATGCCTAAAGGCATTAAGTCCGCCCCTAGTAATCCTTTTTTATTAAGGTGCAATAAAGTGTACATAAACAAATATATTGGGCGGTATATTTTATTTGGACGTATCGATATAAATAAATCTAAAGATATATCGATATTGAAAATGTATCAAAAATTTTGAGTATTCAACCAACCGGAGGGGCCATGCGCGTGAATTCTTCGAACTATATGACCAGCCGATTGCCACTTCAGCTTACTTATCCGTTGGGCTATGTCGTTCTCTCTAGTTCTACTGTGAATATCCTCATTTCTATGTTTATCATGCAGAAAGTAGCTCGCTGAGCGTCTTTGAGCTTCCTCATACGGCCAGCGTATATACCATTGTATGTGATGCGACTTACACTATCCCATAAAATACGTAGCTCTTTTTTTAAATTTAAAGCCACTATTCCAAGTTTCGCATGAACTTGAAAATTGACGGTATTTCATACAAATTTCCAAGTCCTATTTAAGCCTTTTGATGGTGAAATTTTTGAAAAATGTGAAACACATACTTCTTTATTTTAAATCAACAGCGAAAATACTAAATTTCGTTACTACAATTTGGAAAATGACAGAATTTAATACAAATATTCAACCCCTATTCAACCCCTTTGCCGATAGAATTTAAAAACTGTTAAACTTACTTAGTTACTTAGTTTTTTAACGGAAGCCAAAATACCAAGTTTCATATACGTAAATAGAAAAATGACGGACTGTCATACAAGTTATCAACTCCTATGTTACCCCTTCTGTGATAGAATTTTCCAAAAGTGTATAATATTTACTTCTTTATTTTTAATCAATAGCCAAAATACCAAGTTTCATAAATAAAATAATAACTTGATAAATGAAGGGCTATCATACAAACATTCAACCCCTATTAACCCTTTTGGTGGTAGAATTTTCAAAACCTGTGAAATACGTACTTTTTTGTTTTTAATTTAAAGCCCAAATACAGAGTTTCATGGATATTATTATCTTGGAAAATTACGAACTTTCATACAAACTTTAACCCCTCATTTAACCGCGTTGGGGGTTGAATTTTAAGGAATCCTTCCTTAGTGTTCGCCTAGGTCGTAAAAGAAATCTATCGTCAAAATTTCAAGTTTCTAGGTATAAATGAGAAGTAGACTAAAAAAAAATATAAGTGGTTTGGATGAATTGTGTATGAATAAGTAGGATTAGGAGAATGTGTGGAAATATTATTAAGAAAGGTTTGGTGGATGCAGCCACCGAAGTCTATGGTGTTAGTAAGATAACGAATAAAAGGAATAATAATTAATTATGGTGGGATGATCAGTTATATATGGAAGTTTAAGCATGGCTAGATTTACTAACAACCAAGGCTGGTAATTCTGGTGGTACGAATGATGATATTTAAAGAAAAAAGGCAGTCTGTAGACGTCTAAATAAGAGATTAGAAGAAGTAATTGAAATGAAAAAAAAACAAGAAATAACTGACAAGAATGATAGAAGAATATCGGACAACTTCCAGGCTTCCAGGCCGGTTCAGGTTCAGGTTCAGGTTCCAGGTAGGTTTAAAATGTTTAGGAAACTCGTAAGAACTACTAGGGGACATTCAAAACAGCTTAGATTAAATGCTATACGAGACGAGAATGGCTGTATTCTGAATGATGAAGTTTTGAGTTTAAAGAGATGGAAGGAATATTTTTTTTTTTATTCCACAACTATCACACAACGCCATCTAGTCCCAAGCTAAGCAGAGCTTGTGTTATGGGTACTAGACAACTAATAAACATACTTATATATTTCTAAATACATAAATATTATGGATACATTACACCCAGACACAGAACAAATGATCATGCTCATCACACAAACATTTGTCCTGGGTGGGAATCGAACCCACGACCTCCGGCATAGCAGTCAGGGTCACTAACCACTAGACCAATAGGCCTATCAAAATTTTGAAAGCGCGTTTATGAATGTGGAAACGTGTGAATTAAATTAAATAGAAATTCCGAAAGAAGAGGAAAGAGATAGGGAGATAAGTATAGATGAAATAAAAGCAATGAAAAGCATGAAAGCAGGTAAGGCAGCCGGATATGATAGAGTTTCACTCGAAATGCTAAAGGCTGGAGAGGAAGTGGTGGTAGGCCTACTGTACACCTTGTTTAATTTATGCTGGGAACTGAAGCGGGTACCGGGAGACTGGCGCAAAGCCGTTATAATCCCAATATATAAAGGAAAAGGCTGCAGCAGGACTGTGAAAACTACGGTGGTATCAGCCTTCTTAGCATTGTGGGAAAACTGTATGCTAAGGTACTGATTGAAAGAGTTATGAAAATTTATATTTATTGTATTTGGAAAAGGTAAGAAAATTTATATTTTATGTTTGTTTTTACTCAATAATATAATAATTGTGCATATCATGATAACGTACCATCACGTACATTAGTGTATACGTGTCATGTTTATTGGTTTCTTATGATTTGGTATAATATATGTGTTGGCGACGCGCCTATAAGAATATTTCAATTTATTAATTAACCGATTACGAATAGCTTCTAAAAGGCAAATTATCAAGCAACAGTATTCTAATAAGAAAATGCTTAGTTGAATCTTAAAGAAATATCGAATTAATGATATGAAGGTCTTGGGTTCGACACCCAGGCCGGAATAGTTTATTGTTTTCCTAGTAATATTTTCTTAATAAATTCATATAGGGAATTTTTAAGATATAAATTATGTTACCGGATTTGTTCCCCGGATGAAATCATCTTAATTTAAAGAAATATTAAAATAAAGTTAGTGTGTGCATAAGTAGAATTAATGGAAATTGATTGAAGACAATACTTATGTATTGTCTTATATGGGTTTGATATGTTTTGTACGAAAACAAATGCCTATTTTCAATGTATTTATTCATGAAATATTTTGTCTATGTTATCTGATAAGAGACATGATAACTGATAAGAATCTGATTAGAAATAGTTTCTTACAGTTTGAGAATTATGTAGAATCATTTATTCACCTAGTATTGTTGATATTAGACTTTCCATTTTTACTGATAGTCGATAGCCGTGCAAAGGTTAGTTGTTCAAATAGTGTGAGATCATATACGCACGCTAGCCACGTACTTAGGAGGCCAAATATGTAAAATTTAAATATTTGTAATTTCAGCAATTTATGTATGTAATGACTTGTAAAACATTTCAGATTGATTATACGTGTAAAAAAGGTGAATTCTGTGTTATTTTTATGTGAAAATTCCTGTGAACAAGTGAAATAATGATAGTTTTGTATAAGAAATTTGAAAGTGTTTTAATAGTGAAATGTATATAGAAAGTGTAAATTAAACTGTTGTATTGATTAAGATATGTATAATTACAAGTGGAAAACATTGTTTTAACTTTCTATGTTAAATATTTAAGAAATTTCAACTTGTTCAATGTGAGTAAAATAGGCACATTTTGTTTAATAAATAAAAGGTTTTTTGTGGTGTGAAAATGTAACGTATATCGTTGTAAAGATATTTTTTTGTGCTATCTTTATAAGTAAATTGTATAAATGTATGTCTTATACAAAATAAATTATTGAGAAAACCGTGAGAGAGTGATAGTAAAAATTGATGTAATTGAGTTGCGCGAGCGCTCAAATGCCGCGGCTCACTTTCGCGTATAGCTCAGGGGTAGCTCAGTAAACGAGTTTTCTTGCAATTCGTTCAAGGATCTCCTAGGTGTGCGTTACTTGCAGTTTTACAGTGGCTGCAAATAACCGCCGGTACGACAAACTCCGCCCACGTTGAGTCCCGTGATTCCGTGTGGCGTTGAGGTCACCGGCCCCTAGTTGATTCTTGGCACTTTATGCGTTCCGTGCATCTTGTGCCTAGTCGCGTCATAAAGTGCCACCTAAGCACTTACCTCAACCCTTTTCGTTGTAAAAGGGGTAGGCAGTGCCCCATGTGATTACACCAAAGTATCTCATACCCATCCATCCGCGTCGCGCATTAAGCCGAACGGCTGGAACTTAGACAGGGCCAATTAGATTACTGACTCATAGGTAGGGTTTCACCGTGTCCGACAAGGATAACGACAAGGGGGAGCCGCCGCCTAGGACTAGAAAACCACCGGACCGTACATGCATACTAGATCGACCGATAGCATACCGGGAGATCTTTCATCCGGAAAGGACTCGAGTAGTGTCCTCCTACTCGCAGATCCCGACCAGGAAACCCCTATCTCCAGGGAAAGGACCCGCACCGAGGACCGCGCTCTCACCCATCGTACCTGAAGGTACGACTGGGCTAGAACCGGTACCCCTACAACAGCGGGCTAAGAAGTCGTGGAGAAGGCATACTCCACCCGAGACTGCAGCATCGCTTCAGGAGAAGAGGCAATGCCTTGGATCCTCAAACTCCTCGGATTACTCGAGTTCCGAGGAGGAGCAAGACCATAGACCTATTAGGAGATCTCCACCAAAATCGCCATCGCCGAACAAACCCACCCCCCCTAGATCAGAGGAACACCACTCCAGCATGGAAGCTGTGGATCTAGAGCAGGGAGGAGAAGGGTCGTACGGGTGGAGTGCTACAACCTACGCGACCTTATCCCCAATACATCGGTTGGACACTCGCCGTCCACGTCTCCGAGGAAGACAACCGAAAACCCGTCCGGGCGTCCGCTGGATGATGGCCAACGACCATCTACTAGCTACGCCCATATGGTAGCTGCGCCAGCAGTACCACGACCCCAACCAGCGGCAGCGACTTCTGAAAAGCCTGCCGACCAGGAAAAGAAAGCGAGATATCCGCCCATAGTGGCTGAATGCCTCCCGGATTGGACGAGGCATTTCAAGGAGCTCAATAGAATGTTGGGCCACCCATTGAATGCCCGTCCGTTCGGGAAGGGGGTTCGATTTACACCACAAAGCGCCACTGAATTTAGGACTATTCAACGCTATATGGTTGAACTTTCCAAGGCAACACCCAACATGTCGTGGTACTGCTATACCCCGGATGAAGACAAGCCCACCAAAGTGGGCATCCGGGGCCTACCAATGGGAACCGATACCAGTACCATAGAGGAGGCTATAAAGGCAAAGGGCTTCCCGGTGAAATACGTTAAAGCGATTCCACCACGAAGGGGCAGACCAGGATGCGTCTACTTTGCCCAGTTCGACCACCTGAGCCTGGAGCAACTCAAGAGATTATATTAAGTAGACGAACTACTCTATATGAGGGGAGTAGTTATTGAGGCCTGGCAAAGGAAAGCAGGACCGGCCCAATGCCACCGCTGCCAGGCCTTTGGACACGCCTCAGCTAATTGCTTCAGGCCGGTGAAGTGCGTACGCTGCGCCGGGGAGCATATAGCGAGCCTTTGCCCTCGGGGTAGAGAGGAGGAACCCACATGTGCCAACTGTGGCAAGAATCATACAGCCAATGACCGCCGCTGCCCAGTCCTGAGGAGGACTGCAAGGAGGCAGGGGATAACCTTACCGGGACTACTCCCGGAGGACCCGAAAACGATCCCCCAGAGTCGCCCCAAAGCCATTACCATCCAGAATGACGGGTGGGCTACTGTCACGGGGAAGGGCAGACAATCAGCCCCCCCCCACCCGTACCACACAAGGAAACGGTGGAACCCGAACAGGAAAGGGCAACCACCGGGGCGACTCTGCAACCTCCCGCCAACCCTGCCACAGAACGGCAGCCCTCAAAGAAGAGGAGGCGGGAGAGAAGCAGGAAGAAGTCGCAGCCTCCTCGGGCTGTTACCTCTACCCCGACACCAGGACCAATAGCCCCTCAGGCGCAGGTTATTAAGGAGACCACCAAAAAGGGCGTGGGTAGAGTGCAGGAGAGGGCTCCACCCGAAGAGAGAGCCCGAACTGCACACAGAGCGCGCTCTACCCAAAAACAAGAAGTCCAACGCCCGAGACCAGCACCAATGCCTTCAGATAGGAGAACACCGTCGGCCGGCCTCGAAACAGCTGATGCAATCCAGCGCCTAGTTGGAATTGCCATCGAGGTCGGCACACAAGTCCTGGCCGACATCAGAGCCGGGACCGATCCAATAACAGCGATTATGAAGGCGCTGGCAAACCTCCTGGCCAGACACTATGGAGGATAATAACCTGCGCCTAATGTACTGGAACCCGGACGGAATACAGCAGAAGCTGCAGGAACTCCGCACTGTCGCCCAGCAACAGGACATACATATTATACTGCTGGGTGAAACAATATTGAACCCCAAAACGCGCATAAAGCTGCCAAATTTCCACATCTATAGAAGGGACGAGGTCACTTCTCGAGGGGCCGCCTATAGAGGCACGGCGGTTCTAGTGAGAAGGGACATCGTCCACCAAGAGCTGGACCTACCATCCTTCCAGACAATGCGCTCAATCGGCATAAGAATGGAGGCGGCGGGCGAGGAACTAAGGATTTATGCAGCATACCGCCCGCCAGGGACTCCATTCTGTTCCTCAGACATCCGGACGGTAATGGAAGGCGATGCACCAGTAATCATCGCCGGGGACCTGAACGCCAAACACCCGGCGTGGGGGTCCAGAGTGATCACCCCACCGGGTCGTGAGCTATATGAAGATGCTGAAAAGAACCAGTACGACGTTCTAGGTCCCGAGGAACCAACACACGTTCCTACCGACCCAAGGAGGCACCCGGATGTATTAGACATCGTGCTCACTAGGAACGTCAACTATCCGATAGTGGTAGAAGTGCTGTACGACCTCCCTTCACAGCACCTCCCGTTACTGATAACCCTTGGCCTAAAGGCAGTGACTACGCCACCTAGAGCTTTCAAAACCCGTGTCGACTGGAGGCTCTACTGTCAACACCTTCAGCAGAGACCTCCAGCACATCAACCTATATGCACAGCGGACGACGTAGAGGCCGCTGCGACTAGAATCACCAACAACATCAAGGAAGCCCTCCACGCGGCTTCTACGGTCGTCCCGATTACAGCAAGGCGAGACGATCTGCCGCGTGAGATATGCGTGCAGATCAAGCGCAAAAGAGCGCTGAGAAAGCTCTGGGCGCGTACTCGCTGTCCCAGGATCAAAACGCAGCTAAACACCCTAACGGAGGAACTGTCGGTTTCAGTCCAGGCCTTCAGAGGCGAAGCCTGGGATCGGCGCATCCAGAAGGCGGAAGAGCAAGATGCGTCGCTTTATAGACTAAACCGACAGCTGACCAAATCTAAACCTCCCGTTTGCCCGCTGACTGATAATACGGGCAAACGATGCTACGATGCCAAGGGCAGAGCGGATATCCTAGTCGAGCACTTCGAGGAGCAATTTATGCCGAACACAGCAAGTGCGGAGTTCATGGAGCTTCATGCCCGTAAGGAAAGTCGCGTACAGGAGTTCCTGTCGTCGCCCGCGCCACCTCTTGCAGGAGATTGGTTCATCTCCCCCGCAGAATTGCGGAGGACAGTAACCTGCCTGCAACCGAGGAAGGCGCCGGGGCACGACGGGATTACCAACGCTGCACTCCAACAGTTGCCCAATAGAGTCATAGTAGAGCTTGGTCGACTCTACAATGGGATATTGCGGACATCCCACTTCCCGGAGGACTGGAAAAAAGGCAAAATTATCGTCTTGCCGAAACCCGGGAAGGACAGGCGTAGAGCTGCCAACTACAGGCCGATCACGCTATTACCACATATAGCTAAACTGTTCGAAAGATTGCTGCTAAGACGTCTCCGTCCGTGCATCCAACTTCGGGCGGAGCAGCACGGATTCAGGAGGGGTCACTCCACAGTTACACAACTGACAAGAGTGCTGCACCTGCTTGCGGCAGAGTACAATCGTGGCCGCATATCGTTGGGCGTCTTTCTCGATATCGAGAAGGCGTTCGACCGGGTGTGGCACGTAGGATTATTATTTAAGCTGGAACAACAGACCAGTGTCCCTCCTGCTATATTGCGGCTAATAGCGTCATTCCTGGAAGACAGGAAGTTCTACGTCTGCGTAGAGGACGCCGAATCCGCAACAAGATCCATTAAAGCCGGCGTCCCACAGGGCAGCTGTTTGTCTCCAGTCCTGTACGCGGCTTACACCAACGATATACCTACACTGGCAGGCAAGCTTCAAGAGTGGGAGGACGACGTTAAGCTGGCGCTATTCGCGGACGATAGCGCCTATTTCACCTCGTCCAGAAGAGCCCACATAGCCACTGCCAAGATGCAGCGTCTGCTGGACCTGCTGCCACCATGGCTGGATGAGTGGAGGATGGTCGTCAACGTTGGTAAGACGACCGCTCTGCTCACTCGCCGTCTCAGGAATTTTCCACCTCCGCTGACCCTCAACGGCCAGGAGATTGCGTATAAGAAGGCTGTAACTTACCTTGGGTGCAGGATCGACAGGACGCTGCGCATGACCGCGCACGTCGACTTCGTCGTCCGCCGGGCCCGATGTGCGCGGGCGACGCTCTTGCCGGGCCTGGCATCCAAGCTGCCAACTCGAACCAAGCTCCGGATATACAAGATGTATATCCGGACCATCATTACTTACGCTGCACCGGCCTGGTACGCACTTCTGAGCGACCCTCTGAGGCGGCGACTACAGGCCCAGCAGAATCTGACACTAAGAACGATCGTCGGAGCAGGTCGCTACGTCCGGAATGACGTGATAGCGGCCGACTTGAAGGTCGAGAGTATCCACGACTTTGTGGCTCGGTTAGCGCGTGGCATGTTTGACCGTGCCGATAACGGGCCACACGAACACCTAAACGGCTTTGCGCCGTTGCACACCCGGCCACCGGACGGGTGTGCAACGGCGCAACCTCTTCCAAGAGAACTCCTCTCTATATGTGATTAGAGAGTTGAGTAACAACCCTCAATGCCGCTGAAAGGCCAACTTAGACTACCTCCATAGATTACCTCCTTTTTCCGTAGTTGGATAACTACGGAAACAATATTAACACTACAATACGGAAAAATCCCGTGTATGCTATCTAGCCTAGAATAGGCTAAATGACTGCCCCATAGTAATGGGGTATGATGACATCCGGGTAATGGGGTATACCCCGGGGCCCGATACCTACACGTACCTAGGTGCGTGCAGAAGACAATTAACGCTTGCAGTTATCAGTGGCTGCAAATGACCGCCGGTACGACATACTCCGCCGATCGTTGAGTCCCGTGATTCCGTGAGGCGTCGAGGTCACCGGCCCCTAGTTGATTCTTGGCACTTTATGCGTTCCGAGCATACCGTGCCTAGTCGCGCATCAAGTGCCACCTCCGCACTTCCCCCAACCCTTTTAGTGTAAAAGGAGTAGGCAGTGCCCAAAGTGTCTACGCCAACTTAATTGCATCCTCCATCCGCGTCGCGCATTACTGCCGATCGGCTGGATATAGACAGGGCCATTAGGTAAGACTACTGACTCTTAGGTAGGTTCACCATGTCCGATAAGGACAACGATAAGGGGGAGCCTCCACCTAGAACCAGGAAACCACCGGACAGAACAAGCATCTTAGATCGACCAATAGCATACCGGGACATCTTTCATCCGGAAAGGACTCGAGTAGTGTCTTCCTACTCGCAGATCCCTACCAGGAAACCCCTGTCTCCAGGAAAAGGACCCGCAACGAGGACCGCGCTCTCACCCATCGTACCTGAAGGTACGACTGGGCTAGAACCGGTCCCCCAACAACAGCGGGCTAAGAAGTCGTGGAGAAGGCACACTCCACCCGAGACTGCAGCATCACTTAGGGAGAAGAGGCAATGCTTCGGATCCTCTAACTCCTCGGATTACTCGACATCCGAGGAGGAACAAGACCAACGACCAATTAGGAGATCACCACCCAAGTCGCCATCGCCGAATAAACCCACCCCCCCCCCCCAGATCAGAGGAACATCACTCCAGCATGGAAGCTGTCGATCTAGAGCAGGGGGGAGAAGGGTCATACGGGTGGAGTGCTACAACCTATGCGACCTTAACCCCCAACACATCGGTTGGACACTCGCCGTCCATGTCTCCAAAGAAGACAACCGAAAATCCATCCGGGCGTCCGCAGGATGATGGCCAACGGCCATCTACTAGCTATGCCCACATGGTAGCTGCGCCAGCGGTACCGCGACCACAACCGGCGGCAGTGACTTCAGACAAACCTGCCGACCAGGAGGAGAAAACTAGATACCCGCCCATAGTGGCTGAATGCCTCCCAGATTGGACGAGGCATTTCAAGGAGCTCAACAGAATGTTGGGCCACCCATTGAATGCCCGTCCATTAGGGAGAGGAGTACGCTTTACACCTCAGAGTGCCACCGAATTTCGGACTGTTCAACGTTATATGGTTGAACTTTCCAAAGAAATTCCAAACCTGTCGTGGTACTGCTACACCCCGGATGAAGACAAGCCCACCAAAGTGGGCATCCGGGGCCTACCAATGAGTACAGATACCAGTACCATAGAGGAGGCCATAAAGGCAAAGGGCTTCCAGGTCAAATACGTGAAAGCGATCCCACCACGAAGGGGCAGACCAGGATGTGTCTACTTTGCCCAGTTTGACCACCTGAGCCTGGAGCAGCTCAAGAAATTATACGAAGTTGATGAACTACTCTTCATGAGAGGAGTAGTTATTGAGGCCTGGCAAAGGAAAGCAGGACCGGCACAATGCCACCGCTGCCAGGCCTACCATCACGGGGAAGGGCAGACAAACAGAAGTACCACACAAGGAAACGGTGGAACCCGTAGAAGTGAGGGCAACCACCGGGGCGACTCTGCAGCCTCCCGCCAACTCTGCCACAGAGCGGCAACCCTCAAAAAAGAGGAGGCGGGAGAGAAGCAGGAAGAAGTCGCAGCCTCCTTGGGCTGTTACCTCTACCCCGACACCAGGACCAACAGCATCTGAGGCGCAGGTTACACAGGAGATCACCAAAAAGGGCGCGGGTAGAGTGCAGGAGAGGGCTCCACCTGAAGAGAGAGCCCGACCTACACACAGAGCGCGCTCCACCCAAAAGCAAGAAGACCAACGCCCGAGACCAGCACCAACGCCTTCATATAGGAGACCACCGACTGCCGGCCTCGAAACAGCTGATGCAATCCAACGCTTAGTTGGTATTGCCATCGAGGTCGGCACCCAAGTCCTGGCCGATATTAGAGCCGGGACTGACCCAGTAACAGCGATCATGAAGGCGCTGGCAAACCTCCTGGCCAGGCATTACGGAGGTGAGTAACCTGCGCCTCATGTACTGGAACCCGGACGGAATACAGCAGAAGCTGCCTGAACTCCGCACAGTCGCCCAGCAACAGGACATACATATTATATTGCTGGGCGAAACTAAATTAAATCCAAAGACGCGCATAAAACTGCCAAACTTCCATATTTACAGAAGGGACGAGGTCACTTCTCAAGGGGCCGCCTATAGAGGGACGGCGGTTCTAGTGAGGAGGGACATCGTCCATGAAGAGCTGGAACTACCATCCTACCAGACAATGCGCTCAATTAGCATAAGAGTGGAGGCGGCGGGCGAGGAACTAAGGATATATGCAGCATACCGCCCGCCAGGGACTCCATTCTGCTCCTCAGACATCCGGACGGTGATGGAAGGCGATACACCTGTAATCATCGCCGGGGACCTAAACGCCAAACACCCGGCGTGGGGGTCCAGAGTGATCACCCCGCCGGGTCTTGAACTATATGAAGACGCAGATAAGAAACTGTACGACGTTTTAGGTCCCGAGGAGCCAACTCACGTTCCTACCGACCCACGGAGGCATCCGGATGTATTAGACATCGTGCTCACTAGGAACGTCAACTATCCGATAGTGGTAGAAGTGCTGTACGACCTCCCTTCACAGCACCTCCCGTTACTGATAACCCTTGGCCTAAAGGCAGTGACTACGCCACCTAGAGCTTTTAAAACCCGTGTCGACTGGAGGCTCTACTGTCAACACCTTCAGCAGAGACCTCCAGCACACCAACCTTTAAGCACAGCGGACGACGTAGAGGCCGCTGCTACTAGAATCACCAACAACATCAAGGAGGCCCTCCACGCGGCTTCTACGGTCGTCCCGATCACAGCAAGGCGAGACGATCTGCCGCGTGAGATATGCGTGCATTTTAAGCGCAAAAGAGCGCTGAGAAAGCTCTGGGCGCGTACTCGCTGTCCCAGACTTAAGACACAGCTGAACACCTTATCGGAGGAACTGTCGGTTGCAGTCCAGGCCTTCAGAGGAGAGGCCTGGGATCGGCGCATCCAGAAGGCGGAAGAGTATGATGCGTCGCTCTATAAACTGAACCGGCAGTTGACCAAAACCAAACCTCCCGTTTGCCCGCTGACTAACAATGCGGGCAAACGCTGCTATGATGCCAAGGGCAGAGCGGATATCCTAGTCGAGCACTTCGAGGAGCAATTTCTGCCGAAAACAGCAAGTGCGGAGTTCATGGAGCTTCATGCCCGGAAGGAAAGTCGCGTACAGGAGTTCCTGTCGTCGCCCGCGCCACCTCTTGCAGGAGATTGGTTCATCTCCCCCGCAGAATTGCGGAGGACAGTAACCTGCCTTCAACCGAGGAAGGCGCCGGGGCACGATGGGATTACCAACGCTGCACTCCGACAGCTGCCCAATAGAGTCCTAGTAGAGCTTGGTCGACTCTACAATGGGATATTGCGGACATCCCACTTCCCGGAGGACTGGAAAAAAGGCAAAATTATCGTCTTGCCGAACCCGGGAAGGACAGGCGTAGAGCTGCCAGCTACAGGCCGATCACGCTATTACCACATATAGCTAAACTGTTTGAAAGATTGCTGCTAAGACGTCTCCGTCCGTGCATCCAACTTCGGGCGGAGCAGCACGGATTCAGGAGGGGTCACTCCACAGTTACACAACTGACTAGAGTGCTGCACCTGTTTGCGGCAGAGTACAATCGTGGCCGCATATCGTTGGGCGTCTTTCTCGATATCGAGAAGGCGTTCGACCGGGTGTGGCACGTAGGATTATTATTTAAGCTGGAACAACAGACCAGTATCCCTCCTGCTATATTGCGGCTAATAGCGTCATTCCTGGAAGACAGGAAGTTCTACGTCTGCGTAGAGGACGCCGAGTCCGCAACAAGAACTATTAAAGCCGGCGTTCCACAGGGCAGCTGTTTGTCTCCAGTCCTGTACGCGGCTTACACCAATGATATACCTACACTGGCAGGCAGGCTTAAAGAGTGGGAGGACGACGTCGAGCTGGCGCTATACGCGGACGATAGCGCCTATTTCACCTCGTCCAGAAGAGCCTACATAGCCACTGCCAATATGCAGCGTCTGCTGAACCTGCTGCCACCATGGCTGGATGAGTGGAGGATGGTCGTCAACGTTGGTAAGACGACCGCTCTGCTCACTCGCCGTCTCAGGAAGTTTCCACCACCGCTGACCCTCAACGGCCAGAAGATTGCGTACCAGAAGGCTTTTTTTTTTTTTTTTTTTTATAGAAGAGGGGGCAAACGAGCGTGCGGCTCACCTGATGTTAAGTGACTACCGCCGCCCATGATTAACCGCAACACCAGGAGAATTGCGGGTGCGTTGCCGGCCCTTTAGAAAGGAGTAAGCTCTTTTCTTGAAGGTCCCCAGGTCGTATCGGTCCGGAAAAATCGCCGGTGATAAACTATTCCACAGAGAGGTTGTACGTGGAAGAAAACTCCTTGTGAAACGTACAGTGGTGGACCGCCAAGCATCCAGATGGTGTGGATGGTATCGGGACGTTTGCCGTGTCGTGCGTTCACGAAATTTGGCGGCTGGGATTAATCCGAACAATTCCTCAGAGCACTCCCCGTGATAGATGCGACAAAATACGCAAAGAGATGCAACATCTCTTCGCAACGCCAGTGAATCGAGCCGATCGGAAAGCACTCGGTCGTCGACGATTCGAGCCGCTCTGCGCTGGATGCGGTCAAGTGGAAGGAGCTGGTACTGGGGAGCCCCAGCCCAGAGATGGGAACAGTATTCCATGTGCGGCCGAACCTGCGCCTTGTAAAGTTGCAGGCGGTGTGCCGGCATGAAATACTGTCCCGCTCTGCTGAGCACGCCAAGCTTTTTAGAGGCCAATTTGGACTTCCCTTCCAAGTGACCACGAAACTGCACGTCACTCGATATGTCGACGCCGAGGATTCCGATACTGGCTGAGGTAACAAGGGGAGTGCATTGAAACTGAGGGGATACGACAAAGGGGTTCTTTTTAGCGGTTAACGCGCAAACTTGTGTCTTCTGGGGGTTAAACTGGACTAGATTTAGTCGTCCCCAATCCGAGACTCTGTTCAGCAAAGACTCGACTTCAGACACAAGTTTGTCCCGGCACTCGGAGACGTTTTCCCGAGAAATATTGGCTCGGCCGGTGTAAAGAGCATCACCAGTGCTGTCATCTGCATAGCAATGAATGTTACGGGTATGCAACATATCATTGATATGCAGAAGAAACAGCGTTGGCGATAGCACGCAGCCCTGTGGAACACCAGCATTAATAGGCTTGCAATTGGAGCTTGCACCGTCTACAACGACCTTGATGCTCCGATCTGCAAGAAAGCTGGTGATCCAATTGCACAATTTCTCGGGAAGCCCATAGGAAGGGAGCTTCGAAAGAAGCGCTTTGTGCCAAACCCGATCGAAGGCCTTCGCAATGTCCAAACTAACTGTAACATACCTTGGGTGCAGGATCGACAGGACGCTGTGCATGACCGCGCACGTCGACTTCGTCGTCCGTCGGGCCCGATGTGCGCGGGCGACGCTCTTGCCGGTCCTGGCATCCAAGCTGCCTATAAGAACAAAGCTCCGGATATACAAGATGTATATCCGGACTATCATCACCTACGCTGCGCCGGCCTGGTACGCACTTCTGAGCGACCCTCTGATGCGGCGACTACAGGCCCAGCAGAATCTGACATTAAGGACGATCGTCGGAGCAGGTCGCTACGTCCGGAATGACGTAATAGCGGCCGACTTGAAGGTCGAGAACATCACCGACTTCGTGGCATGTTTGACCGCGCCGACAACGGGCCGCATGAACACCTTAACGGCTTTGCGCCGTTGCACACTCGGCCACCGGACGAGCGACCTCTACCAAGAGAACTCCTCTCTATATGTGATTAGAGAGTTGAGTAACAACCCACAATGCCGCTGAAAGGCCAACTCTGACTTAATTAGATAACCTCCCCTTTTCCGTAGTTGGATAACTACGGGAAAATAAATTACTACCATACGGAAAAATCCGTTGTATGCTATTGAGCCTAAACAGGCTATAAAGGACGGTCCCATAGATATGGGACATGAGGAACGTCCGGGTAATGGGGGCTACCCCGAGGCCCGATACCTGCATTGTCCCCTGGGGCATTGTAGACGACAACACGAATGCAATTCGTTCGGGAATCCTTCGGGATTAGTTCAAGAAAAAGTGCAAAACCAGCAGTCAATAAGAAGAAAAAGTGTAGGGAAGTGATAGGGAAAAGTGGTTACTCTCTCACGGAACGGTTTGAAGATTATTGCTGTTTTATTCCCAAGAAATTCGTCCCTCAAAATTATACAGTCCACATCGAAGAATTAAGGCGTTGGGACCGGGACGACTTCGGAAGACCCGTAATCCCCGCCTGAACCTATTTTCTGAAAAGGAAGAGGTTATCGCCCTTGTGTGTTACTCCGTTGCGGAGATCGCATACGTTGTTCCCGAACCCAACGTAGGCATGGTAGGAGGCGTGCTATCGCCAACGCTGTTTCTTCTGCATATCAATGATATGTTGCATACCCGTAACATTCATTGCTATGCAGATGACAGCACTGGTGATGTTCTTTACACCGGCCGAGCCAATATTTCTCGGGAAAACGTCTCCGAGTGCCAGGACAAACTTGTGTCTGAAGTCGAGTCTTTGCTGAACAGAGTCTCGGATTGGGGACGACTAAATCTAGTCCAGTTTAACCCCCAGAAGACACAAGTTTGCGCGTTAACCGCTAAAAAGAACCCCTTTGTCGTATCCCCTCAGTTTCAAGGCACTCCCCCTGTTGCCTCAGCCAGTATCGGAATCCTCGGCGTCGACATATCGAGTGACGTGCAGTTTCGTGGTCACTTGGAAGGGAAGGCCAAATTGGCCTCTAAAAAGCTTGGCGTGCTCAGCAGAGCGGGACAGTATTTCTACAAGGCGCAGGTTCGGCCGCACACGGAATACTGTTCCCATCTCTGGGCTGGGGCTCCCCAGTACCAGCTCCTTCCACTTGACCGCATCCAGCGCAGAGCGGCTCGAATCGTCGACGACCGAGTGCTTTCCGATCGGCTCGATTCACTGGCGCTGCGAAGAGATGTTGCATCTCTTTGCGTATTTTACCGCATCTATCGCGGGGAGTGCTCTGAGGAATTGTTCGGATTAATCCCAGCCGCCAAATTTCGTGAACGCACGACACGGCAAACGTCTCGATACCATCCACACCATCTGGATGCTTGGCGGTCCACCAGTGTACGTTTCACAAGAAGTTTTCTTCCACGTACAACCTCTCTGTGGAATAGTTTACCACCGGCGATTTTTCCGGACCGATACGACCTGGGGACTTTCAAGAAAAGAGCTTACTCCTTTCTAAAGGGCCGGCAACGCACCCGCAATTCTCCTGGTATTGCGGTTGATCATGGGCGGCGGTAGTCACTTAACATCAGGTGAGCCGCATGCTCGTTTGCCCCCTCTTCTATAAAAAAAAAGGCCGGATCGAGAGAAGCCTCAATTCGTCCCTTCTGTTTCAGAGCCCGAAAGTTTACGTCCTGCTGAGTCCTTTTCAATTGGTCCTTCGCAGCCAGGATCAAGGAATCAGCTGTGGACTGCTGGTTATGGAAAAAGAAGACCTTCGGAGCCGAGTGAAGATCAGCAACCGAAGGAAGCCGGAGGTTTAAGCTGAAGCAACAGGACCAAAGGCCAGAAGACCAGGTCAGCACAGAAGGACTGGACCTGGAACTACTGGAAGAAAGAAAACCGGGAATGCGGCTTGGGGTGTGTGCTCGCATGGGGCACGTATCGCAGCCAGGCGCAGGTGTCTTGTGAAGGCACTTATCGTGGCCCAGCAGGGCTTGGCATTTTTCCTGTCGGGCAAGCGTGTCCGGCATTTCCTGTCAGGTCATCAGAGGGTGCAAGAAGAAGCATCCACCGTTGCTGCTGCCAGGCGAAGGTGCTCGTGGGCACCTGACTGCATCGCGGCCGGAGGAGGGCGCTTGTACGAGGCGTCACCGGCGACTGGGCGACGAAGCGCAGCATACATCCCGACCACCTAACGGTGCCAAACGGTTGGGCTCTGGCACAACACCTTCGGGTGGAGCAGTTCTTTCGAGCGAGACTGCGCTTGCACTACCGCTGGACTGTTTCGTCATATTCCTTGGCGGGACAGTTCCTAAACCTTTCCTCCATTCCATTCCTGCATGACTCCATCCCTGGACGGCTCACCTCGGTAGGCCCCGTTCGGGATTGATAGGGCTGATAGGGCTGTTAGGGTGGTAGTAAGGTTGTAGGGTTGGGAGATAAAGGGGGGGAGGGGTAGTGGGGTTAGGTTGGGGTGTAGAAGGGTTGTAGGTAAGGGGTTGTAGGGACCGTAGGGACAGTTAGGGACCGTAGGCCAACAATCACCTTCCTGCAAGATGAAGAAGGCACAAGACCAGACAGAGAGGAGCGAAGGAAGCAGGACAAGAACAGGGCTCTCAAGAAAGGCTAAAGAGGCGGAATCATCTGGAGCGACCACAGCTACTGCTTTGAGTGGGGCAACTCCTTCAAGTGGAGCCACCACCGATACGTCCACATGCACGTGGGACTCTGGGACGTCCATGGCAACGACAAGCAACAGGACGGACACCAGTGGTACGCAGGCCAGCACCGCACAACAATCCGTTATATCCAGGAGTGAAACGGTAGTCGAAAAAGTAGGTCAAAGGACCGAAGAAGCGGCATCGTAAAGGACAGTAATCGGGCACACTAGTGACAAAGGGTCACAGAGAGGTAGTAGGTCATCGCGATCGGCGAGGCTGAAAGCCGAATTAGAGGCGCGGATTAAATTCGAACGCTCAGAGCTCGAACGAGCACAGGCAGCTGCTGCCTTAGCCAAGTCTCAATTGGAGTTGGCACGACTCAACCGCGAAGAGGAGATCGACTCGAGTGAGGATGAAGAAGAGCGGAATACTCAGGTGGAACCTTTCGTAAGGAGTTGGGTTCAGCAGACCATAATGAGCGCGCCGGTTAGTGTAACGCAACCCGATATTACTGATAAGGAAGCATGTAAGGGATCACGCCGCAAAGGGGCGGAGATCGAGCGCAACCAAGGAAATGCACAGAAAACACACGCGAGTGAGGTGTCAGAATTGACCGAAGCGATTGTGAGTGCAATAAAGATAGCGGGAAAAGATAAGTCTTCCCAGCTTCATTTCCTCCAGGAATTACCGGTGTTCGATGGAGACCCGGGTGAATGGATAGTTTTCAAAACGGTGTTTGAAGACACAAGAAGCCAATTTTCAGGGGTGCAGAATGTCGCACGCCTTAGAAGGGCATTAAAGGGCACCGCTAAGGAAGCGGTTAAGTCATTGTTGTTTACTTTGTGTGAACCTGAAGAAATAATGAACGCTCTCGAAAGAAGATTCGGTAGGGTTGAGATGCTCATTCTAGCCGAAATCGAGAATGTAAAGCGTATGCCAAGATTGGCAGAAGATTGCCGGAATATAGGATCTTTTGCAAGTCGTATTACGAACGTGGTTGCCACAATACAAGCGTTGAATCAACCACAGTATTTATACTCACCGGAGTTAGTGAGCCGTATAGTAGAGAAACTCGGGACTACTATTAAATTTAAATGGTTTGAATATCGAGCTCAGCATCCTTTGGAGCCAGAGTTACAGAAGAATGCCAAGTTTTTAAATTCATTGAGTGAACAACTTGGAACGCCCTTAAGCAATGAAAATGTGCCTGAAAAACGGAAGCGTCCTGAATTCAGGAAGCAAACTGTACACACTGCAAAGGGGTGTGTACGTAACCGTGTCAATAGCGAGCGCTATGAGCGCCGAAGTAACACGAGCGAGCGTCTAGAACGCCGAAATAATAAAGGGCACAACCGACAAGTGGTTATGATAACCCAGGACAAGCCTGTAAGTCGGGTAACACATAAGTGTGTTATATGTAACAAGGAGCACTCTATAGTGAGTTGTTACAAGTTTAAGGACATGAATAATCGCGAGAAATGGGACGCGGTTAAAAAAGCGAAATTATGTTTTCAATGTTTGTCACCTAACCATATGAATTTAGAGTGCAGAGCGAAAAAATGTGGTGTAGAGGGATGTAGAATGTCACATCATCGAATGCTACACCGATACCCCAATGAAAATACCTCGCCGCAAGGGGATGAGGGGGGTAAAGAGGCTCAAATTACAACTGTTAGTACAGTAAATGCACTGGCATGTGCATACTTAAAGATTATACCGGTCGAGTTGTATGGACCTAAAGGAAAGGTCAAGACAACAGCTCTTCTAGATGAAGGATCGACCATGACACTCATAGAGGAGTGGATGGCTCAGAAGTTAGCGCCTCGCGGACGTAAAGAAGAATTACGTATTGAAGCCGTGGGAGGTAAGCGAATTAACGACGATAGTTCGTATCGCTTAAACGTTAAGATAAAAGGCATTTACTCGAACGACTTAGAGGAGATAAGTGTACAAACAATTAAGTCACTTAACCTTTCTCCGCAGTCAGTAAGTCGAGAATTATTGCAACGGTGTTCTCATTTGACACCGATTAAGGACGAGTTGATGTATGAGAGGTCCAGACCTACCATATTAATTGGCCAGGACAATTGGCATCTCATAGTTCATCATCATCATCATTACAGCCCTTCACAAGTCCACTGCTGAACATAGGCCTCCCCCAAGTAATGCCACAAAGCACGGTCCTGAGCCACCTGCATCCATCGACTTCCTGCATATCTTACCAGGTCGTCACTCCATCTAGTGGGGGGTCGCCCTACACTACGCCTACCGGTACGAGGCTGCCACTCGAGAACCTTTCTTCCCCATCGGTTATCGGTTCTTCGAGCTATATGGCCGGCCCATTGCCACTTCAGCTTACTAATCCGTTGGGCTATGTCGGTCACTCTGGTTTTACTGCGGATGTCCTCATTTCTGAGTCTATCACGCAGAGAAACTCCGAGCATAGCCCTCTCCATAGCTCGCTGAGTGACCTTGAGCGTCCTCATACGGCCAGCAGTGAAGGACCACGTCTCTGATCCGTAAGTCATCACTGGCAACACGCACTGGTTGTACAATCTAGTTTTTAGAGATTGAGGTATACCTGACGAGAAGATATGTCGTAATTTCCCGAACGCTGCCCATTCATCTCATAGTTACTCGTGAATTAATTTCAGGAGGTAAGAACCTACCTGTAGCATCGCTCACTAAACTTGGATGGGTTTTACATGGTCACATATCGGGTGGCATCAAATCAATCAAGATGGTTAACCACATTTCCACCAAGAAGGAGGAAGACGTGGATAAGTTGATCAAAGATTATTTTAGTTTGGAATCTCTGGGAGTGTCTGCGAGAAAGCCCGCAAACGACCCAGAAGAACGAGCTTTAAATATTTTGAGCAAAACGGTACATCGTATACCTAATAATAGGTACGAGTCTGCTTTGTTGTGGCGCACAGACAATGAGTGCATGCCGTCGAATAGAGCGCAGGTTGAAAGTCGCCTGTTTAATATCGAAAAGAAGCTCGATAAAAATAGCGAGTTGAAAAAGGAATATGAGAAGCAAATTGAAAATCTCATCGTTAACGGTTACGCAGAGAAAGCGAACCATATTTCCATTTTCCCAAGCACGTGGTATCTTCCTCACTTCGCAGTGACTCACCTACAGAAAAAGAAAATAAGGATAGTTTTCGACGCCGCCGCAAGGACGGGCGGACGTTGTCTCAATGATACATTGTTAACCGGACCGGACTTATTGAAGTCGTTGTTTGGAGTTCTGCTACGATTCAGAGAAGGAGGCGTGGCATTGATGGCAGACATTAAAGAAATGTTCCTGCAAGTGAAAATCCGGGAAGAAGACAGGGATAGCCTTCGATTCTTATGGCGGCACAATCATGACGCGCCACCGGAAGAGTATAGAATGACGTCACTCATATTTGGAGCGGCATCATCACCATGCATCGCTATGTATGTGAAAAACAAAAATGCGCAGGATAACGCACATATCTATCCAGAAGCAGCTTCCGCTACGGAAAGCAATTTTTATATGGATGACTATCTACAGGCATTTCCCGACGTGACGACGGCCGAAAGGATAGTAAACGATATGTATGAATTACATAAACGTGCTTCTTTCCAACTGAGGGGATGGGCTAGCAACCGACCCGAAGTTTTATGTAAAATGGAAAATAAATATAAGAGCGACAGTGCTTCGCTGGGAGATAAAGAGCACACAGAGCGCACTTTAGGTATGATTTGGAATATCAAACGAGATATTATAAGTTTCTCCATAAGTCTTCGTAACACCCCGGAAGAGGTGATGGAAGGTTTACGACCGCCTACGAAGAAGGAGATAACTAGCGCTGTGATGTCAGTCTTCGATCCTTTGGGACTCGCATTACCCATAACAATTCAAGGGAAGTCGCTGATCCAGCAAGTATGGAGGACAGGCATTTCTTGGGATGAAGAAGTTTCACACGAATTACACGTGTTATTTTGTAAATGGATATCGGAAGTGAAGAAATTAGGTCATTTAGAAGTACCTAGACCCGTTGCTGAAGGCGTCGGCAAGGGAGAATTGCACACCTTCACGGATGCTAGTGAAAAAGCATACGCTGCCGCGGTGTATTACGTCACCACGGACGAGCTAGGAGAAAGGCGGATTACGCTGATCGCCGCAAAGGCAAGAGTAGCGCCGCTGAAACCAATTTCGATTCCAAAGCTTGAATTGCAAGCAGCTCTTATGGGCAGCAGATTAGCTGCATCAGTTATGGAAGAGAGCAAGTGCGAGATATTCGAGAGAGTATTTTGGACGGACTTACGTACAGTGTTAGCGTGGATTAAGTCAGATCCTCGCGCTTTTAAACCATTCGTTGCTCATCGATTGGCTGAGATCGAAGATCACAGTAAACCATGTGAATGGCGATGGGTTTCAACGTCACAAAACGTGGCAGACGACGCCACTAGAAATTTTCCTTCCACCTTCGATGTAACTCATCGCTGGTTTCAAGGACCTGAATTCCTCAGGAAAAGTCCTGATTTATGGCCCAAACAAGTGGACACCATAAATAGTTTAGAAACAGGTGAAGAAAAATCGCCAAAAAGCGTAAATACGCTGAGAAAGCAAGAACCGTTAAGTCTACCCGACTACGGACGATTTAGCAGCTTTAAGAAATTCCTTGGGGCAACTACACGCACCTTACAAGCGGTAGAAAAATTCAAGAGTTTAAGAAAGTCGGTTAAAGGACCCGACAACGCAGCCGAAAAGTCGGTTATGTGTTCCAACGAAGTTTTAGCAAAGTCGGTTAAAGGACCCGATAGCGCGTTGGACATAGCGCTCTTGAAAAAAGCTGAATTATTAATTTGGAAGTTCGTTCAAGACGAGTGTTTCCATTCGGAAATAAAATGCTTGAAAGCAGGCAAAAGCGTTGAAAGAAGTTCACGCTTAAGTAAATTATCTATGGAAATAGGAGAAGATAACTTACTCCGTTTAAATGGGCGTTTACCTTTTAAGTCTAATTTGACCGAGGAAAGTAGAAAACCTGTCGTATTAAACGGTAAACACGAAATCGTTAAAATGATGATTAGAGAAGTTCATCATCATTTTGGACATGCCAATCACCAGACTGTGATGAATGAAGTGAACCAAAAATTTTATGTCTTGAACTTGCGTAATGTAGTACGAAGTGTGTCACATCATTGTCAGTGGTGCAGGACATACAGGTCAAAGCCGCAGAACGTGCCACAAGGAAATATTCCTCTGGAGAGAATAGCTCACAATGAACCACCTTTTACATGTTCAGCCGTGGATTATTTCGGACCTATGAGTGTGACTATTGGAAGGCGACACGAAAAACGTTGGGGCGTTTTATTTACGTGTCTGACCACCAGAGCAGTACATCTGGAATTAGCAGCCTCGTTGACACCAGCGTCAATGATAATGGCATTGAGGCGATTTATCGCCAGAAGAGGAAAACCAGCCGTTATACACAGCGATAACGGGACAAATTTCAAAGCTGCGAATAAAGAATTATTGAAAGCATGCGAAGAATGCTATGAGGGCATGAAAAATGAGTCATTTAAAAAATATATTAAATGGAAGTTTATACCTCCGGGAGCACCGCACATGGGTGGCGCCTGGGAAAGGTTAGTAAGATCGATTAAAATTGCGTTGACCGCTACGCTCAAAGAAAGGAGCCCGCGAAAGGAGGTTCTGCATACGTTGCTTTTGGAAGCAGAGCATACTGTAAATTCCAGACCTCTGGTAACATTCAGTATGGATAGTCCTGAAGAGGGTTTGACACCCAATCATTTTCTTCTGGGACGCTCATGTGGTGATCGACCACCTGGATTATTTTTAGAGCAACATCTGACGGGTCAACTCAATTGGAAATCTGCACAGAGGTTAGCCGACCATTTTTGGACGAGATGGCTAAAAGAATACATGCCTACTTTAATACCTCGAACAGGTAATAACGGAAAGTTCATGGAACCTAAAGAAGGTGATATTGTCTTGATAATAGATCATTCGTTGCCACGAAATACGTGGCCCAGAGGCAATTCATATAGGGAATTTTTAAGATATAAATTATGTTACCGGATTTGTTTCCCGGTTGAAATCATCTTAATTTAAAGAAATATCAAAATAAAGTTAGAGACCGGATTTGTTCCCCGGTCGAGATGATCACTGTGCATAAGTAGAATTAATCGAAATTGATTGCATAAGTATTGTCTTATATGGGTTTGATATGTTTTGTACGAAAACAAATGCCTATTTTCAATGTATTGATTCATGAATTATTTTGTCTATGTTATCTGATAAGAGACATGATAACTGATAAGAATCTGATTAGAAATAGTTTCTTACAGTTTGAGTTGATATTAGACTTTCCATTTTTACTGATAGTCGATAGCCGTGCAAAGGTTAGTTGTTCAAATAGTGTGAGATCATAGACGCACGCTAGCCACGTACTTAGGAGGCCAAATATGTAAAATTTAAATATTTGTAATTTCAGCAATTTATGTATGTAATGACTTGTAAAACATTTCAGATTGATTGTACGTGTAAAAAAGGTGAATTCTGTGTTATTTTTTGTGAAAATTCCTGTGAACAAGTGAAATAATGATAGTTTTGTATAAGAAATTTAAAAGTATTTTAATAGTGAAATGTATAGAGAAAGTGTAAATTAAACTGTTGTATTAATTAAGATATGTATAATTTCAAGTGGAAAACATTGTTTTAACTTTCTATGTTAAATATTTAAGAAATTTTAACTTGTTCAATGTGAGTAAAATAGGCACATTTTGTTTAATAAATAAAAGGTTTTTTGTGATGTGAAAATGTAACGTATATCGTTGTAAAGATATTTTTGTGCTATCTTTATAAGTAAATTGTATAAATGTATGTCTTATACAAAATAAATTATTGAGAAAATCGTGAGAGAGTGATAGTACAAATTGATGTCATTGAGTTGAGCGAGCGCTCAAATGGCGCGGCTCACTTTCGCGTATAGCTCAGGGGTAGCTCAGTAAACGAGTTTTCTTGCAATTCGTTCGGGAATCCTTCGGGATTAGTTCAAGAAAAAGTGAAAAACCAGCAGTCAATAAGAAGAAAAAGTGTAGGGAAGTGATAGGGAAAAGTGATTACTCTCTCACGGAACGGTTTGAAGATAATTGCTGTTTTATTCCCAAGAAATTCGTCCCTCAAAATTAAACAGTCCACATCGAAGAATTAAGGCGTTGGGACTTGGACGACTTCGGAAGACCCGTAATCCCCGCCTGAACCTATTTTCTGAAAAGGAAGAGGTTATCGCCCTTGTGTGTGCGGAGATCACATACGTTGTTCCCGAACCGTGATAGGAGGCCGGTTCGAGAGAAGCCTCGATTCGTCCCTTCTGTTTCAGAGCCCGAACGTTTAAGCCTGCTGGGTTCCTTTTCAATTGGTCCTTCGCAGCCGGATCAGGAGGACCTTCCACCCTGGTTCCTTTTCAATATGTATCATGTATTGCACACTGCCACGCTTATGGTGTTTTTAGTTTTATTGTTTTGTGTTGATTATTTTGATGGTGGCGTAGTGATGATGGTGTTAAGCTAAAGCATAAAAAGTTCTGGGTTCGATTCCCGGTCGAGACAAAATCGTCTAGAGGTCTGTACATACTTTTAGTCTTGGTAGGTATACTGTACGTTGTCGTCTTTGAAATCCTAAACATTTTAAACCTGCCTGGAACCTGAACCTGAACCTGAACCTGGAAGTTGTCCGATATTCTTCTATCATTCTTGTCAGTCATTTCTTGTTTTTTTCATTTCAATTACTTCTTCTAATCTCTTATTTAGACGTCTACAGACTGCCTTTTTTCTTTAAATATCATCATTCGTACCACTAGAATTACCAGCCTTGGTTGTTAGTAAATCTAGCCGTGCTTAAACCTCCATATATAACTGATCATCCCACCATAATTAATTATTATTCCTTTTATTCGCTCTCTTACTAACACCACAGACTTCGGTGGCTGCATCCACCAAACCTTTTTTCATAATATGCTACACATTCTCCAACTCTTACTTATTCATACACAATTCACCCAAACCACTTATATTTCTTTCAGTTTACATTTATACTTGTTTTTCACACCTTCACTCTTTTATCTATCCTTATTCCTATACTTACATTATGAAACTTGGTATTTCGGTTCTTGATTAAAAATAAAGAAGTAAATATTATACACTTTTGGAAAATTCTATCACAGAAGGGGTAAAATAGGGGTTGATAACTTGTATGACAGTCGGTCATTATTCTATTTATGTATATGAAACTTGGTATTTTGGCTTCCGATAAAAAATAATTATGTATTTAACAGTTCTTAAATTCCATCGGCAAAGCGGTTAAATGGGGGTTGAATATTTGTATGAAATTCCGTCATTTTCCAAATTGTAGTAACGAAATTTAGTATTTTCGCTGTTGATTTAAAATAAAGAAGTATGTGTTTCACATTTTTCAGAAAGAAGTATGTGTTTCACATTTTTCAGGAAGGGGGGATAAGTCGCTCGCGTCCGTAGGCTTTGACCACCTAATCCTAGGCCCACCCTACACGTGTCCCCCGGGTGGTGCTAAATGAGCGACAAGCCGATAGCACAGACTCGGCTCCTCGCCGTGGTAGCGGCGTTAAATATACCACCCTATTCGCACCATGAAGAATCAAATTAAAGAAATGGCCCCGAGTTCCCAGCGCCCCTTTAATGGGGCAGGGGTGCGAAGAATCTCCGGGAGGAAAACCGGCGACGAGGCTCGCCACCCGTCACGTTCTGTCTCCCGGAGGGGCGAAACGTGGATTGCAGAGGCCCGTCTGGCTACGTTGAATGTATGTGGAGCAATGAATGATAAAATGGATGAAGTATGCGAGTTGATGTATGATAGAGGAATAGATTTGTTATGTGTAAATGAGACGAAACGGAAGGGGAAGGATGTCACTACACATGGCATGTATACCGCATACTGGTCTGGTGTAGACGAGCTCGAGCGGGCATGCCAGGGAGTAGGTATCATCCTATCAGAAAGAATGGTGCAATGTGTGAAAGAGTATGAATGTGTAAGCCCAAGACTGCTATGGATACGATTGAAAGTGGGCTTAAAGAAGTTGTTTGTGCTAGGGGTCTACGCCCCAGACATGTCTAAGCCCACTCATATCCGAGAGCAGTTTTGGGAAATGGTAAGGATGGTATTAATGAAATGTAAGGGAAATGAAAATGTTGTTATGCTAGGAGATTTTAATGGAAGAGTTGGGGTGAGGAGGCTTGGTTATGAAAGGAAATTGGGAACGTTTGGTGATGAAAGTATAAATGAGAATGGTGAAAGTCTCCTCACTGTATGTATGGAAAAGAATCTTTTTGTGACGAACACTTTCTTTCGCCACAAGAGGATTCACATGTACACTTGGGAAAGAGGTGATGATAGAAGCATGATAGATTTCATAATTGTGGATGAAAGATTGAGGGGCGCAGTGGTGGATATAAGGGTTTACCGGAGGTCAAACGTCGGAACGGATCATTTTTTTGGTTTTATGCCGAATTAATGGTCTATTCAGGCGGTGGCGCCATCGGTCATCTGTGTCTACCACTGCGTTACAGCGTATTAGAATAGAAAGATTACAAGATGAAGGTGAGAAAAACAAGTTCAAATGTAGACTGAAAGAAAACGTAAGTGGTTTGGATGAATTATGTATGAATGAGTTAGACTTGGAGAATGTATGGCAAAATGTTAAGAAAGGTTTAGTAGATGCAGCTACCGAAGTATGTGGCGTTAGTAAAAGAAAGAATGAAAGGAAAAATAATACGTTATGGTGGGATGATGAGATACGTACGGAAGTTGAAGCAAAGAAGAGAGCATGGCTAGATTAACTAGCAACTAAGGCTGGTAATTATAGCGATACGAATGATGATTTTGAAAGAAAAAAGGCAGTCTTTAGACATCTAAATAAAAGAGTAAAAGAAGTAGTTGAAAGGAAAAAGCAAGAAAGAACGGATAAAAATGACAGAAGAATATCGGATAACTTCCAGGCAAATATTAAAATGTTCTGGAAACTCGTAAGAACTGCCAGGGGATGTTCAAAACAGCCTATAATGAATGCTATAAGAGATGAGAATGGCTACATTCTGAATGATGAAGTTTTGAGTTTAAAGAGATGGAAGGAATATTTTGAAAGCATGTTTATGAGTGAGGAGACAACGTATGAACTGAATGAAATAGGAACTCCGAAAGAAGAGGAAGGAGGTAGCGAGATAAGTATAGATGAAATAATGAAAGCAATGAAAAGCATGAAAGCAGGTAAGGCTGCCGGATATGATAGAGTTTCACTCGAAATGCTAAGGGCTGGAGAGGAAGTGGTGGCAGGCCTGCTGCACACCTTGTTTAATTTATGCTGGGAACTGAAACGGGTACCGGGAGACTGGTGCAAAGCCGTGATAGTGCCAGTATATAAGGGAAAAGGGTCGCAGCAGGACTGTAAAAACTACCGCGGTATCAGCCTTCTTAGCATCGTGGGAAAACTGTATGCCAAGGTACTAATTGAAAGGGTCATGAAAGAAACCGATGGAAAAATTTGGGATGTGCAAGCGGGATTTAGAAAGGGAATGGGATGTACAGATCAAGTCTTCTCCATGCGCATGATCGCGGAGAAGTTTTTGGCCAAAAACCAAAAGGTTTTTTGTGCGTTCATGGACTTGGAGAAGGCCTATGACAGAGTGGATAGGAATGTGCTATGGCAAACACTGAACGCATTTGGGTTGAGCGCTGGCTTGATACAGGCATTGGAATCTCTTTATAGGGATTCTATTGCTTGTGTTAGGATCAACGGGGTCTACTCGGACTGGTTTGGCATCCATAAAGGTGTCAGACAGGGCTGTGTGGCTTCCCCGTGGTTGTTCAACCTATTTATGGACAGTTGTTTGCAAAATTTGAAAGTTGAAGAATGCGGATTAAGAATGGGTGAGTTAACCATCAAATGCCTTTTGTACGCCGATGATCAAGTTATTCTTGTGTCGTCGGCGGCTGAGTTGCAAATGATGGTTACATTAATGAACAGATCATTAAAAGAAAGGGGTATGAAAGTGAACACAAGTAAGACGAAAATTATGGTTTTTGAAAGAGATGAAAGTAAAACGATATGTGAAATAAGAATAGAAGGGGAGTTGATCGAGCAAGTAGATGAGTTTGTATATTTGGGGTGCGTATTTAGCAAGGATGGGAGATATGATAAAGATATAGAACGACGAGTGAACGCAGGAAACAGAGTAAATGGGGCCCTGCACTCTATTGTGAAGAGTCAAAATGTGTCAAAAAAGGCACGTATGGCAATTCACAATGCTGTGTTGGTCCCTACTTTAACGTACGGTAGTGAAAGTTGGGTATGGCAGAAGAAGCACGAGAGTAGAATAAATGCAGTAGAAATGCGGTCGTTAAGGAGTATGTTAGGGCTGAATCTGAATGACAGGGTGAAAAATTGTGTGATAAGAGAAGAGTGTGGTTTGCAAGATGATGTTGTGACCAGGATTAAGAAAGGAATGCTTCGGTGGTTTGGTCATGTGGAAAGAATGGACGAGGAAAGAGTGACAAAGAAAATTTATGTTGCAGAAGTGAATGGCAGAGTCGGAAAGGGACGTCCTAGGCGAAAATTTATCGACCAAATTGGCGATTTATTGAAAACGGGCCAAATTAGGAGTACCCTTAACCGACGAGCATGCATGCGTAGGTGTATGGATGTGAAGGAGGCGAGAGAGGTGTGTCAGGATCGTGCCAAATGGAAGTCTGTAGTCTCTGCCTATCCCTCTGGATGACAGGCGTGAGTGTTTATGTATGTATTTTTCAGAAACTCCACCGCCAAAAGGCTTAAACAGGGTTCAAGTTCATGCGTAACTTCGAATAGTGGCTTTAAATTAAAAAAAAGCGGTACATATTTTGTGGGACAGTGTAAGTCGCATCACATACAAAGGTTTCTATACCATTATACAACACAAGTCTTTTTATAAGTATAGATGTAAGCAAAAACGCAAAAACAAAAGGTTATTATATAAGTCTCCATAATATCTCTTTTATTTTTTATTATTCTTTGTTATTACGGTAGTAGAAATATACATTCTGTAAAAATTTCAAGTATTCTCCTATTGCGGTTCATGAGTACAGCTCTCTGATAGACGGACGGACGGATGAACAGACAGAGGAGGCTTAGTAATAGGGTCCGTTGGCACCCTTTTCATGTAGAACCATAAAAACGTAGGTGCGGGTTCCACAGTTTTCCAAAGTGTGGTATTTTTAAATTATATATCCATGAAAATTGGTAATTTATTTTAGGGTTAGAGTACAAGGCGACTCGAAATTAATTTTGGATAAAAAAATACCTATCTACATTTTACTCCTACATCATCATCATCATCATCACCAATAGCAGCAGCCGCAGCAGCAACCTGTCATCGTTTTTATACTGACTGCAGCTCTCCTCTCATTTCAATCAAACCTACGCGTTAAATGTATCATTATGTAGGATTTCCTTTTGAGGTGAAGTATGTTTATGTACCACGCACCCAGTTATAATTAATTACGTACACCAAATACTAATTTTCACTTAAAACCCTGAGATTATGCAAATACAAGCGGGATTTGCTTTGTTCACGATGATGCCAGGCCGATACCAGCCGATAGCATGTACGTGAATGGTCTAGCATGTCTTTCTCGCTCTAATATAGGCAAACACTATACTCTTTCTCTTTTGCACGGGAGAATCGGATCAATGTAATTCTAACGTCAGTTTATACCCAATCTATGCGTAGTATTTAATCACAGATATAGACGACTTTAAATTTACTTTTATAACGCATATTGTTCAACCAACGACAGTAGCCAAATGGCAAGGCGCGGATCGCGAACTCAAAAAGGTCGTGGGTTCGAATCTCCGCCATTCGACTACTGGCGTGAACCACTCGTAACAAAAGCAGTTTAAGCTTACCACGAGTGGTTAAGGGGAATATTTATAATGTTTATAGCATTTTTAATATTCTTATTAAAAAAGAAACTAAATTAACTACGTATACATATATGTATAATTAATAATAGTATTTACAATTAATACTAATTATACACAATATTAAAGAAAAACCCTATAATATAGAAAAGCTAAAACTAAAAATTTAAACTATCATAAAGTTCTTCTCCCCGTGGTATCATGCCAAGAACGCTGGCTGCGTCTCCTCGCTGAATGGCTATACTTAGCCTTTGAGCGAGAAAAGAACCAGTCCTCTTATCACCAGCAGCGACGACCAGTCGTGGATACAGTTCCTTTAAGAACTTCACTGCATGTGGACCCCACGGACCGATAGTCTCTACAGCAAATGGCACAAATACATATTTGTGAGACTATCGGTGTATTTCTTATAGACTCATATTTGCGCTATTTACTTAATTCAGCTGCTTCTGATGCCGCCCCGGCTCTAAAAGAGGTACCTTTGAGATGAGAGGCCGCCAAAATTTAAAAAAAAGTGTCAACGCAAGTAGCATCCTACACTAGGGCTTTACTTCTCTCCCAAGGGACCATAGTCATACCGTCGGGTCTCTTGTCATCGTCTTTAAATATCCCGCAAGGCTCTAAGAACCGAGGGAATATTTATGGAGACAAGAGCCTTTCGGATGACTTCGTTTAAAGAACCATGACCGGAAAACCTATAAAAACCGGATTGTACTATATCAACGTATATGTACGTCCATGATATTTTAAGTCTATGGTCCATACTAATTTAGCTCTCTCAACACTGGAAAATTGAAATGTCAAATCACTGACTGGCTGTGGGGATTCTCTGTCTACGGGCTGTGGCAGAACAGGAGAACGATCGCCGTAGAAAATAGTATCGCAGGAATATGTACACCATAAGTGAGGCGTTGCGATCGTTAAAATCGCTCAATAAAAGTCATTTTTAGTCTATTTTTCCGTTCAGATGCTAAACCACTTGCACATCCACGCATAATAAAATATTTCTTTATTTTTTATGTTTCTTTTTGTCAAAAATTAAAAAATTACGGAGCATGAAAATTTTCTCACCAATGCCGCGAAGAAAATGTGTACATTATTCAACTAACTTCATCTACTTTTGCTCATAAACGGATAACTTCGCAGTCACTACTCACCAACGTCAGCGCCGCTATAAATTCTACAATTTTCAAGGACAGGTGGACTATGCTTTAGTACTCGTTCTCCTGTTCTTTAACTTCCATGCTCCTCCATACTGTGGTCATGGAGTTTTTTATTTTTATTAACTGGCTTTACGGCCCTGGGTTCTAACCCGTCTGAGATTATATATCTATTTTCGGATATTTATACATTTCAGATTTCGGATCGGAACTTTCGGAATCTTCATTTTTATATTTTATCTTCACAATACGCAGATGCGTCACATAGCGAAGCCCTTGGTGACAGCTCAACCCAGCAGACAGTTGATGACGACAACTACTCAAGCTCATTTTGTCGTTTTATTTAGTAGTTCACACGCACGGTCACTTAATTCACAAAATCGCATCACTTTTACGATTCAAAATCCACATCAAAACATTATTCAAGCGACAAAACAGGAGCGACAATCCGTCCACGGCCAAGTTACCGCCAAAACTCCCTCATGGAGTTTAACTTCTTGTCCACCATGTAGTATAGAGTTAAGGGGTACAATCTCCCATAGGAGAATAGTTGAAAATCTGTAAGCAGTAAATTCAAAAACTCTCCAAAATAGCGCTCGAGTAGTTGCAGGGTATGATAAATCACCACAAAATACGTTGAGAGTGATTTTAAAAATTAAAATTTTGAAAGCAATAAAATAATTATTGTAAAAAGAATTATGGTGAAAGTCTGTGCAATAAAAAAATTATAAAAAGTTTTTTAAAATTTAGACTGTAGCTACAGTGGCGCCACCCTTATTTATTTTAACGCTTTCCTACGGACACTTTTTTATACAGAGTCTGTACTCCTTACCTCTACTCTCCATACTATACACTCCATAACTACATAAGTTTGACTTTTGAATTTGATGTGATGGATGAGCTTTGACAGTTGACAACCAGTTGACAAAAGGCATTTGTGAATTTGTGTGAAGTGGAAATGCATATTATATGAATGTAGTATTTTGTGAAGTGGATTTTGCATGTGCAGTTTTTATTGTTAGCGAGTTTTTTTATGTTAATTAAATGTGATTATATTTTACAGTGTTAATAAAGTTATAATGGAAATTAAAATAAATGACAGTTAATTGCAAATAAAAATGAAGTTGCTTGTTGTAATCGTAATTGTTATTGTGACAAATACGCTCGGAGCTGCAGATACAGTAAGAAAGGTGAAGTGCATCGCAGTGTCCTCTTAAAATATTATGGTGCATCGTAAAGTATCAATATTATAACGTGAATAATATTGCTATTTCAGGAGAGTACAGAACTATCGCGTGCTTTAGATGACCGGCCGCTATTGTTTGCTACTTTAGGAGGTGGTATGGTGGCAGTGGAACCCGTTTCAGGAAACATCATTTGGAAACTCAAAGATGGTAATTTTCATACTATTTGTTGGTTTTAAAAATATTTTGATTTCAAAAAACATTTGTAAATATTTATTTATTAAGTTGTAAGACTCCTTTTATGTCTAGTAGTCCGCCTGGGTAGATACCACTCTCAGAAACAGAATTTTTTTATACAATATAGATTATAAATAATACTTATTGAAAGTCACTCTTGTTTAAACCCTTAAGGTACCGTGGACATGTTGACAGGTCCAAGTCTTGTGACCGCTGAGTACAGAGGACATGTATACATGTCCGCATTGCGTGCTGCTATTTTCGTCATTAATTGATATAAAAATACAGTATATATTCGATTGAACACTATTTCATTCGATTCTGAACGAACTAAAGAATATTCTGAAGAATATATTCACTCGGCTACATAGACATCATTAAATATAACAGCCATTCACTTTTGCATGCCGGTGCGGTTGGTTGCGTAATTGTTGAAGTTTTGTGATTGTGATTTTAGTTGGATTTTCCTTCAAAAAAACTGTGAGTAATGTTATTTATCTTTACTACGTAATGTTTTTGGATGATCTAAGTTACAACAACAGTAACTTTTTATGTTTCAATTGATAAAAAAGTAGAAACAAAAAACCTCTACGCAAACAATTCTTAACGGTCAAGATTTCTAATAAGATAATAATAGTATATTTCTTATTCGAATACCATAGTAAATAATTTTATTAGGAATTGCTAAATGTTATATCTATATGATTGTATAAGAAAAATAAAGGAAGACGCTATAATATATACACAAAAAGGTTTTGAAAATGAGGTTACAAAGTGCGCGCAAACCCTCTATTGTCGAATTTTTAGCAAATGTTTGCAAGTGAAAAAATAGAATTATTATAATTATTACATGCATAATTTTGATTCATTTAGGAAGAATATGTTGTATTGATTGTAAAGACATAAAAATAAAATAAAAACTTATGATATTTCATTCATAAAACAAAATTTATTGTCAGTAAGTACACTTTATCAAGATCCCTTAGAAACAAAGAGCTGTACAAAATAAAATAAACATTTAAATGTTATGGTTATTGTTTCTACTTATCCAAAATCTTATGGGCTTTAAATAACTGTAACTAAAACCTCTTAAAACATAAATGAAAGTTTGTGAGAAACATAAATATTTAAAACAAGTGCTGCCAGCTGAGGTGATGACAGAGGCCGCCGTACAAAGCTGTTTTTTGTTATGGCGGGCGCAGTAAGGGAAAGGTTAATTTGCCTCTGGTATGGAAAAAAACCTGTCTTGGGAAGGACTAGCAAGATACTCAGCGGGACTTAAAAAACAGATTATAATAATATATTGTGTTAGATTAATAACACAAAACAGTTTAGAAATAGCTTGGTAGCGATCACTTCATTGCTAAGTTTTATTATCGTCTATAAATCCCTTAATGTTATAATAACCCCTTTTATACAAACTTGGTTTCACAAAGTTTTTAACTTTGAAGAGGTTAAATTTGTTATGTTTTCTGTGATTTTGTTTAAAAAGTGTATACAGAATGGGTCCCACATATATGCAATAAATGAAACCACAAGTAATACTAGTCCGTAGAAGTGTAGAAAAATTAAATATTAAATTAAAACTCGTAAAATAAAAAAGTGAAATTTTCAAACAAAATAAATATTAAAATAAATTCAGTAAAAGTGAACACTCTGTTTAGATAACGTACCTTGACCCCTTGGAAGAGTGACAACGTTGCACGCGGGTGGCACGCCGTCAAAAGACACCGCTGTCGATATGTCGCAATACCAATAGTTTGCACTGCGTGGCAACATCGCTTTTTAATGTTCAAGGATTCATTCAAGTTCATTGAATCATTGACTTAGTGACCGAATTCTATAGAGTGTTCAAATTTGCTTAAAATTAAAACTCTACTTTTTGACCTAATTACTGGACCGATTACATTCATTTTTTGTATATCGTCAGCAAAGGCGATAACAAGTATATGGTTTCATTTATTGCATATATGTGGAACCCATTCTGTATATTGCCCCAAGAATAAATTACAGACTTGTTAAGAGTTGTGTAACTGGTACTACTAGCTTGTGTCTGTTCCTTGTATTAATGAATGAATAATAAATATAATTTTTATTAAAACTATTTTTATTATTGTGTACTACATAATATATTACATTTGGGTTAATGTATTGAGTGGCCAAAGTTAATCTTCTTAAATTTTGTCTGAGTGACTCTAGGTTTGAAATCTTAGATTGCTCTTACAGCTCTCTTTTATACTAATTTCATTGTCAGTTTCATATTAAGTTAAAAAAGTTAAAGTACAGTACAGCCTATATGTAACGTAATTAACGCACATCCTCAGACACCCCAATTAGTATATTATTATGTTATAATCATAATACATACACTAAATTTTTAGTTAAAGATTTTATGCACTGATTATTTATCAAATTAATTATACTAATTCCGGAAGAATGTTGTGGTCACAGTACAAATCTTTTTTTCTTTTTCAAATTTTAAATTCAAGACTTTAACGTGCTTGAAATAAAGTTCATTTTTCTTTATTTTTATTGAATGACAGAATTAGTAATAATACAAATAAACTGCACTCTTAAAAGTCTTATTGCCTTAAGTTACGGTCCATTTCAGTTTGTTTTGACTCTACAGATTTAGTGTGACTATAATTTACGTAGTTTTAATTATTTTTGGGATAAATAATTACCTATATTAAAAATAATAGGAATCAATTCAGTAAATGATTCTGGACAATCTACTTTCTCAAAGTGCGTTAATTATGTTACGTGTTGTATATGTCCCACTCCTGGGCACAGGCCTCTTCTCATTTCTGAGAGGTTTTAGGGCAAGAAATAGTCTATTAGGAATATTTTTTTTTCTATCTTCTTAGACATGCAGGTTTCCTTACGATGTTTTCCTTCACCGCGAGCACATGGTAAATCAGCATTTAAAATTGCAACTTACAATTTCATTGGTGTCAGCGGGGATCGAACCCAGTTTGCTCGCATATTGTCAAATTTACTGGGAGCACTAACCATCTGAGCTACCATGGCATTTTAACTCAGTCTCATGTCCCATAACAAAATACCCTACAAAATTATACTATGAAAATAACTAGTAAACTAGTCTAGCTTTTTTAAGCACTGGTAAGATTTCTAATCTATTTTACAGCATTAGTTAGTTTATCTTACGATGGGATGTTTTTCGCAAAACCACGTCTAAGCGCGTATTTAGTTGCGTGTGTTGTGTTACGCAAGAGTTACTTAAATATTTTTGTCAAGGTAAGTTATTGAATTTTAAATGATATGTTTGTATTATAGTATTTAGAGTCATGCATTATAAACTAAAAATGAAATATAAACTATTACAGTGCTTTTATACTCACCGTTCTCTTTTTTCAAACATTATTATGTATGAGGACCACAAAACGTTACTTCAGTTTGGTTACCATATTCATGGTAATGCTTAGGCTGACCATGAAAGTAACCAAACTGACAGTCAGCTTTGTTACTGTCCCAAAAAAATAGGACCATATTTTGTGATTTTTTTTGCTTATTTAATTGAGTTTTAATGGAAATAATGCAAGTATTTTAAAGGAAAGACCATAATCTTTTATGATCATAATATTTTTGTTGAACTAAGATGCTGCATTTTATGTCACCTAAAAATTAGTGTTAACTTAGACCCAAGGTAACAAAACTAGTGGGAATTAATGATTTATTTTTAATTTAGAGGCCTAATTTGCGTAAATTATTGCTCTGTTTATTTTCTTTACTAGACAGGATGGCATTTAAAATTAAAATATTAGATTATTTTAAAGTGTACTCATTTATTTTTGTTTTTTTTAACAAGTAACAAACCTGATTCTAAATACTAATAATGACTCACATTTTGTTATATTTTCTGGCGAAAGGCTGGATTTTCTTAGTTTTTGATATAATTTCATTATTTTCAATAAATTTTCTTAACTATGCTTTTTATTTAAAGGAAAATCTTTATTCTAATAAAACATTTTAATAATTTTAGTATGGGGTACAAAAAATTGAATCCACCCAATTACTTGAGCCATGAAATCTCTCTGAAGAAGTTCAACAGTCCTTTGATGTTGCAAGTAACTTTGGGGAGTGATCCCGGCGTAGGGAGATTTTAAGCCCTGTATGCAGCGACCTCCGGTTATGTCAGCAACACGTGGGCCGCTGTTTCTTCCTCCCTCATGAACAGAACTCTGAGACTCTGAACCTCTGAACAGAGGACTATCTGTAATACCGATGGTAAATTAATGTTTGTTATAGGAGCCATGTCTTGTGATAACACTTGTTACTATCTTGGTCGGTGGCTTGTTCAGTCTTATTAGAACCTTGGTTAAGCTACTGCTTATTTCAGACAGGGCCTTCCTAGCTTGTCTACAGTCTACTAGATTTTTTTAAAGTACTACTGTAGTACCGCCATGCTGTCTGTCAGTATTCTAATGGAGGTGTCTTTTACCTTCCTAGCATCTATTTGCTATGGCTGTTTGGGATACCAATATATTCTGCCTGAAATACTGTGTTGTGGGTACCCAGCCATGTATATACACTTACAGATTTTAAGGTCTTCCGAGAAAGTTCCAAATCCTGTACCTTCATTTGTTTTAAAACTATCTGTGAAAATTCTGAATTCTTTTGGGTTTAAACCCTCCTCATCATTTAGTTAGAGCATCAGTACGGGCAGAGTACTGAAGGCATCGCATGTGATGATATGCACACAAAACTAGCCATTTCTACTTTCGTAGTTACTACTTTTAGAGTTCTTGGCCAGTCATACACATGTAGTATAAGTTTGTACACCAATCAGTCTCCTCGTAGAACCCTTTATCAAAATAATCATGAAGATATTCGGATGGTGTACAAACCGTTTTTTTGTTTCAAATTTCAAAAAAATTAAAAAAATATTCTTCAATCCAGGTGTCTCCATGACCATGTTGCTGCAGATTTCGCCGTCTCACCGTAGTATGAGAATGTTCTCTATGTAATTGCATTCGCTGCGAGGTAGTACCACAAGAACGCCCTGTGGCCAATTTGCCTCGAAATAGTACTACGAGAGTGTCCCCTATTTGGGGTCATTACCTCACTTAGAGGTTCGGGTCCCATTTCGTGTCCCGATACCTCAAAATTTAGTACTAATATCGAGTATCGAGTTGGCTCTAGATAACATTCAGTCCCTTTTAGGGTTCCATAGTTAAACAACAAGGAACGCTTGTTTTGCCTTGTTCGTCTGTCTGTCTGTCCTAGGTGTCTTACAATAAACGTAAATATATAAACTATTCACCCAACCTTATCCAAACGTAAAGGTGTTGTTTACCATTATTATTAGAACGATCGACCCGATCTCCTACCTTCGACCTACGACCTAGTGACTAGCTTCTCTTGCGTTCATTGCGAAACAATTTGACTCAGAAAAACTTATTTTTTTGAACAAGTTCTTTCTGTCCGTTCCTATGTTCATTAGTAAATTCAAACTCATAAGTTTACTAATGAACATAGGCCACGCCCCTAGGTTTGCTTTTTTAAATAATGAGGGTGAGCACATGATGATAATGGTAACTGGTTGCTGTGGTCCATAGACTTTTGCATATTATTATATCCTCGATTAGGGATCAAAATATAGACATGTAACACCTCTAAGGTCTTAGTTTGAATGTTTTGTTATCAGTAAAGTGTTTCCGGTCCTCTACATACAACATACGAAACACTGCTTTAAGCTGCTGTTTTAGGCTGGTATTCTGTGAAAGCGCGGTCATTTCGTGGTCGAGCTGACCCATAATATTACTGCAGCATGGTTCTACCACTTCATAGGGGAATATTTGCCATAGTAGCTATGCTTGGCAGATCGGATGGCAAAAGCAATTTTTTATTAACTTCCCGCTTTGAAGATTAATAATTTTCAAAAGTAGGAAGTTATAGATTTCGGTGCCCGATTTTATCAGGAGATCTGATAAAATTGGGCACCGAAATCTATAACTATCTATAAAAGAAAAAAAACGTTTTGAGGTACTAGGAAGCCGTTTCGACTATTCCCGGCTGAACATTCGGCCGTGTGAGAACGAATTAACCGATCAAGATGGGCATTCAAAATGTTCACTGACACTTCGAGCTGATTAGATTTTCAAGTAAATCGGCTGAGCCGTTTCAAAAATATTCAAAATATAAAAACCAGAAAAATAAAAATTAAATAGATTTTTCGAGCGTTGTGCTCGAAAATAAGCGGCAAGTTCCAGGGACAAGCGTATTTTTTTTAAGTTATTAGGACGACGCGACGGCCACGGGACGACATATGGGGTAGTGGATAATATTACACCCATTGAATACTATAATACACAATAGAATGGCTTTCAACTTTATTTTGTACGAGGATTGGCGCCGCCAAACCCTTCGCTATGTTGACAGACTGAGTAAATTTACACATTTTAGACCTTTGAATAATGTTCAAGATCATCAGTTAAAAAAATCGTTTAAATTTTTATACATATTTATTTGTAAATAGGGTGCAATTTGGCATTTTCTAAATAATTTGCATGCGGAATTTGGAAACGATTGTAACGTCAAAACACATCTCTTGTTGACAGTTATATGTGTGAACTGTGAATTGACGTGCTAGTGACATTTTAGTGGCTACACAGGTTCCGCCCACTCCTCAGTTGTTATTATGTATGTATTATAGTATTCTATGATTACACCGGCACTACACGGAACGAACTGCAATAATTTGAAATTTTTTGATTTTAATACCGATTTATAAGAATTAGGAAATCTTGCCTCCGTAAAAGTGGCAAAGTGTTATTGATAATATTGACGGATTTTGTAGATTACGCGTTCTTGACCTATTTTCTTTTTTAAATTTTTTATACACTAAAATGGTGAAATTTTTGTTCGCACCTAATTAGAAAACGCATTATTACTATCGTGTTTTAACATGGTAGTGACAAAAGCAAACATCCATAAAGAAAGCTACGGGTGCCTTATCACCTGGCTCTACATACCTTAAAATCAGAGCACATTAGTGTGTGCACTGTAACTTGCGGTAAGTAAGAGGTGGTACATACGCAGACAGACTCAAGTTACTCTGCGATTTTAGGTATTAGCCGAGGCTATGAGCGCATAAGCCAACTATGCTTTACACCCGTCGGACTGGGTGAACTTTGGTTTTAAATGCTTAAGGTGAAGGTTGTTTTGTTTGTACAGAACGAAAGAAAAATACTTTGCTTAATTTTTATAAATATCTGTGGATAATGCTATCGTCATGCCAGGGTAATAATTCTGGTCCGTGGCCTACCTTTCTAGGCGTATATTGATTATCGTTTAACTACACATTTTTATCGGCGTTTCCAATACTGGCGTAATTTAGAGTCGCACACATGTTTTTCATGGTTTAAAATTACACTACATACGTACTTTGTATACTAATGATTTTTGTTATCACTGACACATGTGGATGGCATGAATAAACACTATGCTTGATAAGTGATTGAATCCCAGAATTGATTCTCGGGTAGAGCCAGATTATACCTAGACTACTGAACGTACTATGTGTGTGAACTGGCTGCAGCGTAAGGATGCATTTTCCTCTGTCGTCTAGTGGGTTTCAGAAGATTGAACGATGCAATGTCGTGTCATGGCGGAGTAGGAGAATCTCCCACACCATTTCGTCCCGTGAATAACGTAGTATAACAGGCGACTATGGGGCAGTGTAAACCAGATTTAAAATACCCAGACCGAGAGCGACGATACCCCAGCCAATGATATGAGTTATGGCAAATTTTCCCTACGATGGGGAAGCCCCGTATTCTTGAGTGGAGTTTTTTTACAGGCCGTTAAAAAATGAAAAGATCTTATTACAATGCATGATAATAATAGTTATTAATACCAATAAATTCTGATGCACAATCCGAGGTAGTTGGCTGCTTTACTGAAATATATTTGTATAAAACCTTTTTCGGTTTTCAGACCACAAATCGATTAGGTGTAACAAACACACACACACACACACACACACACACACACACACACACACACACACACGTGTGCACGCGCGCGCGTGCGCCCGCGCGCACGCACGCACGCACGCACGCACGCACGCACACCCACGCACGCGCACGCACGCACGCACGCACGCGCTCGCGCGAATTCAAGAATTATTAATAAATTATAAAATTTCACAACCATAATATGTAAAATTCCAAATTTTAGATGAGTGAATGATAGAGGTGAACTCTCAATTCTCACAACATCTCAGGGAGGAAGGAGTGCCTAAAAACCAGCGTTTCATGGGATATTAGTCCCATGTAAGCAAAAGCTAGTCATCTCCCATTGCCTAAATTTAATTAGGATTAAGTACTTAGTTTATTTATGTAAACATGTTTTTGAATGTGTTTATTTATTTATTGTAAACATCAATTCTTGAATTTCATTAACTTAAGCAGTTGTTGCGTAACTTTCAAGGCCAAGTTCATCGAATTAACTTCACTTCACGAGTTTCACTTTTACAGCGTGTTATTGGTATTGTTTTGATAATGCTAATGTGACATTGCAATACAGTTGATGTGAATAATATACTGTTACGAAATTGTTTATTACATTAATACTGATAAGAGAATTTAAAACGTTTACTCTGATTTGATTGTTGTTTATGATACTGTTTTTTTGCTGGGTGTAAATTAAACTTTAGTAATATTTGTTATAAGAAGTATCTCATAAATCCAATTTCGCGGCATAATCGACTTCTGCGCTAAATTTTGTTTGAATCCTTTGAGTCTTTTAAGGGTGAGATAAAGTAAACATCTATGCAAATATACTTTTATATTGATAATAATAGAAAGATATATATAGATATCCTTAAAAGTATATTATGCTCCGTTATTTTTCACTTGATACGGTTTCTGGTTCTGGCTTAGTGGTGAGTGTAGCCGACTGTAAAGTCATGCTTTATTCATAGTCAAAGCCTCGGTATTGCAATATTCAAAATATTCAAAATTTTATTTTTTGGACTTGTATTAAGCTAGTCCGCGTTTCCGGTATTTTTAACGCGGGATGGGGTTATTTATGGAGAACGGAAGCACTCGTTGATTTTACATACTATAATGTACAATAGTAATCATGATTTTTAACCTGCGCAGTTAACGAGCCCTGATAAGAATTGAAAGTTTTCGTAATGTTTAATATCGGTCAGTGGGACATTATTATTTGGTATACAGATAAGATAAAACGTATTCATTTTACACATTTCACTGATTACAATAATTAGGAAATTATTAGAATATTGAGTGGCCCAATGCATTCACACATCTGCCTAAAATAATAGTTTTCTTTTATAAAACCTAATGGAAGTTTTGTTCGAAAGTAATCATTAAACAATTGGTTGTCTTTACTGACATTGTCGGTTTACGGACGATAGTTTAACGTGACAATGTCATAATAAAACATTGATGAAATGATTGCATACTTTTATGAATAAAATTGAATTATTTCTATTGAATAATCACTATTTTGTATGGATACAAAGACGCTCACGCAGATCGCGCCTTTCGCTCGCTCGTGCAATGCTCTCGCTCCGACCGTAACGTTACTAAAATGAGCGTAACGTTACATTGAGTCATCCTTTTTCGTGCGTGCAGCCGGCGTTCATCTATTTATTAGACGTTGTCACGTCAAAAACCATTTATTTTATCACTATTTCGACTTCGCAAAAGAAACCCTACATGTATGTTATAGCCTCGATAACTCTTGGCACTGTTCTCTATCTGCTTGTGCAGTTTCATCACAACGGGTGTAGCAGTTCCGAAGATTAGAGGACAGACACACACACAAAAAATCTAAATGGTTATTTATGTCACAAACACATGCAAATAACCCACTGGGATAAATAAAGGGCACTTATATCGATAGACGTACATTTAAAGTTTAAATATAGATACAGATATATTTTTATTGTATTTATATTTTGCTATACAACATAATAGTTTGTCAGGCAGAAATCGCTTAAAGCGATATGACCGCCGTTTGTGGTCATAAATTTTACGTTATTGTAATAACTTTGTTCAAATGCAATAAAGAGTTATCTATCTATAATGAGACGTTTTGGTACGGGATTGATTGATGGACTTCATTATATATCATTGAATTTTTTTTATATGACGTATAAAATTTTTCATTTGTCAAATTTTTATTTATTTATTTCCTCCAACATTATACACAAAAGAGACCAACAAAGAATATGTGCTTACATTTGAAACAATAGGTGAAAAACTCGATTATATCAATGTGATAGTAGGACTAAAATTTTATGTTTTTTTGTTTGTTTTGTAGAACCTGTAGTAAAGGTGCCCAATCAACATGCTAACCTCATGCCGCAATTTCTGCCCGACCCTCGCCACGGAACACTTTACATGTACGGACCGAGGGGCGATAAGCAGATGCTGAAAAAGTTGCCGTTTACAATACCGGAACTGGTCGCAAACGCCCCCTGCCGATCCACTGACGGCATATTATATACAGGCAAGAAGAGTGATACGTGGTTCATGCTCGACCCGTTGACTGGCTCGCGGGAGCATATTTCTGGTGAGTGATATATTTTTTTATTGTTTTTGTTATTCGCGATAGAGAACTAATTACAGCATTTCAGGCCGTTGGTGACTTAAGCGGCGACTATGGGAGATTTTAGAATGATCTTATCGCTACCGGAAGATTTACTTCAGATGTAAAATACCATCTTGCAATCATCTTGCATCATCCTGCAAACCACACTCTTGCAAGATGATGTTGTGACCAGGATTAAGAAAGGAATGCTTCGGTGTTTTGGTCATGTATGTAGAAAGAATGAATGAGGAAAGAGTGACAAAGCAAATTTATGTTGCAGAAGTGAATGGAAGAGTCGGAAAGGGATGTCCTAGGCGAAAGTTTATCGACCAAATTGGCGATATATTGAAAATGGGCCAAATTAGGAGTACCCTTAACCGACGAGCATGTATGCGTGGGTATATGGATGTGAAGGAGGCGAGAGCGGTGTGTCAGGATCGTGCCAAACGGAAGTCTGTAGTCTCTGCCTACCCCTCTGGGTGACAGGCGTGAGTGTTTATGTTTTTATGTTATGTCTTGGTAACGAGAGAGGTGTCAGAATCGTGCCAAATTGAAGTCTGCAGTGCCAGTGTAGTCTCTGCCTACCCCTCTGGGTGACAGGCGTGAGTGTTTATGTATTATGTGTATTTGTAAATACCAGTCAGACACAAAATATCAAGGCTGGCGATGGGGACACTCGGGATAAATCCTCACAATAATGGGACATGCTCAGGTTCAGCTTTTGCATAGTAGTTAAACTTGTCTGTGTACATTAATTCTTACTGCGGACACGTTGATGGATAAATACTTTTGATCTTAATCTCATTTTAAACATGCGTTAAAGCTAAAACATAACTAAACAAACGTCACATCACATGACGTTTGTTTAGTTATTTTTAAAATGAAATCTGTTTTAAAATAATTTATTTTCTCCGTTTGTTTGTAATAGGTAAATTGAAAATAAAAAAAAACTTAAATTTAAAACGTTCTAGACTTCATCAGTTACATTGTTACCGAGTTGATAATGCCTTTTCCACCGAATTTTTTTTACTGATAACCTCAGTGGCTAAAAGAAGTTTCGGGACGATTTACCTTGCAACGCTCTATTTAAAAGTTTTAAAGATAATGTGCTGTGCGTAAACCCCGCACTAAATTGTAAATGAGTGAATATAGTTGTAGATAACAATTTCAAGTTGTATAGTTATTAAATTTATACTAACGAATCGATCAACACAAAAATAATGTGAAATTTGTGTACACATTGACTTTGTGTTGTATTACTAATAAAATATAACTTTTTATATTTATAAAAGAAATGTCTCCTGTATGTTGAAAGTATTATTTGTAAGCTATACAAATACAGCAGCGCCGCAGGCAAATGCTTAGCTAAAAGTTACAGCCTGTATACGTCCCACTGCTGGGCACAGACCTCCTCTCATTTCTGAGGGGGTTTTAGGGCAAGGAAGTGTCCACCGCGCTGCCCTAATGCGTGTTGGCGAACTTCACATGTCTTCGAAATATTTTTTTTTCTTATTCCTCAGACTTTTAGGTTTCCTCATGATGTTTTCCTTCACCGCCGAGCACGTGGTAAAATTGCAATTAACAATTTCATTGGTGCGGGCGGGGATCGAACCCAGGTTGCTCGCGTATTGTAAAATTTACCGCGGCTCTTAGCTAATGCTCCACCAAAGTTGGAATCTCATATTGGCTGTTCACATCGTTTAAAATTTAATAGCGACAGTTATTTTTCTGTAATTTACTTTGTGCATAATAAATGTATCAAGAAATTACAAATAAAGTGCAAATTATATCATTTAACATCACGTCGTGCATGTACAAGCTAGTTTCACATAATAAACGAAGCAATAATGCGATTAGCAAAGAATACTTTTATAAACTATATACAGTACCTACACAACCTCAATATAACAATCGGAAGGGAACAAGTAAATATTCGTTATATCAAGTAATTCGTTGAACTGAGGTTTGTTATGTTGGGGTTAGGTTGGTCTAAAATTTGTTATAAAGAGGTAAAAAAATTAATTTTATTCACAGCCTCTACTAATAAACTTTATTTAAAGGTCTTGGGTTGACAAAATTCGTTAATTAGAGGTATTTACACTTTTTCTTGATAGTTAAAATTCGTTATAAAGAAGTTGTTCGCAAGAAATGTTCGCAATGTAAAGGTATATTTTACATTGTTTCTTATGGACAATTCAAGGGCATTACGAAGAATTTGTTAAATCGAGGAAGTCGTTATATTGGGGTGCGTTATATTAAGATTGTACTGTATAAACTACTACGGTCTACGGCTTAACATAGGAAGACGCAACTGAAAAATGTTGCGATCATTCATCCATCCATTACAGTCTTGAATTCACTTCTCTACTGCACAGATTGACTTATAGAGGGAATTCTAATGTAGTAGCCAGCCTTGGCAGGCGGGTTAGTCACTACACCTTGAGTTGTTATCAAATATCAAGATAGATGTTACTGCCCATATCTTGTGTCCGATTCCCTACGTAGCCTTTTGCGACACGGCGACACCCATCTTACGATGTGGGCTAGTGGATATTCTAACAACGCCATTGCACGGTTGCGAAATAAAACTGACTAATTGAATTTATATAATCACGTATTAACCTTGATTACGATAAAATGTTTAAAGTATTAAGATAAACTTGTGCTTCTTTTGTTAATCCTGTTAACAAAATGACAGCTGATAATTGCGCTATATTCGCAAAAATATCGAACTCAAATCCCTTTATATTAGTAATGGGTAGAAACATCAACAAGAAGATTCACATCGGAGCCACTGGCGGTCGAGTGTTGGCAGAAAATCCATCTCAAAAACACTTAATCTAAATTTCATATACTAGGTAATGTCTCCGCGTTCACCAACCCGTGTAAATCTTGTTGTGTGTATTGTTTACACATTCTTTGAAATGCCTGTGTCGCTGTGTCGAGCTGCGCATTTAAAACCGACTGATGTAATTTTTTTTCCATAGAATTACAGGTTTTTTTTTGAATGCAAAATAATCGTGACCATCTAACACAAATACCAATCGATGGTAAGCCGATGCTGTGACTCCTTCGAATTCTGATATTGTATCAGAATTAATCGTGCGACATAATCATAATTATTTTGTATCCTCATACCTATTAAAACAATTTTATGAATGACACTAATTTGACATATTTTATGGCATTTAACTTAAATTATTGTTTAACTTAATTTATATTTCAAAATACAGGCAATAAGATTTTTGAAATTTGTTTCATTCAAATAATTATTTTAATCAAAATAAAAGACGTAAATATAGTTTAATTAAAAATGCTGTAAGTAATAAATTATTTATTTTTAGGTTTTGATAAGTCGAAAATTTTTGATAGTGAGGATGAAAACACCTGTGAAACAGATAAAAAGAGGGCCGTGTACGTAGCACGAACTGAATACAACATTCTTATGCACGATTCTAAGAATGAGAATCAGCGGTGGAATGTGACGTTCTTCGATTATACATCGCACGCCATGGGCAAAGAGATGTTGAACGATTATGGTACGTAACATTCATTACTTTATCTACAAATTCATAACTCCGATTTATAAAATAGTAGCTTAACGCTGCTGTGTTTCGTATGGTGAATGTAGAGAACCGGAAACCCATTTTACTGGAAACGAGGCATTCCATCTTAGTCCTCAAGGGTGACAATGCATCTGCATTTTGAATTTTGATTCGTAGTCGAGAATAGATGTAGATGTCTATGGGCTACAGCAACCACTTACGATAAGGTGGACTGTGTGCTCGCTTGTCTCCCTTATCCTCTAAAAGAAATACTCCTCATTGGATTTGTTGCAATAAATAGGTCCATCCGATTTTGGGAAGTCCAATTTTTAAAATATCTCCACGTTTTGAAGTGCAGTGTATGATTCTCTTTTTTAGGGTTCCGTAGACAACTAGGAACCCTTATAGTTTCGCCATGTCTGTCTGTCCGTCTGTCCGTCCTCGCTTAATCTCTGTGACCGTCAGCACTATAAAGCTGAAATTTGGTACCAATATGTGTTTCAATCACGCCGACAAAGTAGTAAAATAAAAATTGGAAAAAAATGTTTTATTAGGGTAGCCCCCCTATATGTAAAGTGGGAAGTGATTTTTTTTTAATTTCAACCCTAACGTGTGATATATTGTTGGAAAGGTATTTAAAAATGTATAGGGGTTTACTAAAATAATTTTTGATAATGTCAATAATTTCGAAAATAATCGCTCCAAAAGTAAAAAACAATGTGTCCCCCCCTCTAACTTTTGAACCATAAGTTTAGAAAATATGAAAAAAATCTGAAAAGTAGAACTTTATAAGGACTTTCTAGGAAAATCATTTTGAACTTGGATGGAAACAACAGTTTTTGTACAAACTCATAAGTGGGAACACTTATTGTGACGGACGGGAAACTACGGAACCCTACACTGAGCGTGGCCCGACACGCTATTGGCCGGTTTTTTTAAATTTGTAAAACCATGTCTGAGCGTCTCAAAACCAAATGATGGTATTGAATCAAAACCAAACGTTGTTCTACGGGTAATTACATAATAAACATAACGTTTTGATCTTAATCTTTTCTATAGTTTTTTTTAACTAAAAAACGAACTTACAAAGACACACAATCGGAAATTGATGAATCCCAAACTTAATTTTTAACTGTTATTCGTAACATCATTCACTCAATGGCTTTATAAATCCTTTACCTGGCTCGAAGGTGTAAAAGGGCACAGAGGTAGTAAAGTAAAGTAAAGTTACAGCCTATATACGTCCCCCTGCTGGGCACAGGCCTCCCCTCTCATTTCTGAGAGGGTTTTAGGGCAAGGAAGTGTCCGCCCCCCAATGCGTGTTGGCGAACTTCACATGTCTTCGAAATATTTTTTTTCTTATTCCTCAGACATGCAGGTTTCCTCACAATGTTTTCTTTCACCGTCGAGCACATGGTAAATCAGGACTTAAAAATTCCAATTAACAATTTCACTGGTGCCGGCGGGGATCGAACCCGGATTACTCGCGTTCTGTTGTATTTACAGCGAGCGTTAACCATCTGAGCTACCACGGCTCAGAGGTAGTTACTATGAGATAATACTGTATGAATAACGAAACCGTGTACTGACTGACCATGTATACTTTATTCCGTGGGTGTCACAATTACGAATATGGAAATGTCAGCAAGATAATATAACTCCTAGAGTTGGCGGTATAACCACGCCGTTTACGCCAGACGTAAAATACCCGAGCCACTACGGGGAGCAGCGTCAATGTGTGAGATATATTTTACTGCAGTCGCCAATGCGTCTGCTAAACGTGCCGCTTATGGCGATTATGGCACAGTGTAATGCAGTGAATTTTTACTCGTTGATCGAGTAATAGAAGAAGAACGATGTTCTTAATTTAAAGGCATCATCACATCCTATTTAAATGTTTGTATCGATATTTTCAAATTCTTCAAATTATAGGTATAATTCACTTTACCTCAACGTCAAACGGTCGCATAATGTCATTTGATCGCAAGACTGGAGACCTGGTCTGGTCTCACAACCTGGAGACTCCAGTAGTGGCTGCTTACTTGTTAGACAGACAAGGCCTGATCTCTGTCCCTTTTAATTCTATTGGCGACGACACCCTCGATCATATTTTGGAAGATGCCACTACTCTGAGAAATGGCCAAGGAATTAAGAACTCTAATATTGAATTGTTGTAAGTATATTTTATGTTTATTGATACATCTCATCTAATTCAATGCTATGTGTGTGAGAATTTTTACTACATAGTAATTACGAATGAATTCGCGGAATGTTTTCTTAAATTTACGCGAACACTTCACATTGAATAAAACTATATTTACGGATTTTATCGCGTTTAATTAACCATTTTACTTAGTTCTTAATTCCCGACGTTTCGGGTGCTTTACAGCACCTATGATCATGAGGGACTGAGATGTTTGATGTCCCAATGTCATAGTCTGGCTACTTTCAGTTTTTGAATATTAATTTTTGGTCCGATTTACGCGAAACGAGCTTACAGTATCTTGAATTCTTGCAGTGGTATGCTTGGGTTTGGGTTTAATTTTGTTAATTATAGGATCCCAAGCAGATGGCAGCACCCATACGTCTTCTCTATTGAATTAGGATGTTTTTTAATTTCAATAGCCTCGCGTATCATCGCGTCAACGGCGATTACAGGATATCCTGTCACTTTGAAAGAAACCTATAACTAGCGGGCTATTTATTGCTTATGGCGGCTTGCACATTAAAAACAAATAAAACCGCATCTGGTCAAAATTCACCATTTAATAGATTACAGCGTTTTATATGGAAAAATAATGTGTGTTCATTTTAATTTAATTGCCGTAGCGGCAACGTACACATTTTTCTGCACCTTTTATAGCAAGCACGAATTCCTTACGAATAATAAATGTTTTATTCCCCTTCTTTTCATTCTAAAAAGGAAGACTATTTTTAGTGTGATATTACTATACATAATTAGTACGCAATAATTTCTAATAGTCAACAAACACAATTCTATTTCAGCCCCACATTATATATAGGAGAACATAATCATGGACTTTACGCTTTGTCGTCACTAGTAGACAAAAACACTGTAACGATATCAACAGGATTAACTCACCCGCTACTTCTGGAAGGTCCCGTTACAGAGAGTCAAGCGAACGCCGAAGCACCAAAATATGAGCCTTTTACGAATATCCATTACAAACTCAACGACTTGAACCTGCACGTAGCACCACCGTATCTTCTACTAGGGCACTATAAAGTGCCAGAGTTGACCACGTCTTGGATGCCCCAGCTGCCAACAGCCAACTTCTTGAAAATGCCAGAAATGCAGAACAATGCGATAAAGCTTATCAATGGCCAAGTGCACACAGAAACAAAAGACGTGGAGAATGAAACGAATCTAAAATCGAATTCCATATCCGTTTCCGTGCAAACTGACGATTTCTTCGAAGGTTTAAACTTCAGGCCCGATCTATGGTATAAGCGGGGCTTCGTCTGGCTTCATCAGCAAGAGAACAAGGCTCTTAAAGTGGCGCTGATTATTCTAGTGGGATTAGTCGTTACCTTGTTTTGGTACCTGAGGTATCAGGTAAGTTATCCTACTTTCTTAATTTTTTATGATATATTGATAGACTTTTTCTTTCGTAATGTAGATTCTTTAAGGTAGAGTAAATCAGCACATATATTTATATTCATTTTTATTACAAGTAACTACTTTTTTTTGATAGGGTGACAAATGAGCACACAGTCCACCTGATAGTAAGTGGTTGCTGCGGCCCATAGACATCTACATTTATCCTCGATTACGAATCAAAATCCAGATGCGTTGTCACTCGTGACGACTAAGATAGAATGCCTCGTTTCCAGTGAAAAGGGTCTCCGGTTCTCTACACTCACCATACGAAATACAGCAGCATTAAGCTACTATTTCATGCTGGTATTCTGTGAGAGCGTGGTCTTTCCCGGTCGAGCCGACCCATTCGTGTTACAACTATACTACTAATATAACTGCAGCATGGTTCTACCACGTATAAGAGGTGTATGCAGGTGCATCTGTACCTTATTAAGAATCTTAACTCTAAATGAAAAATCGTTGTCATCCTTCAGGACGAAAATGGAATGCCATGTAACTGATAAAAAATTTATAAAAAGTTTTAATGCTATCGTCAACAGAGATCTGCTTTGTTCGCTCATGTCGTCTGTGGAATAGACACCAAGCATGCTTGCTATTTACTATATAATTTTTGATAGATAAAGATAAAGTTTTTTTTATAATCAGGATAATAATATTACGTATTGAGTAATTCTTTCAATAAACGATGACACTACACACTAAAGGCTAGACCGTGTATTGTGCATTGGCGCTCTAATGGATTGCAAAATGAAGTTGCTATTTTGTCAAGTGTTGCCACAGTTTCGACGTTTATGTCAAGATCTAATGATGTCGCGTATTCCAGACACAATGAGAATTAATATGTAAACTTTTTCTTGAAATGTCAGTTCTTCCATCTAATCCATGAGCCCTCTATGGTATATATATGATTACTTTGAAGAAATTCTTTCCTGGATATCGTAAATCCAGTAGTGGATTTTAATAGGCCAAAGAACATTGAAAACACAAAATTAATTTTGGTATAGTAGTCGTAAATCATATCATGGTTGCGATCACTCACAATTGTTACTTTTAATTAGCTGTTACTATGTATGAAGTTTATTACGATGGGATTTCATGTTTTTTTTTTTGCGCGTTAGTGAAAATTTACGTAGCTTAAGTTACTCCTTATAATATCAGCTATCTGCCAGTGAAAGTCCCGTCAGAATCTGACCAGACATTTCGGAGGTTAGCACATTTCGAATATTAGAACAAACAAACAGACAAACAAAATTTTAAAAGTTGTTTTTTTTGTTACAAGTTTCGTATATCATATGCAATTGCTAAAATAAGCTGTTTATATTGACATTACAAACAAACACTTCAATTTTATTTATTTGTAATAGATATAGATATAAAGGTTTTCAATATGAATTATAAAGGGCAATTTCAAAAATGGCCTATGAATCAACACGCATGAAAAATTTTTAAATTATTTACATTACAATTATTCCAATAGAACGGAACGGACACTTCATAATTTCAAAAACATTTTAAAAAGTAATTCACTTCCGTCTTATTCCCCGCCGTTATTATTTTAGGTTTAAATTGTGGTTTTTAATAGGCGAAGGTTTAAAGATCATACAGCCGATGCCGAACAATGTCAAAGAAGTACAGACAATGAAAAATAAATAGGTCTTGGGTCTTGTTCATCTGTTTCACATTGATGAAACGTAGAGGTTTGTAGCCTCTACGTTTAATCAATGTGAACCAGATGAACGAGACCAATAAATTTTTGAAATAGATTGTAGTTTATCTTTGATGTCCTTCTCGAATATTCGGCTCGGAAAGTTAATAAAGAGCGTGGGTCGTATTATTTATGTGATCGCAATTATACTGTATTGTATTGTGTAAGCACAATAATGTTATTTCGTATCCGAAATTATTATTTTAAATTACTGCTATCATTTTGCTTTGCTATTTATTTCTACTGCCAAACAACATTACACTAATTGCGGTGTTCCTGTACGAGGCAAATACACATAATTAAGCTGTGAGGCGTGCTATCTTATTCTTAAAGAATGACAACGATTTCTATATGCATAAGCATTATTTCAATCTTTCGCATTGTTCCTGTCCGTCCCTTTTCCTTGTCCTTATTTGTTTTATGTGGGTGTAAGATGTCCGGGGATCTGCAGTTACGCAGTAGCATTTGCCATCAGGTTCAGGACTGTTGACTGTTTTGTCAGTGAAATGTTATAAAAATATTTTTCTATTTGAAAGCGCTAAATCTTGTGACCTTTGATTTATTCAACAGATTTATAGAAAGTTGGCTCTTGTTGCAAGCAGTAGGGGAGTTTTAAAATCTATTTATCATTTTGGAAAGCGACTACTCTATCACAGAATAAATAATAGTACGCTGTGGTGACTTAACGTAATTTTCTTGAAAAAAAAAAACAAAACATTGCATTGCATTACATTGGAGGCTTCTTCCGAATAATCATAAAAAATTATACAATGTGATGATCGATAAAGTTTGGAAGTTTTTTTTAATTGGCAGGCGAATGGACGAACTAGACTACCATTATCTTAAAGTTTGTAAACTTACAGCCTATATACGTCCCACTGCTGGGCACAGGCCTCCCCTCATTTCTGAGAGGGTTTTAGGGCAAGGAAATGTCCACCGTGCTGCCCCAATGCTAGTTGGCGAACTTCACATGTCTTCGAAATATTTTTTTCCTATTCCTCAGACATGCAGGTTTCCTCACGATGATTTCCTTCACCGCTGAGCACGTGGTAAATCAGCACTTAAAATTGCAATTAATAATTTCATTGGTGCCGGCGGGGATCGAACCCGGGCTACTCGCGTTCTGTTACATTTACATCAAGCGTTAACCGTCTGAGCTACCACGGCTCTACCATTATCTTATTAGCTAATATTCGAATTTCGAAATTTAAGACATTTTACCGCCATTTCTTTAAGTCTTAAACATTTTTGCGATATTTTCCCATCTAATATCGCAGTTCTTGGTCATTATGAGCCATTAAACTTAATTGATTATTCCTTGTAAATGGCTTGTTAAATTGAGTGCAGTTGGTGTAGCGGTAAGAATTATTTATTCATTTTTGCAAATGAATGCAATATTCAATGGCGAACAGCCTTGAACTATATGTTACTAGCACTAAAAGAGAGTCACCTTTCCGCGTCGAAATATCGAGAAAAACTACAATTATAATAAATCTTACGAAGATATTTTATTTTATTCTATGTTCATATATAAAACAAAAGATTTTGTCTGTCATTTCCTAAATTTTGCAAGTGAAAAATATTCCCTTTAGGTTTTAGGCAAAAAAACCCTTAGAGCGAAATAATTCGAGTTCTTTTCTATTTCTTTCGAGGCAATGCTTGATTAAAATTTTGATTTGTGTTGTGTATTTTAAGACTATATCAGAAGTTATTATAACTGTAAAGAAACCTTCCCTAGGAAAGCTCGTGACGTATCACGAATATAATAATAACTCTGATAACACAAAAGGCAAGCAGTTAAGTATATTTCATTAGTCAACTCCTACGCGTCGCCTCCACAAACTATAAGTTTTAATTTGGTACGCCGAAAAGATATCTGTATCTACTATTTTTTTATTTTTATCAGCCAATGCTTGGATACGATCTTACCTGGTGGTAAATCGCATTGTCTTCGCGTAACAAAAGCGTAGAAAAAGCTATTTACTCTTGTTTTAAAGACGCCCATATTGCAATCGGACGTAAAACCAGACGTCGGTACCTTATTCTATGCTGTAAGTTTTAAGAAAGACGAAACAAACCGTTTGGTTTGAATGCGTGTAATATCGACAACAAAGGCTCACCGACTGACCTGTTAGTCCAATGGTGGTAAGGGGAAGGGGAAATTAAACCATTTAAAATGACACACCGAAATAATCGTTTATAAAGTCTCCGGGCTATCGCCGTACTGATCCGAGTGAATACATCACTTGTATAAAAATTTAAAAAACGCCCTCATAAGGTCTAAAATTGCGTAGTATTTAAAAAAATTGATTTAAGTAATCAAAATAATGAGCAAGTAAATTATGAATATTGATGTTACGAATATATTTGAGTGATTCCCAAGCATATAGATTAATTTCGTTGTAATTTCAACTATAGTGATATTTTAGAGTTGTTTTCGCAAATAATAATGATCGAGTCAAAATTATACAATCGTGTTTTTGAACACGCAAATTCAAGATAAAGACATGAATTTACCTATATCAAAATTACAGTTTCATTAGTGGTCTCATAGTCCTATACTATTCGATGAAAGGAGGTGCATTTTTTTCGCGGTGTCGCCTTAATTCCTGCACACACTAATTTATTTGCACTAGTAATATGCGGCATTCGATCTCGCGGTCCGTAGTGGCTAGTAAACGCTTAGTCACTGCTTCTGAGCCATCTTTAAACTTTGTCTATGCATTATGTTAATTAATATCCTATACTCTTCATCCGTTGTGGATTACAAACGTTGTGGTTTAGTGGTTAATCAGTCTTTCGGGCCTTAGCACTACACACCTACACACAGAGTTTTTAGCAGGAACTTGTACGTGGTAGAGCCATGCTGAAGTTATATTAGTAGTATAGTTGTAGCGCGAATTGGTTGGTCGTAAAATAGTAGCTTAATGCTGCTGTGTTTCGTATGGTGAGTGTAGAGAACCGGAGACACTTTACTGGAGACGAGGCATTCCATCTTAGTCCTCACAGGTGACAACGCATCTGCATTTTGATTCGTAATCGAGGATAGATGTAGATGTCTATTGTTTCAGTAATGGTTTGAAATAGATTTTGATATGTAAAAGTAATGCAATTTTGTGTATTTGACGTTTTTTTAAAGGATATTAACAATGCTATAAACATTACTAATATTCCCCTTAACCACTCGTGGTAAGCTTAAATTGCTTGTGTTATGAGTGGTTCACGCCAGTAGTCGAATGGCGGATTCGAACCCACGACCTTTTTGAGTTCGCGGTCCGCGCCCTGCCATTAGGCTACTGTCGCTTTGTTACCGCACGTGAACTAATAATAGAGACGGTGAAACAAGTGCTCACATGGTACTGTGAACCTCAAGATAACGTTGTCACAGACTTTTTTAACTTGTTCTATTAAAATATTTATAGAGTTTATAAGTATTTTATACATATCTTAATACGTCAGTTTTGAACCATAACTATATTGCATTTGAAGTATTTTTTTTAATTGTCGTTTGGACAAATAAGTAGGCACTCGGGTGACGAACTGCATTTAGTAATTATGTATCATCATCATCATTACAGCCCTTCACTAGTCCAATGCTGGACAAAGGCCAAGGAGTGTCATAAATCATGGTCCTGAGCCACATGAATCCATCGACTACCTGCATAATTATTATCAGTACCCGGTTGACCGAGCTTTGCTCGGTAATTTTCGCTCGGTTTTTTTTTTGATTCGTGTGTTTTGGAAATTATATTTAGATACAAATTACATACTGATGAAATACGAATAATATTTATTGATCGTAGCGACATAATAGAAAAAAACTGAACTGTTTATTTGATTAAAAAATCATGAGTGCAATTAGTTTAATTTAAATTTTCGTGTTTTTAAAAAATACTAAAAAAAGGGCTCGAAAAAAATAGATTTTCACAAAAAAGAAAGGAACTTAAAAAAAAATAAAAAAAAGTCGGTCGGCCGGTCTGGGCTCGAACCATGGTATTACGATTTTGTGACCGCCCAATATACCATTAAGCTATTTGTAATCATTAATAAGCCGTCAAAATTTACCTTCTTATTCTAACGATATTATAGCAGTTTTTCATTGCCTAAAAACACGGACAAAAAGACATTTTCTAAAAATAAATCCTAGCTAGATCGATTTATTGCCCCCGAAACTCCCTGCACACAAAATTTTATGAAAATCGTTGGAGCCGTTTCCGAGATCGCGATTATATAGATATATATATATATATACAAGAATTGCTCGTTTAATATAGTAGATTATTAATATACATAATATATGTTATATTCGAAAGAGAAATATTGTTGCAAATTTTCAAGGTAAATATTTAGGAATTTGTTCAACTATCAGCTGAACCGCTGTCGAATGCTGCAAAAGTTTTAGTACGTTATGTAATACCAATAATTCTTGTTCATCTCAAGAAGTTTTTTTTAATCTGTGTGAGTAAATAAAAGTATGATGGTGTGTATGACGACGGTATGCACAGCGTGCTGTTGAAGTCAACGTCCTTAGAAAAAGCATATTCCCTTTTTTCATGTGTTCAATGGTATTGTCAATCATTACAATTAAAAGATAATTTAAACGTCACGTCAGCGTAAATTTTGCAAGGCCTATAATTCTAGCATTTTTTTATATTTTTTTCTACGTTTCGCTGCAGCTATATTATAGTTGTAACATGAATGGGTCGGCTCGCCCGGGGTAGAACCACGCTCACGCAGAATACCAGCGTAAAATAGCAGCTTAATGCTGCCGTGTTTCGTATGGTGAGTTTAGAGATCCGGAGACCCTTTTTACTGGAAACGAGGCATTCCATCTCGTCCTCGGAAGTGACAAAGCATCTGCATTTTAATTCTTGCTTGGGGATAAACGTAGACGTCTATTGGCCAAAACATCCACTTACCATAAGGTAAGGAAAGTTGTGGCTCGTTAGTCACCTTTATTCATCTTCTTGCATCAAAAAAAATGTTTAGATCTGAAACCCAGGATCGCTAACTTTGTACAAAACAAAGGTGCTAATGAATCATGCCATAGTATAACCATGCATAACCTTTGTATACTCTTTACTTAAATTATCTTGTAGTTTTTAACAGTCAATGACTTTACGGCATAATACTCTCTATATGTGCGGTATGTTTGAAATTCATATCATGAGTCATATGTGAATTACACGTTAAAATCCTCTTGTTTGCCCAGATATTTCCATGTCAATGACTTGTAAATAGACGTAAAGTTTTCTAAGGTTTTTACAGTCGTGTTACGTAATAGTTTCAATGGTTCTGGCATAGAATACTATAATACATACATAATAGAACGGGGGCGGTGGGCGGAGCCCGTGTATCCCGTGTAGTGTAGAAAATGCCAAATTGCACGCTATTTACAAATAAATATGTATTAAAATTTAAACGATTTTTTTAACGATGATCTTGAACATTGATCAAAAGTCTATAATGTGTAAATTTACTCAGTCTGTCAACACAGCGAACTCGGTTTGTAATAGTGATAATAAGACGTAATTGCTTGTATGTGTGCTCCCGGCGACACCGATCCTCGTCTACACTAATATTATAAAGAGGAAAGATTTGTTTGTTTGTTTGAATTGAATAGGCTCTGAAACTACTGAACTTCTAATGAGAGTGATGTATGCACCAGTAATTGGCATGCATACCAAACTATTTATAAGACGAAGATTATTGTAATGTTTTGTATGTTATGCTGTTGGTGTGTCAATAAATAAAATAAATAAATAAATAAATAAATAAAATAAACCGATTTGAAAAATTCTTTCACCATTAGAATCCTACATTATTCCTGATGAACATAGGCGATAGAACGTTTTCAAAAAATTTAGGGATCCGTATGAAAACTTCGTTAATGTAACCCAAGGTGTGAAAAAAATACCAATAAAAAACCTTATATCGCGTACGCTGCGGAAACTATTGACAATAGAGCAAAGTGATGTGCTACAGTTTTATGGAGGACATTAATATCTACATAAAAGTCTGCAATACCATATGTCTAACTATTATAGTTATCTCACAATAACTACTTTTCCATGTTGAAATATTCAATAGTAACGTCGAAAAATCCTTATATCGCGTACACTGCCAGGACCATGCGATGCGGGTGTCACTGGGGTGTGGGAGGGGAGTCTATGTCAAAAAATAATTTAATTTTGCTAATTTTTTAGTTAAAATGATTGAACTAAATGAGCGAGGTGTCATATCATGTCGCGCGGCAGAGACGCGTGATATACGCGGGTGAAACCGCGGGGTACAGCTAGTACAAAATAAGGTTGACAGCTATTCTATTATGTATTATAGTATTCTATTGGTTCTGCGGTAATAATGTTACTTCTATCAGTTCGTAAAAGTTCACTATCACAGTTCATGGTCTTTCGCCTTTGTAGGAAGGACGGTAGTACTAGATGTCTTACACCTTTGGCGCTACTCTCCATCGTCGGTCTATGTATGTTACGTCAACATAAAGACCTTGTTATATTACCATTGATTATATAGCCATAAAACTTTCTGGTGTTTCCCAAAGTCGTCCTATGTCCTATGATACCCATAGCACGAAGTTGCGTGGTGAATTCACTCAACTCAAAACCATATTATGTAATCATGTTATTTTTTTAATATTACTGTTTTAAGTTCTGGCCATTGATTATATTATTATATACATTGCAGGCACGAGAATTCCAGCAGCTTTCGCAAGGTGGATCGCGGGGTTCGAACGTGTCCACTACATCCTCTCAGGGTGAAGCAACAGGTCAGCTTGTAGATCTCGGCGAAGGCGAGGTCCGCATTGGCAAAATAACTTTTCACACTGATCAAGTGCTAGGAAAGGGCTGCGAAGGGACTTTTGTGTATAGGTGAGTGCATAAATGTCTGTATCCTTACGTCTCGGGATTAAATTCTATAGAAAGAGAGAGAGCAAGAGAGAAAGAGAGAGAGAGTGAGCGAGCGAGAGAGAGCGAGCGATCGAGTGAGAAGGAGATAGAGGGAGAGAGCGAGCGAGTGATTGTAAGAGAGAGAGAGTGAAAGAGAGAGAGAGAGAGAGAGAAAGAGAGAGGGAGAGAGATAATTGTTCGTAAATTCTATGTTTTTCTCCATATGCAAATTATTATTTTGTATTTGCTCATGGAAAATACGCGCTGCGAATACGTGCTGTTGATTGTAAATATCGCGGTGCTCCAGAGGAGCTTTTTTGTTTTTCTTTGCCTACAAGAATAGTCCTTTAATAGTTTCATTAATACATATGAACAAAATTATAAGTAATCGATTTAAAGCTAAGCTGAACAAAAGTACTTAGTCCGCCAAATTTTTCTTATTCTTTACATAATATGCAGAGGCGGTCCAACTCATAAAGAACTGGTTTTGAGATATTGACGTTAGATGTTTGGATCGATACCATAATAATGGCGTTCTTGTGTCTCAACGTATTCAGCGTAAAATTTTTGACCTACATCTGGCTAATTATTGTCGTTTTTCATAGTGCATCGTCATGCGTGACCTCGGTGCGATGTAAGACAAGATGGACCGTGTGTCCTGGTGGTGGTGCTTTAGCGATTGCGTGTATTGCTAGATTAATTTTTAAAGTTATATAAAAGAAAAGAAGGTTTTATTCGAATATGTGACTCTTTAATTCCGATCTAACTATGGATTGGATCGTTTTTGCATAATTACGTCAACACCATATTATGATACGTACGATAAATGTTTAGTTGGTCGCGTTGGAAACTTAACGGTAAACAAAGTTCACCAATTCAACATGTATTACAAGAATTTTGTCGAATCTAGCCATGAAAATTTGTCTTTTCTGCTTCAGACAAGATAAATAGAGACGTGTAAATGATAAGATACACACACACACACACACACACACACACACACACACACACACACACACACACACACACACACACACACACACACACACACACAAAAACGGCCACATCCGGCACTCGACGACCGGGGTAGCGAGTTTTGTATTCGTTGCGAGCTTGCGCAGACACACAATCGCAGTATCCGTAACAAATAAGCATATCAGCATATTCCTCAGGTGTGTAGGACGTCATCTTCAACACTTCCGTATCACAGGTACAAATCAGAGTCTGGTTAACAAGCACAGTAGTCACAAATCAGAAGAAATAGTCTAGAATCGCAGCCAAGTCGAGAAAAAGAGCAAAACGATATCGCATCTACTATGTACGAAACACAAAGGCAGACTGACAACCAAACAATACCCCCTGTTGTATTCCCAGCCCTAACCGGTCTCTACACATTTTTTCTTTCATTCGCACCTACATAAATCGTCACTTGTCTCGCTCGCTTGGTGCGTCTTAACTTGAAGGACAATAAGCGCGGGACCGTTGGAACTGCTACCTGGATCGTCCCAACTACTTTTTTTCGACGAAATGTAATACAAACCCTAGACTGTTACGCCGGCAATACACGTTGGCCAAGCCTCAGCCAACACGAGCGTAGGCAAATTGATACAAGGCGAGTGCTACAGTCTACACGTTGGTCAAGTTCGAAAGAGACCAATTCCAAGGCCAATGTTCACGAGTTTTTGTGGAGCTATCTACATGTTGGCCGTAATTAGTTGTCATTGAGAATTGGGACGATATGGACGACGTAGAAATTATTGCCGCATCTGCAATTTATTTAATGAGTGCATATAATTATTATATATCAGTGTACTCCGTAGTAAAGTCTTTGGCGTTCCAAATAACGGGTTCATTTTTGTATATTTCCAAAAACTTAAAGGTGTCCTCGTTAGTACAGTGACATTGTCGAAATTATTTAAACACAGAGTACTTTTTTATATAGGATTTTAAAGTTGCAATTTAATTAGACAATATATCACCGGGACGGACGCCTGACATGGCCGTCAACATGTGGACACGACTTGCCGAGCATAAGCGAGCGCCTTTGATTTGTGCAGAAAAACCGACACCGTTCCGAAGTGAACGAGCCGTAGCGAGCGATCCCGAGTGGCGGCAGGACACGCCAAACGAACCGTATACACGTTGGCGCTCGCCTGCACTCGGCCAGTTAGGCGAGCGTCGACGAGTAATGGCGAGGCTAGACCAATGGAGTGTCTATACGTTGGTACTCGCCTTCGCTCGGCCAACATGTATAGCCGGCATTTAAAAAAATATCTGCCGAACAATTGCCATAATAATTTTTTTAGATATCCCTTCGAGAAAAATAAACTTTCTAATATTTTTTTTTATTTCTTTACTTTCACTTGTCTACTACGGTCTATTCAATTAACTTATGCACTATTTTAATGATTGACGTCCTAAAGCATCTAATTACACATGTAAAAATGCAATAATAATAATAATAAGATACACAATTTAAACAAAAATAAATGTAGTAGCCTAAAAATCGGCAATTTTCAATAAAAAATTAAAAGTCGAATATCTCGAAAAGGGTTAAGTTTAGGGTAGGGTGTTTCATAGTGAAATAAGTCAGAAATGATGGGTACTCCACGCCTTTAACGGATCTAGCACGATTTTTCTTGTAACCCTGTATATATATATATATATATATATATATATATATATATATATATATATATATATATATATATATATATATATATATATATATATATATATAAAGTGAAAAAGTACGTAACCACGTCCACCGCACGTACAAAAAAACTCAAATTATCTGAAGCAACTCCCTTCACCGCAACAACACGGAGTTCATCTCGCTAGAGAGACAGAAAAAATCTTAAAATAAAAGCACAGACAAGATTTTTTTCTATGTCCCCGGAGCATTTTACACAGTTCGTGTGTAAAAACGACACGAATTCTTGCATAAGCCCGGCGACTTTTCTTAACGTGTACAAGAGCCCTTAGTAAAGCCTAGAAAATATTATTACTTAAACATTGATACCAACAACATTATAAATATTTAAGTAGATGGTAGTTTAGGTTTTCATAATCAGTGTACGCTTGTATCATGGAACCGTTAGAGTACTAATTTACATGAACACAATTAATGCAATACGGGCCTCTAACTGTATTTCGGCTTTGATCTGTGGGCAGATATCTAAAAATAGGTTACTTGATTTTTTTAATTAAACTAGCTGCCAGACAGAGGTTGTTTTGCCCTTTCCAAAAACCCTTTATCCTATAAAAATCCTTAAATTAGCAACAAAAAATATTGAGGATCCCTTATCCGGAAAAACTTTCCTTTTTCTTAAGTTGGAATACACATTTACAAAATTTCATTAAAATCATCAGCGGTTTGGGAGATTAGCGCGAATTAGGGAATGCAATCTCGTTTATATTTTGAGAGACTGAGTCTCGTTCAATTTTTGTACGAGAACTCGCGAGATTGCGAGATTGAGCGGCGCAGCGAAATCGGTGTGTATATCGTAGGGCGGTTGCACGCGAAGCGCGATCTGTTCTGCGCATGCTGTAGGCACCACTCGCGCGAGTCTTGCGGGGGACGAGGCCCGGCTCACTCACTGTCATAACTTTGCCGGCACGCGTGCGTTTGTTTACGTAATTATTTAGTTTTTGTTGAATTTAAGGGCTTTTGGTGATTAACTGGTTATTTTAGTGTAGCATTTAATGTAATTTCGCATTGAACTATGTCGACAAATTCAAAAACAGTGTACAGTGAATGCGGAAGTTCATTAGAAGTTTGGAAATATTGCTTAAGAGCCAATGATGGACTCAGTGCAAAATGGAAGGTGTGTAAGAAGATTTTGATAGCTAAAAACCGTTCTCCAAAAGGCTTACACACACACTTGAAGTCTATACATAACATTGATTCGAAAAAAAAGGTAGAGGATGTTCAGATTGAGGAAAATGTAAAAACTTCAATGAAATCAAAAAATCTTACGGTTGCCGGGCCAGCGGCGCCAGAGCCAGCAGCTTCCGGACCAGCTTCTTCTTCAGATAGTAGTCTTCAGCAATCAAAATCATCAACTGTACCTACAAAGCGAAAAATTATGGACCATTTCCACAACGAAGATACTTCGAAGGAAATTATGGTTTCAGGAATGGTGGCTCAAGACGATTACCTTTTCGTGTATTTTGCACCTCAAAAAACCTGAGAGACCTTTTTTGTTCTAAGGGACACAAATTACCGTCATCTCGTAATTCAATTAAACTTATGGTAATTAATTACGGAATGACCTTAAAAATAAAATTTAAACAAGAACTTGTAATTAGTGTTGCCAATTACATGTATATTTTATTTTTATCTTATATATTGAAAATCAATAAACGAAATAATAGTATCAGCGAATGTTTTTAGTAAAAATACCCTATTGGGCGAGATCTCGGAAATCTCGTAATCCCGCGAGACCGGCTTTACGGTCTCGCGAGATCTCGGCTAGGTCTAAAATCTCGCGAGATTGCATTCTATTGCATCTAAAGGATCTCCTAGGTGTGCGTTATTTGTAGTTAGCAGTGGCTGCAAATGACCGCCGGTACGACATACTCCGCCGATCGTTGAGTCCCGTGATTCCGTGAGGCATCGAGGTCACCGGCCTCTAGGTGATTCTTGGCGCTTTATGCGTTCCGTGCATTCCGTGCCCAGTCGCGCATTAAAGTGCCACCTTTGCACTTCCCCCAACCCTTTTGATATAAAAGGGGTAGGCAGTACCCATAGTGAGGATAGTCTCTCTTATAATATCACCACCATCCGCGTCGCGCACCAACATCTGCTGCCGATCGGCTGGAAAATAGATAGGGCCTATAGTAGATTACCGCTGTCTGCTAGGTTAGGGACATGTCAGGTAACGATAAGGGGGAGCCTCCTCCTAAATCGAGGAAACCACCGGACCGGCCAGGCGTATTGGAGAGGCCAATCGCCCACCGAGATATTTTTAATCCGGAGAGGGTGAGAGTTGTCTCATCTTACTCCCAATACCGACCCGGAAACCTTCGTCGCCGGGTAAGGAGTCCGCACCGAGGGTTGCACTCTCGCCCATCGTACCTGAGTGTACGACTGGGCGTGAACCGCTGCCCTCTCAACAACAGCGGCCCATGAAGACGCCACGAAGGCACACACCACCTGAGACCGAGGCCTCCCTCTACGAGAAGAGGCAGCGCATCGGCAACTCATCAGAACCATCATCAGCGTCATCGGATGATGAGGAGCCCCAAATAGCGACAAGGAAGAAGGTCCACACCTCACCTCCTAAGTCGCCATCACCACCACAACAGCCACCATCCATCTCTCCGGACCGACGTAGTCACGGCTCGGCCCAATTCGAGCAGGGAGGTGAGGAGTCCTACAGCTGGGGCTCAACAACATATGCAACCCTAGCTGCATCAGCCGGGAGATCATCCGCGGTGCAAGTTACCAACCCGTCCGGGTTAGCTCATGACGATGGACAGCGGCCGTCAACGAGCTATGCCCACATGGCTGCGGCCCCTGCAGTACCACGACCGCAATCGGCGGAGGAGCCTCAGAAAACTGAGAAGGAAAAGTCGAGATATCCGACGATTGTCGCAGAATGCCTCCCGGACTGGACTAGACACTTCAAGGTCCTCAACGAGAAGTTGGGCCACCCTCCCAATGCCCGTCCGTTCGGGAAGGGAGTTAGATTTTCACTTCAGAGTCCGGATGAGTTCCGCACCATTCAGAGATACATGGTCGAGCTCTCCGAGAAAGACAAAACCATGTCGTGGTACTGCTACACCCCGGAAGAGGAGAAGCCCACTAAAGTGGGCATCCGGGGCCTGCCAGTGGGCACCGATACTAAGATGATCGAGGAGGCTATCCGGGTAAAAGGCTTCCCGATCAACTACGTAAAGGCCATACCATCACGTAGAGGCAGACCGGGCTGCCTCTACTATGCACAGCTGGAGCATCTGAGCCTGGAGCGGCTACAGGAACTTTACCACATCGACGAGCTCCTCTACATGAGAGGAGTCGTCATCGAAGCCTGGCAGAGAAAGACGGGACCGGCACAATGCCACCGTTGCCAGGCTTTCGGACATGCCTCTGCAAACTGCTTCAGGCTAGTGAAATGCGTTCGCTGTGCTGGAGAGCATATTGCCAGCCTTTGCCCAAGGGGTAGAGAGGAAGAGCCAAAGTGCGCAAATTGCGCTAAGAACCATAAGGCCAACGATCGCCGCTGCCCGGTCCTGAGGAGGATCGCCAGGAAGCAGGGGATCGTTCTACCTGAGCTACTTCCGGAGAACGCTAAGAGGATCCCCCAGAGTCGCCCAAAGGCTGTTATCATACAGGAGGATGGGTGGGCCACCATCACCAGAGGAAAGGGTAAGCAACCAGCCCCCCCACCCCCTCTCACAGCACCAATGGAAACGGTGGAACCCATAGAGCAAAGGGCAACCACCGGGGCGACTCTCCGACCTCCTGCCAATGACGCCACGGAGAGGCAACCCTCTCAAAGGAAGAGGCGGAGGAACAGGAGTAGGAAAACGGAACAGCCTCCTCCTCAGGCTGTGAGTACCTCTACCCCTACAACTACAGGACCGATAGCCTCGCAGGCGCAGGTTACTGCAAGACCACCTCCGACAACCACGACGGGTAGAGCAACAGAGAGGGCCCTACCAGAAAGGAGAGCCCGCTCTACTTACAGAGCACGCTCTACCCAAAGAGAGAAGACCACCCTAAATGCCCCGAGACCAGTGCCTTCACAGCGTAGTGCAGAACGCAGACCACCAACGTCCGGCTTCGAGACGGCTGATGCCATCCACAGATTGGTAGGCATAGCCATCGAAGTCGGAACACAAGTCCTGGCCGACATAAGGGCCGGGACAGACCCCGTTACCGCGTCATGAAGGCGCTGGCATCACTACTGGCAAGGCATTACGGAGGATAGTAACCTGTGTCTGCTTTACTGGAACCCGGACGGGATTCGTCGAAGGATCCACGAACTCCGCACGGTCACCCAGCAGCAGGACATCCAGGTGATCTTGCTGGGTGAAACCAAATTACGACCTACAACGCATCTTAAGCTGCCTTATTACACCATCTACAGGAGGGACGAGGTCGATCCTCAAGGGGTCGCTTATAGAGGGACAGCGATCCTGGTGAGGAGAGACATCGTCCACCAGGAGCTGGACCTGCCAGACTTCCAGACGATGCGTTCAATCGGCATAAAAATGGAGGCGGCGGGCGAGGAACTAAGGATCTTTGTAGCATACCGCCCGCCAGGGACTCCATTTCACTGCTCAGACATCCGGCCGGTAATGGAAGGTACGGCACCCACCATCATCGCCGGGGACCTGAACGCCAAACACCCGGCGTGGGGGTCCAGAGTGATCACTCCGCCGGGTCGTGAACTTTACGACGACGCAGAGAGCCATGTCTACGACGTTCTAGGTCCCGAGGAACCGACGCACATCCCTACTGACCCTAGGAAGCGTCCGGATGTATTAGACATCGTCCTCACTAGGAACGTCAACTATCCAGTAGTGGTAGAAGTGCTGTACGACCTGAATACACAGCACCTCCCGATTCTGATAACCCTTGGCACTAAGGCAGTGACTTCACCGCCCAGAGCTGTCAAGACCAAGATCGACTGGAGGCTCTACTACCAACACCTGCAGGAGAGACCTCCAGTCCATACACAGATCAACTCAGCGGACGACGTAGAGGCCGCTGCAACTAGAATATCCACGTGTATCCAGGAGGCCCTCAACGCGGCCTCTACGATCGTCCCTCTCACGGGAAGAAAAGAGGAGCTGCCGCTAAGATTACGCGTGCAGCTAAACCATAAAAGAGCGCTGAGAAAGCTCTGGGCGCGTACTCGCTGCCCTAGAGTAAAAAGAAAACTAAACACCTTGTCAGACGAACTGTCGGTTGCAATACAGGCCCACAGAGGAGAGGCCTGGGAGCGGCGCATATGGAAGGCTGATGAACAGCATGCGTCGCTCTACAAATTGAACCGGCAGTTAACGAAAACTCGACCACCTGTTTGCCCGCTGACCAACAACGTGGGCATTCAACGTTACGATGCCAAGGGCAGAGCGGATATCCTAGCTGAGCACTTCGAGGAGCAGTTTATGCCGAACCCAGCAAGTGCGGAGTTCCTGGAAATCCATACTCGGAAAGAGAGCCGCGTGCAGGAGCTCCTGTCGTCGCCCGCGCCACCGCTTGCAGGAGAGTGGTTCATCTCCCCCGCTGAACTGCGGAGGACAGTAACCCGCCTGCAACCGAGGAAGGCGCCGGGGCACGACGGGATTACCAACGCTGCACTACGACAGCTGCCCAATAGAGTCCTTGTAGAGATAGGTTGGCTCTACAACGGCATATTGCGGACATCCCACTTCCCGGAGGACTGGAAGAAGGGCAAAGTTATCGTCTTGCCGAAACCCGGGAAGGACAGGCGTAGAGCTGCCAACTACAGGCCGATCACGCTGCTACCGCATATAGCTAAACTGTGCGAAAGATTACTGTTAAGACGTCTCCGCCCGTGCATCCAACTTCGGGCGGAGCAACATGGATTCAGGAGGGATCACTTTACAGCAACACAGCTGACCAGAGTGCTGCACCTGCATGCGGCCGAGCACAACCGCGGCCGCATATCGTTGGGCGTCTTTCTCGATATCGAGAAGGCGTTCGGCCGGGTATAGCACACAGGATTACTCTACAAATTAGACGATCAAACAAGTATCCCTCCTGCTATATTGCGGCTAGTGGCATCTTTCCTGGAAGGCAGGAAGTTCTACGTCTGCGTAGAGGACGCCGAGTCCGCAATAAAACCCATTACAGCTGGTGTGCCACAGGGCAGCTGTCTGTCTCCAGCCCTGTACGCGGCGTACACTAATGACATACCTACCCTGGCAGGACACTTGCACGAATGGGAGGACGACGTCGAACTAGCGCTTTTTGCGGATGACAGCGCGTACTTCACGTCGTCCAGAAGAGCCCACATCGCAGCTGCCAGGATGCAACGTCTGCTGGACCTGCTGCCACCATGGTTGGATGAGTGGAGGATGGCCGTCAATGTTAGCAAGACGACCGCTCTACTCACTCGCCGCTATAGAAATCTACCACCACCGCTAACCCTCGGAGGCCAGGAGATCGCATATGAGAAGGCCGTGACCTACCTTGGATGCCGGATTGACAGGATGTTGCGTGTGACTGCGCACGTCGACTTTGCTACACGCAAAGCTCGATGTGCGCGGGCAATGCTCCGCCCTGTCCTGACATCCTAGTTACCGACAAAGTCGAAGTTAACCATTTATAAAACATACATAAGACCCCTGCTAACATACGCTGCTCCGGCCTGGTATGCACTCCTGAGCGATCACCAGAAGCGGCGACTTCAGGCCCAGCAGAGTTTGTCATTACGAACTATAGTCGGTGTGGGTCGCTACGTCCGGAATGACGTCATAGCGGCCAACCTAAAGATAGAGAGCCTGCAAGAATTCGTGGTCCGGCTGGCGCGCGGTATGTTCGACCGCGCCGACAACGGGCCACATGAACACCTCAACGGCTTCGCGCCGTTGCATGCAAGGCCGCCGGACGGGCGACCCTATCCAAGAGAACTCCTCCCAATATAGATTAGGGAGTCGAGTAAATCTCACAATGCCGCAGAAAGGCCAGCTTCGACAAAATAATTTGTGTTAAACACAATTATTGAGACAACCTCTTCTAATGACATATTACCCGACTGCGACAAAAGTCGCCAAAACAACGCCTTTACCACCAAGGCGCCCAGGACCGGCACATTGTAGTGTGCCGTGAGGAAAATCCGGGTAAAGGGGTACACCCCGAGGCCCGAGACCTGCACGGCATTATGCCCTGCAGAGGACAACAACGACGAGATTTTGACATTACCTAGCGTGAATGAACTTCGTGACATGAGGTTTTTATGAAAGTTAAAGTTACAGCCTATATACGTCCCACTGCTGGGCACAGGCCTCCCCTCGTTTCTGAGAGGCTTTTAGGGCAGGGAAGTGTCCGCCGCGCTGCCCCAATGCGTGTTGGCGAACTTCACATGTCTTCGAAATATTTTTTTTTCTTATTCCTCAGACATGCAGGTTTCCTCACGATGTTTTCCTTCACCGCCGAGGACGTGGTAAATCAGCACTTAAAATTGCAATTAACAATTTCATTGGTGCCGGCGGGGATCGAACCCGGGTTACTCGCGTTTTGTTATATTTACAGCGAGCGTTAACCATCTGAGCCACCACGGCTTAATTTTATAAATTAAGGTTAATACGAATATCAATGTCGATAAATGGCAACCCTTAAACGAGATGACACATAGATAATATATAAACTTTCCTATTACTTCTAGTATTTACATTGTGTTCGTATGTCTTTTTGATTGTCCTAATAAATAAATAAAAAATAAGAATCGTGGACGAAACAGTGAAAGTGTATTTATAAGGTGATACATATCTTATCAATGTTTTTGTAAATCCGTGAAGTGTTGCTTTTTTTTAAAATAAATAATAAATAATTTTTATTTCATTCCCAATTACACATGTTTACATACAGGAACAATTATGGTTACAATTAAATTAAGTAACAATAAGTTTAATAAAAATGACGTGCAATAATAAAAATTAAAACTATGAGTAGCTTAGTAATGTAGACTTAGTATTGTATAAGTAGATTCTACAAAATAAAAATTGTAAAGTCAAGTTTATAATATTAGCTTCCTGCCTGAACTAGGTTGAGTACCTGTGTTTCAGACCATCACAACAGAAGATGTTCTATACGAGCGTGATCTTTTCTTTTCAACAACTAAGTTACGAATAAAAATTAACTTTTTCTCATACTTTACACATTGTGTAAATTATCGATATAACATTTTGTTTAATTTTTTTAAAATAAAATAAGAATAATACACTAGTACACAGTCCACGTGATGGTAAGTGGATACTATGGCCCATAGATATCTGCATCTATCCTCGATTAAGAATCAAACTGCAGTTGCGTTGTAAGGATTAAGATGAAATCTTACCTTATTTCCTGTAAAAACGGTCTTCGCTTCTCTACACTCATCATACAAAACACAGTAATAATTTCACGCTGGTATTTTGTGAGAGCGTGGTCCTCCCCGGCCAAGCCCATTCGTGCTAAAACTATAATGTAGCTGCGGCATGGCTCTACGTAAATTCATTATAATCAAATAATAATACCTTATATTTTAAATAATCTTCGAACAGTGTCACTGGGGTAAAAAAGCATACCCACTTTAACTTATAATCATCATAATATTATGTATTCTTGTTGCAGAGGTATGTTTGACAAGCGCGCTGTAGCGGTGAAACGTCTACTGCCAGAATGTTTTACATTTGCCGACCGCGAGGTGGCGCTACTGAGGGAGTCGGATGCGCATGCGCACGTTGTACGTTACTACTGCACGGAGCGGGATAAGCAGTTTAGGTAATATAGAGCTTTGTGTTTTTTTTTATAACATTAGGTAACAAAAGAGCACACATTCCACTTGATGGTAAGTGGATGCTGTGGCCCATAGACATTCACATTTATCTTCAATCAAGAATTAAAATGCAAATGCGTTGTCACCCTTGAGGAGTAGGATAGAATGCGTCGATTCTAGTAAAAAGGGTCTCCGGTTCTCTACACTCACCATACGAAACACAGCAGTATTAAGCTGCTATTTGACGCTGGTATTCTGTGAGAGCATGGTTCTTCTCCGTTTGAGCCGACCCATTCGTGCTACAACCATAAAATAGCTGCGGCCTGGCTCTAGCACGTTATTCATTCATTCATTAATTCATTACAGCTTATTAAAAATCCACTGCTAAACATAAGCCTCCCTTATGATCTTATTCTAGGGGAGATATTTGCTATAATTGTAACTCTTCGCAGGAGGGATTCTAATAATTTTGAGCTGTTAATGGAAAATGCTGCCATTACTGCTTTATTTTCCCCTGTCGCCTCTTACTATATCCACGGGATGATATAAAGTAGTAGATACTTTTCCCCGCCACTGACACGGTCGTACTTAGTTGAAATCGTTTATGTACAAAAATTGCAGGTCAATGAAAGTAGACTGTGCCGTGGTGGCTAGAATAAAAGAATTGACTATAAGAATTATTGGGATGGATTATACTAGCGGTATAATTCATCTTGTGTAATATACCCAGCGATGTAATCCATCTTGTATTTGTACCAATAATTTGTGCTGAATTTTACGCGTTCAAAGTCTTGAGCAAAATCTATTTGTACAGTCCACACAGATAAAGAATAGGATTGGAAATTGCAGCTCATCGAGCCCTTACCGTCAACATTCACAGTACCAATAGCGAAAACCAGCTAATAACGGTATATCGTTATAAAATATTATTCGGTTAATTGTAAATTAATGTTCTATTAATGGGAAAATATTTGAAAATAATGATATTTTAGAATAACATTTGTTATTAACGACCCGATTTGCTTAAATAAATATAGCTTCGCCTGGGTGGAGTCTATTAATATGACGTTATTTAGACTTAAATCATTAAAGACCAATTTTATCTTATCAATATTTCTGTTCTAATAAAATGTCTAAATTTTTCGGATAAAATATAGTTTAGACCAGGTATTCCCAAACCATTTTGAGCAAGAGACCCCTTTTCCAAAATGAACTGATACCTCAGTCACCCATAGCCAAATTACTGTAAAAATTATATCTCTAGTTTTTTCCCTATTGATATAAAATACCTACCATTTTAAAAAATTGCGGTCGATCAAGTGAGTAAACTTGTCATCATTTCATCAAATTTTTTTGGAAAAAAAACATTAAAATCGCAAACTAAACATAAAAGAATAAAAAAACTCAGTATGATTGATAAATCTGGTGACGCTTATTGACTTGCCGAGTTTTTCATCTTGTACGAACTTTTGCACGCTTATCGACTTATTGAGTTTTTTAAAAGTACAACAATGATACTTCGTAATAAAATATTAGTTATTCATATAACAAGTTGGTACTCGTAACATGATTTATGCAGTACATTGAAAGTTTCAAAGAAGAACTTGTTTTAATTAATAGGGGTTGACTTTTAGACCTTTCAACCCCAAGGAGTCGATATCGACCGCTTTGGGAATCCCTGTTCTAGACTGGTCGAATATAGAATTCACCGAATACGAATATTCGGCCGTACATTATTCAGCAAGATTACCTCGGTACCTAACCAATTTATGTCGAAACTTGTTACCGCAAAGAGCGCGAGATTGGCGCCGGACCCTGCCCTGTTATTGCATCTTCTAGTACTGAGCAAATTGCCAGCACATTCTTATGTTTTGACTATTTTTGGGAGAAAAAAAAGTATTTCGTTGTGTTATTCTTAGTGAAAATTGATAATTATATGATAAAAATGAGTGGTAGGAGATCTACAATTTGGACTTTTTTTTAGAGAAACTGACGACTAAAGTAAAGTGAAATGTACTAATGTACGTTTGCTTGATTCCAAAAACATTTTATCAAACATTCTATTTGCTATAATTGGAAATAAATCTACAGTGCCTTAAAAAAATAACGCTATACAAGTAGATTTAACCCATAAATAAAATATACTTTCTACAGTAAAATTATGAGACATGGCATTACTTAATTCGTACATTTCAATACAGTGGACAATTTGAGTACAACTTTAACGAATGTTCGGTGATATAGCCGAATATTCGTCCGAATACGAATATTCGGTAAAACTGCCGAATATGCCGAATACCGAATACGAAATGAATATTCGGCCCATCTCTAGTCTAGACTAAACCACTATATTACTCTCTGTTTGTTCGCGAAGTTTTATTACAATCGGTTCAGTTATTTCGAAGATTAGCTCGGATAGACAGATAAACGAAAGTTTTAAGTGGTTACTCCCGACTCAATGGCATGTAAATTTATTAATTTTATACCAAAATATAAACAAATAAAATTAACAATGATTATGAAGAAAACTCTCAGAAAGCGTCGTAACTCAAAATTAGCGAAAACGCACTGAAATTTTTTGTAGTATGCAGTTGGACTGAAGTTATAGAACGTACGAAAAATGCATACATCGCAACGTATTTTTTTTGCTGTGTTTCCAGCGAGTGTGAGTATAACAGTTGGGCTGAAAAGTTCGTATCGTTTTATAGAAAAACACATTTTTTTGGCAAAATTCGATTTTATTATTCAACATAGTTGCCATCGAGGGCGATACACCGATTATAGCAATCTTCCAACTTTTCAATACCATTTTTGTAGTACGATTTGTGTTTAGCCTCAAAATAGGCCTCTGTTTCGGCGATTACTTCCTCATCGGCTTTAAATTTCTTTCCAGCGAGCATTCTCTTGAGATCTGAGAACAGGAAAAAGTCGCTGGGGGCCAAATCTGGAGAATACGGTGGATGCGGAAGCAATTCGAAGCACAATTCATGCAATTTTGCCATCGTTTTCATCGATTTGTGACACGGCGCATTGTCTTGATGAAACAACACTTTCTTCTTCTTCAAATGGGGCCGTTTTTCGCGATTTCGTCCTTCAAACGCTCCAATAACGCTATATAATAGTCGCTGTTGATGGTTTTTCCCTTTCCAAGATAGTCGATGAAAATTATTCCATGTGCATCCCAAAATACGGACGCCATAACCTTACCGGCCGACTGTTGAGTTTTTCCACGCTTTGGATTCGGTTCATCGCGTGCAGTCCATTCAGATGACTGCCGACTGGACTCCGGAGTGTAGTGGTGGATCCATGTTTCATCGATTGTCACATATCGACGCAAAAATTCACTTCTATTGCGGTTGAACAGCTCCAAACATTGCTCTGAAGCATCGACACGTTCTTGTTTTTGGTCGATTGTGAGCTCGCGCGGCACCCACTTTGCACATAGCTTTCGCATACCCAAATATTCATGAACGATATGTCCAACACGTTCCTTTGATATCTTTAGAGTGCCAGCTGTACAAATCAACCTCAATTTACGATCTTCCAAAATCATTTTGTGGATTTTTTTATGTTTTCGTCCGTAACAGCCTCTTTTGGACGTCCACTGCGTTCATCGTCTTCGGTGCTCATATGGCCTGTACGGAATTTGGCAAACCACTTACGAATGGTTGCTTCGCCCGGCGCAGAGTCCGGATAACACTCATCAAGCCACTTTTTGGTATCAGCCGCACTTTTTTTCATCAAAAAATAGTGTTTCATTAAAACACGAAATTCCTTTTTATCCATTTTTTTCAAAATAACAAAAGTTGCTTCACTCAAAATGCTGTATCTCACAAACTAATAATCAGACAGCTGTCAAATTTATACACGTTTCTTTTGAAGGTTGGTACTACCTAAAAATGATATGGATTTTATTCTAGTGGCGCCATCTCATAGAGACGATACGAACTTTTCAGCCCAACCAATAGATAGTGACAGTGTGCGAGCGAGAGGCGATGCTATTTTCAATCCCATTCTTTAACCGCACGGGTAGTACATAAAATATTTGCCGTTTTTGCTCACATCGTATGAGAATGAGTCTCTACTCGCACTAATTAATACAAATGTGACCCGTTTATACATACACCTTGTTTAGATAATCATATCAAATGGTACAAAACCATTTAAGAAAATTTTTAGGACCGATTTTAATATATATGTTTCTTGTCATTATTAGAAATTTATTCAGAATACTAATTTTCAACATTATTATGAAGTTTTATCGCAATTTCAGGTACATAGCGTTAGAGCTGTGCTCAGCAACTTTACAAGACTATGTTGAAAAAAAATTAAGTTTCGAATGCAAGATTGATGCAGTCGAAGTGTTACGGCAGGCTACGATGGGATTATCACATTTACATTCTATGGATATAGGTTAGAATGCAAAGATTTTTCTAGAACTTAGAAACTATTTTAATTTATTGATTCGAAAGTCCATTAAAAAGTGAAAGCTGCTTTAAAATATTGAACATTCTTGTTTGTGTTGATCAACATGATTCACACGTAACACTATGTGAGTCTGAAAACATTTAGATATAACGTTAAATATCTTAGAATATTATAATCTATTACAACATATTTTATAGCTGTATGATAATGTTGTAAAGCGACTGCATAAGAGAACCCATGTCATACCATGGATGTAGTAAGAGGCGACAGAGCGAATTAAAACAGTTGAGCAGCAATATATTCCTGCTAACAGCTAAAAATGATAAAAAACTGCAGGTAACTAACCTTTGAGGCAATTTATGGGCAACATAAGTCATGTTCAGCATTATATTAGTAGTATAGTTGTAGCACCACCGACCACACTCTCACAGAATACCAGCTTAAAATAGCAGCTAAATGCTGCTGATTTCCGTATGGTGAGTGTTGAGACATAGCCCAACGGATTAGTAAGCTGAATTGGCAATGGGCCGGCCATACAGCTCGAAGAACCGATAACCGATAGGGAAGAAAGGTTCTCGAGTGGCAGCCTCGTACCGGTAGGCGTAGTGTAGGGCGACCCCCCACTAGATGGAGTGACGACCTAGTAAGATATGCAGGAAGTCGATGGATGCAGGTGGCTCAGGATCGTGCTTTGTGGCATTACTTGGGGGAGGCCTATGTTCAGCAGTGGACTTGTGAAGGGCTGTAATGATGATAATGATGATGAATGATGAGTGTTGAGAACCGGAGATCCTTTTTACTGTCAGTCCAGTTCCTGTTAGTCCTCACAGTTGACAACGCATCTGCATTTTGATTCGTAATCGAGGATAGATGTAGATGTCTATGGGCCACAGTAACCACTTACCATCAGGTGGACTGTGTGCTCGTTTGTCACCCTATCCTATAAAAAATATATAAGTTGGACATGGGTCCTTCTGTTTGTAGGTAGGTTGAATAGAATGAAATAATTTTTATTTAATATAAATTAAGTATTATTACATATAATAATACTGATTGAAAGTCATTTTATACTTTTACCACTGGTTCGGAAAAAAACCTTTGTCCTGGGAAGAACCAGCTAAAACCCAGCGGGACATAAATTGTTAAAAGCACATTCCGTTTAGTAGTATAGTAATAACCCTTACTAAAAAAATTGCTTAACAAATATTTTAAACCTTTTGATAGAAAGTCCCAGAACTTTATTTTAAAAGCGTATACATTACCTCGTGAAGCAATTACTGACTCTTGGAGTCGAGTAACTGGTATAACTAACTTATGCCTGTTCCTAGTATTCACAAAATATACATTACTATTTTTAATAGAACTATTTGTGTTTTTTTCTTTATTTTATTTATATTTATTTCTTTAAATTTTGCTCTAAGAGATTCTTACGAACCTAGGTATGATTTTCCTTTTCTCGTCATGCTTGAGCGGGCTTACAATCGCTCGATGGAGTGATAGATTCTCTTACGGCACCATCTTTAATTGTGTATCTTGATCAAAAATTAAGATTACTGTTACCATTACTGCCTATTAAGTCCACTGCTGAACATAGGCCTCTCCCAAAGATTGCCCTATAGGGGGAATTTTTCCATAGTTGCCATGATTGGCAAGTGTGTTGGCAGCCACAGTTTTTTATATTTTTAGTCGTTATTAGGAAGACGCTGCTGCTCATCTTTTATCCGTTCATCTCATTTGTTTCCCTCTGTCGCGACACCCACGGAATGATATGAGATTTTTTATTATTATTAATATATATATATACAGTGGATTTCATTTATTACGATCTTGGTTGTAGCGACCATTTACCTATAGCGACGTTAAATCTAAGTCCCTTGAATTTAAAGCATACTTTAGTACAAAATTCATGCGGCTATAGCGACTTTGGATGTAACGCCGAGTTCAGGTATGGCGACTGTTTTTGATGAATAATTTGTAACAAATTCTTAGAAATCCCATGCAGATATTGCGACCGGAATCGGCCGCCAATTGATTCGGGTTGTTAAGTTGGTTCTAAGGTTTTCATGGAATATGTTGCATTCCTTTAGTTTATTTTTTATCCCTACAAAAATAAATAATAATCCTGATAAAGGTTCCGTGTGCCGCTTTGATAATTATTTCGCGAAACTAAATTCAGCTCCAAAAATTAATATTTTAACCTTTAAATTTCTATTAAAAATATAATTTCCAGTGCACAGAGACATTAAACCTCACAACGTCCTGTTATCAATGCCGACTGGGTCCGGTGAAGTCAGAGCTATGATCTCAGACTTTGGTCTTTCCAAGAAGCTAAATATAGGACGAGTGAGCTTCTCACGTCGCTCTGGAGTAACTGGAACCGACGGTTGGATCGCGCCCGAAATGATTAACGGTGAACGAACGGTAATTTTTAATTGTATATATTATTATATATTTGATCAGTTTTGTATATGCTGTTTTTGAGCTAGTAGGTAAACATTGCTAAATACATAATATTATGTTGCGTACATTTCCTAGTTCTTTTCTCAAACTCATTTCCCTGCTTTAATTGGCTTATATTTATATTATAATTCGTATGTAGAGGTATATAAGAAGCCATTTTGTAAATACTTTGTTTTTATAGACTGGAATTAAAATGATTAGCTCAAACTTCAAGCGAGTTTAAAGAGCCTATGATGGTAGGGCTATTTCCCTACTTTGGAATCCGTTAAATATATTACAAAATATTTTATTTTATAATTGTGATATAAAACGTGAGTAATTATTCATATCCATAACTCATTAATCATGCTTCTTTGTTTTGTAGACCACCTCGGTAGACATTTTTTCGTTGGGCTGTGTGTTCTATTACGTGCTATCTTCTGGACATCACCCGTTTGGAGACGTTTTAAGGCGGCAAGCGAACATACTGACTGGTGATTACAATGTAGAACAGCTAGAGTGAGTACATCATACTCAATTTATTAATAAACTTACTTCATTTTTTTATGTTTGGCTATTCCACAGATCATGTTTCTCGAATCCATTGCTTTTGTTGTTAATGTAGGTTGCATTAAGGGTTATAATTTATAGGAAAGAAAAACCCTTTTGTTATCATACCATTATAACATGTCAATGATGATATCTTGTTCCTAATTTAAACCCTAATTTGCTTTTCTGACAAATTCTGTTATTGTTTGTATTTGCAGTAAAATTTTACCGGAGGAAGAGTTGCTAGTGACGAAAATTCTGATACGCGCAATGATATCCAATAGGCCGCAGTTACGACCGCCCTGCGAGACAGTACTCAAATATCCGATGTTTTGGGGCAAGCAGTGTATACTTAACTTTCTTCAGGTACGTGAAGTCATAGTTTGATATTAAGTTTATTTTTTACGTAACAGCCTATTTGTGTATAATTAAATTGTATTTGTAATCGTGTCACAATGTAATAATGGTTTATTAAGCTAAGTCTGAAATTTAATTTTCAATTTGGTATGTATAGAAAATGGGTTGGCTATAGACATCCGGTACTTGATTTTGATAATGTTTTTAATCTAGGAGGCTTGTTAGGGTTAAGCTTGAACCTATTAAACTATTTTTAGATGTCGGAAATGCGTTTTGAATTAATTATGATAAAAACAAATTTCACTAAGAATTGTGTAATAACGAAACGCATAAAAAAGTTAATCACTCGGACCCAGACAATCCATTTGTGACTGGAGACTGGACTTATATACAACAAATTGAGTCGCAGTAGAGAGGAGTCAAGAGGTTTTTCAAAAAAAAAAAATATAACAATTTACATTACATTATTTCATTTACCACTATCATAGCAGAGTTTAGGGCAACCAGACCTTATAGATAAGATTGGTCGAATCGGTTCTAACACCGAATTAACATTCCCCGACTCCACGTAGTCTTGTCTGCCCTACCCCTAGAGTGTTTTTGTAAAGCGGTAGGCACGGAGGGAGAGCAGCCCCCTCCGCTTACCTCCGCAGCTTCGGCTTATTGGTCGCCATCGGCGACCAGCCTCAGTCGCTACGGCTCACTTAGGTGCCTGCGATTTGCTACACAAGGGCGAAGGGGCTGCACTTCCCGCAGTGCCGAAGCCGTTGCAGAAGTAACTTTGTATCAGTATTCCTATATAAAAAATTATAATTTTACAAAAAAATTATTACTCATAAACTATACATTTCCGCAACAGGGGAAGGTTAGGGGGCAAATGACCTCCATCTCCTCCCTCCACCTACCAACACCGTACGCGAGTACCGGACGTCTATAGTTTACCCTAGAAAATACTAAAAAACATGTGGTGCAGCCTACACGTGGTAGATTTCACTTCTACCGCTTCACTTCAAATTAAATGCAATATAAAATAAAAATATTTCAGGGCAAATGATTTATTTAATATGATCATTTTCAACCACAAGTGCGGCATAAAATATAAGATTAATGTTTAATTTTTATAGCAAATAAATAATACAATCTTTATTTTTAGATTAAAATTGAGTGTAATGAATCAGAAGAATATTTTCTTTCGAGTAAAATTGCTTTGTATTAGCGCTATCTACTTCATTCTATAAGCTTAGGTTATTTTGTCGAACAATAATTCTTTTATCGAACAAAAATTGATCGTCTCTCAAGGTGGTAGGTATAATAAACGCTAGACGGTCTGAAGTTATGAAATCGTGGATTGTTTTATATGGATTTGCTTATTAAGATAATTTTATTCAATATGGATATTTTTTGTTATTTCATGTTCTAAATGACGTCATAAGGTATTTCTATAAAGTAAGGACAATATCTAGTGATTTAAACTAGTGATGTGCCGGATAGTTAAAAATGTAGACCCGCAGATACGAATCCGAATACGTTAACTTTCTTACTCAATCGGTATCGACTTTGAAACGATAGTTGATGCCCCTTGAAGCTGCTTGAAAGAACATGTTTCGACTTGCATTGTGAGGGTCTTTCTTTTGTTTCGTTTATAGTTTAGTGTGACACAGGGCAGCATAGATAACGTATGTGTTTGGTACATGAGTTAAAAAAATGTCTACAAAAAAGTTTGGTAGTGTAATTTGGAATTATTTTGTGATAATTAATGATGAACGTGCGAATTGTAAAATTTGTGACGGAAAGTATTCCCGTAAGGGTGAAGGCACAACTTCTTTAAAAAGTCATCTACAAAAATCGAAGTAATATGTACTTACGTACTAGAACAGCTATCTCAAAAAAGTGCGCTACTTGCGTTCGCGCGGTTGGTTTTTTTATCATAGAGTAAACAAAGGTAGAATGATCCGTAGGTAATAGTAGATTGTATTATTAAATGGGTAAATTATATCGAGAACAATATTTAATTTTTGTCTGCCTATTTAATATAATATTACATAATATTATATCACAATTATATTTTAATGATATTTTATCTGAATATTTTAAAAGGTCAAATATAAAAAAACATACACTTACATTTAAAGTATGTTTAACAAAACTTAACATTTAAATTGCAAATATATTTATTTAAATTATAATTAGACTCGTTCATAAATGCTGGTACGCGAGAGTTAAAAATGGACGAATTTATTCCACTTTGACTTTGGATGTGGAAACCTTAAAATAAAATAAAAGAAAGAGATTTAAATATGAAAAATTTACCCTAATTATATTAACTTATATATGTTTCTACAAAATATGTGTATAATAATGTATTCATCCAATACTTAAGTACCCACAGAAATGTCGCATCTGAACATACTAATTTCGTAATCTATATTCCGTGACACGAGATGGCGTCTTAGGAATAATATGTTTTATTATTAATCTTTTTTATATAATTTTTTTTATTGATTAAGTATCTTATTAACCGATGAGAAGTAATTCCTTGGTTTTGACTGACATTTCTTGAATTATTTGTGCAATTTCTAAGTACACACGACGGCATATTTTTATCAAGAGATTTTTTTTTAAATCAACACTACACGTTACAACTCTACAAGCGCCTAGCGAGTGACTGATTAAAGTGCGGTGTATGCACCGCAAATGAGTGGAACAGAGTAGCTGAATGCAATGTTGCCTCTAGTACGTAGTACATAATAGCTCAATGTCTACGGAGAAAATATCCTCAAGAATATGATTTATTTTTGAAAAAAGATTCCGCTAAGAAGAGTACCGACGAAATTCACAGCCGGGAACAACTTTACAAACGGTAAAAAGAGAATTTAAACAAACTTCTTTCAAAAAATACATAAAAAAGATAAAATGTGGGATAATACAAACTCCAAATCAATGAAAGTTGACTATTTAATTGCTGAATAATTAGCTTTACCTTTGATTAACCTTTTCAACATATAGAAGAAATAGGGTTCCAACGATTGATGAACTATATTGTTTCGAATTATGTTAAAAAAGGCAGAAAATGTTTTACGGACCTTGTTTGCAGCGAACTTTACAAAAAAGTGTCATCAAAAAAAAAAACACGTTACAAGATTTTGAGAAAGTTTCCTTCACATCAGATATCTGGTCTAAATCTTCATCAAGACTTTCATTGTTATACTAAACATTTCATGGTATTATCAAAGATTTTCAACGAAAATATATCGCTTTGAAAGCGGAAGTTCTTGAAGAACGTCACACGAGAGATTATATTTAGGAAAATTTTCAAAGTATATTAGAGGAATGGGACATTCTGAAGCAAAACGTGTACTTTATGGTAAGAGATCCAGTATGAAGCGCGCATGTTATTTATCTAAAATATGTAATATCGACTGTCCAGCACATCAGTTGCATTTGGTGGTTAAAGAAGCTTTTAAAAACGTTGAGTCGTCCGTTTTATTTACAATAAACATTCCACAACGGCAAAGCAAGAATTAGAAATAATACAAGTTCACTTAGTCAAAAAGTTTTAAAAGTTTTGCAAGACTTACCGACACGGTGGAATTCGAGTTATTATATGTTGGAAAGACTCGATTGCATCAAGGATTCATTGTCGCTCTATTCTTCTAACAATACAATAGAACAATTTGATGCCGATGACTGGATTTTGATTCAAGAATTAGTAAAAGTGCTGAAATCTCTGGAGGACACAGTATATCTGACGTTATTATTCCCTCTAGTACGAACATTCAATAAAATCTATGACGAAATCCAGGAAAGTTTCAATGTTAGTGTATCCACCTTTCTTGATTTCGTGTCTGCTTTGAACAATGAATTAGATTGTCGTTTTTCTGAAATTGATAAAAAATTTATTGTTTCAAAGCCAGCCTCATTTAGCCTCATTTTTAGACCCATGGCACAAAGGTAAATTCTTCAGTCATATTTTCATAAAAGAAATAAAAGAGAAATTGCTTACAGCTTTAGAAACTGAACTAAATCTCACAACATCTACAATAAGTACTGAAGACAAACTGATTACTGTTATAAAGGAACATTGCCAGAGTTTAGAAGAGTCTATAGTTATTATGTTAGAAAGTGATGATGACGATGAGCAGTCTGTAAAATCAAATATCAGATATATGTCAGAAAAAGGATAAGCAAGAGATCAAGACCAGCAACAGTATTGGTAGGTTAACAGTAAAAAGTTTGAAGGTCTCAGCCACATTGCTCGCACATATTTATCGTCACCTGCAACAAGCAATTTTTAGTGCAGCAGGAATTGTTTATGATCCTCATCGTAACATATTATGGGGGACAAAGCTGCCAAGTTACTTTTATTGAAATACAATTTACCATGACTTAATTTCAATTATGTCTTATAATTTTTTTAAGTTCCTTTAATTGTCACTGTGTTTTTAATTTAATGTTAACGTTTTATGTATCAAGCAGTATTAATTTACTTAATCAGAATAATCGTTTAATTAGAATTTAAAATAATGCAAAGATTTAAGTTTTGGTTTTGTAATTATAAAATTGATCTTATAACTTTTTATAATATTTAAATATTTCTATATTTTACAAAGACAAACTCAGTTGATCTCAAATAAAGACATTTTAATTAAAGTTTCATAAAAATTTCTTCCTATATCGAATGTTTAATAAGAATCATTATTTTAATAAGCTTAGATCACAAAGATTTGTGATTGACCTCATTATAAAGATAATTGATTTAGTACTTTTGAGTTATGTACTATTGGTGTGGTAACTCACTACGATAAATGCTTGTAATATATAGGTGCCAAATATTTGATTTTTTTGCCCCAATCGTGTTACAACTATACTACTAATATAACTGCAGCATGGCTGTACCACGTATAAAATATATATATTCGGGTATACGCATATGAACAAGTCTATCCGGGCACATCACTTGTGAAAACCATATTGTCTTGCTTGTAAATTAACAAAATGTCAACGTTTTGGTTTTGTTTATAAAAAAACAATAATATCTCAACATGATGATCATATGTATAGGATGTGAGCGACCAAGTGGAGAGTTGCACGTGGGGCGGCGCCGAGCACCCGCTGGAGTGCGGCGCGGCGCGCGTGGTGCGTGGAGACTGGCGCGCGCACGTAAGCGCGGCTGTCGCCGGCGACCTGCGCGCGCGCCGCACCTACCGCGGCGACCGCGTGGCGCACCTGCTGCGCGCCGTGCGCAACAAGGTAACCACACGTCGCGTACACACAGCCGGCGACCTGCGCGCGCGCCGCACCTACCGCGGCGACCGCGTGGCGCACCTGCTGCGCGCCGTGCGCAACAAGGTAACCACACGTCGCGTACACACAGCCGGCGACCTGCGCGCGCGCCGCACGTACCGCGGCGACCGCGTGGCGCACCTGCTGCGCGCCGTGCGCAACAAGGTAACCACACGTCGCGTACACACAGCCGGCGACCTGCGCGCGCGCCGCACCTACCGCGGCGACCGCGTGGCGCACCTGCTGCGCGCCGTGCGCAACAAGGTAACCACATGTCGCGTACACACAGCCGGCGACCTGCGCGCGCGCCGCACCTACCGCGGCGACCGCGTGGCGCACCTGCTGCGCGCCGTGCGCAACAAGGTAACCACACGTCGCGTACACACAGCCGGCGACCTGCGCGCGCGCCGCACCTACCGCGGCGACCGCGTGGCGCACCTGCTGCGCGCCGTGCGCAACAAGGTAACCACATGTCGCGTACACACAGCCGGCGACCTGCGCGCGCGCCGCACCTACCGCGGCGACCGCGTGGCGCACCTGCTGCGCGCCGTGCGCAACAAGGTAACCACACGTCGCGTACACACAGCCGGCGACCTGCGCGCGCGCCGCACGTACCGCGGCGACCGCGTGGCGCACCTGCTGCGCGCCGTGCGCAACAAGGTAACCACACGTCGCGTACACACAGCCGGCGACCTGCGCGCGCGCCGCACGTACCGCGGCGACCGCGTGGCGCACCTGCTGCGCGCCGTGCGCAACAAGGTAACCACACGTCGCGTACACACAGCCGGCGACCTGCGCGCGCGCCGCACGTACCGCGGCGACCGCGTGGCGCACCTGCTGCGCGCCGTGCGCAACAAGGTAACCACACGTCGCGTACACACAGCCGGCGACCTGCGCGCGCGCCGCACGTACCGCGGCGACCGCGTGGCGCACCTGCTGCGCGCCGTGCGCAACAAGGTAACCACACGTCGCGTACACACAGCCGGCGACATGCGCGCGCGCCGCACGTACCGCGGCGACCGCGTGGCGCACCTGCTGCGCGCCGTGCGCAACAAGGTAACCACACGTCGCGTACACACAGCCGGCGACCTGCGCGCGCGCCGCACGTACCGCGGCGACCGCGTGGCGCACCTGCTGCGCGCCGTGCGCAACAAGGTAACCACACGTCGCGTACACACAGCCGGCGACCTGCGCGCGCGCCGCACGTACCGCGGCGACCGCGTGGCGCACCTGCTGCGCGCCGTGCGCAACAAGGTAACCACACGTCGCGTACACACACCCGGCGACCTGCGCGCGCGCCGCACGTACCGCGGCGACCGCGTGGCGCACCTGCTGCGCGCCGTGCGCAACAAGGTAACCACACGTCGCGTACACACAGCCGGCGACCTGCGCGCGCGCCGCACGTACCGCGGCGACCGCGTGGCGCACCTGCTGCGCGCCGTGCGCAACAATGTAACCACACGTCGCGTACACACAGCCGGCGACCTGCGCGCGCGCCGCACGTACCGCGGCGACCGCGTGGCGCACCTGCTGCGCGCCGTGCGCAACAAGGTAACCACACGTCGCGTACACACAGCCGGCGACCTGCGCGCGCGCCGCACGTACCGCGGCGACCGCGTGGCGCACCTGCTGCGCGCCGTGCGCAACAAGGTAACCACACGTCGCGTACACACAGCCGGCGACATGCGCGCGCGCCGCACGTACCGCGGCGACCGCGTGGCGCACCTGCTGCGCGCCGTGCGCAACAAGGTAACCACACGTCGCGTACACACAGCCGGCGACCTGCGCGCGCGCCGCACGTACCGCGGCGACCGCGTGGCGCACCTGCTGCGCGCCGTGCGCAACAAGGTAACCACACGTCGCGTACACACAGCCGGCGACCTGCGCGCGCGCCGCACGTACCGCGGCGACCGCGTGGCGCACCTGCTGCGCGCCGTGCGCAACAAGGTAACCACACGTCGCGTACACACAGCCGGCGACCTGCGCGCGCGCCGTACGTACCGCGGCGACCGCGTGGCGCACCTGCTGCGCGCCGTGCGCAACAAGGTAACCACACGTCGCGTACACACAGCCGGCGACCTGCGCGCGCGCTGCACGTACCGCGGCGACAGCGTGGCGCAAGACACAGCCGGCCCGGCGACCTTTTTCAACTCCTGTATAGAATCCGAATCGTATTGGCGAGCCTAGATTTCATCTACAGTTACAAGTCGGTCACAAATTTTCGTTTAGATTCTTCGATCAACAATACCAACTAGATAACGGGGCACATACAAAATCATAGCTAAGTACTGTCCGCGTGAATATAATCTTAAACAGCTACATTTGTTTACTAAAGAAATGAGACAAAAAATTAACTCTTAAAAGTCCGAGGTCTCCATTTGTATCCTTAAATTTCTCCTTGTAGACCGCGAAAAAGAGTATACTAATGATTTCTTAAATTTACGCGAACACTACACATTGAATAAAACTATTATTTACGGATTTTATCGCGTTTAATTACATTAATTTATTTTTATTATTATCCCGACGTTTCGGGTGCTTTACAGCGCCCATGGTCACGGGGGGGACTGAGATGTTTGACGTCCCAATGTCATAGTTATTCCGGCTACCTTCAGTTTTTTAATATTAATTTTTGGTCCGATTTACGCAAAACGAGCTTATAGTATCATGAAGTCTTGCAGTGGTATGCTTGGGTTTGGGTTTAATTTTGTTAATTATAGGATCCCAAGCAGATGGTAGCACCCAACCATCTTCTCTATTGAAATTTGGATGTTTTTTAATTTCAATAGCCTCGCGTATCATCCTTGGTAGGAATCGGTGTTCTTTTGCGAGAATTTGTGGTTTATCAAATCTAATGTAATGGTGGGGACGATCTTGAACATGTTCGCAGACTGCAGACTTCCCGGAGCGTCGGTGCTTCACATCAGCTATATGTTCCTTCACGCGGGTTTTTATAGATCTCTTTGTTTGACCTATGTAAGAGAGACCACATTCACAATCTAGCTTGTACACACCTGCATCTTGTAGAGGAATATTACATTTGATGGATGGTAAAAATTGACTAATCTTCTTCAGCGGCTTGTAGTATGTCTTAATGGACGCTCGCTTCAAGATGTAGCCAATCTTGTCCGTGACTCCTCTAACATATGGTAATAGAGCAGGCGCGCGCTCGACTGTGGCCGGCTTCACTCGTTCACTATGACGTAGGCGCGGGACCCGAAGCTTGTTGTCTTGTAATACTTGCTTGACATGCTGAAGCTCCGCAGCCAGATGTTTTCTGTCACAGATACCTCGTGCTCTCTGAAACAAAGATTTACCCACGGTAGCTAACTGTGAAGGATGATGGTGAGATTCACCATTTAGATATCGGTTGGTATGGGTCTTTTTCCTATACACAGTGTGACCAATAGTGTTATCAGGATTTCGGATGACTAAAACATCTAGGAAAGCTAAAGAATTATTTGCCTCTAACTCCATTGTGAATTGTATTTTAGAGTTTATGGAGTTAAGGTGGTCTAAAAATGCAGTTACTTTGTCAGATGGTAGAATTGTGAAAGTGTCGTCTACGTACCGCTTGTAGAACCTTGGATTTACAGGAGCAGTAAGAAGGGCTTTCTCCTCAAAGTCCTCCATGAATATGTCGGCGACTATGGGAGACACAGGTGAGCCCATCGCCACACCATCTACTTGCTTGTAGAACTCCTCCTTCCACAATAGATAGCCAGATGTGAGGCAATGTTCAAGTAGTATTGCATATTCTTGAGGCATGTTATTTTCTTCTAGCTTCCTAGTTACAATTGAGATGCAGTCCACAATAGGTAGGCATGTAAATAGTGACTGAACATCAAAACTGACCATAGTTTCATTGTTAGCGAGATGTAGGTCTTTTATCTCACTCACAAAATGGTATGAATCCTTTGTGTGTGCTCTGGTATGTCCTCTCAGTGGTGATAGTATTTTTGCTAAGTATTGTGCCAGCTTATAAGTTGGTGAATCGATCTGGCTCACTATGGGACGTAGTGGAGCGTTTGGTTTGTGTATCTTCGGTAACCCATACAACCTCGGTGGTTTGGCACATGATGGTATTAGCGAATTCACGTCGAGATTTAATTTTTCGGAGTATTTCTTTATTAAATCGCTAGTTGTTTTAAGCGTGTTAGTTGTAGGGTCTGTTTTGACCTTTTTATATGTACTTTCGTCCGATAAAAGTTGTTGTATTTTAAAATTATATTCCGACGCGTCCATTACCACCGTAGCATTTCCTTTATCCGCGCGGAGAATCGTGAGTTCTGGTCTGTTCCGTAAGTTATTTAGCGCTATAAATTCGTCTTTGGGAAGGTTTGGTTTCGGCACTGAACTACGACGTAACAAGGACGAAATATCTTGACGTATGGCCTCCAAATCTTCCTTACCGATATTATTCTTAAACAGACAATCCTCAACACTGCAGATAATTTCTTCGTACGGGATTTTTCGCGGAGTTAATGCGAAGTTCATTCCCTTCGCTAATACTTTCATTGTCGGTTCGTCCAGTGTATGTTTTGACAAATTATAGACAGTGCGTTGTTTATAGTTTGTGTCTATGGTCAACGGTTGTTTATAGTTCTGGCGTTGACTTGGATGTTTGGCATTTGATTTGATCGTTAATTTTTTTAATAAATTTAAATAGAAAAATACCAAAAATTAACCAGCCAGTCTATAATTTGTCAAAACATACACTGGACGAACCGACAATGAAAGTATTAGCGAAGGGAATGAACTTCGCATTAACTCCGCGAAAAATCCCGTACGAAGAAATTATCTGCAGTGTTGAGGATTGTCTGTTTAAGAATAATATCGGTAAGGAAGATTTGGAGGCCATACGTCAAGATATTTCGTCCTTGTTACGTCGTAGTTCAGTGCCGAAACCAAACCTTCCCAAAGACGAATTTATAGCGCTAAATAACTTACGGAACAGACCAGAACTCACGATTCTCCGCGCGGATAAAGGAAATGCTACGGTGGTAATGGACGCGTCGGAATATAATTTTAAAATACAACAACTTTTATCGGACGAAAGTACATATAAAAAGGTCAAAACAGACCCTACAACTAACACGCTTAAAACAACTAGCGATTTAATAAAGAAATACTCCGAAAAATTAAATCTCGACGTGAATTCGCTAATACCATCATGTGCCAAACCACCGAGGTTGTATGGGTTACCGAAGATACACAAACCAAACGCTCCACTACGTCCCATAGTGAGCCAGATCGATTCACCAACTTATAAGCTGGCACAATACTTAGCAAAAATACTATCACCACTGAGAGGACATACCAGAGCACACACAAAGGATTCATACCATTTTGTGAGTGAGATAAAAGACCTACATCTCGCTAACAATGAAACTATGGTCAGTTTTGATGTTCAGTCACTATTTACATGCCTACCTATTGTGGACTGCATCTCAATTGTAACTAGGAAGCTAGAAGAAAATAACATGCCTCAAGAATATGCAATACTACTTGAACATTGCCTCACATCTGGCTATCTATTGTGGAAGGAGGAGTTCTACAAGCAAGTAGATGGTGTGGCGATGGGCTCACCTGTGTCTCCCATAGTCGCCGACATATTCATTTAGGACTTTGAGGAGAAAGCCCTTCTTACTGCTCCTGTAAATCCAAGGTTCTACAAGCGGTACGTAGACGACACTTTCACAATTCTACCATCTGACAAAGTAACTGCATTTTTAGACCACCTTAACTCCATAAACTCTAAAATACAATTCACAATGGAGTTAGAGGCAAATAATTCTTTAGCTTTCCTAGATGTTTTAGTCATCCGAAATCCTGATAACACTATTGGTCACACTGTGTATAGGAAAAAGACCCATACCAACCGATATCTAAATGGTGAATCTCACCATCATCCTTCACAGTTAGCTACCGTGGGTAAATCTTTGTTTCAGAGAGCACGAGGGATCTGTGACAGAAAACATCTGGCTGCGGAGCTTCAGCATGTCAAGCAAGTATTACAAGACAACAAGCTTCGGGTCCCGCGCCTACGTCATAGTGAACGAGTGAAGCCGGCCACAGTCGAGCGCGCGCCTGCTCTATTACTATATGTTAGAGGAGTCACGGACAAGATTGGCTACATCTTGAAGCGAGCGTCCATTAAGACATACTACAAGCCGCTGAAGAAGATTAGTCAATTTTTACCATCCATCAAATGTAATATTCCTCTACAAGATGCAGGTGTGTACAAGCTAGATTGTGAATGTGGTCTCTCTTACATAGGTCAAACAAAGAGATCTATAAAAACCCGCGTGAAGGAACATATAGCTGATGTGAAGCACCGACGCTCCGGGAAGTCTGCAGTCTGCGAACATGTTCAAGATCGTCCCCACCATTACATTAGATTTGATAAACCACAAATTCTCGCAAAAGAACACCGATTCCTACCAAGGATGATACGCGAGGCTATTGAAATTAAAAAACATCCAAATTTCAATAGAGAAGATGGTTGGGTGCTACCATCTGCTTGGGATCCTATAATTAACAAAATTAAACCCAAACCCAAGCATACCACTGCAAGACTTCATGATACTATAAGCTCGTTTTGCGTAAATCGGACCAAAAATTAATATTAAAAAACTGAAGGTAGCCGGAATAACTATGACATTGGGACGTCAAACATCTCAGTCCCCCCCGTGACCATGGGCGCTGTAAAGCACCCGAAACGTCGGGATAATAATAAAAATAAATTAATGTAATTAAACGCGATAAAATCCGTAAATAATAGTTTTATTCAAGAGTATACTAATATTTAGAGGGACGCCTTAGAACCAAAGAGTATATGATCACTAAGTTTACTCGTAACCATAGATAAGAGTGCTCAGGACGATTCTTTTTTAAATGTTATTTATAAGAATATAATTCTTAAAGAATATAATTCTTAAATTCTTAAAGAATTATATTCTTATAAATAACATTTAAAAATAATTATATTATGATTTCTTATATTTACGCGAACACTACACATTGAAATAATACTAGTTTTTACGGAATTTATCGCGTATATTTAACTTTTTTAATACCCGACGTTTCGAACGCTTTACAGCACTCATGGTCACGGGCGGGACTGAGATGTTCAACGTCCATATGTCATAGTTAACCGCGGTTACCATAGATTAAAATTTAACTTTTGTTCCGATCTATGCAGTATGAACTTATGGTATCTTGAAGTCTTGCAGTTGTGTGCCTGGGTTGGGATTTAATTTTATTTATTATAGGATCCCAAGCAGATGGTAGCACCCAGCCATCTTCTCTATATCAAATCTGATGTAGTGACGGCGGCGATCCTGTATGTGTTCACAACACATACAGGGAAGTCTGCAGTCTGTGAACACATACAGGATCGCCCCCGTCACTACATCAGATTTGATAGACCGCAAATCCTCGCTAAAGAATATCGATTCCTTCCAAGGATGATTCGCGAGGCTATTGAAATCAAAAAACGTCCTAATTTAAATAGAGAAGATGGCTGGGTTAAATTAAATCCCAACCCAAGCATACAACTGCAAGACTTCAAAATACCATAAGTTCATTCTGCATAGATCAGAACAAAAGTTAAATTTTAATCTATGGTAACCGCGGTTAACTATGACATATGGACGTTGAACATCTCAGTCCCGCCCGTGACCATGAGTGCTGTAAAGCGTTCGAAACGTCGGGTATTAAAAAAGTTAAATATACGCGATAAATTCCGTAAAAACTAGTATTATTTCAATAATTATATTAAACGAATTATATTATTATATAGTTCACATATAAACTTAAAAACTTGGTAATATTAAGTTGCTAAAAGACACGCTGTACTTAAAAAATTATATGCGTGTTATGATATTCAGTGGCATCTCTGTAACTCGAACCTCGTTAAGTCGAAATCCTCAGTAAGTCGAAAAAAATTGCCATTCCCTTCTGCTGAACCCCTAAATACGCGGTATCTCGAATTATTAGACTTTGTAACTCGAACAAAATGTTATTTCCCTACGAAATATTGATAGTATATATTTATACTCTATAACTCGAAATTCAAAAAGGAGACTCCGTAAGTCGTAGTTAGTAAACAATTATGACGTCTTACTTGGAATTCCCCGAAATAATAGCAATAAAATCCGGGTTCTTAAACGTAAAGTAGCTGCCGCGTCACCTGCCGAACGTCGGCCGAGCTCGGCAGGTGACGCGGCAGCTATGCGTATCTTGAAATTTTCAACTATAACGCCCGGTAGTCTAATATGAAACGTCCTATAACTCAAAAAGTATGGACATTAGAAAAAAATTAAAAGTTTTGGAAAACAAACTGATCTTTCAAAATGAATTTATGCATTTTATTGATTAATATAATATTTCAAGAGATAGAAAAACCTGTTCATTAAATAGGCCATAAATCGTAAACGGTAAGTTTTACACAAAAGTTTACTGAAAACAAAAGATGCGAAATTTTATTTTCTACAATAATGGTTTATATAAATTTTGCCTTAAAGTGCATAGTTAAAGTGCGTTTCCGAGATATCGGCTGAAAACGTTTTTTCAAGATGGCGCTTGAAGCGCCACCTGTTCATTAAATGGGCCTTAAATCGTAAACGGTAAGTTTTACAAAAAAGTTTATTAGAAACAAGATGCGAAATTTTATTTTCTACAATAATGGTTTGTATAACTTTTGCCATAAAGTGCATAGTTTCAGAGATATCGGCTGAAAACATTTTTCAAGATTGCGCTTGAAGCGCCACCTGGATCTGTCGGCATTTTGTGATTTTATGCTGAATAAGTGATCCTAAACATCATAAAAAAATAAAATTGAATTGGAAATTTCGTGCAATGTTAAATTCTATTTTTACTGTACTATTTCGTGGTCCTTCACTGCTGGCCGTATGAGGACGCTCAAGGTCGCTCAGCGAGCTATGGAGAGGGCTATGCTCGGAGTTTCTCTGCGTGATAGACTCAGAAATGAGGATATCCGCAGTAAAACCAGAGTGACCGACATAGCCCAACGGATTAGTAAGCTGAAGTGGCAATGGGCCGGCCATATAGCTCGAAGAACCGATAACCGATGGGGAAGAAAGGTTCTTGAGTGGCAGCCTCGTACCGGTAGGCGTAGTGTAGGGCGACCCCCCACTAGATGGATTGACGACCTGGTAAGATATGCAGGAAGTCGATGGATGCAGGTGGCTCAGGACCGTGCTTTGTGGCATTACTTGGGGGAGGCCTATGTTCAGCAGTGGACTTGTGAAGTGCTGTAATGATGATGATGATGATGATGATTTCATTAAACATTTTATTTGTCAACAACGTCTTACAATCGTCGTTTCTCTAACGCTCACGTGACCTTCATACAAATAATTCGATATTTTAATTGTTAATAATACATATTTATTTTTGGATAAGAACATGGTAATGACTGTAAGTTATATTTACCTTCATTTAAAAAATTGTCTTTGGCCAAACCTACTATACTCTTTGGCTTGACCATACGTCTGACTAATAGGTCCATAGACTGACGGATCACGAGTGGTTAAAATAGTTTTAAGTTCAACCTAATTACAACCATCGCGTCTAGTAAGAAAGTCACAAATCTTACGATCATTAGTCACAAAAAAAGAACAAAGCTATAGAATACTCCTATCACTTGGAAATGAAAAGACATAAATTAAATAAACTTTGGTATGAAATCATCCTTAACATGTAACGAATAAAGTTCTTTTTCCCGTTATTGCCTTGCGAGCTACGTCATTTTGTTATGTTTCTGTTTTCTTCTTCGAATTTGGTCCAGGAAGTATTCAGTCGCGTTGAACAAATTAAATTAAGTTATAATATGATCATAAGTTTAACTAAATTTATTTTTATGTTTTGGGCATTTATGATTGTTGGTGTACATACTTTCCACACTAGCCATTAAATATAATATATGTATATTGATAGCATTTAATTAACTAATTCAATATATATCTATTTTAGTTTTTGTATGTATATATGTTCGTAGTATGTATGTATCTATGTATGGTATATATATATATATATATATATATATATATATATATATATATATATATATATATATATATGTGTATTCTTTTTATCACACCAATTTGCCCTACGCCTGTCATCTTCATGTAATCCTGTCCATTTATTGGTTGTCTGGAAGAAATTGCTGTCAGCAATAAGATCGCCCATTGCATACTTTTGTAGAGCCATGCTGCAATTATATTAGTAGTATAGTTGTAGCACTAATGGGTCGGCTCGACCGAGGAAGAAAGCTAGGAAAGCTAAAAAAAATCTAAGTATCTATTGGAATTACACAAACAAAGACAAAAGTAGCAATTACCATTATTTAAAGTTTTCGTAACGAATTATTAAAAATTATTACAATACAAATCTACTTCATGCGTCCATGTTCTGTTTCACAAATTTTTGCGCGTTTATTGGTCAACATTGGCAAAACATTTTTTCATATTTTTTGTAGGAGTGGTTTTGATCGGTAATTTTGTTTAAAATATGATATTATTTGTTAGTTTAGAGCTTTAAATATAACATATTATACATGTAATTACCGAAAGTAAGACACTCTGGCCGTTAAATTACTTTTTCGGGCATTATTCTTGCAACTTTTAAATACACATTGCGGCATTGTGAAGCGTGTTTACAATGGCTGTGTTTCAAGTGAACTAAACGAAACAAGAGCTCACGTCTCATGTGCGCTGTTATTTACTTAGATGGATGCGCCGACCCGACACCTAGTTGGTATTGTTGATCGAAGTCTAGATTGCTTAGAGTAACTTCCAAAAGTCTTTACTATTCTCGAATTGCCGCTGCTTGTCGAACGGCGTTAGCATTTTTGTTACCCCAACGCGCACTGATTTTTCTCTTATTGAAATGCTCGTGCTAATTTCTGAAACCCGTTCTTTGGTAATCTGTAACTCTTCAGCTAACTGTCATAATTTTATTATTCGGCCGGCTAGTACGTATTTTTTGACTTTTCGAACACGTCACTACAGGCACAAATTCCTGAAGATCTGACGGCATTTATTCGGAAATGCCGTTCGGCGTTTTTCCTTTATTTACGAAGTACTTTCAAATCGATTTACAAATAGATTGACACATGATGAGGTTTGTCTTCGTTGAAAGAATGTTATATTTATACCTTCAAACGAGCAATTCTTATATATATCTTGTAAATCATGTTGCGTCCTACATGGCAACTTTTACCGATGATACTGCGTCCGACTGACTTGATGCATCCGGTATACGGACGCAAGATTAACCAGCCCTCATTTTTGGTCCATAGATGACATTTCATATTAGAATGTATGGGCAAAAAATTGGCATGGACTCTATTTCATCACTAAAATGTATTTTAGCGTATTTCGTAGTTCAGCCGTTTGCCGCGCGGAAATTGGAGGGCTCTATCCATGTGTGTATATTTTGAACGTATATTGAGCGTTTAATTTACCGATTTTATTGCGTCCGATTGAATATCGATAATGTTTTTATCAATTCTCCACGACGATGATCTTGCGTCTAGTATTTTACTTAAATTGGGACACAGTGCGACTCCTGCGGGACGTTCGGGGCGCGCGGGTAAGAGGGAGGGAGGGACGTGCGTGCAACGGCCGCATGACAGATTGATACTGATACTTGTTCAAATTATACTCCACCGAGACAAGATGTGAATATAAGTATTAAGTACGTTTCTAGGGTAGGCGGAAAAAAGTACATTGACCTTTGACGATATAATCGGAGTTGGCAATCTTTTTTGTTTAGGTTCATTTTTTTATCCTTTTATCATTACATACATCATCAGAAAGAAAGTTAAGGGTGCCGAGTGCGAAGTTCTTTACCGGCCTTATGTCTATTATTATATTGTAAAGAAATTAGATTATCCTGTACCTAAATTAATTTAAAAGCAAATTCATATTAATTTAAATTTATAATTTATAAATCATAATCACAATTTTCATTATTACGTTAATAGTAGGTATGTACTTTAATAAGTAGGTAGGTAGGTAGTTGTATAAAACGTAACAACTTCTTGGCGGTCAGGTAAAAAGACGAACTTTTAATCCTAAGCATTCTTAAGCAGCCAACCTTGAAGCATGCATAAAACTTCTCATTATAGATTGTCAGAGACACTTGACAAACTATTCATCTGTATCTATTTCAGAATCAGTTTATGATGATGAAGACGTTGAAGAGTCCGTCACATTGATTATAACCTAAAATATTGGCAGTCTTCTTTTTTATATCGGTTTTGGATGGATATACAATATAATGTATAACGATATAAGACGTCACTAGACCACGTTTCTTTTATATATTTATAGATGTTTACAATCACAATTTTTTCGGTTTTCGAAATATGCGATTTCCGATTCCGATTGCACTTTCCGATTCTTTCGTGGCGACGTAGTCTTTATGAGATTTTTATGTCGATGGATCCGATTTCCTACTAGTGATAATATACAAAACGTCACAAAACAATAACAAAACTTTAATACAAAACGTATACAACAACAAAACAACAACAACGCAAACAACAAACTTATACAACTAACAAAACAAACTTAATAAAAATTAAAACAACTACTATAACCGAAAATTTTAAATCTCAAAATATCAACACGCAAGCGCACCCCAAAGCAGAATGAGGAATGAGTTCTGGTCCATCCGCTTTCTCAAATAAGTACGGCGTGAGACCTATCGCAAATCGCGTCGAAACAGGTTTATTATCTCTGAATCGTTATGCGCTAAGCGTGTCTCATGGTACGGGCTAGGGTGAAGGAAGCGGTCCTTCACCCTACCCCGTACCATGCGACACGCTTAGCGCATAACGATACGTAATCTATAAAGAAATGTATGGAAGCAATAACTGTCGTTTTGTTTCGATGCTAACATAATACTTGAGGTCAATGTACTTTTTTCCGCCTGCCCTAGAAACGTACTACGTTATAAAAATAACTATTGTCCCTTTAGCAAATGACTTGAAAATTCTAAAAGAATAGTTAAATAAAAATTCTTTGGAGGTTTCTATACAAATTAAAGAAGGCATCAAAAATATTGCAACATACACGCAACTATTAGAATCTGTGTATTGTAGGATTTTACTATTGAACAGACGCAAGTCTGGCGAACTTCAAAGAATCACACTGCACGACTATTTACAAAGTGATAATAATGCATCTGATAAGTATAATGAATTTGTTCTTCAGAGGCTTACTGCATGTGAAAGGATTCTGGTTAAGAAATTTAAGAGAGTTTTTATTAGAGGCAAACGTGGTCGTGGAGTACCCGTTTTGTTTAATCAAGAAGTTCAAGTGGACATAAAACCATTATTGTCAATAAGACACCTGTTTTTTTTTCTTCAAAACCAAATATTTTTTATTTGGTAATCCATGTTATGAAAACACTATATATCGCTACAAAGTTCTAGAAAGGCATGCAAGGTTATTTGGAGCAAAAAACCCAAAAGCAATCTCGTCTACAAGGCTCAGAAAATACCTGGCTACGTTGTCACAAATATTTAGCATGTCTAAAAATGACATGAACAATGAAGTGCACAAAAAATGTTATAAATTGCCTGATGAAGTATACCAAACTGCTAACATATCGAAACTTCTTATTGTTATAGAAGATTAGGTTAGATTAGATTAAGGTAAAGCAGACGCTTTCAAAGGAAAGACTCTCGAAGAGATCGATTTAGATATGAATGAAGAGCTAGATGAAGAGGTTCTTGATAATGATCAAATACTCGATTATGATTGTAAGCTAATCGAAACTGTCAACTCTGATTGCATTCAACAAATGCGTAGTCAAAACAATTTATCTCGGGCTGGACCATCCACACATCCACAGGTATTAAATACCAAAAATAAAATAAAAACTGGAAAGAAAAGAACATTAGTAACTTCGACGGAAAAATTTTTCAAACTACACATTAAAAATAAACAACTACCTCAAAACATGAATGTGAAATATTAAAAGAACAACACGGAGATTTGCTGGAAAACAAAGACTGGCTTAAAATTAAAGTTATTGTGCAAAATATTTACTTTCAAAAATTAACGAATTATTAACAATCTTTTTTATTGTTTTTCAAACGATTTCCATATAATTTAAGTATCTTTCAAGTTCCTCAATACATACCAATGATCAATAATTCAAATATTGTATAATGTCAGTGATTTAGTTTGCTAATATCCTATATTTGGAATATTATTATTTTATTTCTATTACTTAATTTTTTCTGAAAATTACAATGATATATCATAATTTAAAAAAAGAAGATTATCATTGAGATATAATTGATTTACAATTTAACATTTACTTAAAAGAAAAACATAAGCTTACCTAACAATTACCTTACCACATACATTTACTACACAAATCATCTGCCCGTGGCATTAACTTACCTAACAACCTCAACTTGTGTATTTGAATTATTATGGTGCAATAAAGTTTAAATAAATAAATAGAGGAAAAATTCCTTATAGTCAATTGCGGTTAAAGAAGTAGCTTTAGTTGCTTAAAACTAAAAGGCTTCTATCGTGTCTGAGTATTTTCGACTGTCTAAATATTTTCTACTAAGGTCAGATCCTTTGTACCCCTAAAGAAATTAATTGAGAATTTCGCTTATCACTATTGATATTATAAAAACACGAAATAAATATAATTGCCGCCACGAGTCGTGAGCACACTTTTTATTGGTCGATATGACGTTGATCACGCTAACGCTCAACGTGATTGGTTCGACAGCCGATTCTCGTCGTCTATTGGGTTCGCACGTATCATTCGACTACCGTACACTCTAGAGCAATTTTAGTGATAACTTTTTAATCAGTTTATTTTTGTTAATTGTAGTTTTACCTCGTTGTTAATTGTTGTTTGTGTATTTCTTGTTTTAACTGTTTTTGATATTTCTTGTTGTTAATTATTTTTTTTTGTTATAATTTGAGCATTCGGATTTTGGTCTAAATATGCAGAGAAGAAAGAATTCGGTGTTAAATAGACAATCGCGACAAATGGTCTTTTCAATGTTTTGTTACATCAAATAATTAGGTGTTGCGAAAAATATGATAGACGTTTATAAACAGACTGCTGAGGCGACTAATGTCTACGTAGCTACTGTACGGCGTATAGTTTCAAAATTCTGAGTCGTTAAAGGAGTTAACGACTCAGAATTTCGAAAAAAAGTCAGCGAAAATATTCAATTATGAATTGAAATAACCACAGTACCTAATAATTTTGGCCGACAGTGTACCTACGCTGGCTCAACCCCCACCATAGTTCATCTGTGCTCACCTTTCGTGTCGGCAACTATACTAACATAAAAATTGTATCTACTGATATATCAGAAACAATATAATCGCTGATATAGCTGGAAGCCGGTTGACTAGTATGATGAATACAAAATGTAAAAACTGTATACGGAATCACAATCTTTTCCAATATTGATGGATGTAACTTTATCATCGTGATCTGTGTAACATATATAGGGAATTATACAGAATCAGTTTAAGCGTAAGTTTCGATGGAGGTAGGAACATTTATGCAGTGTATAGATGGTATACAGGGATATTCAGGGTGCTGGATAATTTTGGTGGTGAACTGACGTACTAAGTTACCGGGAATTATTTAAAAGTGAATATTAACATATCATGTTTAATTGAAATTCCACGTCGACTAATGTAATCATACTGATTAAAACTTCGTAAATACCCATTAAAAACATTTAAAATCTTGCCGCATACAGTGGACGCGGCAGGGTGGTAGTCTGTAAAGACGCAAGAAGTCTTCGTCGATTTAAATATATATATATATATATATATATATATATATATATATATATATATAAATGTCTTTTTGTCCGTGTTTTTAGGCAATGAAAAACTGCTAAAATATCGTTAGAATAAGAAGGTAAATTTTGACAGTTTATTAATCAGTACCCGGTTGACCGAGCTTTGCTCGGTATTTTTCGCTCGATTTTTTTAATTCGTGTGTTTTGGAAATTATATTTAGATACAAATTACATAATGATGAATTATAAATAATATTTTTTGATCTTAGCGACATAACAGAAAAAACTGAACTGGTTATTTGAATAAAAAATCATGAGTGCAATTATTTTTATTTAAATTTTCGTGTTTTTAAAAAATACTAAAAAAAGGGCTCGAAAAAAATATATTTTCTCAAAAAAGAAAGAAACTTGAAAAAAAAAAATAAAAAAGTCGGTCGGTCGGTCTGGGCTCGAACCGGGGTTTTACGATTTTGTGACCGCCCATTATACCAATAAGCTATTTATAATCATTACCAAACTGTCAAAATTTACCTTCTTATTCTAACTATATTGTAGCAGTTTTTAATTGCCTAAAAACACGGACAAAAAGACATTTTCTAAAAATAAATCTTAGCTAGATCGATTTATTATCCCCGAAACTCCCTGGACACTAAATTTTATGAAAATCGTTGGAGCCGTTTCCGAGACCGATTATATATATATATACATATATACAAGAATTGCTCGTTTAATAGTATAGGATATATTAATCATTATAAATAGCTTAATTAGTACATTGGGCGATCACAGAATCGTAATACCCCGGTTCGAGCGCAGACCGACCGAACGACATTTTTTAATTTGTTTTCAAGTTCCTTTCTTTTTTGAGAAAATCTATTTTTTCGAGCCCTTTTTTAAAAACACGAAAATTGAAATTAAACTAATTGCACTTATGATTTTTTATTCAAATAACCAGTTCAGTTTTTTTCTATAATGTCGCTAAGATCAAAAAATATTATTTGTATTTCATCAGTATGTAATTTGTATCTAAATATAATTTCCAAAACACACGAATAAAAAAAACCGAGCGAAAAATACCGAGCAAAGCTCGGTCAACCAGGTACTGTTTGTTATATTTATACTACCAAAGAGTGTCGCAATTAGTGCTAACACAAATGAGATGATGAGTCATTGCTAACTAGTCTTTGTAATAAAAAGATACGGCTAAGCTTTCCATTGACGTCCGTCGAGTTGGGGGTTGATATTTTTTTTACAGAAAGGTTACATTAATATAAGCACATACGTAAAGTTTCAACATGCGGAAAAGCGTACTTTTTGAGAAAAAATTATTGAAAATCAATTATTTTTGCAATATTTATGTCAATCCCTATCTCAGATTATATGATATTTTTTTTACAGAAAGGTTACACTATTGTAAACACACACGCAAAATTTCAACATGCGGAAACGCGTACTTTTTGAGAAAAAAATTATTGAAAGTCAATTATTTTTATAATATTTACGTCAACCCTTACCACACGTTATATCGAATTCTCGCCATTGAATGTTCGTTTTCCGTAGAGTTAAGTTGTTACGTTCGGTATCATTTTATTGTACATTTTACGTAAATAATTATAACATATATATATATATATATATATATATATATATATATATATATATATATAACAGTTTATATTTAAATTACAAAATTATTATCATTATGAGCTATTAAAATTAAAATGTGTAGTGTTTACCGTTTTTTGCCGGCTTGTGGGACGTAACGTAAAACTGATGTTTTCTAAGAATTAATTAAAGCAATATGTGTATAAAATTGTATAAAACATGTGTATAAAACAGTGCCCACCTATTAGGACAGATAATAAATAAAATAGGTTAGGTTCAACTTATGTCAAGGAACTGAATGAATAGACCCCGACTCCACGTGGTACGAGTCTGTCCTACCCCTAGAGTGGTTTCATAGAGCCGGAGGCGCGTAGGGAGAGCAGCCTCCGCCTGCTGTAAATGTGTCTCGCCTCCGCAGCTTCGGCTTGTTGGTCGCCTTCGGCGACCAGCCTCAGCCGCTCCGGCTCGTCCGATGCCTACGATTTGTTACGCAAAGGCGGAGAGGCTGCTCTTCCCGCAGCGCCGGAGACGTTGCAGTCTCAAAATAGATACAGAAATCCCTCTGAATGAGTCCCTCTATTTATTTTTGGTGAAGGGGTTCCCCCTTCCCCCCCAAGAGGTCCCCATGGTTTTTTACACTTAATAATTATCCATAAAAAATAATATTTCCTCAGAATTAAAATTCAAAAAACTCAAGAAGGGGGGGGGGCTCCGCAACTTTTCCTTTTAAGGGGGAGTAGTGCATCTCCCCCCGCCCTCCCACCCCCCCCCCCCCTACCACCTCCAATTCGACGGACGTCAATGGAAAGTCGTACCAACGGTACTCTGTACCTGCTTCCACGCGCCCCGAACTGCCCCACAAGTTTTGTTCGTGGTATATGTTCTACAATTTGTTCTATAATTGCATTTAACAATTATTGCGAAGTTGGTTGGGATTTTACTCGGGATAAGTTGTGTTCAGACGATAAATATATTGAATTTTTAGGAGGGATTAACTTAAATACGAATTGCCAATATCTGGTTGCATAAAATCATTATTGTTCATTTTACAGAAACATCACTACAGAGAGTTGGACCCAGAAGTTCGTGAGAGCCTGGGCAAACTGCCAGAGGGTTTCGTCACATATTGGCTACGTCGGTTCCCGCTGCTCCTGCCACACGTCTGGCTGCAAATGCAACAATTCAGACAAGAAGATATCTTGCACACATATTACCCTCATTCTTTCACATTTAATAGAGAGGATGTTTTAGAATTAAACGACGATTATGACTATGTAGAAGAAATACCTCTAGAATATTGTGACCCAGAGAAAAACGAATTGTTCCTAAAGAGCAAAGTTTACGTTGAAGACAAAAAAGAACCTGAAAGATATTACAGGTATAAGAAAGATGGCTCTCCTAGGAAGATAACCGATTGGAGAAGTGAGCAAGCTTCAGGATTAAGGTTACGACAAGACGACATCAGAATGAGAGACAGGCATTACAAGAAGAGAGAGAAGAAGAAGGAAGAGATTCCTGTATGGTGTTTACCCCCACAGTAGATAGGCACAAATCTGACATAGTTATATTTAATATGTTGTTGTTATTTGGAGTATTCTAACAAAGAATTTAATATTACTAAGTTATTAGTGTTTAGTGAGAGTACACAGAGTATAACTTTTTCACAGAAGTAAACTATTTATTAGTACACAAGTATCTATTGTAAATAAATATTATTAAGTTTAGATTGAATGTGAGATGCATTTGTGCCAAGGTTATGAACAGTAAATGTACAATGTTAACGGTAATCAGTTTTCATAAGATATGTGAGACTTAATGGGTTTATAATCCATGTAAATAGTCTTATAGTATATTCTATAACCATAGCGCTGGTTACTAAGGGTATGTGAGTGGTATTTTTCGATATCCAATGCAACGAGACAGAATGATGCAACATAAAGTCTCGCAAAGGCAGTGGGTGGCAAAAATAATGCAGCAAAAGTATACACGCTGGCATTATACAAAGGGCGTGGCTTGCCTCTTCGATGAAGTAGGAGGGTACTGAGAAACGAGTATGTTGCCCTGGTACACAAACGGCTTCTTTAGTTTTTTTTTGAAAGAATTTTGTAAGAATTGCAACATAAGTGTCTCGTTGCACTAAAATACGTTTGCGGGGCTATATTATTACAATGCGTGAATTCTGTTTCAAAGAACGCAGCGGGGTCACCGTACTTATTAGAGGAATTAGTCTTATTGTGTTTTTTTTTATAAATAACTTATTTATTTATTATTAAAAAATGTTTATGTACATTTTTTTAAATTACGTCGTAATGCCACGTTTACATTAGTGAAGTATTTAGCGAATTTGATAAGTAAAGTTGGCGAGGACAGCAGTGTTAACCGATCGGACCATGACGAGTCAATTTGGCTGGCAAGAAAAGATTGATTTTATATGTCTAAAAGAGGTGATTGATCTTATGTTTTAATTGTCTTTATCTCTTTAAAAAATATAAATTGCACGAAGTTAAACATTCAGACACAGAAAAAGTATTAGTAGGCCATACAAATACTTGTTCTCTTACACAGCAATTCATTGCTGTTTTAGATTATAGGATTCTCAATCGATATATATTATGTACATATAATTTTGCTCTCACTTCCATGAAAGACATAATATTGGCTAAATTATTTTTAGAGTAGCCAAAAATAAGCAGATGAACTTTATACAGCAACCAGTTGAATGATTCTTTTATCATTGTCATTAAATTACGATATTATTTACGATATTCAATTGCAAGTTATTCGGGTATTAAATCACTAGCAACTAAGGGGTAGGCCATTTAAGATTTGGAATTTGAATCGGCTATAAAAAAGAACTAATGAATATTTTGTCAGCTATGAGTTTATTAGAAAGATTAAACATTTCCATTTATCGATGGAAGACAACATTATTTAAATGACTGCCACGGCAAGCCTTACTAAAGTCAAAAATTGCGTAGCGCCCGCGACGATTAAAACCGCATAGATATTGTCAGAATCTTAAAATATTTAAAAAAAATTGTTGATTTGTGTAATCAAAATAATGAGCAAGTAAATTATGAATATTTATGTTATGAATATATTTGAGTGATTCCCAAGCATATAGATTAAGTAATTTCGTTGTAATTTCAACTATAGTGATTTTTAGAGGTGTTTTCGCAAATAACTATGATCGAGTCAAAATTATACAATCGTGTTTTGAACAAGCAAATTCAAGATAAAGACATGAATTTACCTATATCAAAATTCCACTTTCGTTAGTGGTGTCACCGTCCTATACTATTTGATGAAAGAGGTGCATTTTTTCGCGGTGTCGCCTTAAGGAAGAAATGACAAAGCTGGCTGTAGTGTAGTTACTGTCCTGATGCTCGCCACTGGCGACTTATTATTATTATTATATTTTTAATTGCCTTCATAAAATCGATATCTTAGTCAATTGTAAACCGATTTTAATGACAATTTATTTGTTAAACAAGTTATACTTCAGGAGTTGCTGCTTGATACCATGAGCTTGTGATATTCCTTAAGCCATTCAAAAGTGTAAAAAATAAAGTTATAATTAAAGGTAAATGCCAACTTAAAATGCACGTTGATATTGCGATGGAACCTTATCACAATAACAGCTGTGTAACGTTGCCCACCGCAAAAAATTACAGACAACAAACAAAGTTAATCTTCTTTTCGTGTGAGCTATATGGCTTTGGAAGTCGGGACTTTTTTTCTATTATACACCACCATTGTGGAAATTATTTTACTCTTTTCAGTTCTTTCAAGTCGGCTTTTACTATTAATTATTTTAATACATTGTGCACTTTAGTTGTTTTACAATTTACATATATATCAAAATGTTTAAAGATATTTCTAATTCTAAGTATAGTTTAAGACAGTTAAGTGATGTAGTTGGAATTTGTAGTTGGGACCAAAATAAACTTAAAATTCATAATTAACATAAGGGCTTCTTGTAAATATTTCTTTGTATATATCTGTCATTCAATGTATTTATTGGCTTTGGTTTACTTACAAATATGTATCCATTTATTTTAATAACCTCTGTCGTGCCAAAATAACATAATTCATTGCAATTTATTTGCTCACTATAAGAGGCTCTCTATTCTTTCACATTTATAGTCCCGTAGTACAGCAATTTGACACAACCGGGTTATTTACTAACAAATTATATCTATTGCTTGGTTATCTGAAATAAATTAATGTTAATTTTGGGATATAAATGTATTTTTTATCTGGTTGGGTTGCATATATAAAATAAAATGATAAATGTATTAAATATAGTAAAAAAATAAAAGCGAATCAATAAATATAAACCCAACCAGATGGAAGCCTATGCCAATGAAATATGTCATTTAATCTTATATATATACATACATACAGTGTTTTTATGTAATGGATTTCAGTTGCTAGTTATCATGAATTCTATTCCATGCTTGAAAAACTTGTGTATCAAAAAGCACTAACATTATCAGATACCAATTGTTGTTGTGTATCTAGCTTCTAAGTTACCGGGGTTAGTTGTTATCGAAAATATCTTTGCATAGCATTGAACTTGAAAACGGGCAAGTGATGGGTTTTTACCTTAGAAGGATTTGAATAGAATATTTTCTGCGAAGTGTTCAAAAAACTCAATAAAATATTTGTTCCCAGATATTCTAAGTATAATCATTATTTTAACAAACATCCAGTAGAACCCCCTCAAGAAGCAGGTGCAGCTACCGTTAAATTTTAATGCTGGATACTGTTGAACGTTAACAGTAGCTGCAGTACAATTTGTTTTTCTACATGGAACATTCTACAATAGCAAACAGTTATAATATTAGATCTTTACCTATGAAATTGCAGTTTTTTATGAAAAAGTTAACGTAATTTTTTTTCAACATATTTTTATTTCTATTAATCAAAGTAATCACCCTTGAAATCGGTGTATCTTTGCTAACGCAGTGGCCTTGAAGAAACCAGCTGGATGGAAGGTAAAAAACTCGGGTATTGAATTTTTTCCCGGGCAAATTCCGTCCAAATTATGGATAAAGAGAAGTCTGTAGGCGCCAAATCTGGTGAGTAGGGCGGTTGACGAAGAGCTTCCGACCTCAGCTCTTGTAACTTGGAGACTGTGTTGTACTACTACTATTATTACACTTAAAAAGTTAAAGTTATTCTAAAACTCTGAACACTATCAGGCACACCGTAGTAATATTCGCCAACGTCATTCCACGGCGCAACGTAGATCAGTTTATTTAGGGTGAGTTCCAAAATAGAACCCAGTACACTGACGAATGCAAATGACGTCATTAATTGACGCCATATTGTACTGGCGTGCCGCCGCCAAATTGTGTCATATTAAAACAATTTTTAACTGTGTGTACGCTGAATGAAGCAACCCAGAATTTGTTTTATTTATTCAAATACAAAAAATGGCAGAGCTAAACTAAGAGAGAGAAACAGTATCAGTGCGATGAAGAAAATGAGAAATGATATTTATTCGTCGTTACTGAGGAAGAGTGGTCAAGAGCATGTATGATGTCATATATTGGCCAATTTTTTGAAACGTATCAACAGTATGGCGTCGATTTATGACGTCATTTGCATTGGCCAGTATACTGAGTTCTATTTCGGCAACTACGGTAACTGATATATTACGAGTCTTTAGAAAGATCTCTTTATAAGTCATGTCGACAACTTTTTGGTTGATATTATGAAAGCAAGTTATCGACAATTGCTTGTTTTTCGGCATTTGTTTATAGGGACCTATTTATAGGGCCTATGTATTCTCCTAGAATATAGTTTTAGAATTCACTTATATATAATATTTCGTTAGAGTACAGTTTCCCCCAAGCACATTATAATTTTAGAATTCTACCTTGATATTTCTATGACTATCCAGTCATGGAATATCAGGGTTGATAGTAGAATAGCTAGCAGTAGTTGGCAATTTTTTTAACTAAAATCATTAAAAATATTTGAGGAAGATGTCCTGTTTAGCAAGGATATATATATATATATATATATATATATGTATATATATATATATATATATATATATATATATATATATATTATCATCTCCTGCGTGAATAAGTTGGTTTTATTTTTAAATATGAGACAGCTTTTTTAGATTTAAAGTATATTGCTTTTATAACGCTTTAAAAAGTTCCTATAGTTAAATAATAACTTCAACTTCTTTTTGAAAATCAATCATCTAAATTTCATAAAACTTATTTTTACCTTTGATATATAATAATTACCAGGCATGCATTATTAGCTTTTGTACGTAAGCATAGAATAATAAAAATGTACAAAAACCTAGTAAGCACAAGTACTGTGAGGCAATTTGAAGTAAGTAAATTGATCATTTAGTCTTTATTTCTTTGTTATCGTACTAATAACAAATAAGAAGTTTTACACCTATGCTGAGGCAAAGGGAAACGTTATATTTAAAAAATAAACGTTATGTTATATAATTTACTTACTTTCGTTTTCGTTCGTGTAGATACCAGTTTTTGCTGTAGTGTGTGTCGAATTATGTGTTTGTATCGCTTATGCCTACAATTATTGATAATAGAACACAATTGATTTAGGCTGTGTTCCGAAATGTTCCCAGTATATTGACGAATGGAAATGACGTCATTAATTGACGCCATATTGTTCTGGCGTGCCGCTGCCATATTGTGTCGGATATCCCGCCATTTAAAACAATTTTTAATTGTATGTACGCTGAATGAAGCATGCCAGAATTTGTTTTTATTTATTCAAATACAAAAATTTTAGAATTATTGCTATTATCTCCATTCTTCTTCTTTCTACTCGCCAATGTTTTCAAACGAATCACCTGTATGGCATCGATGTATGAAGTCATTTGCATTGGCCAGTATACTGGGTTCTATTTCGAAACACAGCCTTAGACTGCCCCACTTTTGAGTAAGTCAGTTTGATATAAGTACTCGTTCTGTGCTTTATAATTTTAGGGTAAAAAGTTCAATGATAATTGTAGCAATTATCATTATACTTTTTTATAATAATGTGACAGTTTCATGTTATTACAATTTGTGACGTAATTTTAGTTTTAATGACTATACGCAATATTTCATGTTTTTTAAAATTGGTTTGAATCGTTGTGCACTGCATTATATTATTGTAAGGGTCAATTTTACAATCTTTAGATAAAATTTATTCGTAGGATAAAATTCAACATAAAACAAAATTAAAAATGACAGTTGTGTGAGTAAAATAGTTCAATTATTTCACTTTTATGTTCAGTCGCGTTATAATTTATTTAATGGATAACTTTTATTGACGATTGCAAAATCGTCAATAAAAGTTATCCATTAAATAAATTTTATTTTCAATTGTTAGTAAGTGATTATTGTTAACTTTAATGTACTTATTAAATATGAATAGTCTAGACAAGATATTGGCTGATTACATGTTATTATGTTAAGTTAAAGAAGTCCATTTAGAAAGTAAATCAGCGGCGGATTTACAGTTTTGGCCACCCTAGGCTGTGTAGTATAAGCCGTGTAGTATATTTCATAAGTGCTTGCTGTGAATAAACAAGATACAATACAATTATATACCGCCACTGTACATAATATGTAAATAAAAATATGTCCACGAGCGGGATTCGAACTCGCGACCTGCGACGTACCGTATCGCTGCTCTTGAGCTATCGCGGTTTGATCCCAAATAAATAGAATGAGAGGACAAATTTCGAAGCGAGCTGTCTATCGAGCTGTCGTCGCAAACAAGAAAATGATTTTTGTCCTGAACAGTTACTGGGGGGAGTACAAACATCCATACGGAGAGCGATATCCACATTTGGGTAAATGGTTTCAAGACCTTCAGTTCGTAGCAACCCTAACAAACTGCCAGCACTCTTCCGATCCTCATTTTTTAAACTACAGTGCGTACGAAAATGGAGACATTCTTCTGAAAAATTTTCTTCTATGTCCGTAGAATAAACCCTTTGTAATGCTTTGGCTTTTTCTTCGACTTCTGAGGTGCTTAGTTTCGTCAGGTTAGTAATAAAATAAAATTTATTATAAAGTTCCTTACAAGCGTCCCGTCGTTTTTGGAGTTCGTTTGTTAATGTATCAATTATCAGTTATTACCAAAAAAGTAGTAATTCTGAGGCTATCTCGGCCATTCATTAGTTGCGACACTTCACCTGTATTAGTCTCACCAGGAAGTAGCTTACGGTTTCGATTGCGTTGAAAGTCATTTTCATATTCCTGTACAAAAGATAGGTTTTTGGCCCTATTTTCGAATTCATCGAAATTATTACGTGTTTCGCTAATAAATTGTATTAGAACGTCATACAGTTCTATGACAATGGTAACATCAATTTCCACACTCTGGAGTTTCTTACTTGTGAAGTTCATGAGATATCCAGTAGATACCCTCAAAATACTGCCATGAAGGCCATTTCAAGATGTTCCCTTTTCATACGAATACCTCTCGCTTCGCAAATAACGGCTCTTTTCTGTCGTGTGTCATTTTCAATGGAGATCAATTTCAATGGATTTCATTCCACGATTTGCGTAAGCTTTTGCACGCATCTGCACGAGCTGACCAACGAGTCGCTGATAGACTTGACGGTAAAATGGGCTTGAAGGAGTTCCCAACGCCGAGTTGATGCCGAGAAGAAATTGTATGTAATTGTATAACCCTTGCAGTAGACAAAAGAACGAGCAAGCTTCTTGGTTACTTTCAGCTGCAGATTCATCTAACAAATTAAGCGAGTGTGCTGAGCAAGGAACATATTCGGCTAGAGGAGACATTTCTTTTATTTTAGCCTGTAGGCCGTTGTATATGCCTGCCATGTTGGCTGCTTTGTCATAAGATTGCCCTCGGCAGTTTGAAATATCGATTCCTAATTCAGATAAAATTGAGGTAACAGCGTTCCCGGAATACTTTTTCGCCATTTAGAAGCTGACGTTCGAATAAGTGTTTGGACAAGTGACGTGCTTTATCTTTGTCAATCTGCTCACTCTTGGGAAAATCGTTTTTGGATTGGCTCCGTTCTCGTCGATTCGAAATTCGATTTCGAAATCGTCGATTGTTCATTTGGCTTTGGCTGGATCATCGCTAATTTTGCACAGCCCCTGGTCCGGATTATGTTGCACTCTTGGTACTAGTGGGACTTCTTCAGCTTTTTCTTTTGAACCACTTGCCAAAACTACCAAAGTACTTGTTCTTGAAGATACTGAAGCACTATGAGTTGACGTAGCACCATTACATATACTTTTCTCTTGATCTTAAGTGTCTATAGGTTTTCCAAAGAAATCGTCTAATTTTCGACATTTTTTTTAATCACATCACTTTGCTTATTTTCTTTTCCTTTAGCCCACTTGAGATACTCTGCCCCGCTTAACCTTTTCTTTCGATCCATCATATTACACTTTACGTGAGGCTCTGCTCAATAATATTCACGCTGTGTTCAAATGGTCTATTTTTCACCACACATGACCGCCCCTAATAGCTAGCCTGCCTAAGCCCGGGCCCACTAGGCCTTAAGGTAAATCTGCTACTGAAGTAAATCTAAATGACATTCGAGCACAGTATGACATTAAAATTTTGGTGGTACGTGCCCCTTTCACTTTTTATAGTACTTACATTGTATGTATATTAAGTACATTCCCTAAAACAATATATAATTTGAAATACAGTGATACATATTAGAGATTTTATTACATTTTTTTTAAAACCCCTAATGAATAAATTACCATGACTTAGACACAACCTATAAAGGTTAAATAAGGCGGGTTTTTACTTTATAGTATTATTTATGTTAATTAAATAAAAATACAAGATATTCTGGCATTTACAAATTTTTGTATACATTTGTGTATTGCAATGAACAAAAAATCCGATAAATATCCCAAAACTCACAGCAGATGAGGGAAGAAAACTTCTGGAATGGCAGTGTTGGCAAATTTAATGAAGGACTTCATTGGATACCCACCTGCTCATTATCTATTCTCGTTAATCTTCGTTCAGAAGAAGACTTATGGTGACGAATATTATTAATTATGTACTTATTGTAATTTTGTAACCGACATTTTTGAAATGATTATATAATTTTGAATTTACTTGTATGCTGAATGTTTTGCAAGAATAAAACAATTATAGAAACTTAAATTAAACTAATTTGAGATTTATTTCAAACAAATAAATTTTATTATAAAACTGAAATGACAAATGAATTTACAGGCCACCTGCCAGTAAGTGGCTACCACAGACAATCGACATGTGCAACCTACTTTAAACAAAAGTTGTAGATGTTTATTTTTATTTTTTAAAAACGTTACCTCCACACTAGGATTTTCTCCCGTATCGTGGGGGCAGTTTACAAACACAAATTTCACAGGGACAAACATCCAGACTCGGAACAATTAATTGTAGGCCATACAAATATTTGCTCCGTGCGGGATTCGAACCCGCGGCCCTTAGCGCTGTAACTCATTGCTAAGCCACTGCGCCATGGAGCTGTCAAAAAGCCGTGTTGCCATCATGCATCTATGAGGACTAAGATGGAATATTATAATATTGGCTCTCATTACCCCTTAGAGCCAGCACTGCCATTTTTTTGCCAGAAACGGGTAAAAGAGTGGTAGGTACTTACTCAAACGGACTTGTAGCCAGAAAAATATTAAATATACCACATATAAAAGTGAATATTTCAACGTACCTAATATTAACATTTTTAAGTTATTTAAAATATACCGACTTTAAATGTTTTAACATATTTTATTCCAGTTGGTGTACCATTTTATCACATATTATACTTGAGTTTCCAATGTTAATTAATCATACAAAATAATACTTAAAAAAGTAATTTGAATAAAATAACGATATCAGTCTTAATAGAGAGATTATGGCACAATAAATATAATATTTATGAAACTTTTTATTTTATTGCAAAAATTAAAACATTTTTATTTATTAGCAACTTATGTACAATTTAAGATAATGGTTAGTTATACATTTTTTTGCTATCCTTAATGTTTTAGTCACTATTATGTATAAATGAGTATTGCACAAAAGTAAAAGTCAATGTAAAAAAGTTATCAATGGAATGTTAAGATTTATTATTGACATAAAGATAATAATATTTAAAAGTTATTTCATTTCTCTAAATGTCATTAAATTCGTCATTGTATTCCTACTTTTACAACTATTATAACTTATAAATGTACCTTTACACTGCTTACAAACCCATGCAGACCAACACTCACATGCAGATCTGCATACAAACACAATTACAATTTACTTGAATATTTTTCTATTAAATCTATTATAGTCAAATGGACCTTCTTTTTAGCTACATCCAAAGCAGATCTCTCTGAAGCATTCAATAATGATATGTCAGGATTATATTTGATCAATTCTTTTGTGGCGCCTATATTGCCTATGTCACTAGCATTATGCAATGGTGTGCTACCAGCTACATCAATTGCATTTATATTAGCGCCATTATCCAGAAGTAATGAAATAACCTTAGTCTTATTATATACAGCAGCTAAATGTAATGGAGTTTGGCCTTTCCTATTGGCACAGTTTACATCGGCTTTGTTATGTATTAAAATTTTGCACAACTCTTCTAAACCAAAACGAGCTGCATAGTGTAAAGCTGTGAAACCATTTGTGTCTGAGAAATTTATGTCAAAGTCTGAAACATGTGATTGGGACTTTCTCTTACAAAATTGGCACTCGCAAAGAGGATGACATAGTGACTCTTTAACTGTGTTTGTGTTTACATTAAATGTGTCATAATTAATATTTAAATAAAAACAAGCCAGTTTAACATCGCCGTAAGATATAGCTTGCAATATTCTCTCAATTCTTTTTAAATTTTCTATAGTTTTTGAAGGATCATTCGCATAGTCACTATTTTTAACACTTAAATTTTCTAATTTAAGGTATTCCAAATTATCTGCTTTACAATTTAAAGTTTTTATGTCTGAACTTGTTATATGTATATATTCATACAAATTAGGTGTACAAGATTTCAGAACTTGTAAGATCTTAAGATTATGTGCACAATCGAATGCAGTTTTGTTGTGTTTATTTAGCCGAGATGGTTCAGCACCATTCTCAATAAGTAATCTAGCTATTCCTTCATATCCCCATTTGGCAGCTAAATGTAATGGTGTGTTTCCACTTTCATTGGTACAATTCACGGTTATTCTTTTTCTACTATGTTCTGCATAGTATATAAGAGCCTTGACACAATTCAAATGACCATTATTCACAGCTAAGTGCAGAGGAGTATTCTTGTCAATGTTTGGTTTATTTATATCAGCCCCTGAGTGAAGTAATAATAATAATGCATTTTGATGACCCCTTGAAGCTGCATAATGCAGAGGAATAGATTCATTTAGATCAGCGGTGTCCACATCAGCGCCCATCTCAAGTAGTATTTCTACAATGGCTGCTTTTCCATGAATACATGCTACATGTAATGGAGTGAGGCCGTGGCTATCTCGAGATGTAACAGTCGGAGAAGTCTTCAAAAGGTTCTTTGATATTTTACACCAACATTTTTTGCAATTACATAAAGGATGACAAAGTTTTTGATATATTTCAGTTTCACTGCTATCATCATCATCATCATCATTATTATTCAATGATTCCTCCAATGCAAATTTTAAAATATTTTTTTCATTTTGCTGAATACTCTTTAAATGCTTTTGATTTTTTTCTAATATTGCTTGCACCTGTTCTGTGTGGTTTGCCTTTATGAGTTCAAAAACATATTCTAGAGTTTCTTCTCTACTATTAGTTTCAGATGTTGATATAGATTCTGTCAAACTACTTTTCCTTTGTGTATTGTTTTGTAAATTTTCTTCAGTTAGGTTACTATCATAGTAGTGAGATTCTGGGTCAGGAGGCCCTGCTAAGGCACCCGATTGTATATGTTCAACAACAGCCTCTAGAGTAGTTATTAGAAAAGCACTTTCATCACTGTCTCCTTTGCCTACACAACTAAAACGAAATTCTTTTATGTATGTCAGCTGACTGTACCAGTTTGGTAGACCAGATTTAATAAGCAGAAATACAAAGACTGGTAATAAATCATCAGCAGTTAATAGAACAACATTGTCACTGTTATCTTTTTTGCTAATAGCATTAAGAGCTTGTTTTAAGCATAATATTTTTTCCAAGACAGAACTGTATGTATCAATTTTTGAAAGTATCTGCTTTGCTTTAGGTACTGCATGATATAATTCCTTTTTTATATCCAAGTCCCTTAACTGGATATCTGACATATTCCTTATTTTTTTGTTGAGGTGTGAGTCTTCATAAGCACAACTGGTACATATCGATTTGAATAATGATTCAAATAAAAGATGTTGCATGTAACTTTCCACAGCCAACTTTATATTATCCAATATATGTATAGATGCTTTTGATTTCTCACGAAGTCGTCTATTTTGTAATGTTGTTTGAAGACACAGTGTATATAGTTCACTAATTGCCTCTCTAAGAGTACTTATAGCAATAGGTAAAGGAAAGTGCTTTTTTAAAAATATCTGTACATTTTGTTCTATTTGGTCCAGAACATGACGACCCGCAGCTTGTGTCCAAAGAAGATCAATACAATCATTTATGGATAAAAGACAATCCTTCGTAACTACATTATCACTTGTAGTAGTCGAAGGTTCAAGGGCACTTTCAATGCACCATACTTTGTATTTGATAAAGTCTTCAGTGTAGAATGTTTCTTCAAAAAGTATATGACTTTGTAGAGGTAAGCCTTTGGTAACTTCTACGGTTATCACTTTATTAGTGACAGTCACTTGTTTTTCTGTTAGTGTGCTGTAATGTGTTTCTGGAAGTTCATCACTAGGAACTAAAATATGCGCACAAAAGTCTTCAACTGTAAACACACGGGTATTTAAGCTACCAACACGAGGTATGCATATTATCCAAGACTGTGTAATGCAGTGTTGAAATAAATTACTATATTCATTTTTAAGGTCTTTAAAGAAAGGATTATCTGATATTATTTCATCATAAGCACCTTCCATAATATCTGAAATTAGTTAAAATAAGGAATAAAAAATATGAAAGAAGTTGAATATAATCATACCGGCTTACGATATATTGCGTTATCTTACCATAAAATCTATAAATGAGTTTCCTATGCTAATTGCATTAAAATTGTTCACGATATAAATATTGATTTATACAAAATCAAAAGAACTTTTTCTTATTTTTTAACTTTGATGAATATCTTGTTTACAATATTATGTATTAATAGTCCAACTGCATTAAATAATCTTTATAGTTCACTTTTACCATAACAACTGAACGTAAGCAGAAAAACTAACTATGATCCTATTTTCTTTTACCGAAAGCGAAGCCCTGGATTATATCTAGATAAAACTGTCAACTGTCAGTGTCACCTTGATAGGCCATCAGCCATAGATTTGATTTTGTATTAAACTCCAAATCTATGCCATCAGCTGTTACCATAGTATTAAGTTTATACTATATCTATGGCTGTTACTGTCACCATAACGTAGACGCCTTAGGTACGTAGTACTATTATTTATTCCGTGCCTTAGGCTTAGTTTAGTTTGTTGCGGAACGGAATAGATGCAAATTTTTGTAACGAAATTGTACATAGTGAAAATTTCGACTCATTTTACTATGTGTATTTTTTTATACATAGTAAAATGAGTACCTATTATGTGAGTTGTATAACGCTCAAACTAGATATGAGCCGAAAAAGAATTGGCATGTCTTCCGAGGAATTCTCGAGGATTCCTGTAGCTACCGTCGGTGAAGTCTGTAGAATCCGCGGGAAGTGGCGCGAAGGGCATGGCGTGGAATCTAGACTAACTTTTATACAGCTCCGAGGTGACTGTTGTATAGTCCGAAGACGAAGTCGCGCGAATGCTCGAGCATTCCCGAGTCTTTCCGCTCGTCGCATCGCGGCGTAATTGACGCTTCCGTTCCATTCCATTCCACTGCAATGTAAATTGAGCCTTAGAGTAATTGCACACTTAATTAGGTACATAAGCATGCACAGAAGGCATAAAGTTAGGAAATAGACGAACGTGGTGCGATATACAATAGAAAGGCGTAGCAAATCTCACGACTTTGAAACCGATTTTGAATGACAGGTCGACACAAGTCGGCACGCAAGAAATAAGCTGCTTGGTATTTTGTAATTTTTTAGATTACTATAGTGTAAATTTTTGTAATTCATAGTTTTCTAAAATTTTCTAAAATCCTGGTAGTTGTACATTTCACAGGTAAATTCTCAAGACGTCGCGTCGTCAATAATAAGACGCGTCTATTTTTGGTTAAAATTTATGTTATAAACTGTTTAAAATATGGAATGTTTTCAATTATTTTGTTAATGTTGATATTTTGCAAAGAAAAAAGTCACGTTGTTGAAAATTCGCATGAATATGGTAAATACATTTTTAAACAAAAGATTTAACATGTACGCTAGAGATTGACTCAACTATATCAAAATTATGTCGATATTTATCTTGAATATTTATAATGAATCGATAGCCTTACTATTATTATTATTTATATTTATTCCCACACAACGGAATGAAAATAAATGCTTGGTAAGCGTTCTAAAATGTAATTTTATTTTACCTCAGGTTAAATTTTATTTTTGTAGCAAATATTTTCTTGAGAAGTATGAAAAAAAAAGAATAAAACAATTTCATTAAAAGGAGCCATTTCTACATTATTTGTACCAGTGAGTATATTGTCATGATAAGACTTCAAAAATTTAACTTCAAAAATTTTTGATAAATATAGAGATGGATTTTTATACATTATTAAATTAATATTATATTAAACCGAGCTAAGTAAACAGAATGGGTACCACATATATTCAATAAATGAAACCACATAATTGTTATCGTCTTTATTGACGATATACAAAAAATGAACGAATCAGTCCAGTAATTAGGTCAAAAAGTAGCGTTTTAAATTAGAGCTAATTTGACCTCTCTGTAGAATTAGGTCACTAGGTCAATGTTTCAATGAACTTGAATACCTGAACATTAAAAAGCGACGTTGCCACTCAGTGCAAAGTATCACAATGTAAGACTATGTTCGTCGGCAGCGATGTCTTTTGGCAGCGTCCTTCAAAAGTGTCGGCACACTTGCGCGCACACCGATGTCGTAGAGTATTATTATTTTCCCCATTTTGGAAGTTGGACGTTTCGCTTTCATTTCACCGCGAATCTTCCGGGATAGTGTATGCACATTGCTTCAAGTAATTTATTTTAAGTAAGATAAATGCAAATAGTTAAACAATTTTCTTACGGTGAAATGGACACTTATTAGCTAATTGACTTTGTGTGTGTGTGTGCAATGAGTTTCTAAGTTTATTTTTATTATTTTTAGTGTGATATTGACACTACTTGACTCTTGTGTGTACGCGTGTGTTTTTTTAACAAAATGCCAAGACAACAGCATTTTTACTGTGCGGTAGAGTATACAGACATGATTTTATTGTATGACGAATGTGGCCAAAATGATCGAAATGTGTTAAGCAGGCTTCGAGACAACTTTTTTATTCAATGTAGATTATAAACAATACTTATTGAAAGTCAATTTTATATTTACCACTGGTTCGCAAAAAAAAAACCTCTGTCCTGGGAAGAATCAGCAGGAAACCCAGCGGGACTCTTTTTTTTTCAAATAATAGCTTACAATCGTCAACTGCTCTAATGGCCCTCTTCTGTAAAATAAATATAATTTCAGTGTCAGTCGCGTGTGCCCATAGCAAAATACTATACGACATAATGCTATGGAAATAACTAAAGTAAACTATTCTAGCTGTTTCAACACTCGTAAGAGTTCTAATCTTTTTTACAGCATATGCTGAAGAACTAAGTCTGCTAGCTAGTTTTGATATATGGGGGAGCCATTGAAGCTTTGCGTCTAGTGTGATTCCAAGAAAAATGGTGGTATCAACAAGACTCAGTGCTTCCCCATTTAAAATTACATTCGTATTAACATGTTTGACATTAGGAGTGACGAATTTCATACATTTAGTTTTAGTTCCATTTAAATGCAAATTATTAACATTAAACCAAATGACTAACTTAGCTATAGCATTATTTACTTCGTCATAATTTAATAACTGTCGTTTTAATTTGAAGATTAATGAAGTATCACCAGCAAATAATACTAAAACATGGTTATCCCCTGCTATGTAAGGTAAGTCATTAATATATAAAAGAAACAGAAAGTGGCCGAGAATTGAGCCCTGAGGCACACCCATTTGTACAATCGACCCGGAAGAACTCATACTATTAATGACAACTTTTTGCGTTCTGTCACTTAAATATGAAATAATTAATTTAATAGCATCACTTCTTATATCGTGGTGTTGAAGTTTCCTGATTAATCTTTCATGGTGAACACATTCGAAGGCATTGGATAGGTAACAGTATATACCCAATACATCCTGTGAATTCTCCCATGCATTAAAGATATATTTAATAAGCTCAACACCAGCATCAGTTGTCGAGCAACCCCTTGTGAAACCGAATTGATTTTTATGAAGTAAATTAGTTACATAAAAAAATTAACATTTGATCAAGAATAATTTTTTCAAAAAATTTACTAAATGTTGGCAGTGCAGAAATAGGTCTAAAATTAGCGGGGTTCTATGTCGATAACAACAAATGAATCATCGAAGATAGATCGCGGTGCGGTATACAAAGGTGCGTCATTGTTATGATATGAGTCACTTGTTTTCCATTATTATTAATACCTGCAAATTGGTGGAATGATAATTTAGTATATATATCGAAAAGAAATTTGTTTTTGCGCATACGCTCTCTGAATTTCTTTAGTGACACAGACAGGCTACTCCTTTGTTTTGTACCAAAACGGCAGGATTTATTCAAAATAATATTTTGCCTGTTGGCACCAATATGCTGGTATATTGGTGCACGCATGTGTTGTTATTAACAATGTTTTAACATTTTTCACTGAAATGAAAATAGACCCCGAAAAGTTCATTCATCATCATCATCATTACTGTATAACAACATACAGCCCTTCACAAGTCCACTGCTGAACATAGGCCTTCCCCAAGTAATGCCACAAAGCACGGTCCTGAGCCACCTGCATCCATCGACTTCCTGCATATCTTACGAGGTCTTCACTCCATCTAGTGGGGGGTCGCCCTACACTACGCCTACCGGTACGAGGCTGTCACTCGAGAACCTTTCTTCTCCATCGGTTATCGGTTCTTCGAGCTATATGGCCGGCCCATTGCCACTTCAGCTTACTAATCCGTTGGGCTATGTCGGTCACTCTGGTTTTACTGCGGATATCCTCATTTCTGAGTCTATCACGCAGAGAAACTCCGAGCATAGCCCTCTCCATAGCTCACTGAGCGACCTTGAGCGTCCTCATACGGCCAGCAGTGAAGGACCACGTCGTGGTCCCGAAAAGTTACTAAGTGTTAATTTCTGCCGTTCTCGTGAACTTGCTGCGGCGATATGTGGTGTGCGTGTTAGAGCGTTCGACAAAATTAAAAAAGAGTGTATAAAGTGTATATAATGAAACCGTCTATCGGCCTTGTACAGTAACTGCGTTAGACAACTTTGACAAAAGTGTAATAAAAAAAATAGTGTCATCGTTTTATCGCGACGGTGATTATCCTTCCACGGCTAAAATTTTGAGTACAGCAAAAGAAAAAATTGACGAATTCCAGTGTTCTATTTCATCTATGCGTAAAATACTCATAGAACTTGGGTACAAGTACACCCAAGCTCCAGATCGTCGTAAACAGTTGATGGAAAGGACTGATATCGTTTGTGAGTGGCTACAATTCCTGAGAAAACTCAAGAACCTGAGAGATAGTGAAGACACTCGACCAAGAATTTATTCAGATGAGACTTGGGTGAACCAAAATCACAGCCATAAACGAATTTGGCTAGACAAGGATGGACAAGGCATCTTAAACACAAAAACGGGAAAGGGGGACAGACTAATTGGTAAATATTATTTCATTTTTTATGTAAGAAATACGACTTAATAATAGTTAATACAAAATATGATATTCATTTAATTACGTTGTTTCAGTTTGTCATGCAGGCTGCGCAAAATATGGTTTTATAGCCGAAGCCAGATGGGTATTCCGTGTTGTGAAGTCTCAGAACGAGGACTACCGTTCAGAAATAAATGCCCAAGCCTTCCTAGACTGGTTTACAAAGCTGCTGCAGAGTCTTGAAGAACCATCATACTCGAAAACGCACCCTACCACTCCCAGCAAATAAATCGGGTACCGACATCAGCTAACAAAAAGAGTGAAATTCAGGAGTGGTTCAGCACAGCACTCCCCTCCCCGGATATCCACAAGTCGAGTGAGCCTGATGGAATCCCCCCCAATTGTGACGAGGACGTGTGCTCCAGAGTTGGTACCGGTCTTAACGCGTCTTTTCCGGTACTCCTACTCCCTAGGCATAGTCCTAACATCATGGAAGACGACTTTCGTCCACCCGATCCCTAAAAAAAGCGACCGCTCAGACCCGTCTAACTACAGGCCTATCGTCATTACCTCTTTGTTTTCCAAAACAATGGAGTCTATTGTAAACTGCCAGCTAATGAGGTACTTTGAGGATCACCAGCTGATTAGTGATCACCAAAACGGTTTTCGTCGTGGTCCATCAGCTGATGATCTTCGGGTCTACCTGACTCATAGATGGGCGGAGGCAGTAGAGTCCAAGGCATTGGCCGTTGGTTTGAACATTGCGAAGGCCTTCGATTGGGTTTGGCATTAAGCGATTCTTGCGAAGCTCCCTTCCTATGGGCTTCCGGAAAAATTATGCGATTGGATCACCAGCTTTCTTGCAAATCAGAGCATCAAGGGCGTTGTAGACTGTGTAAGCTCCGATTACAAGCCTATTAATGCTGGTGTTCCACAAGGTTGCGTGCTATCATTAACGCTGTTTCTTCTGCATATCACTGATATGTTGCAAACCGGCAACATTCATTGCTATGCAGACGACAGCACTGGTGATGCTCTGTACACCGGCCGTGCCAATACTCTCGGAAAAACGTTGCCGGGTACCGGGACGTACTTGTGTCTGGAGTCGAGTCCTTGCTGAACAAAGTCTCGGATTGGGGGCGACTAAATCTAGTCCAGTTTAACCCTTAGAAGACACAAGTTTGCGAGTTAACCGCTAAAAAGAACCCTTTAGTTGTATCTCCTCATTTTCAAGGCACTCCGTTTGTTGCCTCAATCAGTATCGGCATCCTCGGCGTCGAAATATCGAGTGACGTGCAGTTTCGTGGTCACTTGGAAGAGAAGTCCAAATTGGCCTGAGCTCTGAGCTGGGGTTCCCCAGTGCCAGCTCCTTCCACTTGAACGCATCCAGCGCAGAGCGGCTCGAATCGTTGACGACCGAGTGCTTTCCGATCGCCTCGATTCACTGGTGCTGCGAAGAGATGTTGCATCTCTTTCATCAACAGCTGAGTGACCCCAACAGAAACTGTACTGGCGGTCATTAATCAGCTGGTTATTCTCAAAGTATCTTATGAGCTGGCACTTAATAACTGTTTCCATTATTTTGAAGAACAAGGAAGAGATAGCGATAGGGTTGTAGTTTTAGGGATTGGATGCACCAAAACCTTTTTCACGAGTTTGGTCCTACGCCTAGGGCGTAGGAGTACTGGAGAAAACGCATTATAACCGGTGCTAACTCCGGAGCACACGTCTTCAGCACAATAGGAGGGACGCAAAGAGAAAGCCTAACAGATCGGTTTTCTCTTTTGCGGCATGATGATGCGGCATTTTCTGTCGCATTTACTACGGGGAGTTCTCTAAGGAATTCTTCGAATTAATCTCAGCCGCCAAATTTCATGAACGCACTACGCAGAAACCTCCCGATACCACTCACACCATCTGGATGCTCTGCGGTCCACTACTGTATGTTTCACTAGGAGTCTTCTTCCGCGTACGAACTCTCTGTGGAATAGTTTACCTCCGGCAGTTTTTCTGGACCGATACGACCTAGCGATCTTCAAGAAAAGAACTTACTCCTTTCTAAAGGGCCGGCAGCGCACCTACAATTCCCCTGGTGTTGCGGTTGTTCATGGGCGGCGGTAGTAACTTAACATCAGGTGAATCGTATTCTCGTTTGCCCGCTCTTCTATAAAAAAATACATTAAATAGCTTATGTACTCGAAATCTTAAAACTAGACTGATGTTGTTTTGTGAAGATTGCTATATAGCTAGTTTTGTTGTTAAATATGGGTACTTACCAATTGAATAAAACCAAAAATACATAAATATATGATACACACTAAACATACCTTCTTATTTTAATCCTACCTATTAAGTTAAGTAATGATAGTTGTCCCAAACCCCCAAAGAGTTAGATAGAAAAATAAATTTATAAAATGTAATTTAAAACAAATTATTTACTCTGTTTCGTCCTGCTAACTCGAGTTTAGTTCGAGTTGTATGAATTTCAGTTCGAGTTAACTCGAGTCGTAATTTTTCCGAGTAAGCACATCTATCTATAGGGCAGTGGCGTAGCGTGCCTTAGAGGGGCATTGTATCAAAATTTGTTGGGAGGCCCAACGAAAGGTCGGGAAATGTCACGGAAAAAGTTTCTTCGTATTTCGTATACACAATTTTTTTTTCAAAGTTTCATTACATTTAAATATAACAAATATACGAGTATGGGCTATTTTGTTCGATAACTTGCCATCTTGTAGGTAGATGACATAATCCCGTTGCTGTAGAAATTTTTGGATTTTGATTTGACGTGAAAATGCGACACGTAGTTTTGACAGACCTTTCTTGATATTAACTTAACACTACCCAAAGAATTCTGAAGTGACCGTAACAGGTGAAAATCTGAAGGTGCAAGCACAGAATAATAGTACTACGTACAGAAGTTTCACTCTAAATGTTGACTGCTTGCCGACATTTAATGGCCTACATAATTATTATTAATTAGATAAATCGCGGTCGCAAGCTAAATAAAACTTTATCGCTGCGCGAGAGTGTCCGTATTACTTTGCACATTTTCCTCTTCCTACGTTACGGTGGACTTTCCGTTGTTCAATAGGGATGTCAATAAAGAGTAACAAAATACATTGCGAAATATAATTTAGGTTACTTAGGTGAAATTCCTATTCTAACTATGATCGACAGACCATATTTTCACACCTACGTGAGTTCTGCGATGCCTAACGCATGCAACTTGCAAGGCCATTCGTCGGGAATCGTGACGCTTGGATCGGAAGGAAAAGGTAGATAGTGTAAACAACAAATAAACTTGAAATACGATTCCTGACAGAAATGTAATCGTATTCTACTTAGTTAAAAATTTTGTTGGTAAACAAAGTTTTGATTTCAGTGTTTTGTGCTATTTAAGCTTAAAATATTTTAAGCTAAAATAACAGCTTAAAATATTTTAATAGAAAAGGCAAGTATATGTACGTAAGTAGATACTTGGATACATACATAAACACTCACGTCTGTCACCCAGAGGGGTAGGCAGAGACTACGGACTTCCATTTGACACGATCCTGACATACCTCTTTCGCCTCCTTTACATCCATATATCTACGCATACGTGCTCGTCGGTTAAGGGTACTTCTAACGCGGCCCATTTTCAAAATATCGCCAATTTGGTCGATAAACTTTTTTCTAGAGCGTCCCTTCCCGACTCTGCCGTTCACATCTGCCATATAAATTTACTTTGTCACTCTTTCCTCATTCATTCTTTCTACGTGACCAAACCACTTGGATAGTGAAGTAAATTTCTACTAAATTTTGTAATAAAGTTCGTAGATATTAAATAAATTATTACTGAATTCTTTTTTGCTATAAATACCTATCTAACAATAAAGATTAAATAAATTCACGTTTCGTAACTTCCTACTAAAATCCTTCGGTAATAAAGAATGATATATCTGAAATATGTTGTTGGTCATTTAGCGTCTATCTACGCAACAATTATAGTAGGAACGACGTTTCGCCATATTAAAATTTATAAATAATGGGTAATATATACCTATAATAGAAAAAAAGAAAAAAAAAATTAAAAATTAAATTACATTAAAACTTTTGAACTATTTTATCCTATAATTAAATATACTAAACACTAAACAAAAACTATTTCAACGATATTTACAAAAAGTTATATACGTAAACAGCGTTAAAAACTTTAACATTCAATCGCCTTCGCCCTGAGTGCGTTATTTCGTAATTATTTCACGTAGGTAGCAAGAGTGATAGAGGCCTGGTGCAAGGTCAAGACTATATGGTGGATGCATTAACACTTCCCAACAAAGCGTTCTCAATGTTTGCTGAGTGGCTAAAGATTGTGGGGTCTGGCGTTATCATGATGAAAGACCACTCCTTTTCTGATGATTTATTCCGGCCGTTTTTTCTTGATTTCTTGCTTAAGTCTAAGAAGTTGTTGGTTGATCAAAATCAATGGTTTCGCCCAGCTATAAAAGCTCGTAATAAACGATGCCCTTCTTATCCGACAATACACAAACCATCATCTTATTGCGTGTTAATCCGGGTTTCGTTACCGTCTGTGGACTAGACTACCATTTGACTATGATCTTTTTTGAACGATCTTGTCGCAGGTAATCCACTCACATCGGCAGTGATTAAGCTTTGCAAAAATGGTTCAGTTTTATTACGTTTCAATAGAGAATCGCAAATGAGTACATGGTTCCTTAGGTTTCTTTCAGTGAGCTCTTGTGATATGGCTCAAAACTGTTTTGTGGTCAATCTTCAATTCTTCGGCTATGTTGTAAAAAACTACTTCCTCCACTTTTTCAAACAAGGCATCGACTTTATTCGTATGAAGATGACCAGAGCGAGCTGCATCCTTTTTTGTAATAAAACTTCAAAGTGTGCCGAACTTCTTCTTTGGATTCACTAATTTCGGCAGACAGAAAACAATTGAATGAAAAATGAATCGAAATTTTAAATAGTGAAGAAATAAGGTTTGTCTTTTTAGTGGAAAATAAATTTAGTTGTTACAATGTTTTCATTATTAATATAAGTCATTAAAAAAATAATGCTTCCTTATAGCTGATAAAGCGTTGTTTCTTGAAGACCTTGAGGACACTTTTTTAAGGGTAATTTTATATTTTTAGATGAATTGTTAGTCGTTACACAGAATTGATAAGCACTTTATACTACTGTTAAAAAGTATATTTTTTGGGTAATTCCGTTTGTCAACCCTAAAAAATCCACCCTAGAGTGGATTCTTGCAATCGCGTGTTCATCTATCCATCCCAGACGGGGGTTGATAATCGGAGTTCACTTTTATTTTTTCTTCCGACTTTTTACCCCAAGTACAGTTTAATACATACACTTTAATTATTATTTAATTTTTAATAACCAAAAATTTTCTCAAAAACATATTACGTATTGCTGTTACCGTCACCGTTACAGACGTTACACCGGTACAGTCCATGCATTACGTATTGCAAAATTAAAATAATATTAATTCTAATTAAAATACCTGGTTTTAAATAATATTATTGCGTAATTTATAAATTTTGCAAAATGACCAGGCAATTACCAACGCTAAATTCATTATTGAGCAGACGTAATTTAATATCCAAGCTAAATTCGTCTCTTTAAATGTACATTTGCAATTGTATTCTAAATTACTTTGCTACAACAAATGTTTAGCGAAAAACTGGTACGTATTTTGAAATAATTCCAAAAAACGTTAATGTTTGTCTTCATTTTAAATTATTTTATGCCAAGATTTCCATGAATTTGTAATTCTGTGAAGTATTTATTTTATTTCTGCGTTGACCTTTCAAACAAAAAAATATGTATAAATCTTTATTGATAATGTCTACAAAGTATATTGGGCCAGTTTTTTTAAATCAGTTTTCTATAAATAACTGTACACAGCAGAGGGGGAAAATCGAAAGAAAAATAATATATATGAATTTCGATTATGCACCCCGTCTAGGCAACTGTTAATTTAGCCCCTGAAAGTAGGTAGAAGTTTTCAGCTTAGGGGCTAATAACCGACGAATAACCGCTCACGAGATACCGAAGCTGCCACGAGAGGCGAAAAAATCTTAGCTATGCTATGAAGCCCTGGAAATAACCCTTTCATGTCATCCCACATCTCCCACGCATCTCCCTTTATAAGAGTGACAGGTGATTACATGAATATATGAAACTCTTTTTCTGCTTTAGTTTTATCTTTTCTTTTATTTCTTATACTGTGGTGCGTTACTTTTATTCTTTATGGTAGTTCCATATGTCGCCTTCAGTATTATCGCCTTTTCTGAATACATCTACGAAACTATGTATACTATACCGAAATACAAACATGCGAATAACCGTTCATCCTTCAAAATCAATATTTCAGAAAAGTGATTATAACGAAATACGAAGTAGGTACTGTAAGCCGATAAAATAATTTCCGTTACGAAATAACTATTATCTTATAAGATTTGCGCATGTACTAAGGAAATAGAGTTAATCTTTATGTTTAATGTTTTAGATATAAATAGCATTCCTCGTAGAGGTGAAGATCTACCTGTAATACGGGTATCTTACCCACCATAGGCACCAGCGATCCACGGGCAAAGTTGTTTTGTACTATGTATTATATGCTACTTATAACTCTAAATGTAACTTTGTTTGTGGTAAGAAATAAACGTTATTTATTTATTATTATTAATCGTGGCGCGCAACAGTATATTATTTAGAAGCTCCAAGACCTCATCGCATCCCGTGAATATCGCTAAAGACCACAGCTGGAAAAGAAACAGATAGAATGATAACAAATAAAAATAATAAAAAAGTGCGATTGCTAACCCACTTGCTAAGAGAGGGAACTAAGGCAAATATTCCCCTGGAAAATAAATCTGTGTAGCAGTGTACTTTTGATAGGGTGTAATTAGTTAATGAAAGGTGGATAATACCTTGAGGGACGAAAAGAAAACGGGTAACAAATTCGTTTGTGCCTCGAGTTAACCAGTATAACGGTAAGTGTACACCAAATCCGATTTTGTAGCCCGATGGCGGACAGAACTACCCGGACGAGTAACGCGGACGTGTATGTGCTTACACTGCAACAGTGTACTCTTGTGCCGACATTGGACGTTGCCGGTATTCTTTTCTATTTTTATATTTTCATTATCCATAGTCGTGTAGGTAGATAACAACACTGAAAGAAATAACAGAATAAAGACAAAATGATTAAATTAAACTATAAATACACTCAATTTGCACTGTAGTCGGGCGAGAAACCCCAACAAGTTCGGACTCGTGGGTTGATCGGCCGTTTTCGTGCGTTATCAGACGATGACGGTCGTGTTTGTGTAAGCGCTCTCTTTGTTTTACAAGTGTTTGATTCGATCGTCCGAGTTCGGCCGTTGTCGCCTGAGCAAACTTCGGCCGATGACGGATTTGGTGTATGCGAACCGTTAGGCTGAGTTGAAAGTTGGGTTGATTGTTGGGTTGAGTGGTGTCCTCCTAACCAAAATTTTTGTCACAGCGGTCAGTCTTTATGGAGACTAGCTTATCTGCACAGTATTTAATTATAGAGGCCAAATGTATGCGCAAGCAAGCGAACTCTCTATTCCCTCACAATCCTTAAATCGCAATCCGAAACGATCTGAGAGAGCTTAGGAGCGGGACTAATAATTTGCACATATGTACATTATTTAATAACTTCTAATGTCAAAGCCTTAATCCTGCGACACACTTTGTCTTTATACTTTTTGGACAGCTGAAACCAGGTCGTTTTCTAACCATGATATTAGTTTATATAACGTTTTAAAAGGGTTATAAAATACATTTTAAAACAAAGAAAAAAACTTAATAACTTTAATTAAAAATTTTAAAAACTCCCAAAACAAAAAGATGATGATCTTCAAACAGCTGAAAAGATTTTCTTTAACCATATCTGACTCTCTGTATCTTTTACCAGGTCGGCACTCCATCTATTGGTGGCCATCCTACAGTTTACTTAACGGTATGAGGCTGCCACTTGAGAATCTTTCTTCCCCATCGGTTGTCGGTTCTTCGAGCTATATGGCCGGCCGTATGGAGCGATATGTTAGGGCGGATTCACTGCAGTAAATTTAATGTTTTAAATTATTAGCAATAGTAAAAATAAACGGCGATATATTACAATATTAAAGATGTAAAATCGAATATAAGATTATGTAGGACAGGAACGTGAGTTAAAATGTTTTTTATTATGTAACGCGTATTCATGTAATGAATGAAATTTAGTTTGTTAAATTCTCCGCAAGTCCGCAAACAAAAGCTCTAAATTTTAAAATAATATTTTTTTGGGCATTCACAGTGCTGTATTAGTCCCTACTTTAACGTATGGTAGTGAAAGTTGGGTGTGGCAGAAGAAGCACGAGAGTAGAATAAATGCGGTAGAAATGCGGTCGCTAAGGAGTATGTTAGGGCTGAATCTGAGTGACAGGGTGAGAAACTGTGTGATAAAAGAAGAGTGTGGTTTGCAAGATGATGCGGTGACCAGGATTAAGAAAGGAATGCTTCGGTGGTTTGGTCATGTAGAAAGAATGAATGCGGAAAGACTGACAAAGCAAATATATGTTGCAGAAGTGAATGGAAGAGTCGGAAAGGGACGTCCTAGGCGGAAGTTTGTCGACCAAATTGGCGATATACTAAAAATGGGCCAAATTAAGAGTACCCTTAACCGACGAGCATGTATGCGTAGGTATATGAATGTGGAAGAGGCGAGAAAGGTATGTCAGGATCGTGCTAAATGGAAGTCTGTAGTCTCTGCCTACCCCTCTGGGTGACAGGCGTGAGTGTTTATGTATGTTTTTTATTTTTTTGGGCATTTATTGACGCATAGTAGTCTAGTTTCTATACAAGATTGAACCAAATCCATGGGGCAGAACCATCAAACATTGTATTATATGACTGATCTGAATATGGATATTACATTTGAGTAAGGTTTTTGAAACAAAAAATAAGGAAAACAAGAATTTTTTTAACTTCGATGCCACATCTGAGAGGCTTTAAATTACTCAATCATGTAATTTTCAGGATCTCTATAGTACAGGCAATATGGAGAAAAGGCAAAAGTGAAATATATTCGTGGTCGATTTTTGATTAATAAGTTGTATTATATATTTTCTTAAAGAAATGTTAGTTTATATTTAAAAGGACAACTACATAGAAACGGATCTAATAAATTGCATACGTTCTCCTGCAATGCGACGAACAATCGCGGCCGTGCTATCCATCAAGCCGCCAAACTGCGGGTTAGCAGAGGAACTCGACCGTAAACAAATATCAATCTGTCACTGTTCACGATCGATTACGTTTAACGTACGTTTACATCTCAACGATCGCAACGCCTTAACTAGCAGGAAACAAAATACATCTGAAAATACTATATTGATTACATTGATCTATCTATATAATCTATCCTGATTACGGAGAATATGCACAGGAAATACATAATGTTATTCCCCCCTCCATTTCCACCAACGAATAACTACGAGTAGTCCGTCTAGTTGTCTCCACCTCTTTCTTGTCTATATTCTACGCATTTGAGCCAAAAGATTTACTTCGGTTTTCGCAATGCGTACAGCAAAGGAGTGGAATGTACTGCCTGTGTTTCCGTCCGATTACAATCTCGGCGTTTTCAAAGCAAGAGTGAATACTTGTAGGCTTCTGTTACATTAAGATGATGATATTTTAGGATGTGATGCGACTAGGGTTACCAGATGATCGGGATTCGTCTGGATTCGGCTGTTTGTCTAGAAAACTCAATTTTTCCAAACAAACAGCTTCTCTTCACATCATTTCACAGCTGCCTTTGATTTAATACATGCTGACTTAGTCATTAAACTGAACTTTGAAGTAAATTGTTTGAATGTTAAATCTTTTCTAAATACTATCAAAGGATCCAAATTGGTGGACTCGGTAAAGTCCAATGCCAAATACGTGTGGCAACCTAAACATTAAATGTAGGTACTTAAATTAATTATGTGGTAGCAATGTTGTCTTTCTGTAGCCTATTAATTTTAAAATAAACTTATTTAACATTTTTATTTTTAATATTTATTTCTCCCGACAACAACCCCAAAATTGCAAAGTTTTAAAATTTTGTCCAGATTTTTCGGTTTTCCGATCTGGCATTTCTAGATGCGACGGCGACAACAGTTTAGGGTTTTATTAGATCTTACCACCGGGTGGGATGGTAGGGAGGTACTAGCTTATATCCGCTCGCGCTACAAAACTTGTAAAAATAGTATTGAAATCTTTTTTTATAATTGGACTGTCAGACAAAATGACAAAAATAATGATCCTTTCTTCGTTCTTTTTTCAGTTTATTTCCATATTCTTCTTTATAGTGGGAAGGCTCAGCTGTAATCATCCAAACGATGCAGACGGATTGGCCACCGCATATATACCATATATCTCATACCTTTGACGCAACTTCTTGTTAATTGATAGAATCAGGCGTTACTTTGCGGAAATCCGTTATAATAAAGCTATTAATAGTTATTTGGCAATTATCCGCTAAATAAAATAAAAAGATGTGTCTTCCCTAGTTTGAAGAGCACCTCCCGCCCTCCCTCAATTGTGTGCACTAATCCCGTAACAACCAATACTAGCAACACTACTCCCAACGCCACTTTGCACAAGTGTCATTATCGAGTAAGATTGAAACACAAAAGCAGCGATATATCGGTTAGGTTATTTATGACTATGTCACGCAGTCGTTAATTTAAATGTTTAGTGTAGGCGATATTGAGAAGTTCTAGAAGATTGTAGAAGTATATAAAGTTACGTAATAATAAATCTTGTTCTTACTTAATAACACAGCATATTATGTAAGCAGGGAACAGTGTATTTGAGCAGGTGTTAGCAATGTTCGATACAGTTAAAGTGCCACATGGCTGAAGCTAGGCATCTCGAGCAAGCGCTTTACTCAGTACTCCTCAAAATCCACTACAACTGCATAATACGCATGGTTGCTACGTGAAGTTACAGCTTAAGTTGTGCACAAAAATATTTGCTATTTAAAAATATTTCAATTATTTAAATATGTCAAGGAAGAAATAACGTTCGAAGATTTAATATAAAACAATAAAATTAAAGGTTTTATGATTTTATGATGGAATTATTCCATTTTACACCTCTTTTGCTCTTAAAACTGTCATTTTATCCGTAACGATAATTGTACCGAAAAGTAGACAGTAGTAAGAAGTAAGTTTGCTAGAGCTATAGTGGCTATTATTTATTTTGTGCTAATGGTCTATAAGTAGTTACGTTGTACCAGTTCTGGCGCACTTGTAGAAAGGTTGTACCAGTTCTGGCGCACTGAGTCACAAGTACGACGTTCGTCGACTCACGATCCTAAAAAAAAAAAAAAAAAAAAAAAAGGTTTTGGCATGCTCTGATCACGAATCTGCGGTCCATTTTTGCGTAGGATGCACGGTTCCGGAGATGTGCAGATCAATTAACTCTTATCTAATTGATATCCGCTTCGAGCCTCCACCGTCATTAGCGCTCCATTGTTCTTATCTACTTATCTATTGTTCATTCAATACCGTCATTATCTATTCTTCCTCAGCGTGGTGATATTGTTATATACTCCTTTATTCCTATCTACACTAATCTGACTCATTAATAAAACACATTACCCAATTTTGTTAAAATTTTTATTTATAAAATACAAAATCTTATTACTTATTATCCATAAAATAGGAGCGAAACATCTCATCCACTAAAATATCGTTGTACAATGTGTTCCCTGTAAATATACTCGTAAAACTATGCATTGAACATCCCTGAAACTTATATAGCAAATACATTAAGCAATATTCGCCACAAACTGAAGTCCACTCATTCTGAATCCTATCAACATTCCAGTTCCATCTTTTACAATTTCTTTTAAAAAACTCTAGATGATATCGTACAGGTGCCCGTCCGAATGAATCAAAATATTGACCGACGTCATTCGTATCGATATATAAAGCTACCCAATGTGACCCTGGTTTATCATCTGTATCCAAATTGCATATTATATACGTTGGTACGTGGGTGTACATGGGTAGTTTATTGGCAGCATAAACATTATTTTCTAGAGTGGGGTGAATCTTTTTCAGATGTTGTTGTACATCTAGTGTATCCATAATATTACTGCTATTAGTAGATTATTACAGTACCAATCTACTCAATGACTAATATAGGAATGATCAATTATAGTGATATCTAAATATTAAATTACATTCTTTGTGTTATACAAATCGTATTTGAGTCACCAATACACTGAACAAGACACGACAGGAAGGACGTAGGAATGTAGAGATAAGCAACAGAATGTAAGGTAAGCTTGTTGACGCATAAAGATACTATCAATTCTACTGCAGAAATTCTTTAGATTAGAATTATTACTCACTGGTACTATATAAGACCAAGCAACTGCAGTCATGGAGTTAGTGTATGGTCGTTTGACCGCAGTGGATCTATCAATACTACGTTTGTGTTACTTCAACGCATCAAAGGCCATGGATGTAAGTGTTTATTCTATTGACAAACTTACTTTTCTTTCTGTTATTTTCTTACGTGTGTATGATTTAGTGTTAACAAATTATATTTAAATATTATGTGTGTGTATATGGTTAAGCCGTGGTAGCTCAGATGGTTAGCGCAAAATGTAAAATTCACAGTACGCGACCCGGGTTCGATCCCCGCCGGCACCAATTAAATTGTTAATTACAATTTTAAGTGTTAATTTACCACGTGCTCAGCGGTGAAGGAAAACATCGTGAGGAATGCATGTCTGAGATAATTTCGAAGGCATGTGAAGTTTGCCAACACGCATTGAGGTATCGCAGCGAACATTTCCTAGCCCTAAAACCCTCTCAGAAATGAGAGGAGGCCTATGTTCAGCAGTGGACTTTAATAGGTTGTAACTTTAGCTTTTTTAACTTTTATGATTAAGTGTTACCAAATTGATATTAACATGATAACTGTGTTGTTGCAGAAATCATTGAGCTTCGATGAAAATACATATAAACAGTATTACTACTCGCCACTCTCCCCTCAAGAAGAGAGTGATGACATCGTCATTAATAATAACACATGCGATGGTGGAAAAAGAAAATCGCAATCGATTGATCATTTTTTTGAAGCTGAATCAAAAATAAAAAAGAGGAAGCTGTTATCATCAACCGTAGCACGAGCCGCTAGAGATGGTGTATCATACATTTCTACTAATTCTGACGATGGAGACCAAGCGACGCATCTCATCAAAATTGAAATGTACGATATGAAGAAGCTATCCAAGATTCCAACTACTGATCATTGGAAACATGCTTCCACGAGGATTAAATATTACGTAAAGACTAATAAGGATAGCATCTACGACAACACAAACGCCCTCGTATACAATATTACAAAGACAATAGCAGAAAGTGAAAAAGTTAAAAAATACTTTTTTAACAATGACAGTCATTAGTTGATCATTAGTGAATGTGATTCTGTTTACTTAAATTACAGGAAGACAAGAGCAGAAGAAAGAGATAAGTGTGGCATACGTGTACAGAACACATCATTGAAGAACAAAACTACAACACTGAGTGGAGATGAAAACGAGAACAATATGCAGTACTCAAGAGCTGAATATCCATTCTTCAGTTCAAAATCTAGCCGGTTGCTCAGTTTCGAAAACTAGCCTCTCGTTATGCGACAGAAACCTGAAGATCTTGCAGAAGCCGGTTTCTTTTATACTGGCCATGCAGACAGGACCAAGTGTTTCCATTGTGGTGGTGGCTTAAAAGATTGGGAAGATGATGATGATCCTTGGCAGCAGCATGTTCAGTGGTTTAGTCAGTGTGCTTATGTAAAATTTAAACTCGAACAGAGTTTTGTATTAGATTAAATAGAATATTTATAAAGAAATAAAAAATAATATATTGCATACAATTTGTTTTATTTAATTTTATAATGTTTCACATAGTTACATACACACAAAATGCATTACACATAACTCATAAAATCTAACACACAACACATATTATAACCTTAACTACTATAGTCTACAGTAACATTTCTGTTTTTGTCTATCTCAATAATATTATCAAACTCAGCATAAACTATACAGTTAATTGTTTGTATTAGTGAGGATTCAAATCGTACTTCTAATCTTACACTACCATGCTTTATGAGATTCCAATGAGCTGATGAGTTGGCTGATAAATCAGGAGTTAAGTCAAATGCTAATAGACAGTAACCTCTGGCATACTGTTCACAAGAGATTCCATTTCCTTCATTAAGAAAGTGAATACCAGTTCCCGAGAATAGAGTATGATATGCTGATGTAAATATGCTATTATTAAAAGATGGTTGCAAAGCTTTTGAAGGTATTTGTTGACCATCAATATATAAGCTGAAAGAATTAATACCATAGTTTTCAAAGTTAAATGGATTTTTAGTAAGGGAACCATTAAATGTAGAATTGTTCACAAATCCAATTATACATCTTTTGGGTACCTGCCCTAAAAATATATTATCAAGAGTTTTTCCTTGAACACCCGATGGAATTGTTAAAACTTTTACTTCAGCTCGAGTAATAGGATATTTAGCAGTGGTAGAAGCTAAAACTTTTTGATGTGCGAGTAATACGCTTGGATTAATTCGTGCTCGTCGAACAATAAGAGTTGCGTCCGTAATGCAAACTTTAAACTTTACATCGTTTGACCCAGCAATTAAATTAAAGCTCTCTCTCGATCGAACCAATTTAACACTCATTTCAACACCATTAATTAAAAATTTATCTTGGTTGAAAATGTCACCGTGAAGATGACCAATCATTTCTATTTCCTTACTTTCACTAATCAATTCCTGTCTTTTAACAAATCCCATGTTTTTACCATCCGTAGAATCCATTTTTCCTGCTGTATCATCATACCAAAGACTACAAGTAAGATGAGATTGTTTAGCAGCAGGAGCATAGTTTAAAAGGGTTTCCATGTATGCTCGATATGCATAGGTATTATTAGGTGGTGATACAAGTTTTTGGTTTTAATAAACATCAAGTTGACTAAAAAGTGAATGCAGCCAATTATTTACAGGTGCTACTATTGTAGTAGATATCAAGTTAGTTGAATCTTGATTTAATACTTTTGCCTTTATGTGGAGTAATGTATGAGACAAATCTATGTAGTCATCGCCTGTCCCAGGAACTTGAAACTCGATAGGTCCATCATCACCAAGAGATGAAATTGGTTTATAATGAATCCACAATCCATTTTCAATGCTAGTTTGTGTAGACGGTAGTGCAAACAAATCCAATTCTGACTTAACGCACTCGCAAGAATGATTATGAAGGAAAGACATATTTAATTTGAAAATATATCTTTGTTATTTTTTGGTTTTAGACCAAGTTTTTTCGCAGCTTTCACTTTAGCAGTTAATGGTGGAATGAACGAGGTCAATCGTTTTCTTTTAGTTTTATACCCAGATCCTGTCATGTTAAATTGATCAATTTTCTCATCAGCCTTTCGTTTTAAATTCGTACTAACTTGCTTTAGACGATCTTTTATTGAGGCTTCCATAGGACGCGCTTGAACCATATCCGATAAAAGTCCTACTCCAGCGCTTAATGCTTCCTTACCAATCACTCGAGCACCACTTGAAACTAAAGGTAAAACTGATCTAAATAAGCCCCCTAAGAAGCTCCCAATACCATGACCGCGTTGGTATGGTGCACCCTTATAAATTACTCCAACTCCTGACCCAGCTTGATGTGTATAATAATTTTCATATGGACATTTATGATGATCACGAAGAGAATTCATTATAATAATTTTCGGAAATGTAGTTTAATACACACGGTTCCAAACTGGAATGGTATTTTTTGTCCTGTGCTCAATCTTATAACTATTTCCAGCGTATCGAACTCTCTTCGCATAACAGGTAAGTAGTGAGGTTGAGAGAAAACGTGCATTTTATTTGCACCATAAATGTATTTTGTAGGATCTAATGAAATGACTCTTAGTAAAGGAGTCATAACATCACCCACAATCTGAGGATCGATAATGTCACAATATAGAAAGAGTTGAGATGGTAACCCTAAGTGTAAATTAGCAGGGCACTTTCCAAAATTTCTCTCTAGGAGATTTTTATTTGGTTCATAACCTAGTTGTAAACTTAATTTGGGTGATAATGTTACGGATGTTATATTTTTATCCAAAACAGAAATAGACACAAATTTTGTTATTTCATCATAGCGAAATTTCAAGTTCTCTCCGATACCATTTAACACTCTTAAAATATGCTCAACGTTATCATAGTTGGTAGCTGGAATATGTTTTTTGTAGTACACTGTGGATGGTTTATCTTCATTAGGCATTAACATAGATTTTGTAATGTATATAACATTTTCATGATCTTGAACAGTAAACATGGTACATGGATATTGAAACTCGACAACTCCAACCGACCATTCACCTTCTAATTTAATAGCTTTCGGTAATTTCGTTGAAAAATTTGTGGTCTTGTTATCAGGAAAGTATTCCATTGAACTATTGCTGAGCAAAGTTAAATAAAAACTTTCTTTATTCATATTTCTTTTAAACTAGAAGCTAAAATCCAACTGTTAAATTTATCTGGATAACCTTTCCACTTCACTAATACTTCTTTTCTGTTACCTGAGTAACGAGTGTCAATTATTTTATCTATTTTATATTGTGAGGTGGGGTTGTAAGTGATTTTCTGTAATTCTCTTTCATAAAAAGTACCAACTATTGGTTCATTTTGTAAATCTGTTATTGTATAAACAACCCATGGAGATCTATCAATTATTGAAGATATAATAAATATTTCATCACTCCAATTTGATTCATATCCTTTTTGGAAAGCATGTTTATATTTAGTTATTCGAACATAATCACCCACATTGAAATTTGGTTTAGGATTTTCTAAAGAAAGTTTGTTTGACCGTCTATCATAAAGATTAGTCCAAACTGTCATAATATTGTTGGAATTTACATCACATGGGCACATCTTAATACTAGAGTGAAAGCTGTGATTGTAAGAGTATATTAAATCTTGTAAAACATCTATATATCTATAAGTATTATTATGAGTGAAATAACGCCACATTTTCATTTTTAGTGTTCTTTGAAATCGTTCAACAATACTGGCCTTAATGTCAGGATTGTTAGTGGTATAGTAATTAATCTTTTTGGATTTAAAGTATTTTTGTACATCTTTTGAAACAAATTCTGTACCTTTATCAGATTGTATGTGAGTAGGTGTTAAATTACTTTCAGTAAATATACTTTCAAAACATTCTTTAGTTGTTTCTGAGTTTTTCTTTTTCATTGGTCTTGCAAAAGCATATTTACTAAATACATCAATAACACAAAGTATATACTTGAAACCATCATTATATTGAGAATAAGTTCGCATATCACTTAAATCAGCTTGCCACAGTTCATTAATATTTGATAGAATGTACCTATTACGCGGGAATTTTTTTCGAATGGGTTTATGTAATGTGTATGTTTCTTGTGATTTTAACCATTCCTTTACTTGCTTTTGATTCATTTTACCCTTCATGGCTTTTGATAATTTATCAATACTACCAAAACCAGCGGGATTAGATGGATCATAATAAATCCTGTTAATTTCTTCTAGTACGGGGTCCATTTTTCCCACTCAAGCCTTTTACGTATGTTAGTTGTAGACTTTTTATCTCTACTGCTCGGTGTAGAAAACTCTTGAAATTCAATCTTAGAGGGTTTGTTCAGATCTTTTGCTTGAAGTTGGTTAATAAACTCACATCTCTTTGGATTTCCAATATAAGTAAGTGGTACTTTAATATCTTTTAATGCTTCAGCAAATCTATCCCACCCTACTGGATCACTTCTTTTTAAGGGTCTTAGTGAATCATTTATTAAATCAACAATATTACTTCCAGGAATTTTTTCATTATCAATTATGACTGTACCTTCATTATCCCAATGTATTTTACCTTTACTTGTCTCAACTAAGTTTAATAATAACTGTCCTTTTTTATTATAAGTTTTTGGTATTAAACTGAGTATTTGAGCTGGTGTGTAAAGTGGATTTTCAACATTTTCTTTACTTTTGATGGATCGATTCTCCTCCAACAAAGATTCAGCATCAACTGAAGTTTTTAGATCTCTATCTTTATTTTTAAAACCAATTTTAGACTCGTTTGAATCTTCATTAGATGTATCAGAATAAATTGGTAATCTGAGTGGTTGACGATCCTCTTCGGTAAAATGAAGGTATCTTTGCAGTGTTTGTAAATATAACATCCATTTCTTTCGGTCTTCCGTCTTACTATTCATAATATTTTGCATTTCAATATCTAATCGAGATAAACTACTACTCGTATTAATCTTATTTTCTTGTTTTAATTTTGCAATCAATCCAGGTTCGATAAGTATCATTTTCTTTGCATTTTCCATGTTAACTGGCTAGTCCACTCACTAATCCACTCAATATTGCACCTAATATTATTGGTAAGAAAGCCCCTCCTTTTTGTATAATTATATTTTTTCTTAGTTTATGTTTACACTTACGCACTATTTGACGGAGTATATTTTTGTGTTTATTCAATTTTTGTTTATCTTGATCTTTAAGAGGTACTTTTCCTTGTAAAACGTTATGAATACACTCACAAATACAGTTAATTTCTTCTTCATCACACGTTTTAAGTAATGCTCTTTGATATTTTGGTTTAAGCGTATGCAAAGCGTTTAGCAAATGTTTATGCGTTGTGAGTCGACGATGCATCATTTAGCAATGATTTGAAATGTTTGATTCTTGGTGTATTTAAACTCTTTTGTGGGAACGTAGACTGTGCAGAAACCATTAAATGGGAAGACATTTGTCTTGATATGACAAAAATCATTGGTATTCTGTTTTAAATCTACCATTAAATATCCATGCGCCTCTAGAGTTGCATCCCTGTAGGCATCTTCAATAAATTTTGGGTTATCTGGTGACACTTGTCGTGCTAAACATCTTATTTGAGTTTTATCTCGAGGGTTTTTAAAATATATTATATAACTTGAGTTTAAGGATATGTCTCTTTGCCCTTTACCCTGATGAAATAAATTTTGTGTTAAATAAAATACACTAAGATTCCTGTGATGACTACCTTTTGTAAATATATCCACAATTCTTCCATCGGACTCTCTCATTAGATCATCAATAATAACAAGATGTGGGTTTTCACCGTCAAACATATTAACATTTGGAATTCCTTGATGGTAGTTAACATTTGGTAAATTATATAAAGGTTGCATTTCATCAAAGCACCATGTGATCTGATTAAAATCACAATTACATATTTCTGTAACTGATTTTATGAAATTTGTTACAAAATTTGACTTCCCACATCCACTTGGCCCCGCCACAATAGCAGTAAACGGATGGATAAAGTGAAACATTACACACGTCTAAAGTACTAAGGGGTGAAATAAAAAATGAAAGTGTTGGTGTTAACAATTAATATATATTGCAAACATTATATAAAACAGAATGATCTGTATACTATTTCTAACACAATTAGTACATCATAATTTTACAATCAACTCAACCTCAAATAAATGCACACACACACACACACGCAAATATAAACAACAATTAACTTAAATTATTTACAATAAAACAACGATTAAATATGTAATAAACTCTACGTCATATTATACTATTATCATTATTTTACAATCAATACAAATTTTATTTACATGCAGACATAAAATTAAAAACTATCAACACTTAACGCAGTTTATAATGACCCCAAGCTAATGTTTCAATATTATTATCTAAAATATGCCTCTTTGTGTCATTATATGATAAACCAATCTTATTTAATTTTTGTGTAAAAATTGTGTGTTTAATTGATTTAAATCTAAGCATACTATAATATTGCACTTTTTTATTAAATAGAGAAGACTTATAATTATCCATGGTCATCTTTTTAGTGATACATTTATTTACCCCTTTTGCCTTGGCTATAGTCTTATTCTCTAAGTTAAAAGCGTACATTTTGGATCGTAAACCCACAAATTCTTTCATGATTTTACCATTATTTTCATCTTTAAAAAAACCTAATTTCTTTTTATTTAATTTTGGATATTCAAAAATATTATTTGCATCATAAGCTGAGGTATCAAAGTATGATGAAAGGTCTGGTATTATATCAGAGTAAAAATCATCTGTAAATATATGATATATTAAACTATCCGTATCTGTATACAATAATTTGATTTTACTAAACTTTTTAACCATATAGTTATAATGAAAATCATACATTAATGTTTTTGAAATATCTAAAATGCAAAACCCTAAATAAATTGGTTTGTTATATATTAACTTTGTTTTTCGCAACTGAACCGCAACTAGGTTTTCCGAAAATACTAAAAGACTATGAAATTGTGGTTTAGCGATTAGATCTTGAACACCTAAAGCTTTGCCCTGGTTCTCCCAGTGTGTAACTAATTTTATGTTAACCCTTTTTTTAATATTCTCCATAGTCTTTCCGAAGACTGAATTATTCATTAATTTATAAAAATCTTTTTCGAAATCTGATTTTGCTAACGTTCTTAATTTTGTGTTTAGATCTATGTACATCTTCAACCAGCGAGACTGTTTAAATTTTAAAACTCTATGAATTTTAGTTAATTTAACCCCCATTTCTATGCACTGCTTTAAATTTCTGTAATGAATTACATATTTATCTTTATTATTTAAATTTGGGACTAGTTTATTTTCATTATTATTGTCTGCACAAATGTTTTCGGGGCATAAAGGAAAGTCCGAATGTAAATCATGAAGTTCATCTGGATATTCCAAATCAACTTCTAAAATAAAACCGAAGTTCGATGTCTCAGACACATTAAATTCTGTATTCGGATTTACCCATTCGAATCCACCAGTAGGAAGACATTGAGACATAGCCCAACCATATAAATTGTTGGCATCAAAATATGTGATATATGAATTTGGTTTCCCTGCATCATAATCCCCCATATATTTGTTATTAGCTCTAGCAAGCTCTAGCATAACGATTACTACATTGAGATACACCACCCCTGATACCTGATCTAATAAATGCAATTTTCTCATAATCTGTTAAAAGTTCTAATTCTATTTTTGTATATTTTAACATTGCATCCCAACTTAAACCGGGTGCTGTGTAATAATGGGCAGGGTCTAAATCATAAGTATTAATACATAACTTTCTAAAGTTTTCAAATACATCGGTTAAAAGTAAAACGTCTGTTTTTAAATACAGGTTTGAATAATCTAGCATATTACAACACCCAAAGTGTTCCCAAACATCTTTAGCATGATTGTAATCATCATTTGAAATATGGGAATCTGTGAGCGAGCTATAAAAAAAATTTTGTTCGGGGAGCGATGTTAGGCTTAAACTATCATAATTAGTCATAAGTTCATATGGATAAACGCCTTTCCGTTTTAAACGAAAGAAATCTTCATCATTAGGATAATTTCTACGTAATTCTTGAAATTGATCATTACTGAGATTTTTGGCCAATTCTTCTAATTTACATGATAAAAACTTAAATGAATCTATGAATCTTAATATAATTTCGTGGTTATTCATTTTTAATTTTTTGGAAAAGGATATATATTTTTCTTTATTTTGAGGGATAACTTCGACTTCACCATCACAAAAGTTTAACGCGTGAACAATAAAATGAGCATCATAGCGACTAAGGTTGTGTAAAAATATTGGTATATAACGAGGTTTTCTGAACTTCGAGCTACATGATCCGTGAGCAACACCTATAAAACTACCGGTGTACCAATCAAAATCATAAAAATGTTCTGCTAACTCTGTTTCACAAATATGACAAATGGTTGCATTTGAAATTTGGTTTTTGTCTTCATTTGTTAGCGGAAGTGGAGGATATTTTTGAATTCTATTTATTTCTTTGAGATTGTTAGATAAACTTTCCATAAACACTTGTGCACAGTTGGGTCCGCAATACGTTACATATTTTGATAATTTATCATCATATGAACATTTTATATAATAACCAAAACTATGTACTTCATGTTTCTGAATATTGTGTGTGAAAGGTTTGGAAGGATCGTTAGAACATGATTCTATTGGTTTTAAAAATGCTTCAAAATCAGCATAAACTACGAATGGTATCTTCAACTTTTTTTCATAATTATCAAATTTAATTTTATCATTTGAAATAGGTTGACCAAACCAATTCTTTTTTTTAAAAGTTTCACTGTTTGGTAATTCTGTACAAATGTGGGCACAATCGTATTGTTCATGGTTATTTAAACTTTCCTTAGATGGAAAGTGAAGTAGACATGCTTCGCAAATGTACATGATGTGACCGTCTTTTGAAATTTGTTTACTAACTAACCGCGATAAATTTTTTATGTAACAATAATGATTTTTTGTATCCTTGGAAAAAAATAATAAATTGATATGTCTATCTTTACGACACTTTGTTAAAAATAATGGACCTACTATAGAATTACATCGTTTTTCTTTATCATATTCTAACCCAAAAACATTAATACTAATATCATTTAATTTCTCTACTTTTGCTATGTCAGAAATTTTAACTGGAAAGGAAATACCATCAAATTTAAGTTTATTTGCATGTTTAACGTACGATGATACACGATCCGCGTCTTTGTTTACGGGATATAACGCCGAGAGTAACGCCCATTTAAAACAAAAATAATCCTTGCTTTTTACATTTATAACAGCCTTTTTTAATTTTATGTCACGAGGAAGATCTATGTATGAAGTACCGCGTAGGGGGTTAAATTTATTAACATTCATGTCTATAGATTTTATGTTTTTTAGACTCCATCCACTATCTTTTTTTTCAAATGCACTAATTTTAGTAGTAATTGTATCATTTAAAGATGAAAAAAAAATATTTAAGTCATCTCCTTGAGAAATAATATAGTTAAGCGTTTGAAAATCGAACGTATCATGAATATCTTTAGTTTGTTGAACAAAATCAGCATGCAATATGAAGTTTACTTTAAAAATTATGTGTTGATGAATACACTCTTGTATTAAAAATAAAATATCATCTTTAATAGAATTTAAAAATAGTTCAGGAGTTTCAAAATTTACCAATGTCGAACTATCTACTCTACTCTTGATTTTATAAGTTAAAATCCTATTTCCAAAAGCATATTCAATAACACTAACGTTTGATAAAGAATTATGTGAATTTAAAAGATTATTTTTGTGAACATTACTTTTAAAATGATTAGCTAAATACCGTTTCTTGATAAATATATGACACGTTAGACATTCCACTTGATCATCGTTACTGATACTGTTCCCTGCAGAGGTAGGCGCTTCTGCTTCCGTTGTTAGTTTTTTGATGATCTTGGGTTCTTTGCTGCTCGTTCGCTTCGTTCCTCTTCCAAGTTGTAGTGGTTGACTACTAAAATGTTTAAATTTATTAAAAACTGTACAAGACATTGTGTAAATTATGATCGAAATGAATGTTTATTTTACTTACTTAAACTGAGTTTCAACCATCGCACAGTGATTATACAAATCATCATCATACGATGAATCGAACAGTTGATCCTTCTCCATTTCATCACAAACTTTAGACAACTCCTGATTTAATTCGCTGTTGAATAGTTCCGTATTCTCTTCCATGGTTGTGAAAAAGAAAGCACTGGTGCACACTTCACTGAAGTTTGCCATCCTTATAGTAAAGAAGAAATTAGGTAGCAGAGTAAGTAACAGTTCAGTGTTGGTAGACCAACTGATACCCAAATTTCAAATAATGTCCGATATTTAAGTCTAACAAAGGATTAGAAATAGAATATAATGAGTACACGGAAGTAATTTAAGTAAACAGAATCACATTCACTAATGATCAGCTAATGACTGTCATTGTTAAAAAAGTATTTTTTAACTTTTTCACTTTCTGCTATTGTCTTTGTAATATTGTATACGAGGGCGTTTGTGTTGTCGTAGATGCTATCCTTATTAGTCTTTACGTAATATTTAATCCTCGTGGAAGCATGTTTCCAATGATCAGTAGTTGGAATCTTGGATAGCTTCTTCATATCGTACATTTCAATTTTGATGAGATGCGTCGCTTGGTCTCCATCGTCAGAATTAGTAGAAATGTATGATACACCATCTCTAGCGGCTCGTGCTACGGTTGATGATAACAGCTTCCTCTTTTTTATTTTTGATTCAGCTTCAAAAAAATGATCAATCGATTGCGATTTTCTTTTTCCACCATCGCATGTGTTATTATTAATGACGATGTCATCACTCTCTTCTTGAGGGGAGAGTGGCGAGTAGTAATACTGTTTATATGTATTTTCATCGAAGCTCAATGATTTCTGCAACAACACAGTTATCATGTTAATATCAATTTGGTAACACTTAATCATAAAAGTTAAAAAAGCTAAAGTTACAACCTATTAAAGTCCACTGCTGAACATAGGCCTCCTCTCATTTCTGAGAGGGTTTTAGGGCTAGGAAATGTTCGCTGCGATACCTCAATGCGTGTTGGCAAACTTCACATGCCTTCGAAATTATCTCAGACATGCATTCCTCACGATGTTTTCCTTCACCGCTGAGCACGTTGTAAATTAACACTTAAAATTGTAATTAACAATTTAATTGGTGCCGGCGGGGATCGAACCCGGGTCGCGTACTGTGAATTTTACATTTTGCGCTAACCATCTGAGCTACCACGGCTTAACCATATACACACACATAATATTTAAATATAATTTGTTAACACTAAATCATACACACGTAAGAAAATAACAGAAAGAAAAGTAAGTTTGTCAATAGAATAAACACTTACATCCATGGCCTTTGATGCGTTGAAGTAACACAAACGTAGTATTGATAGATCCACTGCGGTCAAACGACCATACACTAACTCCATGACTGCAGTTGCTTGGTCTTATATAGTACCAGTGAGTAATAATTCTAATCTAAAGAATTTCTGCAGTAGAATTGATAGTATCTCTATGCGTCAACAAGCTTACCTTACATTCTGTTGCTTATCTCTACATTCCTACGTCCTTCCTGTCGTGTCTTGTTCAGTGTATTGGTGACTCAAATACGATTTGTATAACACAAAGAATGTAATTTAATATTTAGATATCACTATAATTGATCATTCCTATATTAGTCATTGAGTAGATTGGTACTGTAATAATCTACTAATAGCAGTAATATTATGGATACACTAGATGTACAACAACATCTGAAAAAGATTCACCCCACTCTAGAAAATAATGTTTATGCTGCCAATAAACTACCCATGTACACCCACGTACCAACGTATATAATATGCAATTTGGATACAGATGATAAACCAGGGTCACATTGGGTAGCTTTATATATCGATACGAATGACGTCGGTCAATATTTTGATTCATTCGGACGGGCACCTGTACGATATCATCTAGAGTTTTTTAAAAGAAATTGTAAAAGATGGAACTGGAATGTTGATAGGATTCAGAATGAGTGGACTTCAGTTTGTGGCGAATATTGCTTAATGTATTTGCTATATAAGTTTCAGGGATGTTCAATGCATAGTTTTACGAGTATATTTACAGGGAACACATTGTACAACGATATTTTAGTGGATGAGATGTTTCGCTCCTATTTTATAGATAATAAGTAATAAGATTTTGTATTTTATAAATAAAAATTTTAACAAAATTGGGTAATGTGTTTTATTAATGAGTCAGATTAGTGTAGATAGGAACAAAGGAGTATATAACAATATCACCACGCTGAGGAAGAATAGATAATGACGGTATTGAATGAACAATAGATAAGTAGATAAGAACAATGGAGCGCTAATGACGGTGGAGGCTCGAAGCGGATATCAATTAGATAAGAGTTAATTGATCTGCACATCTCCGGAACCGTGCATCCTACGCAAAAATGGACCGCAGATTCGTGATCAGAGCATGCCAAAACCTTTTTTTCAATGATGTAAAATATTCGAAATTTTAAAAATGTTTAATTAGATTCTTTTTTTTTAGTCTATTGTCGTTTTCCCTGTCTTGTTTATTTAGTATTTCTAAGTTTTAATTTATTTGAGGTTATGTTTTTAATATTTTGTAATATTTACTAATATCGTAAAGATGTGATGATGTTACTTATTTTATTATTTTATTAAATACTAGGGATATTTAATAAAATAAATAACATCTTCATTGTTATGTCATTAGAAAAGTATTATATTATTGTTCTGTGGAGTTTATTATCTAATGTTTAGATATGTATCGCGTTTCATGACCTCGCTTTTATGTTTACTATAATTGTGTTATTGCGTTTTAGAATTTTTATTTAATGGAGTTAGTAATAGAGTTTATATAACAAATTAATCTTACGGATTTTATCGTATTGAATTTTAACTTATTTTACCTTATTATGATTAATTCTTGAATTTGAATTGTGCGTACCTAGATCATTTAAGTTTCTGCTTAATGTCTTTCTAAATTCTAATTAAAAATACACATGAAGAAATCCCTAAATTAATTATATTTAATCTGTAGTTACCGCGGAAATATAGTAAATTATTAGGTACCTATCTATCTATTTGTTAAATGCTTCTGTTGTGTATCATCTACCGTCTTGTAGTGCACACAGTACTACTATAATAAGTTTTTATAAACGAGAGCATTCTTTGAAAACAATAATTTAATTTACAGTCTATATACCTATAATGTGGCAACTTGACCTTTACCGGTCAACTTGACCTTAGGTTCCGTGTTATGACAAAGTATTGAATTTCATAAAATTAAAATAAAGTTGACAAATCGTTTTAACGGTGGTAGGATTTTAAAACTATCACTAGCAACCTCAGATGAAGTAAAAAAAGGTAGATATCGCACCTAGAACAAGAAACTGTAACCAATTTTATAACTTTGTGTGTGTCAGAGGAGTGTTGCCACTTTTTTAAAAGTCCCTGAAAATCGAGATACAATAAGCATATCTGTCTGTTTTAATAAATTTCAACAATTTGACAATTCAAAAAAAAGTTTGTAGATATATAGATAGATAGATTGTCCAGTGAGCATATAAGCATCGATAAAATATACAACATAATATGTAATGTAAATCATATTTATTATAAAAAATTACTCAATACTAAAAAAAATTAGTTGGAATAAAAAATAAATTTTCATGGAATTAAAAATATACTCTTCTAAATGAAAAAAAGTATATTTTATTAAACGCAAAATAGAACAAACTCCAGCCGGGGGCACAAAGGATTGTTCTAATTTATACCCCGGGTAGGAGAGATATGAAGTATCAGCCGGAGAGGACACCAAGTCTCGGTTAAAAAGAAAGGTATTATGTGAGGTCGTGGTACCACCCCGGTTCAAGCTGGCCTGTCCATGCGATATCAATAGCCGCTGCGTAGCTCTACTACTGTCAAGTCAAGAGGATGGCTGCCATTTTGACTCATTTCGGCTTAGTTTTATAGCAGCTACCCTTCATTTTTTAAGGGATAGGGAAACAAACGAGTATACAATCCACATGATGGTAAGTGTTTGGTGTGGCAAATAGACATCTGCATATATCCTTAATTACCAATCAAAATGCAGATGCATTGTCACCCGTGAGACTAAGATGGAATGCCTCGTTTCCAGTAAAAAGGGTCTCCGGTTCTCTACAGTCACCATACGAAACGTCGGAATTAAGGACTATTTTACCCTGGTATTCTGTGAGACCGTGGTCCTTCCCTGGTTGAACCGACCCATTCGTGCTATAACAATACTACTAATAGTATAACTGCAGCGTGGCTCTACCACTTAAAAAAATCATGTCTTACTAAAATATTCGTTGGTAGCCTAAAATCATAAATATTTTTGATAGTAAAATAGTTTGTAAAGTACTCAACAATTAAAAATTAAATATTTATCTTGACTTCAATTTGATGTAATATATAACAACTAATTTAAAAAATATGCTGATTACATATATTTTTATAACAGCCTAAAATTAATTACCCAAATCTTGGATCATTAGAAATAAGAAATACTGGCAACATTCTCCTGTTACGTAATCGCGAAACATTGATATTCGTGCTTCGAATAACCTTCAAAATTGTGTTGGAATAACAGATTAAAATATGGTTAAATGAGTGTTTATGAGTGAAACGACTTCATCTTCAGACTTTTTGTTCACTTTAGTATTGTTTTTGTAACATTTAACTACACAGGACGGCATTTTGTAGGCAAATTTACTGCACGACGCCCCGAGAAGTACTGAGCGAAAATGAGCGTAGTTTGATGCACGTGTGTGCGTGAACGCGTGTGCTTACATAAAGGAGCGGAGTTTTTTCGCTTCACCAATAACAAAGGCCGCGCTGTATCTACCTTTTTTTACTTCATCTGATCTAGCAACATACTGTAATTTTAAAGTTGTAGCACTGTTGGTTTATTCATTAGGATGTTTTGAAGTGTGATCGACAGAAAACAGTTTTTGCCGGTGTGGACATTATTGTGTTTATAAAGCTTAAAATATACATCTTTAGTAAGTACAATTTTGATATGTTGTGTAATAAACCTCAGACATTAATATTTTATGTTATGATTTGTCCGTTTTTAGACCAATCTGCCAAAATATTTACTTCGGCATTGTTGGCTAATGTTAGGTCAAGTTGCCTTTGACAGCTGCGTGGCAACTTGACCTACACCCAGGGTTGATACAAAATTAAAGTTTATTCACTGTGGATAGATACATAATTCATCTTCGGTTTTCCGAAAACATTGTCCGACTATGTAGCACTTACTGATTTCTATTATTAAATTAACATTTAAAGTGGTATCTAGCTTTTTATATTAGAATAATTAATATACTTATGTACAACATGAAATTATATTCGTTTAGAATCCGAAGCCGTTTGGTAGATCCAGTATTGATCAAATGTACGGAGAAGACAATTTTTTTATCCATTTTGAGTGATTGCCGTAGTGAAATTTGTCAATTTTATTTCGGTTCTTAGCGCTATTGGTATTTATAAGGCAAAACAAATTAAGACCCGAAATAAAATAAATTTGTTGTCAAACTGCGAAAGCTTTAAAGAAACCACAACAAAATTTGTGCAGACTGATGGTTATAATCATTAGAAAGGTACACTTTAGCTTCCAGACAAACATTATTTAACCTTATATACCTAAAATACATATTTAAATTATCTACGCATACCCATATAGCTCTATTTATTTTAGGATAAAAAGTCACCAAGAAAAAGAGTTTATAGGAAACAAGACCATACAGAAACTACGCCAACGAAATCATATCACTAGTAGTCGATAAGGTCCAAAATAAAATGTCATCCTATGATGCCGCAAAAACTTATGGTATTTCTCGAAGAACGTCTGAAAAATCTGGAACTAAGAAAATGAAAATTGATAAATTTAATGGACCGCAAAGTAAACTCGCCGTCAAAGTCTGTGGAAATTTAAGTGACATCGAAAATCCAGATGACAGAAATAAAGAACACTACGAAGCTACTTCTAGCGAATATAATTAAAAAGCAAAGCAAGAGAGAAAAGTACACAGCAAGAAAGAAAAGAAGGAACCTATTAAAATATCAAGAAACATAGTAGTCAAGTTATTAGTAAATCACCAGATCTACCAATTGACTCGGATGTAGATGTACCAAGAAATGTGGATGTTATTGAAAAAGGTATATTTAAAAGGATAACAAAGATAGATCAGGGAGATACAGAACTGAAAGGCTGTTTGTTACATGAGTGACTCACAAATATTAAATAAAATTTCAGAGGTGTATATTTTTTACAACGACGACGACGACGAAGTTTATTTAAAAATTTAAACGATGAAGTAATGTTTTCTTAACTATTAGATGTAAGTAAAATATAAATTTTTAATTAAGTTTATAAAATAAATATATAGATTACTATCACTAGTGTCTTGTTTATTGTGACACCCCCATCCCATATGCATGTTTTGTATGAAAATCGTTACCGATCCTGTGGCAACTTGACCTAGTATCCAGGTTTACCAGTTTTTATTATAAATTCAATTTGAGTTACCATGCTTCAAAATCCGAAGACTTAAAATATTGGTAATTTGACCTACGAAAGGAAATGAAATGCATGCACCTATGAAAATCGGTAAGTAGGTCAAGATGCCACAATTGTGTCAACTTGACCTCTGTTACTTTTTTTTTAAATAGAATGTCAGGTTAAATGAATTTCAAAGAAATACCTTGTGAAAGTTGATGATTAAGTCATTGTTGTTATAAAATCATAAAATGTCAAAGAAGTCTGTCTGGGCTATAAGTATATCAAAAACTTAAAAAAATGTGGTCAAGTTGCCACATTTTACTTAGGGACATTCGATCTTACAACCCTTGCGATTTAATCAGGCACCTCGCTGAAATGCGGCCCCTCTCCTGCTTCACAGTACTGTGCGAGTGACGTCACAGTGCTAGGTGTAAAGTTAACTTTCACGGCTTATAGTTTTCACGGATGACAATCAGTGGTAGAGCAAGACAGATTTTGTGTAAGCAGGATTAATTTTGCGAGGCCCCTGACCGACGGATGAATATTTTCACTTAATTGTATTAGGATTTCCATTATTACCCGTCACAAGTCCACTCCTGAATATAGGCCTCCCCCAACAAATGTCACGATATTGAGCCATTTAAATACATTAATATCCTGCATGTTTTACCTGGTCGTACGAACTCCATTTAAAATGGAGTCACCTCGCGTCACTTACCAGGAGGCCGCCACTCAGGATTCTTTCTACTCCATAGGTTGTCAGTTATTCGAGGTATGGCCGATCCATTGAGCATTTTTCACATAGATGATGTCGGGAGCCCTGGTTCTTCTGCGGATAACTTTGATACCGATACTGTTACATAAAGTAATAGCCCAGCCCTCTCCATAGCTTGCAGAACGACTTTAAGCTTCCAAAGTAAAGGACTATGTCTCGGTTCCAATGGTCATCATCGACAACTGCCACTGGTTGTACACTTGTTTTGAGATTTTGAGGTTTATTAGACTATTCAGTCGTCAATTTTTTTGTTTTTCGGTTTTTAGTTGAAGTTTAACAGGCACTAGGCCAGTTAAATAGAAGGCCGGATAATTTCTGTGTATCTCGTAAAAATACACCAAAACACTCTATGCGATCTAAATTGTTTACATTATAAGGCTCATATCGAAATCATTAAAAATTTAAATAAAAACATAGTAAATAACTAACAAAATAATACAAACCCTTTAGTATGGTTTCCCATTTATGAAGTTATTTATTTAGTATCCTAACAACTCATTTATAGTTCCGACATTAAATATTTTTTTCTGACGACTTAACCTTCGTAAAACTTACTGTTGGCAATCAGCTAAAACTGAGCATAGTGTTATGTTAAAAATCAGCATATTTGGGAGACTAGAAGTTATGAAACTTGCGTGTTAAAACGTTTCGTATTTACTCTTGAAAAATATAATTTATACGCGGTAAAGCTACGCTGCAGCTATATTATGGTTTTGGCACGAATGGGTCGGCTCGACCGAGGTAGGACCACGCTCTAACAGAATACAAGCGTAAAATAGCAGCTTAACGCTGTACTGTTTCGTATGGTGAGTGTAGAGATCCGGAGACCCTTTTTACTGGAAACGAGGCATTCCATCTCAGTTGTCAGGTGTGACATCGCATCTGCATTTTGATACTTAATTGTAGATAAATGTAGATGTCTATGGGTCGCAGCATCCACTTAACATCACGTGGACTTTTATGCTCCTTTGTCACTCTTATTCTATAAAAAAATATGTATAGAGAGCAAAACATCGTTCCATTATCCTGACAAAACTGATTCTGATCCGGTCTATATTGACCCTTCAGATTGGTGGCAATCAAGCATGGTCCGGCAGTAAGCCCTACAAAACTATAATCATCCTTATTTTTTTTATTATATGCGAGCAGCTATGCAGGTCTAGGTAAAGAGACCAGTATCACTGCGACCTAGAAGGTCTATTGTGATCGCTGCTATGGGTATAGTTCACTGCTAAGCCCTATGTCTTCAATGAATCGAAGGAGTTGCTTAGCCGTGAGCAATTTCACTTCTTCTGGGCGGAGTAGATAGTGTCCCATAATTATCCTTAAGTTAGAATGATTATTCCCAGTAGCCGTTGGACCAGTACAAGCCCACGCACGCGCTCCATCATAATCTTAGCTATCCGTAGACAAAAAAATGATTCCTTTTTTTTAATAGAATCATATCTTTTTTTCAATTTTCTCTCCTTTATTTTCAAGTAAACACTTGACATCAAACCCCAATTTTGTCAACCACATAATATTCGTAGTAAACTGCAACACCGATCAACACATTAGAACACAAAATGGCCACTTATTATTTTAAATTCTTACCACGTCAAAGTTAATAATTTACTTTGGCACATCGCTTCAACATTTCGATTTCAAAACGTAGCCCATGTAAACCATATCTCGCATGAGCTATCAAATTATAACAAGTTAAGTTTTTACTTAATGCAAACTATAACTCATCTAGGAAGCTCCCAACATTTGTTAACATGTTTAGGTACGTTCAGAAATAATGAAAGTACTTGCGGGTACTTTTAATATAAATCGAACAAAAGGGTTTAACTTTCGGTTTAAAACTATTCACCTTAAACTTTTACTCTAGACTATAATGATACGTTAATATCGCAAATAGGACAGCGAATTTAATTAAACATTTAACATAAAAACGAAGGCATCAACGCTAAGCGCATTATAGTCTTTCACAAACGTAATAACCAAAAAAACCTCACAACACACCCACATGATCTCTATCGACTTTGGTAACAAAATTGATACTGGTATTTTAAAAATAGCACCAACGTACCATATCAGCACACTACTAAGATGCTAGTAACCAAAAATCTTCGTATCATAGTGCTATTGCACTAAGACATGGAGTCGAATATGTTTGTTACACTTAAAAGTGCTACCAAACACACTCTCCTTAATCCGAAAGATAGCCGACCGCTTACCACCGGCACTAAGATCATATGCCGTGGTCATTTCAATCAATATAATGCTTTTACATATTTGGGACCTTCGACATATTTGCTATGTTTTATAGAGCTTATGGTGGCATATGAATTATGTAATTTAGTTATAATTAGTTTTCTTTACTAACATATTTTAGTTTACTTACTTAATACATTTGGATCATGGTGCAAAATAAATGGTTATTATTATTATTATAAATAAAAAACGCAAATATGTAATTTTCGAGAACGATCAATGATTTTCTTATTCAGGGAATTCTTAACTAATGTGATCCAGCTATCTTCGCAGCGGGTTTCAAAAGAATAATTACTGCACAAACATATTGATTTGTCTACTGCCGCATGTAAACCCTGAAAAGAAAAGAGGGGGGCGGAGTTCCCTTCTATACATTTGGTATCTACTGTTGAATAACTCTCATCTAATGTGTGATCATTAAGCCATGTTTCCGTAAGCATAATTACTTGCTATTTATTAAAGAGAATACTATTATTAATTTCATCTAGCTTTGTTCTCATTCCTCTAACATTGTGATAGTAAATATTAGGATTATTAAAACAAGTTAAAACACACATATCGAAACTATAAATATACAATATTAATAAAATGTTAAAAATAGGATAGAAATAAATTACACTTACAAATACATATACATAAAGAAAATATTATATAGCTATATTGTCTTATTCAGATTACCTATATGTGCGATAACAATAGCTGGTGTGTGTATGTCCTTCCTTACAAATATTCTTCCATTACGAACCCAAATAAACTCATATTTCAACTCTTTAGCCTTGACTCTGACGGTGGCGTTATGTCTGCAGTTATGTCTTTTATATTTAGGACTTCCAGCCATAACTCTGCTATTATAATGCTTATGCGTCTTAGAGACCTTTCATATTATTACTTTTGTATCTTAGACTTTACTTCCATAAGTCCCCAATATAGGACCATATATTGTGCAACAGTATTTGGTATTCAAGCACCTGACCACCCCATATACAACATGTAACAAAAGTCCTGTGGTTCCCGTTAAGTGTGTTATCAGAATCAGTATCAAAGCGTATAGAAATATTTTTTTTTCAAAAAACACGTTTAAAATACTAATTTTGACGAAAAAAATTAATTTGCAAATTGTATGTGGTTTTATTTCCTCTAACTCACAGGAGTATCGGTACTGCGGGGTCTTTGATAATCCTCTTACTCCACGGCCAATGCAGAGATAATAAAACCACATACAACACACAACTTTTAAAATTTATGGCAGATTATCTTAGAGACCGAAAGCAATTTGTTAAGCTAAGAGGTTATATTCGTCAAGAATATTACACACGCTCGGGTGTGAGTCAAGGTAGTATGCTCGGTCCAACTCTATTTCTAATAATGATTAACGATCTGCCCAGTAATATCTCATGGGCAAAATGTTTAATGTTCGCTGATGATATAAAACTTTTCCATGCAGTGACCGGAGCTGAGGATTGTATGGCATTACAGATCTCCAAATGCATGCGGCGAGACTTACCCAAATTTAATACTGCTCATATTGAAGAAGCGATTGAGCGGAACCAGGGCTCCAAAGTCTTTGCCAGAGATCTGTCTGCCAGTAAGAACCAACTGTCAAAGCTGAAGACTGAGTGTGGCAGCATCGTTTCCGGGACACCTGAGATTCTGAGTGAGATGTTCTATGGGCAGCTATACACATCACCGTTGGAGCCACACGCAAGTATGAGTAACGATCCAAGAGCGGGTCTTATCCGACACTATTCCGATGATATCCCAGACGTCAGTCTGAGCGAGATTAGAATGGCTCTCCAGCACCTTAAAAACGAGTCAGTCAGAGTCACCTTTCTTGTGACAACGCCTTCTTGAAGAACTAGAGACCGATATCCCTTCTGAGTCGCGTCTACGTGCTGTTTTCGAGAGTCATTACGAATCGTCTCGCACGCAGACTCGACGACTTCCAGCCTCCCGAACACATCTTATATATACCCTTATACATACCCTTCGGCAAATTGTACAGAAGTCCGAAGGGTACAATCTGCCACTTTGCCTGGCGTATGTGGACTATGAGAAAGCCTTTGATTCCGTCGAAATTTGGGCGGTGCTACAGTCTCTTCAGCGGTGCCAAGTTCACTGTCGGTATATCGAAGTGCTGAAGTATTTGTACAGTAGGGCTACGATGGCTATCCGAGTACAGAACCAGAGTACGAAACCTATCCAACTGCAGAGAGGTGTAAGAAAGGATGACGTTATTTCCCCGAAACTCTTCACCGCTGCATTGGAAGACGTTTCAAGCTACTGGACTGGAAAGGGTACGGTATTAACATCAATGGCGAGTACATCACTCACCTTCGATTTGCCGACGATATAGTCCTTATGGCAGAATCGCTGGAGGACTTAGACACTATGCTCAATGACCTCAATAGTGCCTCCCACCGGATAGGTCTTAAGATGAACATGGACAAAACGAAGATCATGTTTAATGTCCATGTCACACCTATGCCGGTAGTTGTTGGGAGCACTAAGCTCGAAGTTGTTGACGAGTACGTTTATCTGGGACAAATAGTCCGGCTAGGTAAGTCCAACTTCGACCGAGAGGTCAATCGACGGATTCAACTCGGCTGGGCAGCGTTCGGGAAATTACAACGCATCTTCTCGTCAGGTATACCTCAAAACCTGAAATCTAAGTTGTACAACCAGTGCGTGTTGCCAGTGATGACATATGGAACTGAGACGTGGTCCTTCACTTCTGGCCATATGAGGACGCTCAAGGTTGCTCAGCGAGCTATGGAGAGGGCTATGCTCGGAGTTTCTCTTCGTGATAAACTTAGAAATGAGGATATTTGCAGTAGAACCAGAGTGACCGACATAGCCCAACGGATTAGTAAGCTGAAGTGGCAATGGACCGGCCATATAACTCGAAGAACTGACAACCGTTGGTTAAAAAAAAGGTTTACATAATGATTTCTTATATTTACGCGAACACTACACATTGAAATAATACTAGTTTTTGTGACCATGAGTGCTGTAAAGCGTTCGAAACGTCGGGTATTAAAAAGTTAAATATACGCGATAAATTCCGTAAAAACTAGTATTATTTCAATAAAAAAAGGTTCTCGAGTGGCAGCCTCGTACCGGTAGACGAAGTGTAGGGCGACCCCCCACTAGATGGAGTGACGACCTGGTAGGACATGCAGGAAGTCGATGGATGCAGGTGGCTCAGGACCGTGCTTTGTGGCATACCTTGGGGGAGGCCTATGTTCAGCAGTGGACTTGTAAAGGGCTGTAATGATGATGATGATGATGATGACAGCGCGACATTGACGCAGTGGTTGAATGGAGTGTAAAAAACAAATTGCCCCTTAATAATTCAAAGTGTAAGACTAACTTTTTCTCGATATATACGGATAGACGGCGATTTCGTGATACGGATTTCGAGATAGACGGCTAGAATTTTTTGACCAATTTCCCAATTATAATATGTTTAAGATCTTAAACAAACATGCTATAATTGTATCTTGTAATCAGCTATCTAGATGTCGCTACACATTTTTATATCACGATATGGTTCGACTATTGAAAATGCATATAGGGTTTAATAATTATATTGAATAAATTGTCTATACGTTCCGGGACATTGAGTTTTCATTGCTCCCTGGCTTTGTTTACCTAACAGAATAGGTCCTTCAGAGTCGGAGCGTTTTTTGAAATATAATATTACACTGCAATAAGTGATTAACACGTACAGGTGACGGCTTTTATATTAGTCAAACTGTTCACGTTGTTGCCGCAAGGAACATACAAGTGGCGTCGCGCCCTCTCGTGAAGCGCTTTTAAAACTAAATTGACGACATCTTGTGGTGGAAATATTGCAGCCCGCTTGGAGGAGGACACAATCTAACAGAACTTGGGAAATTATGAAGAAAAGTGCAAAAACATACCGTAAGTACCCTTTCACTAATGCATGATCTTGGACTTGTGAAATTTGTACAGTAGCTTGGGATAATTTTCCAAAAAACGACGAGATGGGGAACCTATGCTCAAATTCGTTTTGGTGTATTTAGTCCCAAACACTTGTAAAATTTTGCTCAAATTGGACTTAGAAAATCTTTAAATAAAACCTGTAACGGATTTACGAAAACCAACCAATATGGAGGCTGATTTAAGACTAATGGATGAATTAAAAGAACAAATTTTGAAAGGGAGAAATAACTTCAAGAAAAGTCCTAAAGAAAGAGTAACGAAGTCATACGTTGTTGCAAGATTGGAAGGATTAGAAAAAATTGCTGATCGTTTTTGTATGAAGCATGAGAACATTATTTGCAAATACGAAAAGAAAGACTTACTAGAAAGCAATTACATAAAAATGATGTGTTCAATGAGGGTTATGAAACATACTTAATCTACAAGAGTGAGCTAAAAGAGGCTATAAGCTCCATGGAAAGCCCTTCACCTACGCATTGTGATCATGCTTAGACGTCAAACGAACACAAAGAATCTCTTCTTAAATTGCCTAAAATATCTATTCCTGTGTTTAGTGGGCATTATTCCGAATGGTTATCTTTTAAAGATTTGTTTATCTCTTTAGTGCATAACAACTCTACATTAGATGATGTTAAACGATTACATTATTTAAATACTCAAGTCAAAGGGGAAGCAGAACAATTAATTAAGCACATTCCTACGACTCAGGCTAATTATCAAAAATGTTGGAATTTATTGCAAAATAGATATAATAATAAAAGGTTAATGTCAAATTGTATCCTAAAGCGTTTATTTGCGCAACGTTCACTCACTGTTGAATCATCTAGTGATCTTAAAGACCTTCTAGACACTACTTCTGATTGTATGCATGAGTTAGCCAATTTAGGTATAAACGTTGAATCTTGGGACCTTATAATTATCTATATAATCAGTTTGAAGTTGGACGCTGAGACCCGTAAACAGTGGGAATTATACGTAAATAGTGTATGCAAAGATTTACCTACCTTTTTGCAATTCAAACAGTTTTTAGAATGTCGTTTTCGAGCTTTAGAATTCATAGAGCCTACTAAAACTAAACCTAAGGCCACGCAAAGCACTAACCAACCCAAGTCCTTGCATGTCTCTTCAGATATAACTTGTCCTCACTGCAATGAATATCATAAGCTATTCTCTTGTAGTAAGTTCGCAAAAGAAGACCTTAATGTTCGCCAGGATATAGTAAATTCTTTAGGACTTTGCTATAATTGCCTTGGCAGTAATCACACAGGAAAAATGTGCCGTGTACCAACAACTTGTCGCATATGTAAAAGAAAGCATCATACGCTCCTTCATGGTAAAGCTAATTCATATACAGTCGCAATCGCTAGGGAAGCAACTGATACTGATGAGGTAGATGATATTCACCCGGAATCGTCTTTTAAGACGAATGAGACCACCAGCAATATTGTTAACAATTTTGTAACAGACCAAACACATAGCCAAGCCTTATTGGCCACAGCTTTAATAAAGGTTGAATCTAAGGATGATAATCATCAGATATTGAGAGCTCTGCTTGACCAAGGATCGCAAGCATCTTTCATATCTGAAGCTGCTGTGCAACTATTACGCCTTGATAAAATTAAGGCAATAATTTGCATATCAGGTTAGGGTGGAGGTCGACATGGCTTGATTTCGAAGTACGTGGTTAAAGTAAACATGCTGTCGCTTAGTGACCCATCATTTAAAATGCAGATAGATGCTCACTTTTTAAACAAGGTGACTTCTGTCTTGCCAGAAAGAAAATTTTCCCTAGCGTATTGGGAAGATTTGAGGCGAATCACTCTGGCAGATCCACAATACAATTCACCTAATAGGATAGACATATTATTAGGCACTGAGGTTTATTTTAAGATCCTGAAAAGGGGTTTAACGAAACACCCCTATGGTTGTACGATTGCGCAGGAAACTCACCTCGGATGGGTATTGTCGGGTCAGGTAAGCAGTAATAATACAGAAATTGGATGTCACAATACAATTTTTAATATGCATGTAAAAGTAGATGAAGATAACGAAATGCTTAAACGGTTTTGGATGCTTGAATCAGAGCCTAATTTAGAACACAGGAAAATATTGACTCCTGAAGAGCAACAATGTGAGGAACATTTTGCTGCTACAACAAGTAGAGATCAATATTGTCGCTACATTGTAGAGTTACCTTTCCGTCCTAATGTTAGTATTAAAGATACATATGGAGATACGAGAAAAATTGCAGTCAGAAGATTGTTAAGTTTAGAGAAAAGATTATTGAAATGTCCAGAACAAGGAAAAAATTATGCGGAAACGCTGAAGGAATATGTGACACTTGGGCACATGGAAGAAATAGGAATGGATTTACATCAGTCAGGGGGAAAAGTATGGTTGCCACACCACGCTGTAATTAGACTGGACAAAAGAACAACAAAAACCAGAGTTGTGTTTAATGCATCGGACCGTAGCGCTAATGGGGTGTCTCTAAATGATACTCTTATGGTCGGACCGACTTAACAACCAAAATTGCGACATATTATTATGCGATGGCGGTTACATCCGATATGTCTCACAGCCGACATTGTTAAAATGTACCGACAAGTCAAGGTCGCTGCAAAGCACGTTGATTATCAAAGAATAGTTTGGCGCGACAATCCCATTTCAGAAATAAAAGATTATAGACTTTTGAGAGTAACTTTTGGTATGTCTTGCGCACCGTACTTAGCGGGTAAAGTTTTGCAGCAAGTCGCTATAGACGAAGGGCATAATTATCCATTAGCAGCAGGTAAAGTCAAAACAGACTTTTACGTCGATGACCTTATGACAGGTTGTCAATCTGAAACAGAAGCAATTACAGTGTTTGAGCAGATGAGTTCATTAATGGAGAAAGGTGGTTTCAAATTACAGAAGTGGTCTAGCAATAAAGAGGAGTTGTTTACACCATTTAAGGAAGATGAAGGAGAAGGAAATGGTAAGGAAATTAAAGAAGATGATATAACCAAAATACTTGGACTTGCATGGAATCGTCAAAATGATGAATTTAATTTTGCAGTACGGCTGTCATCTGAATCCTCCTTACCTGACACTAAAAGAAAAATCATTGCTGAAATCTGCCGCTTATATGACCCTCTTGGTTTATTATCACCATGTATCATTACTGCAAAGGTGTTTATTCAGAAATTGTAGCTAACTGGACTGGGATGAGATGAGAAATTACCAAATGGGCTATTGTCTGAATGGCAGACTTATAGAAACGAATTGCGTGAAGTAGCTAGGTTTCATGTACCGCGATGGGTTCAAAGTTCTAAAAGTGACAAATTGGTGGAATTACATGGATTCAGCGATGCATCTAGTGTAGCATATTCTGCAGTTGTGTATATCAGATGCATTACTGCAGATGGTAGAATTGAGACTCATTTGATAACTGCCAAAACTAAAGTAGCTCCTATCAAACAGGTGTCCATTCCTCGACTTGAATTGTGCGGAGCTGTATTGGTGGCTAAGCTTCTCGTTGAAGTGGCTGGAGTCCTTGATATTAAGAAGTCAAATTTACATGCCTGGACTGACTCAACGATAGTTTTGGCATGGTTGAGCGATCATCCAAGCCGATGGAAAACTTTTGTGGCCAATCGCACTTCGGAAATACTTACACTTTTAGATTCATCCCAATGGTCATATGTTAATTCAAGGTACAATCCTGCAGACTACGCCTCACGAGGAGTAAAACCGGTAGAGTTTATAGACGACAAGTTGTGGAGACACGGTCCAAGCTGGTTGCTTAATGAAACAATAGATTATGCAAAACCAATTTCGATATGTACTAAATTGGAAACAAAAACCATAAAAACACACGTCACTTCCGTTATCGATGAAAATGATGATAATTTATTCATTAAATTTTCATTATTACGGAAGCTAGTGAGGGTTGTAGCGTTTTATCGTAGATTTCTTCGATTGAGGGATCGTAACACGCCAAGGGAAAAACCTTTGCCATATCTGTCAGCTAAAGAAATACAAGATTCGCTTACTTGTTGTATACGGCAGCATCAACTTTGTTCGTTCCCCGAGGATATGAAAGAAGTCTTTAAATCCCAAAATGTTCACAAGAAAAGCAAACTCGTTTCACTTAACCCATTTATTGACAAATATGGTATATTGAGAGTTGGAAGACGAATTGAAAATTCAAACTTACCAGATGATAGCAAACATCCCATCATAATTGCAGGAGAATCACATTTTGCAAAACTTATAGATGCCGATGCACATGGGAAAACCATGCATGGAGGACAGCAATTGACTTGTAACTATGTGAGAACTAAGTATTGGGTGACTAGATAAAAGAATTTGGTCAGAAATCACATTCACCACTGTGTTCCATGCATTAGAAATGCAGCTACTTTTCGGACTCAGTTGACGGGACAGTTGCCAGCTTGTCGAGTAACACCCGGCAAGCCATTTATGAGTGCCGGTGTAGATTACGCTGGCCCGATAAACATTCGTGTCTCCAAAGGTAGGGGCCACAAGTCCTATAAAGGATATATCTGTCACTTCAATTGTATGGCCACAAGAGCAGTTCATATCGAAGCCGTTTCAGATCTTACTGCGGAACGATTTTTGGCTGCCTTTAAACGTTTTGTTGCTCGAAGAGGTCGCTGTAACCACATATGGAGCGATAACGGAACTAATTTTATTGGGGCATCACGAAAAATCAAGCGGTTATTTACAAAAGAACGGTCTTCAATTTTGAATGAAATTTCTTCTTCATTAGCTAATAACGGAACCGAATGGCATTTTATTCCCCCTAATGCACCCAATTTCGGAGGGTTATGGGAAGCAGGGATTAAAAGTATAAAACATCATCTCCGCAGAGTAATAGGGGATTCCACTCTCACTTACGAGGAATTGGCTACGGTGCTAGCTCAAATCGAGGCCTACCTCAATTCCCGGCCGTTAACAGTGGTAAGTTCAAGCCCAGACGACAGTGTTCCATTAACACCAGGCCATTTTTTAATAGGTGAACCATTGCTAACTGCTCCTGATAATAACTTTGAACATCTTTCGATAGGCAACTTACGCCGTTGGCAATTGACACAACGAATGCTCCAAACCTTTTGGAAGAGGTGGTCCACTGAATATCTCACCCATTTCTTCCAAAGGCATAAATGGAACACCACAACTTCAGGGTTGAAAGTAGGTGATATTGTTCTGGTACGGGAGGACAATTTACCACCCGCTAAATGGCTTTATGGCAAGATAGTGGAAGTTCATCCTGGTAGGGACAATCTTACGCAGGTAGTAACATTACGTTGTAAGGATTCTTTAATACAACGTCAAACTTCGAAGCTTTGTCCTTTACCAGTAACAGATAATGTTGAATAACATAAATTAAATTGTTTAGTTCAATTTTATATTGTTCAGTTAAAATATATGTAACTTCTCATGTTATAACTTATATTCTTCTTTTATCAGTAAATTTTCATGTTTGAATCGTTAGAAATAATTCTTGAATATAGGAATTCGGCATCTCTTTGTTTTGTGAAGTTTTAGTTTGTGCATAATAATATTTTGTTTGTTTTAAATAGTAATGTAATGTTTGAAGCATATAGGTATTTCTTTCATATTTTATTTGTATTAATTGAATTCAAAGTTAATTCAGTTTAGTTGCCCAAATAGTGTAAATATGCGACTTTTATACAAATTAAAGGACTATTTAGTCCTTGGTGGGCGGTATGTTTAAGATCCTAAACAAACATGCTATAATTGTATCTTGTAATCAGCAATCTAGATGTCGCTACACATTTTTATATCACGATATGGTTCGACTATTGAAAATGCATATAGGGTTTAATAATTATATTGAATAAATTGTCTATACGTTCCGGGACATTGAGTTTTCATTGCTCCCTGGCTTTGTTTACCTAACAAATATATATCTTATAAATGCTATTTATTCTTATTGTTGTAATATAAATGACTTGTATTTCTGTTATTTAATACTTATTTTTAATTATTTTAAGCAGTTTTAATTATTTATTGCATTTTTAAAAACAATATTAAGCTAAGCTTTTACTTTACTATAACACTTAACGTTCGAAAAGAATGTATTTTAACTTTATACTTATTAATGCATTTTAATTGTTTCAAATATATATAGAAATTAATTATCATTTATTATTAATAGTAATAGGTCGTCGTATTATCATCACATGAACTGCAAATTCATTTGTCACAAAAAAGTACCTATGAAATCTCCTTTGGCATTAAGATATGTACTTCTTTCATTCTACATTAATGTCATAACAGTGATCTGAATATTCAGTAATTGGATACGAGATTTAACGTGTCAATCACTTTAGTTTCCGCTCTATGGTTTGGAACATAGTATTTCTGCTGAAAGTTGACTCTATTGTTGACACTGGAGTGATAGTTGACAGTAGTAGCGAGCATTCAAAAATCTTAGGTTTCAAAAATCAGTGTTCCTGGAGCCCGTTAGCGAATCTAGTTTATAGCTTAGCTAACTAATGTAGGAAGGATAACCGATAGTTATATACACACTTACTTGTTTACTTGTTATAGTTGGTAACCTCAGCAACATCCAAGTTAAATCACACACAAGAGTAGATTATGATATAGCAGAGTGAAGTAGAGTAGGATATAGTATTGTTGTGTGAATAGGTCAACTAGCGTCATCTAGTGTCAGGAACGAGAGCGAGGGGAGCTTTGCAGAGAATGACATCACAGATCTCTCAACCGACAGCACCACCCGAAGAACTAAGTTTCTAGAAAATCTATACTCGAAATCTCGGTACCTTGCGCGTGTTTACTTGAACATTCCGGATATTTTGCTAATTTAAATAAATAGGTGGCGCAAGATGCGATCGAGGCAGAGTTGAACTCGGCGACATAAGCGAAGCTTCGGAGCGGAATTAAGTGAATTAGTGTGTTTAATTATTAGTGTTTTAATTTTAATTTGTGTAAAGTAAATTAAAGTGTTAATTTAGGTAATTTTATCGGCAATTTTTATTGTCACGAACCTCAAGCTCGTAACAATTGGTGTCAGAAGTGGGATAAAATAATGCCGATTTTACCTAAGGAGGAAACGGAGGGTGTCCGTACCCGAAGTCAACGCCAGCAGGAGTCGGACCAGAGGAGATTTGGTGGTGCAACGCCGCAGATGTCTGAGGGCCAGCCGCCGGCCACGAAAGCCGGTCCGTCAGCAGCTTCTACGTCTGTGGCACCTGACTTAGGTGCTCTGATGGTGATGCTGCAGCAGCTGCTGGGTGGACAGGATGAACAGGCCCGCCGACAGGAGGAACAGGTCCGTCGGTTGGAAGATCAGCAGGCGGAACAGGCCCGTCGCTTAGAAGAGCAGCTCAAACGCGATAGGGAGGAGCAGATGCTTCTCATGAAGGACCTTCACGCTACCTTCGGGAAAGAGATAAGGGAGGTGAAGGATAAGGTTGCTCAACATGATAACCGCCTGTCGGAAGCTGAGACCCAAATCAACCAAGTTAAGAAAACGCTGGATGAACTCAAACTTGGAGATGGAATTGCAGCCCCCGCAGTAGCTACTACACCTTCACTACGTGGGTTCAAGGTACCACCGTTCGACGGGACTTCTTCCTGGTCGGCCTACAAAATCCAGTTCGAGGCCGTCATGGAGGCAAACGGCTGGAATAAAAGCCAGGCCATGACTGCACTCACCTTAGGCCTGCGCGACCAAGCCTTAACCGTGTTGGAAGCTCTCGGTAAGAAAGTGACCTACGAGCAGCTCCTTGAGGCATTGGAGGCGAGATATGGCGACGCTCACCTGGAACACGTCTTTCGCGCGCAGCTTAAAGATCGCGTGCAACGCAGCAATGAAAACCTGCAGCAGTGGGCCCTTGAGGTGGAGAAGATGGTTCGAAAAGCATACCAGTCTGTACCTGTGCTCATTGAAGGGAACCTGGTGCAGACATTCATCGACGGCATCCGCGACCTGGAGTCAGAGCTGCTGTGAGGCTCGGGCACCACGAGACGCTTAAGGATGCCTTGGCCCATGCACTGGAGGTAGAAGCCGTGCGGCAGGACCATCGTTCCCATCGCGTCAGGGAGGTTGCAGCAGCTACAGTTCGCGACCGCAACAAAGGATACAGTCCTAGGTGCTATGGCTGTGGGGAAAAGGGCCACCTTCGATCCAGCTGCCCTAAGCGAACTGTAGAAAGGAGAGTTGATCGATCTCGAGAGGGTAGTGCAGCTAACGGCACTGCCTGGCGGCGACAGGATCATCGTTCACCTCCCGCTAGGGAGGTTCCAGCAGTTACGGTTCGCGACCAAAATGAAAGATACAGCCCTAGGTGCTATGGCTGTGGGGAAAGGGGCCATCTTCGGTCCAGCTGCCCTAAGCACACCCTAGGAAGGGAAGGTGAACGGTCTCAGAAAGGAAGTGTGGCTAACAGCACCGCCCAGCAGCGGCCAAGAAGATTGCCGGTAGCACGTGAAAAGGAAGTGGAAACCATGATTGAAGGAATGGTGAAGGATGGTGTTATTGAACCTTCCTCTAGTCCATGGTGTTCACCAGTGGTGCTGGTGAAAAAGAAGGATGGCAGCATGCGGTTCTGTGTTGATTACCACCGTCTGAACGACGTTACAAAGAAGGACAGCTATCCCTTGCCAAGAATTGATGACACGCTGGACATGCTTACAGGAGTAAAATGGTTTAGCACGCTGGATCTAAAAAGTGGCTACTGGAAAGTTGAAATTGACCCTAGGGACAAGGAGAAAACCGCGTTCTCGACGGGAAAGGGTCTGTGGCAATTCAAAGTAATGCCGTTTGGGTTGTGCAATGCTCCAGCAACGTTTGAAAGGCTGATGGAACTGGTACTTACCGGGCTAATTGGCAATGCCTGTCTGGTCTACTTGGATGACATCATCATCGTGGGCCGTACGTTTGAGGAACACCTTCAAAACCTGGAACGCGTGCTCATGAAGATTCAGAGTGCCAACCTCAAGTTGAGCCCGAAGAAATGTTCACTATTCCAACGGCAAGTTAACTTTTTGGGGTTTGTAGTATCGGAAGAAGGTATCCGCACAGACCTAGAGAAAATCGCCGCTGTCAAGGATTGGCCGGTTCCAAAAGACAAGACGCAGGTTAGAGCATTTTTGGGTTTGTGCTCCTATTACCGGCGATTCGTGAAGAACTTTGCAGATATAGCCAAACCTCTGCACAAGCTAACTGAGGAGAAGCGACATTTCTGCTGGGATGAAAGTTGCAATATCGCATTCCAGGAGCTCAAGGACCGTCTGTGCAAAACACCTATTTTGGGATACCCTGATGCAAGCAAAGAATTTATAGTTGACACAGACGCAAGTGATATAGGACTTGGCGGTGTGTTGTCTCAACGGAATGGTGACCAAGAGGTCGTGATAGCGTACTTCAGCAAGTCGTTGTCAAAACCGGAAAGGAACTATTGTGTCACAAGACGCGAATTGCTCGCTGTGGTAAAGTCGTTGCAGCAATTTAGCAAATATCTTCTGGAGCGAAAATTTCACTTAAGAACTGACCATGCTGCACTAAAATGGCTATTGCAGTTTAAAAATCCAGAAGGACAAGTTGCGAGGTGGATTGAACTACTGCAGGAATACAACTTTGAGATCGAACATCGCAGCGGAAAATCTCACGGCAACGCAGATGCATTGTCAAGAAGACCTTGTCCTGAAGATTGCAACCATTGTACTAGGCAAGAGAGTAAGGAAGAGGTATCCGTGAGGATGCTCAGGACGGACCACCTCGGCAACGAATGGAAGGACAGCTTACAACATGCACAGCAGGAAGATCCGGACATCAAGCCTATTCTGGAATGGATAAAGGCCAGTGCTCCCAAGCCTAAGTGGAGCGACGTCTCAGCAATGAGTTCGACCACTAAAAGCTATTGGGCCCAGTGGGACAGCTTGCTGCTTCAGGATGGAGTTCTGTGCCGTAAATAGGAAAATGTTAGGGGAGACAGCTGTCATTTGCAAATGGTAGTCCCTAAAGCTAAAATACCGGATGTGCTACAGCTGTACCATAATGATTATTCAGGAGGCCATCTGGGAGTTAAACGAACTCTACTGAAGATCCGAGAACGGTTTTACTGGGTCCACTGTCGAAACGATGTCGAGGACTGGTGTCGCAAATGTACAAGTTGTGCGGCTGTAAAGGGACCTCAGACTCGTAGTAGAGGTGCATTGAAGTTGTACAATGTTGGTGCACCATGGGAGAGAATAGCCATTGACGTGGCGGGGCCGTTTCCGGAGAGTGAAAGCGGTAACAAGTATTTCATGGTTGTGATGGATTACTTCACTAAGTGGCCAGAAGTCTTCGCCATTCCAAATCAAGAAGCTTCAACAGTTGCAGATAAACTAGTTCATGAAGTCTTCTGTCGTTTTGGAGTACCTTTAGAGATTCACAGCGATCAAGGAAGGAATTTTGAGTCTCAAATATTCCAGGAAACTTGCCGAGTTATGGGTACTCATAAAACAAGAACGACTTCTTATCACCCGCAATCTGATGGAATGGTGGAACGATTTAATCAGACATTGGAGAGGTACCTAGCAAAAGTTGTAGACAATCGGCAACGAGATTGGGACAAGCACATACAACCGTTTTTGTTGTCATATCGAAGTTCTGTTCACGAAAGTACAGCAGTGACACCAGCTTTCGCAAACTTTGGAAGAGAATTACGGCTGCCTGCAGACCTGATCACCGGGATACCACCTGATGCCCCACGCAGTATAACCGATTATGCAAATGACTTGCGGAACAAAATGAATGACATTTATGAGCACGTCAGACAATCGGGCCAGCAAATGTCTGAGAAAATGAAAACCCGGTATGACCGCAAAATGAACAATAAAGGGTTCAACGAAGGTTCATTTGTGTGGTTGCACAATCTAGTCCGCAGCAAAGGGAAATCTCCTAAGCTTCAAGCTAAATGGGACGGCCCGTACCGGATTGTAACCAGGATCAACGATGTGACCTACCGGATACAGAAGGGCGCAAGAGGGACTCCTAAGATCGTCCATGTGGATCGCTTGGCGCGTTATTATGGGACCGATAATGCTCGGGACGAGCATGTCTTAGGAGGGGGCAGTGTTGTGTGAATAGGTCAACTAGCGCCATCTAGTGTCAGGAACGAGAGCGAGGGGAGCTTTGCAGAGAATGACGTCACAGATCTCTCAACCGACAGCACCACCCGAAGAACTAAGTTTCTAGAAAATCTATACTCGAAATCTCGGTACCTTGCGCGTGTTTACTTGAACATTCCGGATATTTTGCTAATTTAAATAAATAGGTGGCGCAAGATGCGATCGAGGCAGAGTTGAACTCGGCGACACACGCGAAGCTTCGGAGCGGAATTAAGTGAATTAGTGTGTTTAATTATTAGTGTTTTAATTTTAATTTGTGTAAAGTAAATTAAAGTGTTAATTTAGGTAATTTTATCGGCAATATTTATTGTCACGAAGCTCAAGCTCGTAACAGTATGATGGAATAGACAACAGAAACTAATTTTGGCTTACTTATTTGAGACGATGTAAAATTATAATGTTTCTTAAATATAACATTTCGTTTTCATTGGCCCGTAAAAGTCTTTTGGACGACATACACTGTCACTTAAACTGATTATTCCAACTGATCAGCAGTTCAAACTAGGACTGTTGATATTTTTAAAATATCGGATTTTCGATTTATCGATAAATAAACTTATATGTAAAATTCCGATATTGAAAATCCGATATTTTAAAAAATATCAACAGTCCTAGTTTGAACTGATCAGTTGAACTGACCGTGTGTGTCGTCTATTTGAATTTATTTGGGTTTCGATTTGCCTTATTTATTACGCTTGGCAGGCGGATTGTCGACTGCAGTACCAGACGTCTCACAATTTAGACTTTAGAATTACGGTCGTCGGTGGGCAGATTACGAGATGGTTACACCGCCATCTATCGGAAACTATTTGCTTTTCTGCCATTTCCATAGTCACCTCTTACGAGTTCCACGGAACGAAATGGGGATTCCGTTCCACCGCTACTGTTAGGCCAGTATTAGTAACAAAAGTTATTCGAGTTATAAATATTCATGTAAGTTAAACACATAATCTTTTATAACTTCAATGTGTATTAAGTAAAATACGATGCACATATAAAACTACAAATTCTGTGCAACTTGTACATTAATAATTAGTTACGAGCTCGATGAACTGTAAGGGCGTTGAAGATAGGGCTGTCAAATGCTTAATATTAAATTGACTATTTTAGCGACTAGTATTACATAAGGAAACATTTAATATTTTTCTTATTTATATTTGATTTTAATGGACTTTTGCTCTACTTTGCAGCCTCACGATATGGGTAGAGTTATGAAAACGTAATTTTTATTTCACCAACTGTAGATTTTATTTAACAGAGTGAGGGTGAAAACGAGCACACAGTCCACCTGATGGTAAGTGGTTGATGTGGCCCAAAGACATCCACATTCTATCCTCGATTAAGAATCCATATGCAGATGATTTAATCTCCCCTGAAGACTTAGATGAAATGCCTCGTTTCCGGTATAGAATGTTAGTTTTTTGGTTGTACACTGCTAGTCTTCAGATTTTGAGAAATATCGGACAAGAAGAATTGTCGTAGTTTTCCGATATAAGGGCAGATTAAACTCTTCGGTGGGTCATGTGGCCTATGGTTCTACAGATTTTTCGGAAACTGCCTTGGGGGGGGGGGGTGATTTGGGCCTCCGGCCACCTGCACTCACCAGACAAAACGCGGAAGCGGAGCTTCCACTTCAAGCCGGTATTCTGTGAGGTCGTGGTACCACCCCGGTTTGAGCCGGCCCATACGTGCAACAGCAAAGCTGCCGCGTGACTCTGCCACTGTTAGAGCCACGCGGCAGCTTTGCTGTTTTGGTTTTGTTTTTGTATTATTGAAAGACTGTGGTTTGTATTTTTTTATTATATTGCATATTTCCCTTACAACTTAACCTTACCTTAAAGGTAGACCTTACTCTTAACATAAATCATAAATTCTCATGCTTGTCAGCAAGGGGAATAGGTGGAGATTACGGACTCCCGTTCGGCACAAACCTCTTAATCTTCACGTGCTTCTTCGCATATAGTACTCTTAATTTGGTTCAACTTGAAAATATCATATAATATAGTTATAATATTAAGTAGAGTTCGCGACCCTACTTGAAAAGTACAGCAGCTGGAGTACTCTGGAATCGTACTCAAGTTAACTTACACATTCGTTTCAAACTTAATTTTATAACCAACCAATTAATGCATATTAATTCAAAATCAAGTTAAAATAATAAATTATACATTTTTAAGTGTTATTTGTAGGATTTTTCAAAAAATAAACAAAGATCCCAATTTTTTCTTAATTTAAATTTATTACTTGTCATTTTATTCCCAAAACCGGGGTTTGTTTTGTTATAGTCCTCAAAACTATAAGCGATAGTAGCCTAAACGGTCTTGACCGTTAGGCTACTATAAATGGTCGTGGGTTTGAATTCGCCATTCGAGTATTATCGTGAACCACTCCTAATACAAGCATTCAAAGCTTACCAGTAGTGGTTAAAAGGAATTTTAGTACTGTTAAAAATATATAATATAATAAAATTTTCTTAGTTTCGGGGAGTACAAACTCCATTTGAAAATACTAATGTTTAACTTTTCTTCGGTCTGTAGTTTTGGTAGCCGAATTTTGTTACTATGCGATATTTCAACCATCTATGCGAAATACAAGAAGTGACCACGGTGACAGGCAGACACCGAGGTGAAGTTCTACTATGTTGAATGAAGATTGGTGTGAAATTGCGGTATTAATAGTTGAGCATGGAAAGAATGATTTAATTTGATTAAATATTTACGTGTAGTAACCGTGTAAGTGAATCATTCGCTCTATTTAGTACTACTGGTATTGTATTACTAAATAACACTACTGGTATGGTATTGTAAGACCAATATGAGGAATGTTAGAAAGATCGCGTGATCCGCGACAAATAGTGGTATAAACAATGACCTGTTAAAAAATGATGATGCGCCTGTAATCCATTAAGGGGTAGACAAAGTCCAAAAAGCAGTGAGCTACTCAGAATAGGTTTGGCCAAAAAATTATGAGTAAAGTATGGGCATTGATGCGAAATCGTGATAGAAGTAATAGGTGACTAGCCCACTTACACAATCACAAATACAATAAATTGTTAGGGATCTTTTACGACATGCGAGGCAAGTAAGATAGCTAGCACATTCTTTTTTCTTGTAAGTCAAGAGATTATCGATTATCAAAAAAATGTCCCGACATCCCACCGTGGGATCAGTGTACTGGTACGTAACGGGCTGATAATGATAATATGCAAAATGATTCTACAAATACTTTTAAATGAACTAAATAAATTTCACATTAGAAAACTTGGTGAGGGTAAAATAATACTATATTTTTTTAAATGCATGCTGTGTTTACTAGTAAGTAGTCACTACACTTAGCTTAAGAAAATTTTTATTGTGTTAGTAAGCCACATGAATAAAAATAAATAAATAAAAGCCACTAAAAAAATTCATTGACGTTTCTAGTGCTTAAAATACTTAATATATTATTAAATAGGAAGTAGGTATTAATTAATTCAATAAATGAAAAATCAAGGAGGCTCAAAATAAAAACACTAACTATATATATATATATATATATATATATATATATATATATATATATATATATATATATATATATATATATATATATATATTTACAAAGTAAACTAAAGTAAGTAATAACATTACTGTCGGTGTGTGGATGCGGCGTAACAGAATCCACTATATCATATCATCACGTAGGTGTCGTAAGGAGGGAATCTGGAATAGGAGATGGGTAGCAGCATTTTCCTGAAAACAACTTAAACTAATAAAAACTACGCTTGGTAATTAGCCTGCCAAGCGGTGTTACTTATGAAAAATTCCCCCTTTGAGGCAATCAATTTTTTTTATAGAAGGGAGATTAAACGAGCATGCGGCTCACCTGATGGTGACTACCACCGCCCATGAACAACCGCAATACCAGGAGATTGCAGGGCGTTGCCGGCCATTTAGAAAGGAGAAAGCTCTTTTTTTGAAAGTCCCTAAGTCGTATCGATCCGGAAAAATCGCCGGCGATAAACAGTTCCACAGAGAAGTTGTACGAGGAAGAAACCTCCTAGTAAAACGCACAGAGGTGGACAGCCAAACATACAGATGGTGAGGATGGTATCGTGAATTTTGACGCGATCTGCGTTCGTTAAATTTAGCAGCTATAATTAATACGAACAATAGCTCAGAGCACTCTCCGTGATAGATGCAATAGAAAATGAAAAGGAATGCAACATCCCTATGCAGCGCCAGTGAATCGAGCCGATCAGAAAGAACTCGATTGTCGACGATTCGAACCGCTATGAGCTGGGTACGCTCAAGTGGAAGGAGCTGGCAATAGGGTTCCCGACCTAGAGATGAGAACTGTATTCCATGGGAGGCCGAACTTGCGCTTTGTAAAGTTGCAAGCGATGTGCCGGCATCAAATACTGTCTTGCTCTGCTGAGCACGTCATGCTTTTTATAGTCCAATTTGACCTTCAATTCCAAGTGAACACGAAACTGCGGAACGACTCTGAAGATTCTGATGCTAGCTGACGCAGCAAGGAAGGGCCTTGAAACTGAGGAGATACAACAAAAGACTTGTGTCTTCTGGGGATTGAGTTGAACTAGATTTAGTCACCCCCAATCCGAGACTGTTCAGGAAAGACTCGACTTCAGACACAAGTTTGTCCTGGTACTAGGTGACATTTTCCCGAGAAATATTGGCACGGCCGGTGTGTAAAGGATCACCACTGCCGTCGTCTGATTCACGAAGTAAGGTGAACTAGCTTCTCACCAACTTTGCCGATGTGCTCAGACCTTGCCTTGGCAATCATAATCATTATCATCATTATAGCACTTCACAAGTTCACTGCTGAACAAAGGCCTCCCCCAGAGAATGCCACAAAGCACGGTAATGAGCCACCTGCATGCATTGACTTCTTGCATGTCTTACCGAGTTGTCACTACAGTGTTGCCATACACTACGCCTATCGGCATGAAGCTGCCACTCGAAAACCTTTTTTCCCTGTCGCATCGGTTGTTGGTTCATCGAGCTATATGGCCGGCCCATTGCCACTTCAGTTTACTAATTCGTTGGGCTATGTCTGTCACTCGTGTTCTTCTGCGGATATCCTTATTTATAAGTTTATCACGCAGAGAAACCACGGGCATAGCCCTATCCATATTTTGCTGAGCAACCTTGAACGTCCTCATACGGCGAGCTGTGAAGGACCACGTCTCAGTTCCTTAAGTCACTACTGGCAACACGCACTGGTTGTACTATCTAGTTTTCAAATTTTAAGGTATACCTGAGAAGATGTGTCGTAATTCTTATTCTAAATCTTAAGACCTATCCGTTGGGAGACACTATTGAGGTCATTGAGCGTAGTGATTAGGTCCTCCAGCGATTCTACCATAAGAACTATATCGTCGCAAATTGAAGGTGAGTGATGTACTTGATACCGTATCCTTTCCAGTTCAGCAGCTTGAAAACTTTTTCCAATGCAACGGTAAAGAGTTTCGGGGATATAACGTCACCATGTCCTACACCCCTCTGCCGTTGGATAGGTTTCGTACTCTGGTTCTGCACTTGAATAGCCATCGAAGCCCTACTGTACAAACACTTCAGCATTTCTATATACTGACAGTCAACTTGGCACCGTTGTAGGTACTGTACCACCGCCCAAATTTTGACGGAATCAAAAGCTTTTTTATAGTTCGGATTGGTTAAACGTTAACCGAGTCATTCGGCGTGGTGGGCATTAAAATTGCCATTCGGACGTGGTCGATGAGTCGGTCTGTTTCGGCATTATCGCAATGGGACCTCTAGAGACACCCTTAGACGCGGGGATGGTTAGCAAATGGGGCAGGCCTTTTTCAACAGTGAACTTTTGAATAAAAAAATATGAATTAGTGTACAAAAAATATACATAAGTTATAAATATTCGATAAATGAAAATATGTGATTTCATATATCCGCAGTATTAACTTTTATATGATAATTTATGTGCATCGCTTATAACGTCGAGGCGAAGATTCCTCAACGACCTCAAAATTGTAAAACATGAATGATTTGTCCTTACATATATTCTTCGTTTCGATATAAATAAAATAACGTTTAATTTTTCCTGAAAATATTTTAGGAAACCATTACGTCCTCTCAGTATAAAAAGTTGACTAAGCTGACTATAAAAAACCGGTTCCGTAGTTTCCCGTCCGTCACAATAAGTGTTCCCACTTATGAGTTTAAAGGTGGGTATCCATTATGTTCGCGCTCCAGCAGCGCTCCGCGCTCCTGCAACTGCTCCCGGTAGTGGGTACTGTTGTTTCCATCCGAGTTCAAAATGATTTTCCTAGAAAGTCCTTATAAAGTTCTACTTTTCAGATTTTTTTCATATTTTCTAAACTTATGTTTCAAAAGTTAGAGGGCGGGGCGGGGGGGGGGGGGCACATTGTTTTTTACTTTTGGAGCGATTATTTCCGAAATTATTGACATTATCAAAAATGATTTTAGTAAACCCCTATTCATTTTTAAATACCTTTCCAACAATATATCACACGTTAGGGTTGAAATTAAAAAAAATCACTTCCCACTTTACATATAGGGGGGCTACCCTAATAAAACATTTCTTTCCAATTTTTATTTTTTTACCACTTTGTCGGCGCGATTGATACACATATTGGTACCAAATTTCAGCTTTCTAGTGCTAACGGTCACAGAGATTATTCGAGGACGGACAGACGGACAGACAGACATGGCGAAACTATAAGGGTTCCTAGTTGACTACGGAACCCTAAAAAGGACGATAGAAACGTGACTAAGAAGTCAAGAAGACCAAAACGACCTTGTTGTTTCTCTACAGCGTGCAGCATATTATGTAACGTGCGCTCCTCGTGTGAAACGTGGTTATTCTTGAAACTCATATTAAGTATGTTTGTAGCCGCGAACGTACTTGTAGATGACTTTGACGCAATTATGCGAAAATGAACTGCTTCGATGATGCTGCGGCTGTGGGGGAGTTTTAGCGGAGCTTAAGGATGATAAAAAATAATAGACTCTGCCATCTTTGGTCGATTCATCGATTTGCATGTTTGCATGTTGATCATGGACACTATACATATACAGAGATACTATATATATATGTATATATATAGAGATTACATATATATATATATATATATATATACACACACATATATATATATATATATATATATATATATATATATATATATATATATATATATATAGAGAGAGAGAGAGAGAGAGATATTGAATTATAAAGTCAGCGTATTTTATTTATTTATTTGTTTAGTTATATTTACGAAACATGTACTAAAATAATTTATTGGTACAACGGCTGTTCGTTAATCTGTGCAGTTCATTGTCTTCATTTTTCACAAAAATATACGCAACGAAATGAAATAAATCTTTCTGAATAAGTTTCCATTTATCCTCAGGATGATCCCTATGATGAGGCGTGCACTTTTAGATTTTTCAAACTATTTTATTATTAATATAGATATAAGCCCCATACTAACAAAAAATTACAAAGTTTTTATGATTAACAGTTTTAATTAAATTAAAAGATGCTATAGTTTTAACACATATTTGTATAAAGCTGATGAGGTGAAAGCCTAAAAAATTAAAGGGTTCCTGTTTTACGAGTAGTATAAGTATCTTTTTGTTTATACTAATGATGTCGAATTGAAGAGCCCACTGAGGTATCATTATAATATTTTAATGTTAAAGAAACCGTACAAAATATAAGTTGAAATAAGATGAATATCTCAATACGAATAAAAATTAAATATTGAAAAACAGTAAAATTGTGTATGAGTAAGACGTTTGCTGTGTATAGACCATTGAAACAGAGATTGTTCTTGGGAATTCAAAGTTGAAAAAGTCCCGAGTTTTTCTTCGAAATTCAAAATTAGGGTTTCATGTATTAGAATCTGTATCCATTTCGTATGAGAACTTTTATAAAAAGTTTTGGAACCGCTGTTTTCCAAACAAATTGGACTTGGCTCAAAGTTAAATTTGATTAGACTAACAATAAGTGGGATTATATTGCGACTTTGTTCACTTATATAAAATGAAACATTATTTGAAATTTGAAAATCGGATACCATAGAAATTTTAATGATAGTCTAAAAAAAGTGTAGTGTAGTGTTTATTTGTTTTGTCTATGTTCACCGATATCTCGGGAACGGCGGAACTGAATTAAATGATTCTTTTATATAGAAAAAATACATATAGTATAACTACTACTTTAGGGGTTCCATATGAATTTGAAATGAATTTAAAAAAAAATGGGATAAAGATTTTAATGTCCTGTAAATAGCAGCTTACATCTAAGATATTATACATGTAAATAATAGCCATTAGTATAGTTATTTATGTTTTAGTCCTTAGGTTATGTAATTGCCTAGTATGTAGTTTGTTGACGTTTATTGTTTCTTAATGTAAGTAGTAAGATGAAGAGCCATTGTATGTAATTAATTTATGTCTTTAACTAATAAATGCTGTATAAACTACACACCAAAGTATGGCCAACGAGAAGCGATACTAAATGTAAATGAAACCAATGCAAGGTTATTAGGAATAGCAGGGGTGCGTAACTTTTTGATATTTAGATTATATATTTAAGTAGACAATATAGTTTTAAACTATGTCTAGCAAACCAAAAAAATAGACATTTTAAAGTTTTGTTATAATTTGAATTATTGTAAGATGCAGATTTAAATTAAAAAACGAGAATAATAATAATATTTCTGAATATCACTTGCCTAACAACTGTGTGCCGGGTATATGGTAACAGGCTTGCCCCCTGTTACATAGGGACTTAAATATATCAGGCAAAATGTGGGTGTTAATATCTCTGCCTATCCTTAGGAGATACAGGACTGATGATATGTTATGTTTATGGAAATGAGAATAATTTTTTTTTGAGGAAATCATTTTTTAATCAGTCAGACGCCGATTCTTCTGAGTCTGTAGAGTCTGAATCAGAGTCTGGTAACACGTATAATAAATTTATCCGTCACGTCATCTACAATAAAATCAGGTTTGAAAAACTTATCTTCTTCTTTTTGAACATGCTCCACACACTTCTTCCACTGATAAGGCCGTCACTTAATAATGCCTTAACTTTTTCAAATTTAACTTTTTCGGAAAAGTAAAATCTGTTGATTTGTATCTCGACGTACTTTGTTGTGGCTCCATCATTAACCACTCTTGATAAAAAGCAATTATCAACAAAACAAAAGAACAATAATTAAATAAACCACAAAAAATAACAAGATTTTTAACAAATAACTTGTATCACCACGAGCGCGTTCCGAAACGGAATGAAGCACTATTATTACTAAAATGACCTCCCGAATGTTGGCGAATTCGTCTTGACCTGACATGTTTTTGCCGGGACATCGGAACATTACGACAAATACACAAGATGGAAAGAGATGGATAATAGGTTGTCAACTCTACAGTTGTTTTTAAGGTAAATGACCTTTTGTATCGCTGCTAGTTGGCCTTATTTTACATACACACAAACACGCGCACACGCGGGCGCACGAGTACTAGCGCACGCACGCTCTCACGCACGCACGCACAGTCACACACACACACACACACACACACACACATACACGCACACACACGCACACACACGTACACACACGTACACACATGCAGACACGCGCACATACACGCGTACACGCGCCCACGCGTAACTACATAAAACCAGCAAAGCTATTGTTCGTAAGAAAGAGCCGGTATAACTCATTCGACGAGGGCATCGTGGCCATAGAGGCTGAGTGGCGACGACAGACGAAGTCACCGTTCTACAAGCTGAAGATCGACCGCAACGGCATCCTGTGGTTAGATAGCAGAGTAGAAAATGAACACAACTTACCAGTCCTACAACAAAAAAAAGCTTCATTCAGCTGTTGGTGCATCACATGCACACAACCTTCAATCACGGCAACCATCAGACTGTCATGACTGAACTAAGACAACGATACCACATAATAGGACTGCGCAGCGTCATGTGCTACATATGCAACCAATGCCAATGGTGTCGGAACTATAGGGAGATCCCATCAAACATTTCCTTAGGTGACTTACCAATAGAAAGGCTGCCCCATAATCAACCGCCCTTTACTGCAACCGCGTTGGATTATTTTGGGCCCGTGTATAAAAACCTGAAAGTTGGAGACATTGTTATAGTATGCGATGGCACAACGGCCACAGGAATGTGGCCTCGAGGCAAGGTGATGAAAGTTTACCCACGCCCAGACGGACGAGTCTAAATAACTGAAGTCAAAACAACAGTTGGTGATTGCAACAATTTGCAACAACGGAGTAAACGTTTTTGGTGCTTGAGCACTAGTAGAAGATTGTAAATTATATCTTAGATCTAAGATATTATCCACGTAAGTAATAGCCATTACTTAGATTTAAGTAGTTATTTAAGTTTTAGTCCTATATTATGTTATGTAATTGCCTAGTATTTAAGTTTGTTTTATAGGAAAGGGGGCAAACGAGCATAGCTCACATGATTGTAAGTTATTACTGCCGTCTATGAATACTGCAACACCAGTGGAATTGCAGATGCGTTGCCGGCCTTTTAAAAAGGAGTAGGCTCTTTTCTTGAAGGTCCCTAAGTAAATCTCTGGTGATAGTCGATTCCACAAGGAAGTTGTGCGAGGAAGAAAACTTCTTTTATATCGCACAGTTGCGGACCGCCAGTCATCCAGATGGTATGGATGGTATCCCGAGTTTTGTCGCGATGTGCGATGGTGAAATTGTACGCCTGGAATTAAATTTGTTGACGTTTATTGTTTCTTAATGTAAGTAATAAGATTAAGAGCCATTGTATGTAATTAGTTTAGTTATTTAACTAATAAATGCTGCATAAAATACACACTTCACATATACACACATACTCATTCCTCTCCGACCTCTCATTGCTCGATTAAAGATTGTGTGTCTCTTGAACGCCTACACAAGCGGCGCGCGCGAACCAGAGCGGTGAACGAGACTCAAGTTCTCAGGCAGTTCCCCACATTGCGATAGTGGTTCAAGCCGAGATTCGTACCTTCTTCAGAGGGCCCCTTGAATCACATCAAGCCCCCCCCCCCTAGCTAGAGGAGCCTCTCTCCAAAAGCAGAGGGTGGGGTGCCTCGGAACTGCAGGCGGCGACGCGGCGCTTTGCGCCTCCTCGCCGCCGGCAGAATCGTTACACTCAATAGCTTGTGAGTTCTCGCTCACGAGTCTATTTCGATGAAGCTGTAGAGGCCGCAGGATCAACACACTTTCAGAAAAAAACCGCCAACATTACCCGCTCCATATTCGTTCATTTAACACGTCAAGCTGCCCTACACGCAACACTCCACAAGCGCAGCTTCTGTTTCTTAAGAATAGTCTTTCATTTATCATCCCGAACTTACCTGTGGTCAAGACGACTACAAAGTCTTATGTATTGCCCTGCTGATACTGCAATATACCTTCCGATACCTAATTAAACGACATTCTGGTTGTTGAACTTGACTTAAAAATAAAATTTACACTTATTTCATTGATACATTATATTGTTACATGAATAAGTCAACTAGCGCCATCTAGTGTCAGGAACGAGAGCGAGGGGAGCTTTGCAGAAAATGACATCACAAATCTTTCAACCGACAGCGCCATCCGAAGAACTAAGTTTCTAGAAAACCTACACTCGAACACTCGTCGCTTTGCGCGCATTTACTTGAATATTCCGGATGTTTCATTGCTAATTTGTATATATATATAGGCGTTGCAAGATGCGATCGGGGAAGTATTGAAGTTGGCGACACAAGCGAAGCTTCGGAGCGGAATAAAGTGAATTAGTGTGTTTAATTATTTGTGTTTTTAACTTTAATTTGTGTAAAATATCTTAGCAACGACTTCCGAAGCTATTGTTAGATTATATGTTGATTTTTTTATTTGTTGAAGTTCGATTTTAATAATTATGAAAAGTTTTAATATTTAATTTGTGTATGATGATGTGCGAGTAATGGACCGCGAGCATCTATGTCAAGCGTGAACTCACGTAGTGCGTCACATAATGCGATTTCCAATCATAATTAAGCGAACAACTCGTCGGCGTGCATTCGCATGGAAATGGAATACTAAACGTTGCAATTTACGTGCCTGTGAAATATAAGTGGTACATAGTTAAAACGTGTCATCAGGTTTTCAGGAAATTATATTCAGACGCAGAATTGCTGAAAGTTATAATTTAAAAAGACAGAAGTCGTTAATCGTTACATATTGCAATACTTACATATGATGTTACCAATCTATACTCTTGGCATTCTACCCTGGCCACGTGAGAGCCCACTGGGACGCTGTCCTATTTTTTGTTCCTATTTAGAGAAAGATTCTCCCCATCTAAATCTTAGCAAAAGTTATCGCCTATATTTGTTGAGCAATTGGCCGCCGCGCTGCTTTAGTGTTTGTTGGTGTAAAATATTTTGATTTTTTAATCATGTTTTCAGTATCTCATCTTTTTTAATGAATAAGGGTGACAAACGAGCACACAATCCACCTGATGGTAAGTGGATGCTGTGGCTCATTTACATTTATTCTATTCTCGATTAAGAATAAAAACGCAGATGCGTTGTCACCTCTGAGGACTAAGATGTAATGCCCCGTTTCTAGTAAAAAGAGTCTCCGGATTATTAAGCTGCTATTTTATGCTGGTATTCTGTGAGAGCGTGGTTCTTCCCCGATAGAGGCGATACATTCGTGCTACAACCGTGATATAGCTGCAGCACGTATAAAATATTTTTATAATATTTTAATTTTATAATATTTTATATTTATCGTAACCAGGCGAGAATAGTTTAAAAATACGTGGCCATATGTGACATAAATGGCCGTATCATTTCATTTAGAAGTTTGAACTTTTTATACCTCCAAGGTAACATAGACATTAGTCCTGACCTAGAACCAAGCTTGTGCATTCCTGCATCTTGCAGAGAATCTGCTTCCGCGGCTTGAAGTATGTTTTAATGGAAGCACGCTTCAAGATGTAGACAATCTTGTCAGTGACATCTCTAACATATGGCAGTACAGCAGCAGGCCCGGTCAACTCTGTATGGACAGAATGAAATACCTACGGGGGCTGAATTTTCTTATTGCCATTTATTTGTTTGCCATTAGTCAGATAAATGTCTTATTCCATAATTAGTAAGATTTTGCTAAAAATAAACGACACTCCGAAATTTTGAATATAGAAATAATAATCCATAGGAAGATAAATATCCCTGTCGCATTTTTCTACGTTATTGTATTAGCATATCATTGACAGTAAAAGAAAAATAAATGTTTTCTTATGTTTTGATTTTCAAAGAGTAGAAAATTATATTTTTATCTGGTAGCACCAAAACATCTTATATAAGTATTTAATTCTCATAATATCGCTATTCGCTATGGCGCCGCCGTATAAATTTCGTTCCGTTGTTCATGATTGGTTGTTGTGTTGGTTTTACTTGTGTGTTTTTCTAAGGTTTAGTAAGTTTACGACATCGAGTTGAGATTAATGTCCTTTGTTTATATGATGTGCAATGTGTGTTAGTCAGTGATTCGTAGTGAAATACGAAATAGTGACTCTAAAAACTACGCTGCAATGGCGGACAAAGAAAATAGAAAAAGTGTTCTAAGTGTAACAGCTCACCAACCGTTGACAACATTAAATTATTTACGACCTGGCCACGAGGAACGGCGGCGTGAACGGCGAAGCGACAGGCGGGGCGAAAATTCGCGCGGCGCGATTTGAGGGCCACGGGAAGTCACGTTTGTCGCCGCCACCAGATAGGCCGAGAGTGAAATGTATTTATCAAAGTTATCTTTATCGTTAGAAAGTAATTGTTTTTTGATTCAAGACATAATATTTGGAAAATATTGCGGAGTACATGATTTGAATAGGAATCGGGTTATAAATGGAGAATTCCACAACAAATGAATGCATCTAGAAAAAAATTTCGAGTAAATACCAGAATGAGTGTCGAAACCTGCGATTATATTCTTGTTAATATTCAACCATAATTGGAGATAAAAGTCAATGCGGATAGAATTTTAAGTTTATTTTGTCGGCCCGGCATTTTTCGCGGCGAAAACAACTAAAAGTATTTTGTTCCCTATACTATTCGCCGCGTCTGCCGCCGCGTCTACCGCCCGACTCCGTGGCTTGCGCCGCCGTACTGATTCATACATTTGTTTCACTCGCCCGCCGCGCCGCCAGTCGCCCGTGCAATTCGCCCGGTAAATTTCGCCGGTCGCCTCGCCACTCGCCGCTACGCGTGGCTTGCTCCATACACTTCTATACATTTGTTTTAGTCGCTAGACGCCTCGCCGTTCGCGCGCCAGGCCAGTTGTCCCGTGGTCAGGCTGTTAGGTTTCTGAAACCTGCAGTAAAGTATATTTTGCGTACGTATACAATATACATGTACACTATTTAATAAGTTCTAACATTGGTTTATATATTACACTATAATTCAATGAATTCTAATCTTAAAGTAAATATCTGTCCAACAAATGTCCAACTTATAATGAAAGATTGTTTCTATTTACCTATTTAAAAACAAATTATTGGTTTGTAAACCACTGGGCCTTGTATAGCTATTTGTACTTTGGTAATATTTGTATTCAATAAGTATATTTTTGTTTTCAGCTGTTAATTGTGGGCGAAATATTATATTCCTTCATAAGAGCAGTATACTACTTAAGCTATCCAGACAAAGCTACATAATGAGCCCATAATGCTGTGTGAAAAAACATTTTCACGATGGTTAATATAATGATGTAACCAAGAAAAAGTTTTTAAGAACTGCAATTCCATGTGATGTAAGTAAAATGTATAATGTGTAGATGTAGATAGTTTTATTAAAGGATTACTCAGATATTTTACATGGGGATTCCTATATTCAGGAGTGGACTTTGATAGACTGTAATGAAGATGATGATGATTATTCAGATGTCCATCATCTGGATCTAATATGGATGGACAGAACACATACAGTAGTTTGAATCCTGTTAATGCCTTCAACCAATTTATAATATATATGTGCGCACCGCCATCCTGACGGTGTGCACAATCCTTGGCCTGTTATTGCCTGACCTGAAGCATATCAGTCTGCCGATGAGGGCCTTAGCATTTGCGATACGTTCTTCAATTCTTATTCTCCAGGCTGGGATAGACTACTTTGTCCAGTAGCGCATCCAGTCGTGGAAAGTTTGGCGCCTATAATACGGCAGACTGCCAGTGCGGTGCCAAAAAGAATTGAGTCCGTCTCTCAAAAGTCCCGGCTGGCGTCCAAATACCTATTTGCGGCTGGCGTCCAAATAACTAGCGTTGGGTTCAGAGCCCTAACGACAGCCCGATTCCGCTTGCTTAGAGCTATGCGGGGAAGTCGCGGTCGATTTTCGAGAAGCGTACTGCGCGTTTCCACAATCGCCTCTTCCAATATACTCCTCATTTGCTCTAGTTCCAGTTCCTGGGCGACTGTTCCATCATCGTTTGAATCAAGCACAACTGGGGTATTCACGGCAGCATCCACGTTCGCCGTTTGCTCAGCAAGTTGTGGCGCCGCATCCTCAGCCGCGGCGTACTCCACTCACTAGTGGAGTACGCTGCATGCTGCCGATTGCTGGGCCCGCGAAGACCCTGCTGACACCAAGCCAGCGGGTGGGGATGATAGATCCGAGGAGCTGCTGGGTGGTCGTGCAGCACCTCGCGCTTTTAGGTTTTCTAGGCCCTTTTTTTCTTTTATTTATTTTCTTTTCTTCTTAGGCTCTTTTTTTCTGTTCTTCTTAGGCCCTTTGCGCGTTCTATTTAATTCCATCATCCATTTTTGAGGGCGTCATTTAGCGGGAGACGCCCAGACCCGGCGCCGTTTCATAGTGATACCATGTACACAAGCGGGTCTTTGCACGTTCAATTTTTGCCGAGACACGGCACTAACACCTCTCGGCAAGGTGCTGACTGACTGCGCTGACGTAGCGGTTTTGTCACATAACCGTTACGTCAGCGGGCGATGGGGTCGTCACTTCCCTACGCCTTATTATTATTATTATTATAATAGTCTTTTCTAAGCTAAGCCAGTTTGGTTTACCATCTTCGGTTCAGGTACCTGGCTTATAGTAGTTAAAAATGGGAAGTTTGCATTGTTGGACTAAAGTTTTTTGCAACTTACGCAAAATTCTTATCTTTTTTTTAAATCTCAAAATAAAAGTAGCCATACAAACAATTTATCCGTGTGGTTGAATAAAACTATTATTTACGGATTTTATCGCGTTTAATTACTTTAATTTATTTTTATTATTATCCCGACGTTTCGGGTGCTTTACAGCGCCCATGGTCACGGGGGGGACTGAGATGTTTGACGTCCCAATGTCATAGTTAGTCCGGCTACCTTCAGTTTTTTAATATTAATTTTTGGTCCGATTTACGCAAAACGAGCTTATAGTATCATGAAGTCTTGCAGTGGTATGCTTGGGTTTGGGTTTAATTTTGTTAATTATAGGATCCCAAGCAGATGGTAGCACCCAACCATCTTCTCTATTGAAATTTGGATGTTTTTTAATTTCAATAGCCTCGCGTATCATCCTTGGTAGGAATCGGTGTTCTTTTGCGAGAATTTGTGGTTTATCAAATCTAATGTAATGGTGGGGACGATCTTGAACATGTTCGCAGACTGCAGACTTCCCGGAGCGTCGGTGCTTCACATCAGCTATATGTTCCTTCACGCGGGTTTTTATAGATCTCTTTGTTTGACCTATGTAAGAGAGACCACATTCACAATCTAGCTTGTACACACCTGCATCTTGTAGAGGAATATTACATTTGATGGATGGTAAAAATTGACTAATCTTCTTCAGCGGCTTGTAGTATGTCTTAATGGACGCTCGCTTCAAGATGTAGCCAATCTTGTCCGTGACTCCTCTAACATATGGTAGTAGAGCAGGCGCGCGCTCGACTGTGGCCGGCTTCACTCGTTCACTGTGACGTAGGCGCGGGACCTGAAGCTTGTTGTCTTGCAATACTTGCTTGACGTGCTGAAGCTCCGCAGCCAGATGTTTTCTGTCACAGATCCCTCGTGCTCTCTGAAACAAAGATTTACCCACGGTAGCTAACTGTGAAGGATGATGGTGAGATTCACCATTTAGATATCGGTTGGTATGGGTCTTTTTCCTATACACAGTGTGACCAATAGTGTTATCAGGATTTCGGATGACTAAAACATCTAGGAAAGCTAAAGAATTATTTGCCTCTAACTCCATTGTGAATTGTATTTTAGAGTCTATGGAGTTAAGGTGGTCTAAAAATGCAGTTACTTTGTCAGATGGTAAAATTGTGAAAGTGTCGTCTACGTACCGCTTGTAGAACCTTGGATTTACAGGAGCAGTAAGAAGGGCTTTCTCCTCAAAGTCCTCCATGAATATGTCGGCGACTATGGGAGACACAGGTGAGCCCATCGCCACACCATCTACTTGCTTGTAGAACTCCTCCTTCCACAATAGATAGCCAGATGTGAGGCAATGTTCAAGTAGTATTGCATATTCTTGAGGCATGTTATTTTCTTCTAGCTTCCTAGTTACAATTGAGATGCAGTCCACAATAGGTAGGCATGTAAATAGTGACTGAACATCAAAACTGACCATAGTTTCATTGTTAGCGAGATGTAGGTCTTTTATCTCACTCACAAAATGGTATGAATCCTTTGTGTGTGCTCTGGTATGTCCTCTCAGTGGTGATAGTATTTTTGCTAAGTATTGTGCCAGCTTATAAGTTGGTGAATCGATCTGGCTCACTATGGGACGTAGTGGAGCGTTTGGTTTGTGTATCTTCGGTAACCTATACATACGAAGATACGCCGACATATTCATGGAGGACTTTGAGGAGAAAGCCCTTCTTACTGCTCCTGTAAATCCAAGGTTCTACAAGCGGTACGTAGACGACACTTTCACAATTTTACCATCTGACAAAGTAACTGCATTTTTAGACCACCTTAACTCCATAAACTCTAAAATACAATTCACAATGGAGTTAGAGGCAAATAATTCTTTAGCTTTCCTAGATGTTTTAGTCATCCGAAATCCTGATAACACTATTGGTCACACTGTGTATAGGAAAAAGACCCATACCAACCGATATCTAAATGGTGAATCTCACCATCATCCTTCACAGTTAGCTACCGTGGGTAAATCTTTGTTTCAGAGAGCACGAGGGATCTGTGACAGAAAACATCTGGCTGCGGAGCTTCAGCACGTCAAGCAAGTATTGCAAGACAACAAGCTTCAGGTCCCGCGCCTACGTCACAGTGAACGAGTGAAGCCGGCCACAGTCGAGCGCGCGCCTGCTCTACTACCATATGTTAGAGGAGTCACGGACAAGATTGGCTACATCTTGAAGCGAGCGTCCATTAAGACATACTACAAGCCGCTGAAGAAGATTAGTCAATTTTTACCATCCATCAAATGTAATATTCCTCTACAAGATGCAGGTGTGTACAAGCTAGATTGTGAATGTGGTCTCTCTTACATAGGTCAAACAAAGAGATCTATAAAAACCCGCGTGAAGGAACATATAGCTGATGTGAAGCACCGACGCTCCGGGAAGTCTGCAGTCTGCGAACATGTTCAAGATCGTCCCCACCATTACATTAGATTTGATAAACCACAAATTCTCGCAAAAGAACACCGATTCCTACCAAGGATGATACGCGAGGCTATTGAAATTAAAAAACATCCAAATTTCAATAGAGAAGATGGTTGGGTGCTACCATCTGCTTGGGATCCTATAATTAACAAAATTAAACCCAAACCCAAGCATACCACTGCAAGACTTCATGATACTATAAGCTCGTTTTGCGTAAATCGGACCAAAAATTAATATTAAAAAACTGAAGGTAGCCGGACTAACTATGACATTGGGACGTCAAACATCTCAGTCCCCCCCGTGACCATGGGCGCTGTAAAGCACCCGAAACGTCGGGATAATAATAAAAATAAATTAAAGTAATTAAACGCGATAAAATCCGTAAATAATAGTTTTATTCAATGTGTAGTGTTCGCGTAAATTTAAGAAATCATTATCCGTGTGGTATTCAAACCCGCGACCTCGCAACTTTGCACCTATATGGTTAGTCTCGCGCTACCGAGCCGACATTGCAATATTTAAATGTTCAAACGTGATACTTGGCAGTTTTCATAAACCGTTTAACAGAAATGGATATAGTTGGAATGGTAAACTCAATGGATATTGTAAAAAAAGTGCCGGACTTTTACCACGCAATTCTGTGGTCTGAATTATTCAGCCATCCTAAAATTTGCTTTTAGCGAGCCCCTTGTCTCGATTTTGTAGTGACTGCGAGAAGGGTGTCATAATTACTTCTCGCTCTGTTATCACGAACGATTAAAGCCTACATTCTATGTCACAGAATAAATAATAGTACGGTCTACGTTTTCAAGTAGTTCTCGCTAACTTGAACGTCTTATAAGTTTGACTGTATAAATAGTCATTAATTTAAAAAATAATAAAATTTAAAAATAATATGCAAGCAGGGTTGGATTAATAAACTACTTCAGTCAACTACTCGTAAAATAGTTTCAGTAATCTAAAGTAATTTACTAATCCGTCCCTGCGGTCTGATGGCCCTATAATTTGAGGAGCGGATAATCGATAAGGAAGAAACTTTATCAAGTGGTACGCATGTACCACAAGCGGTGTGAGGTGGCTCCCAACTAGATAGAGTGATGATCAGCAGTGGGATTGTGGAAGGACGAGTTCTAGATGCAAGCAGATTGTGTGAGGATGGGCTCACCAGTATCTCTTATCGTCGCCAACATATTTATGGAACACTTTGAGGAGAAAGCCTTACTTACTTCTTCCGTAAATACAAGATTCTACAAGCGGTACGTAGACGACACTTTCACAATTCTACCTTTAGATAAATTAACTGCATTTCAGACCGCCTTAACCATTGATTTATATATTAGACTAGATTAGTATTTGATGCACCAAAGCGTTGCCACTGCACATATGGCCACAGCGATATGCCTAGCTAACGTCAGTTCAGTGTTCAGTGTGACGCCGACAGAGCTGAGCCGAACCGAAAAAAATGGGTAAATACGTACTGAAAGAATGCGCTTCAAGGTCACAAAAACATAATAAATGAAGCGGAATCACTTTTCACACATAAGTTTTAGTTCATGTTTTCATATTAAAAAAATCCTCCTCAAAAATTAACTAAAATTATCGAATATTGCAATTTAGGTTCGATGGTGCCACTTTTCCGCTTTTGTGATTATCCCACATAAATGGGAGACTATATTGTAATTTATGGAATAAGTTAATTTGTTATCTATGGTTTTAAATATTTTGGAAATAATAATAAAAACTACGTTTTAACTTTCATACAAAATAATTAATTATTCTTGTTTTAGATTATTCATGAATAATCTATTAATTATATTTCATTACCTATTTTATATTGTTTGATTTATTAGTACAATAAAAATACTTATAAAAATATCTTTTATTTCATCAGTTTTGCTAACTTTTATTCACCTGATAAGAAAATATACTTACTTTTAAAATAAAAACAATTAACAGCATCTTAAAAAAAATATTTTTTTTTCTATATTTATCTAATCTTAGCGACGGTATTGTTTTCGTAAATTGTGTAAGTGAGACAGATACGAGTATAATATGTTTATTTAAAATGTTTAGTAATTTCAAAGCTACTAGTACTATTATTTATTCTGTGAAGCTATGTCGCCGCGGTTGGATAGTGGTTACACTTTTTTCGATGCGCGAAATGTGGTTTGCTCCTCTAGTTTTGTATAACTCAATGGCCTTAACTCCAAAAATTCTAAAATTCAATGGAGTTAGAGGCAAATAACTCTTCAGCTTTTCTAGATGTGTTAGTAATTCGGAATCCTGATAACATCTTGAGCCATATTGTGTATAGAAAAAGACCCATACAGATAGATATTTAAACGGTGATTCTCACTACCATCCTTCACAGTTATCTGTCGTAGGTGAATCTTTGTTTCAGAGAGCACGATATGTGACTATAAACACCTGGCTACCGAGCTCCAACACGTCTAGCAAGTTTTCCATGACAACAAGCTTCGGGTCTCGCGCCTACGTCACAGTGAACGAGAGAAGCCGGTCAGAGTCGAGCGTGTGCCTGCTGTACACAGAACACTATTACTCCTCTTAAATTGTCGTTCCTCTCCAATTTTATACAAAATATAAGAAATATGATTTACTAGCTCCATCTATCGTCAGCCTACCTGCACTCGTCTCGTGGTGGGAAAATTTGAACGTGGTCTTATTTTGGATTTTTTATTTGAGGTATTTTTGGGTTGCGCTAAATAAAAGAACTAAAATTACAGAATTTCTATTTATTTATTCAAAATAAAAATACAAATTGAAATTAAAAAAACATACATAACTTAAGACAAAACATCTCTAGCAGCTTATTTCTTTCTATAAAGACATTTGAATGAAAAGAAAATCAATATTAATTACAATATTTCAATTACTTATGTAACATAATATATAAGATTTACAATCATGAATGAATTGATAATATGCACAATCACAAATCGCAGAATGTCTGCAACAACCAAAATATCAATATTCTAATCAAAAACAAGTTAATTAGTAAATAAGCTCCTACACACAAGTGCAAAGTGCAGTATCCACAAATAATCATTTTGTTTTGATAATATTTGGTTGTCTATCTATTTGCCTGAATTAACACTAAAAATGTTGTCTCTATATTATATGCCATATATTAGGTATTAAATGCAGCTTACAAATAGAATAATTATAATTCAAAATTATAAAACATATTAAATATTAGATTACAAATATTTTCCATATGTAATTTTAAAATTTTTCATATAGAGTACTTTCTTTTTCAGGTTCACCATTATCTAATAGGCTTTGATATGTTTGCAGTTGTTCTTCAGTGGATATAATGTTGACCTCCTTGTGTTGTCCTTTTTGAAGATCCTGTTTGTGGCTTGGAGCAATAATTTGTGAGGGACCAGCTTATGATTCCACAAAATAAAATGGGAATACACTTTGTCACTTTGTGGAACAAATGTTAGTTTATCCCAGCCGAATATAATGCAAAAACTGACGGAGCGCATAGACGACCTGAAGCAAAGAATCGCTGCTTGGGGAAAGCGGATCCGGCGATATACCGAGAAGTCGACACGGTTCAACCAGAATCGTCTCTTCCAGAGTGATCAGAAGAGGCTCTATAAATCATTGGAGCGACCAATGGTAAGTGGAACGGGCCCAGCACCAAATCAGGCCGACACGGTCCCATTCTGATGCAGCCTGTGGTCAGAGCCCGTAAACCACAACGAGGGCATTGGACGGAAGTTGTGGTGAGTCAGTGTATTACGCCCGGGTATTACGCCCATGGACCCCGTCATCATAACGCCGGATGACGTAGCTGAGGCGGTCCGTAGGGCCCCGAACTGGAAAAGTCCGGGGCTTGACGGGCTGCATCACTACTGGCTGAAGGGGTTCATGGTGTGTCAGGCTGTGCTCGCCCGACAGTTTCAAAGGGCTCTCAACCAGAAGTCGCTCCCAAGCCTCTTCACTGCTGGGATCACTCATTTGGTTCCTAAAGATCAGGGTGCCACAGAACCGAGCAAATACCACCCCATCACGTGTCTACCGACCATATACAAGACACTAACATCCATTTTGAGCGCGAGAATCACTCGTCACCTGGACTCAAATCAGGTGAGGTCGCGCTCTCAAAATGATGTCGGGGTGGCGGTCGTGGATCCAAGGAACCACTCCTCATTGACGCGGTCATTGGCAAAGTGGTGAAACGCAACCGTCGGAACTTCTCCGCCGCCTGTATAGACTACCGAAAGGCATTTGACTCGGTGCCCCATACATGGCTAAAGAGGGTCCTCGAGCTGTACAAGATTGACTGTACAGTTCGAGACTTCGGATAAGAAGGAGTATATTCCAGGGCGACTGTCTGAGTCCAATCTGGTCCTGCCTCTCTTTGAACCCTCTCAGTACTTTACTGGAGGGCTCCGGGAGGGGATTTGAGCTTCGGAAAGGAGGTACAAAACTGAACCACCTTTTCTATATGGATGACCTCAAATTATTCGCCTCCAGTCTCTCCCATCTTATGGAATTGCTAAACATCACTTGTGAAATTAGCAATTCTATTAGAATGGAGCTGGGGACGGATAAGTGTGCGGTCCTCCATGTTGAAAGGGGAAGGGTTGCTAACTCTGAAGGCGTAGACTTATCTATGCCCGTCAACTTACGGACCCTTTCCGAGGCTGAAACATACCGATACCTGGGTATGTCACATATGATATATGAACATCGGTATCGATGAGGCTGGTATGAAACAGTCAGTTTGCGACGTGTTTTATGCACGCTTGACCAAAGTACTTAACAGCCTTTTGTCCGGTGTGAATAAGATACATGCATATAACGGTTGGGTCATGCCTGTCCTCATGTATACCTTTGGCATACTCAGGTGGAGTCAGACTGAACTTAACGCCCTGGATAGAAAAGTCCGCACTACCATGACGTCCCATAGGATGCATCATCCGAGATCGTCGGTAATGAGGCTGTATTTGCCGCGAAAGCATGGTGGGCGTGGCTTTCTGAGCGCGCTCACCATGCATAATCGCGAAGTGTGCAGTCTCCGTCAATACTTCTTGGCGAGATTGGATGATCCATTCTATAACGACGTCATTTCTAGTGATAAAGGGCTTACCCCTCTATCCTTTGCCAACGAGCAATGGCAAGACCCGGCAGTACATAGCATTTCCGACTGGGGGACTGTATGGAAGGAGAAAGAGCTCCACGGGAGGTAAAACAGGGCTCTACTTGAGCCCCACGTAGATACAGCCGCCTCCGTCAACTGGCTACGTTTCGGTGACCTCTTCGGGGAAACCGAGGGTTTTGTCTTGCAATACAGGATCAGGTTATTAAGACCAACAACTATCGGAGATACATTCTAAAGGATGGCACCGTCGACATCTGTCAAGCTTGTCGCCATCCCGGTGAGTCACTTAGGCATGTCATCTCCGGTTGTTCGGCGCTTTCTAACTCTGAGTACTTGCACAGGCACAACCTAGTAGCCAGAATTCTACACCAGGAGCTCGCTCTGAAATACGGTCTCGTGGACCGAAAATTGCCGTATTACAAGTACTTGCCGAAAGCCGTGCTCGAAAATGACCGCGCCAGGCTCTACTGGGACCAGGCCATATACCAGGTATTCTTGCGAATAAGCCTGATATTGTGCTGATGGACCGGGCACAGTTAAGGATATTTTTGGTCGACATTACCATTCCGTATGACGAGAACCTCGTGAAAGCCGAAACAGATACACGAACAAAATATCTGGACCTGGCTCACGAGGTGACCGACATGTGGTGTGGTATGCCGGCCGAAATTGTTCCTGTAGTCGTCTCTGCGAATGGGCTAATCCCAGTCAGCCTCTCGGGTTATCTGAGGCGACTGGGACTCCGTGACAGACCTCAATAACTGGTATAAATAAATACATAATATCTAAGATAACGTCTGCTTATACACTAAAAACAATAACTATTAAAGTTACTTCGAAATAATAAATAACATAAATATTACAACAGCTCATTAAAGATATAAATTATCATATTTTTCATAACTATCAATCAAATTTTTCTTAACTATCAAAACTAATCTACCATACTAATAAATACTAATACTAATAACACTTAGTTTATGCGAGTCACATCCAGTAATGCTTATCTGTGTAAACCGACATTAAGAAGTCGGCGGCCGAATTTGCACGAAGTCTGACGAGCCATTGCTGTCGCTAAACAAAATTTTTAAAACCACCTACGTATGTATACTATATGTGTTTTAGTTTTGTATGTCTTCGGTAGTTTTTGTTGTAATTTGCATTATTACCTTGTACGAATAGCCCAAACCAAATTTATATTAAGCTGTTGATATGTAAGTCTCATAAGTGAATGTAAAATTCTTGAGATAATAAAAAATAATTCTTAAACCAGCAATATTTCCATCAACGCTCAGAACTCTCACTTCTCCACGAAATAGTAACCTTAGCCGACAAACGCCTCACACCACTTAACCTCGCGGACCGAAACATACAACACAGTGAACGGATCACTGACGTAAAAGAGAAGATGGCCTCATGGCAACAGAAGTCCCTACACGGAAGGCACTACCACGACCTGCAGCTGTCACATGTCGACAAAAAAGCGTCGAACGCCTGGCTGAGGCGCGGTGAACTCTTCCCAGAGACGGAGGCATTCATGTTAGCGATCCAGGACCAGGTCATCGATACCGGAAAGTTCCAGAGACACATAATACGTGCACCTAACCTCCCCACTGATACTTGCGGACATTGCCACTCTAGCCCCGAAAACATACAACACATTACATCCGCCTGTAGAGCCCTTGCACAAACCGACTATAAGCATCCATAATACACCAATATCCTGCCCTTAAATTCTAATTCATACAAAAAATGACACCATATTACAAATATAAGCCGGACATCATATAAGAAAACAATAATCATAGAATCAACTGGGACAGGACCATTATCACGGATAAAACTATTCACTTCAATAGGCCCGATATCACAGTATATGACAAAAATAACAAAGCTACTTACCTTATTGACATTGCCATACCAAACACCCATAACATTCAATCCACCGTAGCTGAAAAACTTACAAAATATCAAGATTTAGCTATAGAACTCAAGCGTCAATGGAGAGCAGAAACCATCCATATAGTCCCAATAGTTATCTCATCTACCGGAGTCGTACCTAAAAGCCTACAACGCAGTCTAGATATATTGCAAGTACCCCAACACACACTTCACACCCTGCAGAAAGTTGTCATTCTCAACACCTGCCGAGTCACACGCAAATTCCTCACCACGTCATCCGTCACCTCTGCTTACACCATCACCTAGCACCTGCTCACGCTTGGCTTCGGCCCGTGTGATTAAGTTTTAAGTTACCACTTTAATAGGGAGAATATAAATATGTACAAAATAATAATAATAATAGGATTTTATTTCAGAATTTGTCCATAAAGATGTTAGTAGAACAATAACTACTTAAAACTAATGTTAGTGTTTAACTTTTTTTAAACTTAACAAATTAAATATCGCTACTACGTTACAAATATCTTATTTATTTACTTTTATTCAATTTTATATGTAGGCTCAACCATTGCTTCATACTGGCAGAATCCCATCTATCAGATTATGGTATTGTACACGCAGAACATTGTACTCGTATGTCCGCTGTGTGTATCTAACCCACATGTGTAAAAGCAATAACAATAAGCTTTAAAAAGCGTAACTTTAACTTCTTTAGTACATCGTGCAAACCTGCGGGCCAGTATATTACAGCGAACAGCCAACGCCCTGCGTTCCATTTCTATATCCAAGTCATCCTCTAAGTCCTCCGTTACCCAGTGGCCTAAGTACTTAAATTTGACGACTCTGTTCAAAGGACTATCACAGAGCTTAACAGTAGGCATGGTGAGCTGCCTCTTAGTGCCTGAATTAAAAACCATGAGCTCGCTCTTCGTTATATTGTACTTGAGCCCATGGGTCTTTGCGTAGGATTCACAGATCCCTAGCAGCTTTCTGAGTGCACCTATCGTGGGGCTCAGCAGCACCATGTCATCTGCATAGCTTATGTTATTTATGCAAACTCCGTCTATAGAACAATCGACCTTAGTGCTGCTGAGCTCCACAATCAACTGGTTTTTGTATAAGTTGAAAAGCGTAGGCAAACTCAACCCTCCTTGTCTCACCCCGCATTCCAGCCCGTTGCCCTCAGAAAAACTGCTACCCCAGCGAACATATTTTATTTGGTTACTATACCAATATTTAAATACGGAGACAATTTCCTGGGGCAAGTCAGTCTCCTCCTGTAACTTTCACCATAAAATGTCATAAGAGACTAGATCAAAAGCTTTTGATAGATCTAAAAAACAGGCGTACACCGGCGTTTTTCTCTCTATGTAGTACCTAACAGTCTGCTTAACACATAAAATTGCACTCTCTGTGGATAGTCCAGGTCTGAACCCAAATTGAGCATCGTGCAGATGAATGAGCTTTCTTAATTTCCTGTCAAGCACCTTAGCCACCATAGTGGCTAAGGTGCTGGACAGATATCAATATCATATAATCAGATACACCATACAGGCCCTATGGTGGTGTGGCCCTCTTGTGGAGGAAGAATGCGTTTGATTGTGTCAATGTGGTCGAATGTAGTAGTGTGCGTCTCACAGCAATTAAAGTGTTCCATAGTAATCGAAGTTACATAATATTCTCGGTTTATATGCCAACGGATTCAGTAGACAATTTAATAGAATTTACATGGTGAATGAGCGAGAAAAGTGCTATTATTGAAAATGAAAGTGTCGACTCTGTATTTGCGAGGTGACTTTAATTCGCATCCCGGTACATTATTTTGTAACGAACTCATACATTTTTGCACGGATTAGCAGTTGATTTGTGTTGATTTGGAGGTCTTCCGAACGGGCAGCTATACTACACTACACTAGTGATGCGCACGGTTATCGGCGCTGGTTGGATCATTGCGTTGTAACTGAGGCCGAAAGGCGCTCAGTCATAGATGTCATTGTACTGTATGATACCTACTGGTCGGATCATGTTCCATTGCTGATCGAGTGCAATATTAACTTATTGAGATCAAAAAATGTGGAATCCTATTTCTGTAATAATAAAATAATTTGGGGTGTCAGAAATAATAACCAAATAGAAACTTATAAAAATTGTGTCACTCTAAATTGAAAACCGTAAATTTTCCACAAGAGTTTATGAACTGTTGTAATAATATATGGATTAATGATAATCGATGATGAAAATAGAATTAGATAATATGTACAGTAATATTGTTACTATTCTTAGAGAATCAGCTCAGGCCAGTTGTAATAAAAAAAGGAATGAGAAATATGTTGTGGGGTGGAATAAACACGTTAGAGATGCCCACGGGGAGGTTCGACTTGTCTTTCAAATGTGGGTCTTATACAGTAAGCCAAATTCGGGTTATTATTATAATAAAATGTGCGAAACAAGGCGGAATTTTAAGTCAAAGTTAAAATGGTGTCAAAATCACGCAGAGCAATTAAGAATGGATAAGACTGCATCAAGTCATTCGCAAAAGAAATTTAAAGAATTCTGGAAACTTACGGATAAACTGAATCCCAAGCCTTCCCGCTAATATTCAGGGTCACAACCAGCCTGGAGACATAGCCAATCTATTTAAAGAGCATTTTAAAGTAGAGTCACCGCGGGCTCCGTCATCGCGATTAATGGACGGTGGACGTTTTGCAGGTGAATCGTGTGTAAGTATCTCTGCCAAAGAAGTTTTTGAAGTAATAAATTCTATGACTAGAGGTAAATCACCAGGGCATGATGGGCTTAGCATTGAACATCTGGTACATGCTGGTGCTCATCTGTCAAGAGTGTTGGCTATGTTTCTAAGTTTATGTATAGCTCATAAGTATTTTCCGACTGATCTCATGAGGACAATTGTGGTGCCTATCATTAAGAACAGAACAGCAGATATATCAGATTTAAATAATACAGGCCAATCTCACTAGCTACCATAGTGGCTAAGATGCTGGACAGTCTGCTTGACAGGAAATTGAGAAAGCTCATTCATCTGCATGATGCTCCATTTGGTTTCAGACCTGGACTATCCACAGAGAGTGCAATTTCATGTCTTAAGCAGACTGTTAGGTACTACACAGATAGAAAACGCCGGTGTATGCCTGTTTTTTAGATCTATCAAAAGCTTTTGATCTAGTCTCTTACGACATTTTATGCGAAAGTTACAGGAGGAGACTGACTTGCCCCAGGAAATTGTAGTACTGTATTATATTATATGTGTACTGTATTGTACTGTAACTATTTAAATCTGATTATATCTAACTATTACTAGAACGATCATCATTCATCCTGTCAAAAGGTCACGTTGCCGGGCTTTTTGCCGTTTTTTTAGCCTGGTTTGTTCCCTCTGTCGCCTATTACGACACTCACGGTAATATTTATTATTATTATAATATTTAGATTATTACATATGTATTACTTTACAAACACCTCTTGTTTTGAATTAAAATTATATTATAGTCATCAAATAATAAGGGATGACATGAAAGTAGCGTAATAATTTTAAAACGCCATAGAATTTCCTTTTATAAATAAATCTTCTCTTTTTTAACTCAATACCTACGAAAAATAAGGAAGAGTGTTATTAGTTCTCAATTAAAAATACATCCATAAAATGTGTAATGTTTACGTATCAAAAAGGAAATTCAAATTACCTACTCCGCCTATAACGAAATATAAATGTGCATAATAAATAAGGCTGAATATACGAAATGTTTTAAAGCGCGAATCTGTATTTCGCTAAAGAAAGCACACATGTGGACGTTTTTAGGTTTTTGTACCCCAAGGGTAACCAACGGGACCCTATTAATAAGCCTCCGATATTCGTTCGTCCGTCCATCCGTCTGTCAGCGAGCTGTATTCCATGATCCGTGATAGGTAGACGTTTGAAATTTTCGCAGAATATCTATAAAAATAAATATAAAATTATAAAATATAAATAAAAATTGCAGAGGAAATAGGTTATCTTACAGAAAAATTTTAAATAGCAGAAAACGAAATTGACCATATTTTATCAGAAAATTGTGCTCTTAAAAATAAAATTTCGGAATATGAAACAAAAAATAATAAACTAAACCAATTATGCAAAAACCCATCACTTAAAAAACGTGCAAAAAAGAAGAAAATAAAGAAAAGTAAATTGGACTTCTCTTTAAAATTTTTTTAAAACGTTACCCCTACACTAGGATTTTCTCCTGTATCGTGGGGGCAGTTTACAAACATAAATTGCACAAGGACAAACATCCAGATCCGGAACAATTACTTGTAGGCCATACAAATACTTGTTCCGTGCGGGATTCGAACCCGTGACTCCCAGGGCAGCCGCTCATTGCTAAGCCACTACGCCACGGAGTCGTCAATTGAAACGAAAAGCCCTAAGAACAATGTAAATATCAAACAACGCCATCTAGTAAAGATAATAGCAATCTTTTGAGAGACAGTGCACTACCAAGACATCATAATGAATTAGTAATGTGCAATAATTCTCGTAGCGATATGTCAGAGACAATCAAAAAGAGGATATCAAAAATTTGCAACAGAATCATACAATACACAGGTGATGAACAATTGCTGGGCCTATCGGCAGTATTAATTAAAACAAGCACTCTTTAATTAATACAAAGATTGGGAAAATTGAATACAAACCCTCGGCATATATACCTAGTGAACAATGCAAGTAGTAGTGAAATTCTGAACTATTGTCTAATATGATTATTAATTTATCCAATAACGATATTGTTATATTAGGTGTAGGGGGTAATGATAAGAATCCTGAATCATTCCATTTTAATTTTTGTTCCAATCTCAATATAATTTGAAGAATGCCACTGTTTATATTACTTATATCCGTTAATTATAATCCATATCTTAATGTAAATAAATTAAGTAATAAATTTTTCCTATGGTCTAAATATTTAAAAATCGTACTTTTATAAATATAATATGTTGTAATGTAAATATAAAATTCTATTTAAATTATATTATCAACTTTTATATCGATGTAAATTAATATAATCTAGGGTTTCTTACATTTAAAAATACAATGCGCCCCATAAATCTATTACAAAAAACGCTAATGATGCAATAAAATATCTCAATATTAATTGCCAAAGAAAAAAGGCATGGCAGGCAAAGGCAAAAAAGGCACATCTCTTATTATTTCAAAGCAGTAAACGTAACAAATATTGACAAGACAAAACATGTATTGCAGTCGAACTTAATAGGTTCTAATTACATGGCTTCCAGTAAAAAAAGGAACCAATCCTATCATTTTAAAATAAAGCTTCATATAATACATCGACGCCTACTCTAAATAATGCTACGTTTTATCGTTCCTAAGTCTGTCTAAAAAGGAAATAATCGAAATTACACTTTCTGAGTCTAAGTATCTAATAAGTCCAGATGTAATAAAGATATTAATAGTTATCTTGCAACCATCCGCTCAATTAAATAAAATGATGTGTCTTCCCCAGTTTGAAGAGCACCTCCCGCCCTCCCTCAATTGCATGCACTAATCCCGTCACCACCAATCCTAGCGCCACTACTCCCAACACCGCTATTCTAGGAAAGACACACCATCGACGATAATACGACACGTGTTTCGCCTCTACACGAGGCATTTTTAGGTGATGTTGACTCTATGGCGGCTGACCGCTAAGATCTTACCTTATTTCTTGTCTTTACGGTACTGGCAAGTCTGGATAGTCTATCTCCTTGCCGTCAGAAATTCTGTAAGCGGAACAATGATTTTAATAATCCTCTCTGACGTGAAACGCAGAACCAGGAAATAATCGAAGTAAGCTATTCTAGTATTATTAGATACACTCATTTTATTGCTATCCTTAAACGTAGTTTTCCAAATTTTTATTGAAGCTGTCGTCATGTTTTTTATAATTTATATAATATATGTATGAAGGCAGACATTTGCCGATTAATTGTGGTCAGTGAAATTGCAACTTTTTGTTAAAAAAAACGTTGCATATAAAACAGAGCACTTCAAAAGAAAATTAAAAAAGACCAGTTAAAAGTGATACGTTCTGTAGCTTTAGACCGTGGTATGCGTTTCTGCCAGAATTCAAATTAACCTTTACATATTCATACATGTGTTAACGTGAAATGTGTGGATTATGATAGCGAAGGGGCTTGATATCGGTCTCATTTTATTTTTGAATAAATTTCTTGTTCGTTTTACATTTTTTCTCTAAAGCTTACGGATGAAAAATATTTTCAAATATGCTTACATATACACTATGCAGCCTACACAACATGGTTTTGTAAGTGTATATGCTCCGCACTAATTCCCCACAATTTTTAACCAAGGAGCAAAAGAAGAGGCAAGTTGACATTTTATTCTATTATTTTTTTGTTTCTTTAATGTCGGCTCTTACTTTTAATTAAGAGTTTTATTTTTAACTATTTTGAGTGGACTTAGTAATGTCACAAGCTCGAGGTAACAACCAGAAAGTCTTCCGAATAGTTGGTAGTTACAATAAAAAAGCCATTTAGTGGCAGTGTAAGAATATCCACCATCCCATTTCATCTTGTAGGTGCTTAAAGAGGCGATGGAGGCGAACAAATGAGGAGATGGGCAGCAACGTCTTCCTAATAACGTCTAAAATGAAAGAAAAACGGAGGTTGCCAACCCGCTTGCCAAGCGTGGCAACTATGGTAAATATCCCCCCTAGGAGGCAATCTCTAGGGGAGGCTTATGTTCAGCAGTGGACTTATTAAAACTGTTAAATTTTTAATCCAAATTTGTATGTGACTATCCCTGAAGTATAACATCTATACAAAAAAGAAGATGAAGTGTTAATAATTATTCCATTTTGAAGTCGACCATTTTGAATTCCAACCATAGCCGCTGATTTACATACTCGTTATCATTACTTTTGTATTAGTGCTTGTTGTTTACATGGACATAAAAGTTTGCAGCTTAACATACGCAATGAATGTAACATGTATTTAGTTTAAATGAGAACTTATATTCACATAGTATTTATAAAAGGATACATAGAGCAAGATTTTTTAAGGAATGCAGGACATGCGAAACGCACAAGTCTTTGTTAATTATTACAAGGTGCCTACTTACTATATTTATAATATAATATATGCCATTAAACCATAACTTGTAAAAAATCAAGTCTCGCAACTCAGTTCTTCTACCGTAAAAAGTTATAAGATCCATGTAATACCCAGTCGGTTAATTTGTTCAGTCCCTACTTAATGGTCCTTCTGTTTTAAGTTATTACATAATTAGCTAACCTAACAACATCTTATATGTGACCATATAAATATTAAATATAATTTATGTCTTAAATAAAGAGATTGACTTAGCCATCGCATGAAAACATGATAAAAACACAATGTATCTCACAATTACTTTGAGATACATTGTGTTTATTACATATTATATTAAATTAGAATGTTTAATGCGATTGCCAAGTTTTCTTAAACTATTGGTTCGAATTGAATGAAATTTGAAATATACTGTGATCATACAATGCATGCATGGTTACTGAAAATTCAAGCTTCTAGTTTTATTCACAACGAAGTTAAAGGGGGTCGAAAATGGCCTGAATTTATTCAAGAAAAGGACGGTACAGCCGTGCCGCTTTTTTGCTCGACTTGGTCGACAGTGCCCCCAATTGCCGTAAAGTAAAGTAAAGTAAAGTTACAGCCTATATACGTCCCACTGCTGGGCACAGGCCTCCCCTCATTTCTGAGAGAGTTTTAGGGCAAGAAAATGTCCGCCGCGCTGCCCCAATGCGTGTTGGCGAACTTCACACGTCTTCGAAATATTTTTTTTCTTATTCCTCAGACATGCAGGTTTCCTCACGATGTTTTCCTTCACCGCCGAGCACGTGGTAAATCAGCACTTAAAATTGCAATTAACAATTTCATTGGTGCCGGCGGGGATCGAACCCAGGTTACTCGCGTTCTGTTATACTTACAGCGAGCGTTAACCATCTGAGCTACCACGGCTCTGCCGTGCCTCCAGATAATTCTTCTGTCCGTGTGTTGGACCGATTTTGATGAAATTTTGTGTGTGTGATTAAGTTGATTTAAGAATGGTTTGAGTTCACAATTGGAATCGGTAGGTGGTGCTGTTGTCGAGATCCAGAAATCACTCGTGCGAAGCAGTGGCGGGTCGCTAGTATAATATTTAATTGATGTTGCGGGACTATCTTGTGGAATTTGGGACTTGGTCTTTTTGTATTTTGTACGAATGTGATTATCAATCGTATTATCTATTTAACAAAAGCTCGTTTTTGATTTTTCTGACCTCTTGCATCATCAACACCGATAACCTTATCTACCACGGATGTCGTACAGATAACTAAGAAACGTAACAAGACAATCTCATGGGTAGATAATGAGCAATGAAAATATGGCGATGGACTTCACATAAAAAGTTAAAAGTATTTTCAAAGGATGCATATTATTTGTAAGACATAGTTATAAAATGGTATTAAAATTTAAAGTCTTAATTACTCTGCTCGGATGTAAATGTATCTTAATGAATGTGACGTATTTCATAAAAGCCTTCATGCATTTTTTTTGGTCATGATCAAACCATGCTTCAGTTAATAATTTAAAACCCTTTAAAGTAACGTCGTCAAAAAGCCTATTTAAAGCATTTTATTATTTTAGAAATGCTTTGAATAGGCTTGCTTAGTTTGTACTCGCGTAGCAGTAGCTGCGTTGTACCTTACTATACTATACTAGCGATCCGCCCTGACTTCGCACGGGGGCTTTCCGAATCCTCGACAACAGCGACACCTGCTGGGTGCAAATGTGAATCTAAGCCATCCAGAGTCAATGTCAAATACACAAAAATATTATCAACATTTGTTTGTGTCATTTTCAAGTTTTTGCGAAATTTATAGAAAGCGATTGATTTTTATATATAAAGAACATCCAAAACATATATCAATATAGTGGGGCCCCGAGACAGTCGAACGGTTTGATTCAAACACGTAGATTTTGGTTTGCGTCAAACCAATTTGATCGTTTACGCCGCTGGTATGACAGGTTTGATCAAACGTTAAAAAGCGATTTGATAAACGTTTGAAGCTCGTTTGATGGAAATTTATACATATTTTGGTTTTGTTTGAAGCGCCATTTGATCGTGAACACGATCAATTGGCGACGTGTTTAATCAAACCTCATCAGTCTGTGTGGTTTCCAAAGTGACAGACGAAGATGAAATAGACATTGAAAACGCCTCAACGTCGTTACGACACGATTTGTCGTCGGAAGTGACTATATCCAACGACTATTTCAAACGATATCCTAATTTGTACCATTTTTGCATCAAATTCTTTTCCTTTTTTTTCCTATATTTAAGCAAGACATTAATACAATAAACCCGAGGGTGTCAGAAAAGGCGACAGAGGGAAACAGGCAGGAGATGGCTAGTAGCATCTTCCTGATAACAGAAAACTGCGGTTGCTAACCTGCTCGATAAGCGTGGCAACTATGGCAATTTATTTGAGCAACGACACAAATAAACAGCTTCCAGTACCCGACGGCTCCGCTATTCCTGGCTACGGTAGCGACTATGTAACGGCGGGGCAGGGGGTGCTAAGAATCTCCGATTGAGTTTCTGTTGCCACGTAAGACGACTCGATCTGGCAACATACAACGCATGCACCCTGAGGACTGTCAAGAAAATCCTGGAGTTGGAAGAAGAGATAGACAAGTAGCGCTGGAATATTATAGTATCATCCAGTCCGAAGAGAGATATCACCGGAGGTGCGACTATCTGTCCCAAGGTGGTGTCAGATTTATTGTCCACAAGATTCTCGTTAACAACAGTGTAAAGATAGGGAGTGTGTTGAGGGTTGCGTACCGTATACTCAGAATCACTAAAAGGTATTCGCTGAAGGTCGTTCAGGCTTACGAACCAACACTCGCACATCCCGATGAGGAAGTGGAGGAAATATATGAGAATATTTCTAGAGCCATGCAGTCCTCCAAAATCCCAGGGAGACTTCAATGCAAAATTAGGCACAAGATACAACGGTGAGCTGAAGGTAGGGAAATTTGGGATAGGGAAAAGGAAACCAAGAGGTCAGTAGCTGACCAACTTCGTGAAGTAAGAGGGACTCTTTATGATGAACTCTTTCTTCCAGAAGCGGCCCCACAGAAAGTGGACCTGGTCGAGTCCCGATGGTTTGCCAAAACCAAACGACAACTGTTCAGTGATAACTCAATGATCGCAAGGGTAAAAACTGGCAGCGATATGGTTAGAGGTATACTGAACCTAAACGTTAAGTTGGAGAGGTCTCTTCTAATAAAGTCAACGCTCCTTCCTTCTCGTGCTCTTATCCAAAGTCCTGAAACCTTTCAACTCTAGTCACAAAACCGTTTTTAGTGCCTCGAAAACTGCAATGCAATAGACGATACGTATGCTCGTGGAAACTGTGCATGCGATAGCAGCTAAGTTTTGCAAGATCACCAAATGCACGCGGCGAGAATTACGCAACTTTAATACTGCTCGTGTTGAAGAAGCGATCGAGCGGAACCAGGGCTCCAAAGTGCCAGATATCTGTCTGCCAGAAAGAACCAACCGTCAAAGCTGAAGACTGAGTGTGACAGTCTCGTTTCAGGGACACCTGCGATTTTGAGTGAGATTGAGGGGTTCTATGGGATGTACCTACACATCATCGTTGGAGCCACAAGCAAGTGTGAGTAACGATTCAAGAGCAAGACTTATCTGACACTATTCAGATGATACCCCGATCGTCACTATGAGCGAGATTACAATGGCTCTCCAGTACCTTAAAATGGCAAGGCCCTGGAGCTTCTGAAAGCGAGTGGAACACCGTTACTTAAAGTCCTTCAGAAGCTCTTCATTTACGTCTTTCATGGTGGGACTACTCTTCAAGAAATGTGACAACGCTCTCTTGAAGAACTGCAGACCTATTTTCCTTCTGAGCCCCGTCTACTTGCTCTTTTCGAGGGCCATTACGCATCATATCGAACGCAGACTCGAGGACTTCCAGCCTCCCGAACAAGCCGGTGCCCGAAAAGTCTTTAGCACCATAGACCGCATACATACCAACAAGCCGATTTCCGAAAAGGTTTACCACGTACCACATACATATTCTGCGGCAGGTTGTACAGAAGACCGAAGAGTACAATCTGCTACTTTGGCTTGCGTATGTGGAGTATGAAAAAGCCTTTGATTCCGTCAAAATTCAGGCGGTGTTACAGTCCCTTCAGCGGTTCCAAGTTGTCTGTCAGTATATCGAAGTACTGAAGTGTTTGAACACTAGGACTGCGACGGCTACCTGAGTACAGAATCAGAGTGTGAAACCTATCCAACTGCAGAGAGGTGTAAGAAGGGTTGACGTTATATCCCCGAACTCTTCACCACTGCATTGGAAGGCGTTTTCAAGCTACTGAACTGGAAAGGATACGGTATTAACATAATTGATAGAATCAGGCGTTACTTTGCGGAAATCCATTATAATAAAAAATAAAAATATAAATTTCTTTGCAACTTTCCGCTAAACAATGTTTAGCGGAATGTTGTAAAATGTTTAGCGGAAAGTTGCAAAGAAATTTATATTTTTATTTTTTATTACGGTATTAACATCAATGGCGAGCACATCACTCACCTTCGATTTGCCAATGATATTGTCCTTATGGCAAAATCGATTGAGGACTTACCACTATACTCAATGGCCTCAATGGGGCCTCCCAACGCGTAGGTCTTAAGATGAACATGGAAAATATAAAGATTATGTGTAATGTCCATGTCACACCTGTGCCGGTAGTTGCTGGGAGTACTAAGCTCGAAATTGTTGACGAGTACGTTTATCTGGGACAAATAGTCCAACTAGGGAGTGACTGACATAGCCCAACGAATTAGTAAGCTAAAGTGGCAATGGACCGGCCATATTGCTCGAAGAACCAACAACCGATGGGAAAGAAAGGTTCTTGGGTGGCAGCGTCGTCCAGGTAGGTGTAGTGTAAGGCAACTCTCCACTGGATGGAGTACGAACTAGTAAGATATGCAGGAAGTCAATGGATGCAGGTGGCTCGGCACCGTGCTTTCATTTTTCATGACTTTTTCATCAAGGAATCTCTGCGTACGTTACGCGTTTAAATAGCGAGCTAGTGACCTACCCTTTTCTACCCAGCCAAATTCGTGTTTCTGTCTTCACACATCACCTATCCGTTTGACACTTATGAAATTAATTAATTAAAAACTTATATTCAAGTTGGTTTCTGTACAATAAGTCGAAGTACTACATCGCCTTTAAAAATTGTAGACAAGCTTGTAATAAAAATAGCGACTTCATACTTTTGGAATGAAATTAATCCTGTTAATAAGTAACAGCGTTTAAAAATAAGCGAAGCATTCCATTATATATTTATAAGTAGTGTACATTATAAGTAAATAGTTAAATGGATACTAAATCTAATATACATCGCATACACCCAAAACACATTTTAAGGAACAATTAAAGGAATTATTTTACTTTTCACTATGAAGCTAAAATGTAAATGTAATTCATTTAAAAATAATTTTCCCGCCACGAAATTTTATATGCAAATTTCGAGGGCAGCTGAAGTACTACTGTGTGGACCATTCCTTTTGAGTGTATGTGGGCGAGAATATGAATGGGTTATATTTGAATTCTCCTCGTAACGCACGTACCCGTCTACCGGCTTTATTTATTTTAGCCTCTTTAGCTTTGTTTTGAATATATTGAAATGATTGGTTTTTTTGTACATTTGTTTACATTTATGTCATTATCATATCGCCCTGCAAACGATTTAGTGTTGAATTTTAGCTCAGTTAGAATTTTCTCAACCGCCACTGTTAGTTGATGATTAAGCTAGCGCATTGATGTAATAATCGCCGCAAATTGTGGTAATAAAGATGATTATTTACTCTTGTGTGGCATTTGTTTTGCTTGGAATACTTTTTTGCTTATTACAAAGCCATTGTTTGAACAAAATCCCATCTGGTGGTAAGTGATGATACCGCTCTAAGTGGTTGTCGACTTAAAATAATAAATGCCTATTCACTTATGCCAAGACAAGCAGTTTTCAGTCGCAGGGAAAGATGGACATACATTCTACGGGTAAACTATTCCACGAATGAATTTACAAAGCTTAATATATTGATAAAAAAAATGAAAGCCGTTTATAAATGAAAACTTGTAAACGGTTTTCATTTTTCAAAACATACTCGTAATAAGATGATAAAGAGTGGAAAACTAGTTCAGAATAATTAAGTAAGCAAATATAATAAATATCATCGTATACTCAGGGAAGTTACAAAATAATTATGTGAACAGAATAAAGGTTCAAAATAAAAAAATGAATGGAAGAAGCTACGGAATGCTAAATATTGTATCATTCATATGTTATCTGTAAAACTAGCTTTCTTTTTGACTAGGAAGACATTGTTGTCTTTACTTGCTTGTTCTGCTCAAAGGTTGACGACACTTCAGTTAACTGCTTCGTTGATCTAGTGGTGGTAAGTACGGCTGGGTAGGTTCGAATCATGGGTCGGGCTAAAATTAAATATTGGATTTTTTTGTCAAGAAATACTCAATAGCGGAAGTTGGCGATGTTTTATCCTTGTGCGTCGGAAAGCACGTTAAGCTGTTGGTCCAACGCCTGATCTCTCTCTTGTCGTATTGTATAACCGTTATATTGGACTATGGGATCGAGGAAACAGAGAGCTCACCGGCGTTTGCGCACGTACTGGCGCACTATAATCCTGTCCTTCGCAGACCTGGCCTTGGTTAGTCTCCGTTAAGGCCGGCCGCCATGATCGAAATTCGGTCTGAAAGACATTACAGTATTATTTACCAAATCCTAGTATAACTATGAAACATCGTCTCGACTAATAGAATATCAATCCTCAAATTCTCAATTAATCGTTCAGAAGACACAAGAACACGATCGTTAACAGACGCACTAACGTTTAACGTTTAACGTTTAACTAACCTTTATATATGTTAATGTCCGTCATTGGATTAAAATGTACACTTTAACATGAAATCACTTAAACTTAAGGGTAATGCTTAAGCGATAATTTCGGAGGCAGACTCGGATGAAGTGCCAAGAATATGGGAACAATCAAAATAAAGCCGGTATCTTAAATCAGCAATGTGTAATTCATTAGTCACTATATCGTAGTCGCCAATGTAGGTTTTGGTACATCGTTTGGTTTGGTTCCCTTATGATACTTTTGAGAAGAGATGAGATAATGGACATTTGCAGCTGTCCTCAATTAATGATCAAAATGTCACCCTTGAGGACAAAGATATAATGCCTTGTTATTAGCAAAAAGATAACGTTTTCACACAGTTTACACAGCAATACAAGCCTCTAATTTACGCTGGTATTCTATGAGAGTGTGTTCCCAACACTGTTGAGTCGAAACATTCGTGCTATAACCATAATATAGCTGCAGCGTGGTTTTACCAGGTTAAAAATAATTCCAAGATTAAATTTATTTATGAAAAAATATAATATTAACAATTATTTATTTATTTAATGGGGTACGAACAAGAAATAAGCTATACCAATTGTAATAAGAAAGCACTTAATCTATGAATGGAACGTGCAAAAAAGCTCTTAAATGTACATTTATGACCATGTCTGGGTGAAAATAATAAGAAGTAGACTAATAAAACAAAAATGCTTAAAAAATGAAAATTGTTAGTGAACGAAGCTAGACTGTCATAGTGAATAGTCGTTACTTAATTAATTAGGTGTATTAATTTTTATGAATATCTGTTTTGGTGAACAGATAAAACAGATTTTCCATATTCAATACTTGTTAATTAAATCGTAATCTGATAAATGGTGTAGGAACCCAGAATCAACCCCTGATTTCTCTCCGGTCGTGCACTGAAATCCTCTCATTTGCAGAGGGCTAGTCTCCATTTGGACTGGCCGCCGTAATCCTAATTCGTTCTCTGGGCATTACACGAACTCATAAAAAAGGACAAACAAACATTTATTTAGTCAGAAACCGCGGACACGAATTTTACAACAATTCACGAAAATTTAATCGTAATCAGATGAGTTATAAACGCATACGCGACAAACAAAGTAACATTTATTTTTATACAGTAAGAAGATACGGAATGATCATTTTATTCAAACCCTTATTATTATGTTGATTTATTATGTATAACATAGTAAATTAGTTCTGTGTATGTATGTTTAGCATACTTGGAAATTAACCGGAAAAAGTCATAAGTAGTAAACTATTGATATTTATATAAATACTAATTTTATATGAAATATACCCTTAATAATCACTATTAATACAGAGTTGCATAACGGGTTCATTGCCAAGTATGGTTGTAGGTACCTTAAATTGGCCGAAAACATACTTTGAGTAGCCGGTTGCGATAAGAGGCTGCCATTCAAATGGATCTCTTAGTAAAATGTTTACTAGTATGTATTTCTTTTTTCGTAACTTGACTGTTAAAATAATCACTGTGAGAATAGGCATCTTCTTTTTCTTTTTAATTCGCTTGTATGTACAGTCACCATTTACGATAGCCACAAGATACCTATGGGATAATGGAGAATATGTGTAGTAGTAGATAAATAATTATATATCCTTAAAATGAAATCTTTTTCAAAAACTAGCCAAATAGTAAACTGTCATTGACCAGCTACCGGCACCAGTTATTTCAAAATAAAAAAAATAACGCAAGAAAATAGTTTTACTATGATTAATGTGAAAGCTTATATATAATGTATTCTCTAGTTGATGCAGCGAGTACCGAGAGCAAAGCAAATAATAACTAGAAATGTAGAGCAATGAGGGATCCGAGAGTAGTTGAAGAGCTCTGTGTGGTCTCTTAAATGTTTAAGTGAATGTGAGCGAGAATATGAAGTGGTTAATTTGAATTCTGCCCGGAACATAAGCTCCAGGCTACCGGATGTGCCATTGCAGTTTACATTTTCTCTTTATGTTTTGAAATTCAAAACTGTGTGGTCATTGTGTATGTATGTATTAGACTGAAAACTCTCTTTTAATACCTTCTGTAGTTATAAATAAAATATTTTCTGAACCTGCGTAATACTAAAGATAATTTAACTAAATTAGAATTATCCGTTGTCATTACGTCTATGCAAACGTAGTGTGAGACGCCCTCTGACCAGATGGAGGCACGGTCTTCGAAAGGTCATCATCATCATTCTCTAAACCATTTCCCATTATCTGGGGTCGGCGCAGTAAACCTTCTTGTTCCATTCCTCTCTATCAGCCGTCATTTCCATACTTACTCCTTTCATTCTCATATCACTCTTCACACAATCGATCCATCTTTTATTCGGCCTTCCTCTGCCCGTGTGTCCCTCCACATTCATATTCAACACTCGTATTGTGACATGACTTTCATTCCTCCGCATCACATGCCCAAACCATGCCAATCTGCTTCCTCTCACCTTTTCTACCACTGGCGCTACTTTCAGGCTTCCTCTTATATACTCATTCCTTATCTTATCCATCCTTGTCACACCACACATCCATCGTAACATTCTCATTTCATTCGCATGCAGTCTATTTTCATCCTTCTTCTTGACGGCCCAGCATTCACTTCCATACATGACGACAGGTCGGATGATCGATTTGTAAATTTTCCCCTTCAGCCTTATTGGCATTCGGGGATCGCACGTTGTGGCTGTGACCTGTCGCCATTTCATCCACCCTGCGTTAATCCTATGCTGCACAGCTCTATCTATTCCGCCGTCGCCTTGAATGAGGGAACCGAGGTACTTGAAATCTGAGCAGGTAGGCAGTATAGCGCCATCCAACGACATGGGTACAGGACTGGAAAGACCGCCGAAATCACAGCACAGATATTCGGTTTTGGATCTGCTGATCTTCAAGCCAACACTTTCCAGCCTCTGTTGCCACCCCGTCAGTCTGCTCTGTACCTCGATGCCTTCTTCCCCGACAAGCACGATGTCATCAGCAAAGAGCATGCACCAGGGTGCCTCATCCTGCAGGTCCGACGTCAAAGCGTCCATAATCAGTAGGAAGAGGTAAGGGCTCAATGCCGACCCTTGGTGCAGCCCTACCGCCACATCGATACTGCCCGTAGTTCCCGCGGCAGATCGTACACATGTACGGGATGCTCTGTACATAGCACGGACTAACCTCACATACTTCCCAGGCATACCTTTCATCTTTAACGCCCACCACAAAACCTCACGGGGAACCCGATCGTACGCCTTTTCAAGGTCGACAAAAACCATGTGCAGATTTTTATGCACGCGCTTGTACTTTTCGCACAATTGGCGTAATGCGAAAATGGCATCTGTCGTACCTCGACCGGGCATGAATCCGAACTGGTTTTGTGTTATCTCACACTCTTCTCTCATTCTTCTCTCTATTATTCTTTCCCAGACTTTCATAGTATGTGACATGAGTTTTATTCCCCGGTAACTGCTGCAGTTTTGAACGTCTCCTTTGTTTTTAAAAATGGGGACCAGTATACTACTGCACCATTCCTCAGGTATTTGTTCTTCCTGCAACAATTTACCGAAAAATAAACTCAACCACTTCCATCCATCCGCACTCAGCAACTTCCACACTTCTACTGGTATTCCATCTGGGCCGACTGCCTTCCCATTCTTCATATTCCTAACAGCCATTTTTACTTCTTCCACACTAATTTCTCTCACTAAGCCCATATTCACTGGTGGGTTTTCAAGCATACCATTCCATTCATTCTCCTCATTCATCAATTTCTCAAAATACTCCTTCCATCGCTTCTTTATACTTTCATCGTCAGTCAAAATCCTTCCAGAATCATCTTTTATACATTTTACATGTGAAACATCTCTTCCATTCCTTTCTCTCGCTCTTGCAATTTGAAAAAGTCGTTTTTGACCTTCGGGGCTTTCAAGGGACCGATATAATTTATCTTGCGCCTCTGCCCTACAAATAGCAACTTCCTTCTTCGCTCTCTTCTTACATTCTTTATACGCCTCTCTCTTACTTTCTTTTATGGATTCATTCTGGTCTTCTACGCTCTGCCATTCTTTAAAGGCATTTTTCTTTTCTCTCAAAACTTCTCTAATACTTTCACTCCACCACCACCCATCCTTATCTATCATACGCTTCCCTTTTGTTTCTCCTAACACCTTCCTTGCCACACTTCGGATACAATCAGCCATTTCCTTCCAGCACTCATTCACACTCATTCCTTCCATATCACCCATCTCTATCATCTTGTTTACAACTAGCTCTCTAAATTCACTTGCATATTCCTCCTTATGCAACAAATGCCACTTTATTTTGGGTGGGGGACGATCCTTATGTTTCTTGAGGCGAACAGTTAAGCAGATGTCAGCCAGCAGAATTCGGTGCTGGGATACTAAGTCTTCACCTGGAAGCACTTTGCAGTTTTTTACACTCTTGATTTGGTTCCGTCTTAACAGAAGATAGTCGATCTGTGTCGCGTGGTGGCCACTTTTATAAGTAACAAGATGCTGATCTCGTTTTTGGAACCACGTGTTTACTACAGCCAGGTCGAAAGCACATGCTGCTTGCAGAAGAACTTCACGGCACGGTCTTCGAAAGGTGGCTGGTATAAACACAGTCTTTTGTTATTATTTTTAAATTACTTTTTAAATTATCGTTTACCCTATTGGGCTTGTTTTATCACCGCCAAGCACGTAGCAAATCCACAATTAAACTGCGATTAATAATTTAATTGGTGCTTGTGAGGGTTTAACTCAGGTTGCTCGTGTTCTTTGAATTTGAAAGCGGGCGGGGCGTGCACTAGGTCTATAGATTTGTAAATAGTATTTAAATAATATATGTATAGTATCTATGAAGTCATTAAAATAGGGAAATTTTCTTAGGTAAAATGTTACGTATTTACTATTAGGAAACCTTATATTACATAATATATTTGTTGATATTGCTGAAATCCTTAAAGTGTGATTCGAGCTGGATTAATTTTTTTTTGAGAATGCAAATAAATCCGCTTTCTCCTTAGGAGCATGCGCCAGTGAAATATACCCTTACTTACTTTACTTTAATTAATGAAATAATTTAATTAATGAAATATACCCTTACTACTTACTTTGGTTTTACCAGTGGTAGCAGTGTGGACGACAGAAGTTTGTCTCGACCCCTTTGGCAAGAGACCAAAAAACTCTACTGCCAGTTGGTTTGACAGAGAGTCAACGAGAGAGTTCTGTAACGATGCGTTTATTGCGGTCGAAACTAGCTTGCGTTAATGCCTTTTTACAAGACTTGGCGGCTTGGTTAAAGACTCTCTTCTTAAGGATAACATCCGGAGCTTTGCGGTCTCAAGCGTCGATGCAGGGTAAGTAAGCCATATTCTTGTGCTTTTCAGCTCAAGCGCACTCGGCGTAGAACCATGGGTGAACTTTACCACCAATGGGCACGTCAGCAAAGGGGGTGAAATACACCATCGCTTGACGTATAACATCGGTTATGGTATTCGCGCAGCTTGAAGGGTCTTCAGACGAGAAATGGACCTGCCGCCAAGAATAACATACAAAAAAGCAGCTTCTTATCCCAATCTGCTGACTTGTATCGCTACTCTCGCCAGATCAGAACGATCAGAAGTTCCAAGAGGTAGTTGAAGAGGTACCCTAAACGTTGCACTTGTCTGGATCGATCGTAAGCAGAAGGTCGAAGCAGTTGGCTATGTGCCCATTCACATCAGGTACCCTAGTTGCTTGTTGTACTAGTTGAGAGATTCCCAGCGGCAAGGCAAAATTCCACGCCTCTCTCTGAGCGTGGTCGGTCTTCTGGCATGGGAACAGCCAGTCCTGATGACTGGCATTAACGTCCCCCTGAAGCGATTTAGAACCTTCTTCTACTAGTTACTGCTGTGCGATCGAAAGACAAATAAATAAATAACTTTATCCATTCCTGTGTCTATGAATACGAGAAAGTAGGGTCTTCGAGGTGACTGAGACACATACAGCAGATGTCGTTGTGGACGTAAAAACATTCCGGCGCGTTTATGAAAATTATGTTCCAATGTGTACCCAGGGCAGCCAAGGCACGCCGCATCTAGAGGGCATCTGATCTGCGTCTCAGTCAATAAGAGTAAGTGCGGCTTGTCTGTCTCAAGGTGGTAGTGGACTGCATTGAGGTTACAGTACAGGTCTCGGATGTTTGTAATGGCTTTGATAGGGAGGGAGTGCAACCGTTGTATAAATTTACTCTACTTTTTATTTTTTTCATTATTGGTGGAGTGAATGGGTTGAGGAAATGGCAGTTTAACGAGGCGTCACAAATATTACCTAGAAACGCAAACAGAGTCACTGCATTGATGGTACCTAGCATGGAGATCGTGGGGACGCCTGAAACCCCCTGGAAATCATCACCAAGCTCTCACCTCTCGTCGTCAACCTGTAGTGGAGCTAACCCGGGATTTTTCGTAAGATGGCAGGGCAGCCTTTCGTGAGTGGCTGGCTCATTAATTGCACCCCCAACTATCTACGGTTGGCCAGCGGTACAACCGTGCTTCGGATCCCAATAATCTCCAATACCAGGCGCCTGAAACTAAGAAACGGCCGCGTCGTTACCGGTTCTTATCATACTGGAACACGACTCGCATCATTTGGCGGTATGACTTTGCCAGATGGATGGTGACTAACCCTCGGCCCTCTACTAGTGAGAGGACACTAGTAGAGGACCAATCCACCACCAGTATGTAGTGCTGCTCGTTTAGCATCACCCAGGAGATACGTGTAAGGAGTCAGGATTCAAGTAATTCTTACGGACGCGAGCAGCTTCATCCCTCAAATATCTTTACCCTTAAATTAACACACTGTGATAATTCTCAAATTCAGAAAATTTGTTTCATTGTATTTCACAGTGTTTATATTCCTACTATTTATTTTACCGTTTAACAAATTGTAGTTAGTAGGTAGTAACGAATTGTAGTTATACAAGTTCGTGACGCTGATTTTCAGTGGAGTCAGGAGTGGAATTTTAATAAATACTGGAGTTAAAATAAATTCTAATATTAACACGAATGCAACACATTGAAAGAAACAAAGTTTCTCGAATTTTATCGCGCTTAATTATTTTAGTACCCGGTTGACCGAGCTTTGCTCGGTATTTTTCGCTCGGTTTTTTTTAATTCGTGTGTTTTGGAAATTATATTTAGATACAAATTACATACTGATGAAATATGAATAATATTTTTTGATCTTAGCGAAATAATAGAAAAAACTGAACTGGTTATTTGAATAAAAAATCATGTTTGCAATTAGTTTAATTTTAATTTTCGTGTTTTTAAAAAATACTAAAAAAAGGGCTCGAAAAAATAGATTTTCTCAAAAAAGAAAGGAACTTGAAAAAAAAAATTAAAAAAGTTGGTCGGTCGGTCTGGGCTCGAACCGGGGTTTTACGATTCTGTGACCGCTCATTATACCAATTAAGCTATTTATAATCATTGACAATTTGTCATAATTTACCTTCTTATTCTAACGATATTGTAGCAGTTTTTCATTGCATAAAAACACGGACAAAAAGACATTTTCTAAAAATAAATCCCAGCTAGATCGATTTATTATCCTCGAAACTCCCTGGACACTAAATTTTATGAAAATCGTTGGAGCCGTTTCCGAGATCCCGATTATATATTTATATATATACAAGAATTGCTCGTTTAATAGTATAGGGTAAGTTTTTATTTTTATATACCTAACGTTCCGAGTATTTCGCAGCACACATGCTCACCCCGTGACTATGGGTGTTTCTTTATAGAAAAAAAAAGTGACAAACGAGCACATAGTCCACCCGATGATAAGTGACAAACGAGCACATAGTCCACCCGATGATAAGTGACAAACGAGCACATAGTCCACCCGATGATAAGTGACAAACGAGCACATAGTCCACCCGATGATAAGTGACAAACGAGCACATAGTCCACCCGATGATAAGTGAATAATGTAGCCCATAGACATTTATATTCGATTAAATCCGAAAACATTACAAATATAAACAAGTAAAAAGGGTCTCCGATTGTCGTCACTTATTATGCTGCCATTTCACGCTAGTATTCTGTGCAAGCGAGGTTCCACATTGGGTACGTACATACTTTTTATTTATTTATATAAATAAACATAAAACACACATGGGCTTTGAGAAGGTTGAAACAGCCTGCATTCTCCTTGCAATCTATTTTACGAACTGAGGGAGATTAGGCGCAGGACCAACAGCTTTTAGTAACCATTATACAACAAAACAATAAAACTGTTCTCAAATTTTAATTCCTATAATTTAATTTTAATTATATAATCACAAATTAATTAATTAGTAGAGCCAGCAGCGCGTGTATCTCATGCATGAAATCTGAATAACTAGACAGGAGCCCAGCGTACACCATTAAGGTTTTATTCAGAATGAGCTCATTAAAATATGAGAAGTTTGTAAATACCGACATTTTGTGAATTAATGAAAGTTAAAGCCTTTTCTTTTTTCAAATGTTAATTAATTTAATTTATATTGTGAATATGTAACACGTTTTGTGTTAATTTTCTAAAGATAACGTTACAACATAGAGGCATTAAAATTATGTATCCTTCTTTCTATAGAATATATTAGATCTTCATATTTAACTATGTTCAAAAACCGAGAAGGTTCTATTTGATACGTATGTTTTTTATGTATTTGTTCACTGATTTTTCGGAAACGGTTAAAATGCAAAATCATTTCAACCATTTCCGTCCGTTTCCGTTGATTCTACTATTATTAAAAAAAATTCAAAAAATGTCACCTATAACGGTGGAAATAAGATGAGAATTTTTTATATAACTATTTAGACAACAATTCATTTACTTTGAATTTGTAATATCCCTAGTAGAACTGTTTTAAAAAAAATTAAAACCCAACTTCAAAAAATCAAAGAAATTATTAAAAAGTAATTTTGCCCATATACTTACGTTCATCGTCGCTAAAGAATTAAGACCTGCGTAATGCGTTTAAACCCTGAGGGTGACAGAACTCATCAATAGAGTTTAAAATTGTTCGAGGTTAGTCGGAGTTTAAAGAACTAAAAGAAAGTTATCGAAAATAATAATTTTAATGAAGATGATACAAGAATTGAAGTTCATACTTAAGAATGTGAAATAATTTTATCTGCTTAGTTATTTTAAGTGGGGTTTTACTCTTTGTTAAAAGTAATTGACTGGACTTAGGAACATTGGAATCGCAATGTCGTCTAAAAAGTTACGTCCGAAACTTCATGGAGAACGAATTTCATTCTTTAGGGTGCTATTTATATAGAATCATTCCTGCAGTATTACTTATATAAAAGAGAATTCTCAAAATCACAATTGACGAATATATTTCTCATATAAGAAGAAAAGGAAAACAAGCAAACACATAAATAAATTGGTGATGCATTTCCTATACGACTTACTATAAAAATGTGGCGGACAATCATTTCCTAGGTTTTGATCTTTATGACCCTTTTTTAAATTTAGAACAAGAGTGATAGTAAAGTTACGGCCTATAACGTCTCACAGCCGGGCACATGTCTCCTCTCATTCCTCATAAGGAGTTTCGGGCATGGTTTACTGTGTGTTAGCGTTTAAGAATATCCACTACCTCATATCATGGTGTCGTAAGAGGCGACAATTAAAAACAATTTAAAAAATCAGGAGAGCAGCGTCTTTCTAATGACGACTAAAAATAAAAAAACTGTGGTTGCCAACTTGTGGCAACTATAGCAAATATGAGCCATGAGGCAATCCATGGCCTATGTTCAGCAGTGGACTTGAATATATTGGCAAACTTCACGTGTATTTGTTATAGAACCTTATGTAAATATATATTTTTTTAATTTTATCCCTAGGACATATTTCTCGTCAGTATTAATCATTATGATAAAAAGAGAAAATTTCTTAAAGTTAAAATTACTACCGTTGCAAATAATCGAGTGTTTACTTGAGCAAAAACTTTTAAAAGAGAAAATATATTACATTTAAGTAAATCATTCTAAATTTTCTCAAAAATTTTAAGAGCTCGTATATGGCTAATTAACTATGCGCGAGTGGCAACAATGGACAACTTTGTGCTTTTGCGGAAAATACTTTCAAGTTAAAATTTATGCGCATCGCATATGAGCGAAAAGTAAAAAAGAAATGAAATAATTTGAGAATGTGAATTTTCTGAATTTTTTCGTTGCCATTTACTGTGCAATTTCATTGAGTAATTATGTTCGTCAAAAATATATTTTGGTGATTAAAAGCTGACTAAGAGATAAACTCCTCATAGTTTTAATAAGCGACAAAACTTAAAATTCATAAATTCGAATATGACATTCGACTACTGTAGTGAATGATTCCCAGCATAAGCATTTTCAGCTTGTAGTGACTAACGGCTGTATTTTTAGTTTTTATAATATTGTTAATTATTGTTAAAAACTATTATATAGAAAATTTGAGATAAATGCTCCAAGAATTATGATAAATGAATGATGAAAGATGATAAATGAGAAATATTCCTTTAACTAGCCAATTTATCTGACAAATATTATGTTAAGAGAAAGTCCTGCAAACTTGAAAGGAGCCGATTTCTTAACTAAAGCGAGTGATGATCAAGATAACTGAAGACTAAACGCGATAAATCCGTAAAATTTGTTTTATTTTATGTTAAAAAGAGTTATTCCAACATTAGGAAACGCTAACTTGCTGTTTCTATTTCTTTTCTATTACTTGTACATCATTATTAGAAACTAATTAATAAACATTATAAATTATACAGTATAAAAACATTTATAAAGTTTTATGAAAAAAATTCGCGCTGAGGTTCTTGCTGGGTTTTTCCAGCCTCCCAGGGCAGAGGTTTTGACTAGAATAGTGGTAATAACATAAACATAATACTCCTAGTATTTTGTATATGTTGCCTAGTACCCTAGGATTATAATTGTATCTTGTGCAGATAGCAAGTATCCGTTGAGCTATGCCATACCTGAACTGCCCATTATAACATATACATAATTAAAAGTAATGGAGTGGTCACCCACAATATTGACTCGTCTGTACCGGAGACTGTCCTGAGTTCCTGAGTCTGTACTGAGAAATGGGTAACTCACGAATTAACTGATGTATGTACAAAGAGATTTAAGGAGTTTTGAAGAGAATTGTGACTTGATTAAAGGCGGATCTCTACAATATTTGCAAGCGAAAAACGCAAAAGCTGATCCCAGTTCAAACACAACAGTGCCCGAAAACGAAGCTCATCTAATTGTAAGGTACAGTTACCGGTGGTCACTTCATAGTATGTATTATTCAGTATAGCTTTTTGAGATCTGGTGTAACAATACAATTAGATATTTATAATGAAGAATTTTGTATATTATAATATTTTTTGTATCTTGTAACTTGAAAGTTTAAATTTACAATAGTTAAATAAATAAAGGCAAATATGTTATTAATTTTCTGATCATGATTTTTTAATGAGGGATATACTAATTATCTCTTATTTTATTTTAGTATATATAAAGATATTTCATCTCAATATCCTGGTAGAATACAAAGGTCTCTTCAGTAACTAATAAGATCATTATATTATCTACTATATTCTGGCAATATATAAAAATGACGTGAATTACATCGAATTGAATTTTAAAAATGATAGCGAATTTCTCAGTGCAACATCCGTGACTCATCATCGACTAACATTCGGCATTGCTCCATGATAACGCAAGTTTTCACACTATTATACGAGTATAAATGTCAACATTGCAAGACTGAAAGCACACGTCATTCTTCTTACTTGCCAAACCTAGCTCCAACCGATTACTATATATCTACGATTTGGGAAATTTTCTTCATAGAAAAATATTTTGTTCTCTCTCTGGAATCGGTAACATGCCTTCATAGTCTTTATAGAGTCCAGATCCCCAGAGTCAATCACAAAGGCATACATGATCTAGCGATCTAGATAGCAGAAATGTATACATAGTGAGGGTCAATATTTCGATTAAATAAATATATTATGTATTCTTCGAAAAAACGTGTTTGATTTTTTTAATATGAAAAGGCACTTTCATACTTTAACTACTAATATTATCTTTACAAACAAATCATTTTAAACGGTATTATAAGATTCGGTATATAATTATTTAGATCCATGACATTACCAGTGTCGAGGTTGCTTACATGATTCTAAAAGCGACGTTCATTTGCAGGCCGTTTTGCAAAACAAAAGACGTGTCGAACAAAGACTACGTGCATATTTACTACGTACATTTCTTTTTCAAGAAGGTAATTTTACACTTCTCTCTTTCATTACAGTTCCTGAGAGGTCTTTGATGCTTTTTAAAATTGAACGCTCGTATTTTATGCAATGGTAAAAAATTTACATCACATATTTTAATTAAAGTATTAATAAAAATAATTATTTAATCTTACATATTTTTATATAAAATGATTATATAAAAATATGTAAGATTAAATAATTACTAATATTGTTTAAAAATAACTATTTTTAACTAATACTAATAATAAGCGTTGAGGCAGCATGGCAAACTCTCCCTGTCCTAAAACCCGCTCAGAAATGAAAGGTGGAACTGTGAACAGATCACCGTAACCTAAGTAGGTTGTTACTTTATTTTACAACCGTAAGCAAAAAATTGTTAATTAAATTCATCATTCATCAATCAGAAAATAAATTCCCTAATTAGTTGATAACATAAAGTGTTTTTGAACTACATGGCATGATATGGATATAGATTTCGTAATGCATCTAAGAGAATGTCTTATTTTGATTACAATGGAAAAATTAAGAGAAAAGGAGGATGAGGAAAAGAGGTAAGAGACTTATCAATTTTGTGTTAATTAAAGGAAATAGAGAAATAATATATGAATATTATAATTTATTTTAATGCAAACGAATCTCAAAAAATAGATTCAAATAATCACTATGCTCGTTTAGGAAAAAGTTAATTTGGGACAATGAAAAACTTTTACACAAGGCTTTTACAAACGTAATACGGACAAAGCTCCAGCGGATAAGGTTTGTTACGATGACGCGTAATCACGTAAATGTGAACATGATGCGACTGTCATCTACTGTAACATTGAATCGTTGATTCCTTAACATGTTAGAGCTTTTGTGCACTGCATCCAATCTGAATCTTTAGTTCGCACCACAATATTGACGGACCGAAGTAACTTTAGTATAATTTTCATTAATGCTTGCGCACTTCTTTGAATCGAATCAGGGCAGTGCCATCATGGGGGTGGTGGTGGCTTAATAATAAAAAAACTGCTCCAGAATGGTAAACACTTTCGAACCTCGAGTATACAATCGCTAATTGTATTTTCTCGGCTTTGGATCGGATGTAGATTTCCAAATTTGTTCCGTGTTTTCTAGATTTTTGTTTACACGAATTTGAATTGGATTCGGATCCGAAGTAATGTGTAAACGTTTTTAAGCCTTGCAAATTTTTATGCAAGCTCTCGATTTTTTTAAATGCATCAAAAGATACGCTGAAAATGTCTGCGTATACATCTTCAAAAGCGTGCTTCAACCAAAGGCATTTTTTTCCCGAAATGATGTCTTTTTCATCCAATTTTTTTTTTTTTTTTTTTTTTATAGAAGAGGGGGCAAACGAGCATGCGGCTCACCTGATGTTAAGTGACTACCGCCGCCCATGATCAACCGCAACACCAATAATTGGTGCATTTAAAAATTTGGTGCGAAATTGAAAGAAGGTGTATATGAAGCTCTTTGTGTTACAAAACTATACGAAAGTGTAACGCCATCGGCATATTCTATGGAAGCCCCGGAAAGATTTTCTCTTATGAACGTCAAAATCTACTCCGGTTCACAAAATAAACCTCATAGAAGAACCGACAAGAAACTCATGTTCCTTTTTTATCTAGATACATGTAATGTCACCTATAACAGTCCATGAAGTCGCTCTGGTATTTCACTGACTCCTCACATACGCTGTCTTTATTTCGCAACTTATAAGTTTAAACAAGAATAATTTAAAAAAAATATCTCGCGTTAAAAGATTAATTATTTATTTTACTAAATTCTTTTACTTAACAACAAATATACCGTGCATATAACCAGCATACGCCTCCATTTCCGTAATTGTGAGATAACAGCGTATGTTGTTGGCTGATGCTTTTGTTAGTGTTAGTTGAAACTTCGACATTGTCAACAACGCTGCCCCTACTGGATAGTCCGCTCAAAGCCACATTTGCATTAATTGACGGTCGACAAACCCGTACAAGCCATCTCCCTATTTACACTTTTTTTTATAGAAGTGATGGTGATAAGCGCTTACATAATGTTACTTAATGTTCATAGATTATAAATGGAATGCCTCACTATCAGGGAATAGGGTCTCCAGTTCTCGTCACTCGTCATACGCTTCAGCACTATGCTGCTATTTTACGCTAGTGTTCTGTACGAGATGGATTTTTCCCCGGTTGAACATTCCACCCATTCGTGCTGCAGCATTAATACGTTGCATAACTTTGAAAACCAAGTCATCTTATTTATTTGTAACAGGAAAACTAACAGCTCTTAATCAATACTATATGAGACATATAAGTCAGAACTATAATAGCCTATTAAAATTTTCACAAATGAGTAATCGGTTTGAGTAAAAACATATAATATATATAAGTATTAAAAGTTGCGTTTTGATCTTAATTAGATGTAAGAATACAAGTGTATATTGTTATTGATCTTAGATGTTATCACTTTACAAATAGTAGTACCACTAGTACAAAAAATCAGCCTTATCACAGTTCTTAGAAAATACTTTAAATGAATGACATGCTCTTATAGAGAATGAGTGTCGCCTACAATTTGATCTACATAAAGGTACTCGTAACATACGAGTTGCTCGTTTCTTACATCGTTCTTGGGTTTTGTACGTTAGTAGTGAAGTAGGTAGATACTACCATTCATCCATCACAGCCTATGAAAGTCTTCTGCTGAACATAGATTACCTCATAGCGGAGACTTGGCTTTTTTATAGGATAGGGTGACAAACGATCACACAGTCCAGCTGATGGTAAGTGGTTGCCCATAGACATCTACATCTATCCTCAGTTGCAAATCAAAATGCAGATGCGTTGTCACCCGTAAGGACTAAGATGGAGTGCTTTGTTTCCAGTAAAAAGGGTCTCCAGTTCTTTACACTCAACATACGAAACACAGCAGTATTAAGCTACTATTTCACGCTGGTATTCTGTGAGAGCGTGGTCCTTCCCCGGTCGAGCCGACCCATTCGTGCTACAACTATATAAATATTAGTATACATTTTTTATATAATTGTATAAAACTGTAATAGTTGCCACCCTTGGCAGGCGTTTTGGCAACTGTAGTTCTTCGTTATTTTGCATTGTTATCGGGATGATACTGCTACCCGTCTCCTGCTTCAGTTTCTCTGTCACTTTTTGCGGCATCCACGAGACAACATGGGGCAGTGGATATTCTTACACCGCGGCTTCATAACATTACTAATTATAAGTAAGAAAAACACAAAAAATTTAAAACATGTTCATAAGATTCTTTTTTAAGGTGAAATGAGTGAAATCAGAATATATGAATAAAAATGTTAGTTAATTGAAAATATATTCAATGTACTTGTTACATTAATTTTCCACATCACATTAAGAAATAATTTCATTTGAAGTATATTTCAGAAGGAAGAATGTTAGATAAAACATAAAAACGCAAATTTTCTGAATCATTGGGCAAGCAGAAAGTTGATTGAAATCTAAATAGGCTTCCATCGCGCTGTGTTATCCTTAATCTCGTACATGTCAAATCAGCACAATCGTAAGAGTCGTAAAAATTAATATAATTTTGTTGAATAAATATTACATTATTTTTGAATAAATAAATTAAATATTTTTTTTAAATTTTTGAATAACAAATAATTTTAATTACTACCTTACTATATTAAAATAAAAACGATACATAAATGGTGGTATTCTAAAGAATGTCAACAGGACTATTTAACTGATGTAATAAACATGTACACGTAGGTAATAATATAGAGTGTGTGTATGTAACGCAAAATGGGAAAGAGATTTTAATAAAAATTTATCCTTTGTGTACAAGTTTTACAAATTTAGAACAACAAAGAAAGAAATAAGCAGCGCTGGGTACATGTTAAGTAACGCAAAATTCAAGTCTAAACCATGCTCAACTTATTGTAAAAACACACACTCAAGTCAAATCATTTGCAAGAAAAAACTACCTTAAACTAGCACATATTTGTGTACATATGTGTATGTACCTTAAACTATATCCAATTTATAAATCACATATGTGTGTGTCCAAGGGTGAGCTTTTATTGGCTGTACATGTACTTACATGAGCCAAGAAGATGAGCATGGTTTTGGTGCCACTTGAAAAGCTGCGTTCATTCCGTCTAAATTTATAATACGGGCTCCAGACTCCTGTGTGATTCACGGCGTGAATTCACGCAGTAATTTTGCCGCGAACTCGTCGCGAAAAACACATCCCTCCACACTCGCAACCGTTCACAGTTCGCGCGCTCGTCGAGAATGGACGCTGAAATATGCACTGCTATTGCCGTGACGCTATACGCTTTGGCTCACGACAATTACGTGTAGTATATAAAAACCGTATTTGTAATTTTTTTTTACAATTATCGCTTTCTTCATCGATCAAAAGCATCGATCACGTCAAAGGCAATTCAAATGGGCTTGTAAATTTTGTCGCTGCTTGCTACAGACTTCCTTTCAGAATCCTTCACCTTTTTCTTATAATTTCTATAACTGGACATTAGACTTTCTTTTTTTTTCAATCAGTCACTTCAACGCTTTTTGTGGTAAAGCCATTCTGCAGTTATATTAGTAGTATAGTTGTAGCACGAATGGATCGGCTCGACCGAGGAAGGACCACGCTCTCACAGAATACCACACGTAAAATAGTAGCTTAATGCTGTTGTGTTTCGTATGGTGAGTGTAGAGAACCGGAGACCCTTTTTACTGGAAACTAGGCATTCCATTCTACTCCTCACAGGTGACAACGCATCTGCATTTTGATTCGTAATCGAGGATACATGTAGATGTCTATAGAATACAACATCCACATACTATCAGGTGGACTTTGTGCTCGTTTGTCACCCTATCCTATAAAATAAAATAAAATAATATTCATTATTTCCTTTATTAGTATCCAAGCGTCATGTACTTACATTTTATTTTTATGATCTTTCTGTTTAGCATCCCATACAATGGGTTCGGCATGATAATACTCGATCAACAAGAGTTCCTGCTCGTTCGTCCAACTGACGCTCATTTGACGCACCGTCTACGTAAAAATACAAATAAGCACAACCTCACAGCAACGTGTCTCGCGCGTTACTGTTTTCACGCGCGAGTGTGGATGCGCTTGTGTTCACGGGAGATTCACACGTCGTAAACCCTTTGAAGCAGTCACGAAATACCGACACTGAACGGGGAACATGGCGTGAAAAGGCACGAAGCCTGTGAACGGGCGCGAAAGCCATCCACATTCGCGGTTCACGCCTTTCACGGGTGTTCACGGCGTGAATGTGGAGGGCGCTTAAGATTAAAAAGTATATATAATACTGTACAAGTCTTTTGAGGATTTATGTAAACCAACATCGTGCATTTAAATTTCAGCACAAGGTATAAAGCGTATACAGGCTTAGAAAGTACTTGCACGCGGAGGCACTATGCCGGGGGGAAACCCCGCTGCCGCGGCAAGTTGTCGCGCAGCGGACAGACTTCCGGTACGATCTCATGGCGACATAGAGAGAGCGACTGTCGCAACCCCGTGCTAGGCACGCCACTATAGCGGCGATAAGACCCATCTTTGAGGAGTGGCTTGAGAGACGCCACGGCATCCTCACCTTCCGCCTGACGCAGGTCCTCACAGGACACGGTGTGTTCGGGAGGTTCCTGCACCGAATCGGGCGGGAGGAAACGCCCGGGTGCTCCCACTGCGAGGATGGACCGGAGGACACGGTGGAACACACCGTGGAGGTGTGCCCTGCTTGGGCGGAGCACCGCCGGGTCCTCGTAGCGGCGATAGGCGTCGGCGACCTCTCACGTCCGGCCCTGGTCGAAGCCATGGTCCGGAGCGAGACGGAATGGGTGCCGTCACCACCTTCTGCGAAGCAGTGATGCTAGCGAAGGAGGTAGCGGAACGGGAGAAGGAGAGAGCAGCAGCTTTCCTCCCCGGCCGCCGCGGAAGACGCCCCGGGCGTCGGGGCCACGTCGTAGCCCTCGACCACCATAGGCGCGGGCCTGTGGACGGCGAGCAATGGGTAGCTCGCCGTCCGTCCGTCTAACGACGACAGGCCGTGTCGACGGCGCGTTTTGTTCCACGCGCGCCTCAAAGAGCTGTCAGCAGCGTGAAGGGGCTCGCAAGGGCCGACGTCTGCCGGGGCTGCGGGCTGTTCGAAAGAGATACCGCGGCTCCGGAACGTAAGGGCACTGAAGGAACACGGATGGTTTTTAGTCAGTAAAAGTCTGACACTCCCTTACGCTCCGCCCGGAGCGAAAGGCGTCATTAGATGATTTTCCATCCGCAAAAAAAAGGCTTAAAAAGTACTTAATAATGTTGCAATGTTTTGGCTGCTTGTTGTGTTGTTCGCAATATAACTTATCTTTAACTTCATCATATTTTACATTTATTGAATTTTACTTCAATAATATTTTGGAACTACTATAAAACAAAACCATCGTTTCGCAACGCGGCCGATGAGAGTGTCGCGGTCGTTTCATGAATGTTTTAAGTGAACTCTAACATAAACAGATAGCAGCCATTTTGCATTGTACTTAAAACTCTACTGCACTCCGAAATTTCGGTAGCACTTTTCAAGAGCCCATTCTCTTTTTTAGTGTTGTTAAATTTTAAATAGACCGCCGCCGTCGACACCATTTGAATATATGACTATATAGTACATAACGTGAATAATTATTTAGTTTTGAGGCAATGATTTTAAACAATATCACAAAATCACAAGTAAATGATAAATTTTTATGGCTTCCGATAAAGCCATAAAAATTATGACAAATAAGTTTACGTCAGACGTAAAATACCCGCACAAGCGGTAGACACCAGCGTCAAAGGTGTGAGACGTTCAGCGCTGCAATCGTCAATCCCCTTGCCATTAAACGTGACGATTAAGACATATCCTCCTCACAACGGAAGAGGCCCATGTCTGGGAATATACTTTTACGGCCCGGTACAGAAGAAGACACAAGCAGCCCTTAATTGCTATCTTAATAATTGTTGACCAGTAACGAAGAAACATATTTCTAGATCTAAATCACTGCGTGAATAGATTAATGAATAAAAAGAAAATGGAATTAAGAATTGACATTTAAGGGTTTTTCAATTTTATTTATAAATCATAATATAATTAAATTGAATCTTATTTTAAATTTCAATTTTATATATAATATTATTTATCTCAATTTACTATCACGCTTGTTACCCAGACGGGTAGGCAAAGACTACAGGCTTCTATTTTGCGCGATCCGACACACCTCTCTCTTCTTTTATATCAATATACCTACGCATATATGTTCGTTGTTTAAGGGTATCTTTAATTTGATGATAGGTGAAAAGGAATCAGGGTCGGGACAGAGAGGTCGTTTGTTCCGGCTGGTTCAGCAGCGGATTTCCTAACCTCCTATGACACCTACGTTGGGTTCGGGAACAACGTATGTGAACCCCGCAACGGAGTAACACACAAGGGCGTCAACCTCTTCCTTTTCTTCAAATAGGTTCAGGCGGGGATTACGGGTCTTCCGAAGTCGTCCTGATCCCAACGCCTTAATTCTTCAATATGTGCCGCAGTAGCGACACAGTGGACTGTATTTTAAAGGATTCCTTGGGAATAAAACAGTAATTATCTTCAAACCGTTCCGTGAGAGAGTATTTACTTTCCCTATCACTTCCCTATGCACTTTTTCTTTCTTGATTATACTGCTGGTGCTGAACTGTCCCGAACTATCCCGAAGTTTCCCGAACTTTCCCGAAGTTTCCCCGAACGATTTGTAGCGTTGTTGTCCTCTGCAAGGCATAATGCCGTGCAGGTCTCGGGCCTCGGGGTGTACCCCTTTACCCGGATGTTCCTCACGGCACACAACAGTGTGCCGGTCCTTGGCGCCTTGATGATAACGGTATTTAGCGACTTTTGTCGCAGTCGGGTAAATTATCATTAAGGTTGGTTATACAAATAATTGTGTTTAACACAAATTATTTTGTCGAAGTTGGCCTTTCTGCGGCATTGTGGGATTTACTCGACTCCCTAATCTATATAGGGAGGAGTTCTCTTGGATAGGGTCGCCCGTCCGGCGGCCGTGAGTGCAACGGCGCGAAGCCGTTGATGTGTTCATGTGGCCCGTTGTCGGCGCGGTCGAACATACCGCGCGCCAGCCGGACCACGAATTCTTGCAGGCTCTCTATCTTTAGGTTGGCCGCTATGACGTCATTCCGGACGTAGCGACCCGCACCGACTATAGTTCGTAATGACAAGCTCTGCTGGGCCTGAAGTCGCCGCTTCTGGTGATCGCTCAGGAGTGCATACCAGGCCGGAGCAGCGTATGTTAGCAGGGGTCTTATGTATGTTTTATAAATGGTTAACTTCGACTTTGTCGGTAACTTGGATGTCAGGACAGGGCGGAGCATTGCCCGCGCACATCGAGCTTTGCGTGTAGCAAAGTCGACGTGCGTAGTCATACGCAACATCCTGTCAATCTGGCATCCAAGGTAGGTCACGGCCTTCTCATATGCTATCTCCTGGCCTCCGAGGGTTAGCGGTGGTGGTAGATTTCTATAGCGGCGAGTGAGTAGAGCGGTCGTCTTGCTAACATTAACGGCCATCCTCCATTCATCCAACCATGGTGGCAGCAGGTCCAGCAGACGTTGCATCCTGGCAGCTGCGATGTGGGCTCTTCTGGACGACGTGAAGTATGCGCTGTCATCCGCAAAAAGCGCTAGTTCGACGTCGTCCTCCCATTCGTGCAAGTGTCTTGCCAGGGTAGGAATGTCATTAGTGTACGCCGCGTACAGGGCTGGAGACAGACAGCTGCCCTGTGGCACACCAGCTGTAATGGGTTTTATTGCGTCCTCTACGCAGACGTAGAACTTCCTGCCTTCCAGGAAAGACGCCACTAGCCGCAATATAGCAGGAGGGATACTTGTTTGATCGTCTAATTTGTAGAATAATCCTGTGTGCCACACCCGGTCGAATGCCTTCTCGATATCGAGAAAGACGCCCAACGATATGCGGCCGCAGTTGTGCTCGGCCGCAAGCAGGTGCAGCACTCTGGTCAGCTGTGTTGCTGTAGAGTGACCCCTCCTGAATCCATGTTGCTCCGCCCGAAGTTGGATGCACGGGCGGAGACGTCTTAACAGTAATCTTTCGCACAGTTTAGCTATATGCGGTAGCAGCATGATCGGCCTGTAGTTGGTAGCTCTACGCCTGTCCTTCCCGGGTTTCGGCAAGACGATAACTTTGCCTTTCTTCCAGTCCTCTGGGAAGTGGGATGTCGGCAATATACCGTTGTAGAGCCGACCTATCTCTACAAGGATTCTATTGGGCAGCTGTCGTAGGGCAGCGTTGGTAATCCCGTCGTGCCCCGGCGCCTTCCTCGGTTGCAGGTGGGTTACTGTCCTCCGCAGTTCAGCGGGGGAGATGAACCACTCTCCTGCAAGCGGTGGCGCGGGTGACGACAGGAGCTCCTGCGCGCGGCTCTCTTTCCGAGTATGGATTTCCAGGAACTCCGCACTTGCTGAGTTCGGCATAAACTGCTCCTCGAAGTTCTCAGCTAGGATATCCGGTCTGCCCTTGGCATCGTAACGTTGAATGCCCGCGTTGTTGGTCAGCGGTCAAACAGGTGGTCGAGTTTTCGTTAACTGCCGGTTCAATTTGTAGAGCGACGCATGCTGTTCGTCAGCCTTCCATATGCGCCGCTCCCAGGCCTCTCATCTGTGGGCCTGTATTGCAACCGACAGTTCGTCTGACAAGATGTTTAGCTTTCTTTTTACTCTAGGGCAGCGAGTACGCGCCCAGACCTTTCTCAGCGCTCTTTTATGGTTTAGTTGCACGCGTATTCTTAGCGGCAGCTCCTCTTTTCTTCCCGTGAGAGGGACGATCTTAGAGACCGCGTTGAGGGCCTCCTGGATACACGTGGATATTCTAGTAGCAGCGGCCTCTACGTCGTCCGCTGAGTTGATCTGTGTATGGACTGGAGGTCTCTCCTGCAGGTGTTGGTAGTAGAGCCTCCAATCGATCTTGGTCTTGACAGCTCTGGGCGGTGAAGTCACTGCCTTAGTGCCAAGGGTTATCAGAATCGGGAGGTGCTGTGTATTCAGGTCGTACAGCACTTCTACCACTACTGGGTAGTTGACGTTCCTAGTGAGCACGATGTCTAATACATCCGGACGCTTTCTAGGGTCAGTAGGGATGTGCGTCGGTTCCTCGGGACCTAGAACGTCGTAGTCATGGCTCTCTGCGTCGTCGTAAAGTTCACGACCCGGCGGGGTGATCACTCTGGACCCCCACGCCGGGTGTTTGGCGTTCAGGTCCCCGGCGATGATGGTGGGTGCCGTACCTTCCATTACCGTCCGGATGTCTGAGGAGTGAAATGGAGTCCCTGGCGGGCGATATGCTGCAAAGATCCTTAGTTCCTCGCCCGCCGCCTCCATTTTTATACCGATTGAACGCATCGTCTGGAAGTCTGGCAGGTCCAGCTCCTGGTGGACGATGTCTCTCCTCACCAAGATCGCTGTCCCTCTATAAGCGACCCCTTGAGGATCAACCTCGTCTCTCCTGTTGATGGTGTAATTAGGCAGCTTAAGATGCGTTGTAGGTCGTAATTTGGTTTCACCCAGCAAGATCACCTGGATGTCCTGTTGCTGGGTGACCGTACGGAGTTCGTGCATCCTTTGACGAATCCCGTCCGGGTTCCTGTAAAGCAGACGCAGGTTACTATCCTCCGTAATGCCTTGCCAGTAGTGATGCCAGCGCCCTCATGACGGCGGTAACGGGGTCTGTCCCGGCCCTTATGTCGGCCAGGACTTGTGTTCTGACTTCGATGGCTATGCCTACCAATCTGTGGATGGCATCAGCTGTCTCGAAGCCGGACGTTGGTGGTCTGCGTTCTGCACTACGCTGTGAAGGCACTGGTCTCGGAGCATTTAGGGTGGTCTTCTCTCTTTGGGTAGAGCGTGCTCTGTAAGTAGAGCGGGCTCTCCTTTCTGGTAGGGCCCTCTCTGTTGCTCTACCCGTCGTGGTTGTCAGTGGTGGTCTTGCAGTAACCTGCGCCTGCGAGGCTATCGGTCCTGTAGTTGTAGGGGTAGAGGTACTCACAGCCTGAGGAGGAGGCTGTTCCGTTTATGTACTCCTGTTCCTCCGCCTCTTCCTTTGAGAGGGTTGCCTCTCCGTGGCGTCATTGGCAGGAGGTCGGAGAGTCGCCCCGGTGGTTGCCCTTTGCTCTATGGGTTACACCGTTTTTATTGCTGTGGGAGGGGGTGGGGGGGCTGGTTGCCTACCCTTTCCTCTGGTGATGGTGACCCACCCATCCTCCTGTATGGTAACAGCCTTTGGGCGACTCTGGGGGATCCTCTTAGGGTTCTCCGGGAGTAGCCCAGGTAGAACGATCCCCTGCTTCCTGGCGATCCTCCTCAGGACCGGGCAGCGGCGATCGTTGGTCGTATGGTTCTTAGCGCAATTTGCGCACTTTGGCTCTTCCTCTCTACTCCTTGGGCAAAGGCTGGCAATATGCTCTCCATCACAGCGAACGCATTTCACTGGCCTGAAGCAGTTTTCAGAGGCATGTCCGAAAGCCTGGCAACGGTGGCATTGTGCCGGTCCCGTCTTCCTCTGCCAGGCTTAGATGACGACTTTTCTCATGTAGAGGAGCTCGTCGGTGTGGTAAAGTTCCTGTAGCCGCTCCAGGCTCAGATGCTCCAGCTGTGCATAGTAGAGGCAGCCCGGTCTCCCTCTACGTGGTGGTATGGCCTTTACGTAGTTGATCGGGAAGCCTTTTGCCCAGATAGCCTCCTCGATCATCTTGGTATCGGTGTCCACTGGCAGGCCCCGGATGCCCAATTTAGTGGGCTTCTCCTCTGCCGGGGTGCAGCAGTACCACGACATGGTTTTGTCTTTCTCGGAGAGCTCGACCATGTATCTCTGAATGGTGCGGAACTCATCCGGACTCTGAGGTGAAAATCTAACTCCCTTCCCGAACGGACGGGCATTGAGAGGGTGGCCCAACTTCTCGTTGAGGACCTTGAAGTGCCTAGTCCAGTCCGGGAGGCATTTTGCGACAATCGGCGGATATCTCGATTTTCCTTCTCCTTCTCAGTTTTCTGAGGCTCCTCCGCCGATTGCGGCCGTGGTACTGCAGGGGCCGCAGCCATGTGGGCATAGCTCGTTGACGGCCGCTGTCCATCGTCATGAGCTAACCCGGACGGGTTGGTAACTTGCACCGGGGATGATCTCCCGGCTGATGCAGCTAGGGTTGCATGTGTTGTTGAGCCCCAGCTGTAGGACTCCTCACCTCCTTGCTCGAGCCGAGCCGGCCGAGTCGTGACTACGTCGGTCCGGAGAGATGGATGGTGGCTGTTGTGTTGGTGATGGCGACTTAGGAGGTGAGGTGTGGACCTTCTTCCTAGTCGCTATTTGGGGCTCCTCATCATCCGATGACGCTGATGATGGTTCTGATGAGTTGCCGATGCGCTGCCTCTTCTCGTAGAGGGAGGCCTCGGTCTGAAGTGGTGTGTGCCTTCGTGGCGTCTTCATGGGCCGCTGTTGTTGAGAGGGCAGCGGTTCACGCCCAGTCGTACACTCAGGTATGATGGGTGAGAGTGCAACCCTCGGTGCGGACTCCTTACCCGGCGACGAAGTTTTCCTGGTCAGTATTTGGGAGTAAGATGAGACAACTCTCACCCTCTCCGGATTAAAAATATCTCGGTAGGCGATTGGCCTCTCCAATACGCCTGGCCGGTCCGGTGGTTTCATCGATTTAGGAGGAGGCTCCCCCTTATCGTTACCTGATATGTCCCTAACCTAGCAGTCAGCGGTAATCTACTATAGGCCCTATCTATTTTCCAGCCGATCGGCAGCAGATGTTGGTGCGCGACACGGATGGTGGTGATATTATGAGAGAGACTATCCTCACTATGGGCACTGCCTACCCCTTTTATACCAAAAGGGTTGGGAGAAGTGCAAAGGTGGCACTTTAATGCGCGACTGGGCACGGAATGCATGGAACGCATAAAGTGCCAAGAATCACCTAGGGGCCGGTGACCTCGACGCCTGACGGAATCACGGGACTCAACGATCGGCGGAGTATGTCGTACCGGCGGTCATTTGCAGCCACTGCTAACTACAAATAACGCACACCTAGGAGATCCTTACACACACACACACATATATATATATATATATATATATATATATATATATATATATATATATATATATATATATATATATATATCGTTATACCGTTGATGTCGTCTACAGTGCCCCGGGGGACAATGCAGGTATCGGGCCTCGGAGTAGCCCCCATTGCCCGGGTGTTCCTCATGTCCCATTACTATGGGACAGTCCTTTTAGCCTATTTAGGCTTATCGTTATACGTCGTTGCTGTCCTCTGCAGGGCATATATATGCCGTGCAGGTCTCGGGCCTCGGGGTGTACCCCTTTACCCGGATGTTCCTCACGGCACACTACAATGTGCCGGTCCTGGGCGCCTTGGTGTTACAGGCGTTGTTTTAGCGACTTTTGTCGCAGTAGGGTAAATCCTTCATTAAAGGAGGTTGTCTCAATAATTGTGTTTAACACAAATTATTTTGTCAGAGTTGGCCTTTCTGCGGCATTGTGGGATTTACTCAACTCCCTAATCTATATAGGGAGGAGTTCTCTTGGATAGGGTCGCCCGTCCGGCGGCCTTGCATGCAACGGCGCGAAGCCGTTGAGGTGTTCGTGTGGTCCGTTGTCGGCACGGTCAAACATACCGCGCGCCAGCCGGACCACGAATTCATGTAAGCTCTCCATCTTGAGGTTGGCCGCTATGACGTCATTACGGACGTAGCGACCCGCACCGACTATGGTTCTTAATGACAAATTCTGCTGGGCCTGAAGTCGCCGCTTCTGACGATCGCTCAGGAGTGCATACCAGGCCGGAGCAGCGTATGTTAGCAAGGGTCTTATGTAGGTTTTGTAAATGGTTATCTTCGACTTTGTCGGTAACTTGGATGTCAGGACAGGACGGAGCATTGCCCGCGCACATCGAGCTTTGCGTATAGCAGAGTCAACGTGCGCAGTCATACGCAGCATCCTGTCAATCCGACATCCAAGGTAGGTCACGGCCTTCTCATATGCGATCTCCTGGCCTCTGAGGGTTAGTGGTGGTGGTAGGTTTCTGTAGCGGCGAGTGAGTAGAGCGGTCGTCTTGCTAACATTGACGGCCATCCTCCACTCATCCAACCATGGTGGCAGCAGGTCCAGCAGACGTTGCATCCTGGCAGCTGCTATGTGGGCTCTTCTGGACGACGTGAAGTATGCGCTGTCATCCGCAAATAGCGCTATTTCGACGTCGTCCTCCCATTCTTGCAAGTGTCCTACCAGGGTGGGTATGTCATTAGTGTACGCCGCGTACAGGGCTGGAGATAGACAGCTGCCCTGTGGCACACCAGCTGTTATGGTCTTTATTGCAGACACGGCGTCCTCTACGCAGACGTAGAACTTCCTGCCTTCCAGGAAAGACGCCACTAGCCGCAATATAGCAGGAGGGATACTTGTTTGAACATCTAACTTGTAGAGTAATCCTGTGTGCCACACCCGGTCGAACGCCTTCTCGATATCGAGAAAGACGCCCAACGATATGCGGCCACGGTTGTGTTCGGCCGCTAGCAGGTGCAGCACTCTGGTCAGCTGTGTTGCTGTTGAGTGACCCCTCCTGAATCCATGTTGCTCCGCCCGAAGTTGGATGCACGGGCGGAGACGTCTTAACAATAATCTTTCGCACAGTTTAGCTATATGCGGTAGCAGCGTGATCGGCCTGTAGTTGACAGCTCTACGCCTGTCCTTCCCGGGTTTCGGCAAGACGATGACTTTGCCTTTCTTCCAGTCCTCCGGGAAGTGGGATGTCCGCAGTATTCCGTTGTAGAGCCGACCTATCTCTACAAGGACTCTATTAGGCAGCTGTCGTAGTGCAGCATTAGTAATCCCGTCGTGCCCCGGCGCCTTCCTCGGTTGCAGGCGGGTTACTGTCCTCCGCAGTTCAGCGGGGGAGATAAACCACTCTCCTGCAAGCGGTGGCGCGGGCGACGACGGCAGCTCCTGCACGCGGCTCTCTTTCCTTGTATGGGATTCCAGGAACTCCGCACTTGCTGGGTTCGGCATAAACTGCTCCTCGAAGTGCTCAGCTAGGATATCCGCTCTGCCCTTGGCATCGTAACATTGAATGCCCGCGTTGTTAGTCAACGGGCAAACAGGTGGTCGTGTTTTCGTTAACTGTCGGTTCAATGTATAGAGCGACGCATGTTGTTCGTCCGCCTTCCATATGCGCCGCTCCCAGGCCTCTCCTCTGTGGGCCTGTATTGCAACCGACAGTTCGTCTGATATGGTGTTAAGTTTTCTCTTTACTCTAGGGCAGCGAGTACGCGCCCAGAGCTTCCTCAGCGCTCTTTTATGGTTGAGCTGCACGCGTAGTCTTAGCGGCAGCTCTTCTTTTCTCCCCGAGAGAGGGACGATCGTAGAGGCCGCGTTGAGGGCCTCTTTGATGCTCGTGGAAATTCTGGTTGCAGCGGCCTCTACGTCGTCCGCTGAGGTGATCGGTGTATGGACTGGAGGTCTCTCCTGCAGGTGTTGGTGGTAGAGCCTCCAGTCAATCTTAGTCTTGACAGCTCTGGGCGGTGAGGTCACTGCCTTAGTGCCAAGGGTTATCAGAATCGGGAGGTGCTGCGTGTTCAGGTCATACAGCACTTCTACCACTACTGGGTAGTTGACGTTCTTAGTGAGCACGATGTCTAATACATCCGGACGCCTCCTAGGGTCGCTAGGGATATGCGTCGGTTCCTCGGGACCTAGAACGTCGTAATCATGGTGTTCTGCATCTTCATAAAGTTCACGACCCGGCGGGGTGATCACTCTGGACCCCCACGCCGGGTGTTTGGCGTTCAGGTCCCCGGCGATGATGGTGGGTGTTGTACCTTCCATTACCGTCCGGATGTCTGAGGAGTGAAATGGAGTCCCTGGCGGGCGGTATGCTGCAAAGATCTTAAGTTCCTCGCCCGCCACCTCCATTTTTATGCCGATTGAACGCATCGTCTGGAAGTCTGGCAGGTCCAGCTCCTGGTGGACGATGTCTCTCCTCACCAGGATCGCTGTCCCTCTGTAAGCGACCCCTTGAGGATCGACCTCGTCTCTCCTGTATATATGATAATTAGGCAGCTTAAGATGCGTTGAAGGTCTTAATTTAGTTTCACCCAGCAAAATCACCTGGATGTCCTGTTGCTGGGTGAGAGTGCGGAGTTCATGGATCCTTTGACGAATCCCGTCCGGGTTCCAGTATAGCAGGCGCAGGTTATTATCCTCCATAATGCCTTGCCAGTAAGGTTGCCAGCGCCTTCATGACGGCGGTAACGGGATCTGTCCCGGCCCTAATGTCGGCCAGGAATTGTGTTCCGACTTCGATGGCTATGCCTACTAATCTGTGAATAGCATCGGCCGTCTCGAAGTCGGAAGTTGGTGGTCTGCGTTCTGCACTACGCTTTTGTGAAGGCACTGGTCTCGGGGCATTGGTTTCGGTCTTCCTTTGCACAGAGCGCGCTCTATGTGTGGAGCGGGCTCTGCTTTCCGGTAGGGCCCTTTCTGGCGCTCTACTTGCCGTAGCTAGTGCTGATATTTTTGCAGCAACCTGCGCCTGCGAGGCTATCGGTCCTGTGGTAGTAGGGGTAGAGGTCACAGCCTGAGGAGTAGGCTGCTCTGTTCTCTTACTCCTGTTCCTCCGCCTCTTCCTCCTGGAGGGTTGCCTCTCGGTGGCGTCGTTGGCAGGAGGTCGGAGAGTCGCCCCGGTGGTTGCCCTTTGGTCTGTGGGACCAACCGTTTCTGATGGTACTACAGGAGGGGGTGGGGGGGGGGGCTGATTGCCTACCCTTCCCTCTGGTGATGGTAGCCCACCCGTCCTCCTGTATAGTAACGGCCTTTGGGCGACTTTGGGGGATCCTCTTTGGGTTCTCCGGCAGTAGCCCAGGTAAGACGATCCCCTGCTTCCTGGCTATCCTCCTCAGGACCGGGCAGCGGCGATCGTTGGCCGTATGGTTCTTGGCGCAGTTTGCGCACTTAGGCTCCTCCTCTCTACCCCTTGGGCAAAGGCTGACAATATGTTCACCGGCACAGCGAACGCATTTCACTGGACTAAAACAGTTAGCGGAGGCATGTCCGAAAGCCTGGCAACGGTGGCATTGTGCCGGTCCAGTCTTCCTCTGCCAGGCTTCGATGACGACTCCTCTCATCTAGAGGAGCTCGTCGAGTTGGTAAAGTTGCTGTAGCCGTTCTAGGCTCAGATGCTCCAGCTGTGCATAGTAGAGGCAGCCCGGTCTGCCCCTACGTGGTGGTATAGCCTTCACGTAATTGATGGGGAAGCCTTTTGCCCGAATAGCCTCCTCGATCATTTTTGGGTCGGTGTCCACAGGCAGGCCACGGATGCCCACTTTAGTGGGCTTCTCCTCTGCCGGTGTGTAGCAATACCACGACATGGTTTTGTCCTTCTCGGAGAGCTCGACCATATATCTCTGTATGGTACGAAACTCCTCCGGGCTCTGTGGTGTGAACCTAACTCCCTTCCCAAACGGACGGGCGTTAGGTGGGTGGCCCAACTTCTCATTCAGGACCTTAAAATGTTTGGTCCACTCTGGGAGGCATTCTGCGACAATCGGCGGATATCTCTTCTCTTTCTCTTTCTCTGTTTTCTGAGGCTGTTCCGCCGATTGTGGTCGTGGTACTGCTGGGGCCGCAGCCATGTGGGCATAGCTCGTTGACGGCCGCTGTCCATCGTCCTGAGCTAACCCGGACGGGTTGGTGGTTTGAACCGGGGATGATCTACCGGCCGATGCAGCTAGGGTTGCATATGTTGTCGAGCCCCAGCTGTAGGATTCCTCACCTCCTTGCTCGAATTGGATCGAGTCGTGACTATGTCGGTCAGGTGAGATAGGTGGCGGTGATGGCGACTTAGGAGGTGAGGTGTGGACCTTCTTCCTAGTCGTTGCTTGGGGCTCTTCATCTTCTGATGATGTAGGTGAATCCCATGAGTTACCGATGCACTGCCTCTTTCCGTGGAGGGAGGCTTCGGTCTCCGGTGGTGTATGCCTTCGTGGCGTCTTCTTAGGCCGCTGCTGTTGTGAGGGCAGCGGTTCACGCCCAGTCGTACACTCAGGTACGATGGGGGCGAGTGCAACCCTAGGTGCGGCCTCCTTACCCGGCGACGAAGGTTTCCGGGTCGGTATTTGGGAGTAAGACGAGACTACTCTCGTCCTCTCCGGGTTAAATATGTCACGATAGGCGATGGGTCTGTCCAATACGCCTGGTCGATCCGGTGGTTTCCTTGCTCTCGGAGGAGGTTCCCCCTTATCGTTCCCTGACATCCTAACCTACCAGTCAGTGTCAGCGGTAATCTAGTAAAGGCCCTATCTATCTTCCAAACGGTCTGCAGGTGTTGATGCGCGACGCGGATGGTGGTGATGTTGTTATGGAGACTTTCCACACTGTGGGCACTGCCTACCCCTTTTATAGCAAAAGGGTTGGGGGAAGTGCAAAGGTGGCACTTTAATGCGCGACTAGGCACAGAATGCACGAAACGCATAAAGTGCCAAGAATCACCTAGGGGCCGGTGACCTCGACGCCTCACGGAATTACGGGACTCAACGATCGGCGGAGTTTGTCGTACCGGCGGTTATTTGCAGCCACTGTAAAACTGCAAGTAACGCACACCTAGGAGATCCTTGAGCTTGAGCTTATCGTTATAAGAAAACTCGTTTACTGAGCTATCACAAAACTAAACGCGAAAGAGAGCCGCGCCCTCTGTGCGATTGCGCCACTTAATTACATCGATTTGTACTATCACTCTCTCACGGTTTGCCCAATATCTTTATTTGTATAAGACATACATTTATACATTTTACTTATAAAGATAGCACAAAAAATATCTATACTATGATATACATTACATTTTTATATCACAAAAAACCTTTTATATATTCAACAAATTATGCCTATTTTACAACATATGTACCAAGTTAGAATTCTTAAATATCTAACATATAAGGTTGAAACAATGTTCTTCATTTGAAAATATAAATATCTTAACTAATACAATAGTTTAATTTACATTTCTCCTATACATTTTACCATTTAAAACACTTTTAAATTTCTTACACAAAACTATCAATATTTCACTAATCCAAAGGAATTTTCACATGAAAATAACACAGAATTCACCTATTTTGCTCATAAAGTCAATCTGAAATATTTTACAAGTCAATTTTACATTAATTGCTGAAATTTGCAAATATTTAAATTTCTACTTATTTTGACCTCCTAAGATAACGTGCGGCTATGAACTCACGCTATTTGAACAACTAATTCTCACACGACTTTCAACTGTCCGCAAAAATGGCAAATTTACCACACATGGCTATCAACCAATACTAGGTGAACAACTGATTCTTCACGACTCCCAAATTGTAGGAAATCATTTCTAACTAGAATCTTATCAGTTATCATGTCTCTTATCAGATAACATAGACAAAATATTTTATGAATCAATACATTGAAAATAAACATTCTGTTTTCATACAAAACGTATCAAACTCATATAAGATAATACTTATGCAATTAATCTCCATTAATTCTATTTATCCACAAAGTGATCATAACGACCGGGGAACAAATCCTGGTCTCTAACTTTATTTTAATATTCCTTTAAATTAACATTATTGGAAAGGTGATCTCAACCGGGGAACTGAACCCGAAAACATAATTTATATCTTAAAAATTCCCTATATGAATTTATTAAGAAAATATTACTAAGAAAACGACAAACTAGTCCGGCCTGGGAATCGAACCCAAGACCTTCCAATCATTAATTCAATATTTCTTTAAGATTCAACTAAGTGTTTTCTTATTAGAATATTATTGCTCGATAATTTGTTTTTAGAAGCTGTTCGTAATCGGTTAACCAATAAATTGAAATATTCTTATAGACGCGTCGCCAACAATAGGTTTAGGTCTTTAGCAGACTAATCGAAATTTGAGAAGTATATAATAATATAATAATAATAATAATGACTTTATTTCAGACATAAGTAGTCCATACTAAGTGTAAGTTTATTAGTAACAATTTTACTTAATAACTAAATAAAATAAGTATATCGTCGTAGTTTTTCGCAAATATTACATCGTAGTTTAATTATATTATCTGAAAACTAAGCCCAACTCACAGGCAATATATTATATTCCTTTATTACGTAAAATTTATTTAGGTATTTTAATGTCATAATATTTTACTTTCAAAAATTTAACATGTTTGATACTAACCGCATCATTTTACAAAACTTATTTCCTTTTAATATAATTTATATATAAAATATTAATAAGTAACTATGTAGCCAATAAAACAGTTCAGTAGATAACGGCGGTAACCATCCGGAAAAGCTCCGCCGGAAGGACGACATCCTCGCGTTATCAACACTAAGTTGAAATGTAATTTACCGTATAAACTGTGCAAATATAACTTACGAACACAAAGTATTATCCTTAGAAATACATATTTTAAAATGTCAATTCGTGTTTGTAATCTGAACCTATAAATGGAATTGATGTGTCTGTTTCTAAATTTTTTATCATTTTTAAAATATCGTCTTTCTGATCGGGCTAATCTTTGAAATGGTTAAATCAGTTGTAATGAAATTTCATGACTAGATTTAGAGCTATCCCGGAAGTATTCTAGTTCTTTTTTGACTTTGAAAAAATTGTAATGTAAATGGTCTTTGACGATTACCTTAAATCTTAATCGCCCAGGCGAAGCCGGCGCGGGTCTCTACTCACTAATATTCGGAGTTTATTTAAATCAATAAAAAATAAGTTTAATTTTTTTAAATTACGCCACACTAATAGATTCCATCCAGATGAATCTTATTCACTATTATTATGTATAAACTTTATGTTTCATTTTCTAAAGAAATTCTGTCAAAACGACTAAAATATTTAATTATTAAACATGATACCTAAAAACCATTCCTTACGAAAATTTCAGAAGGCGTTTTCCCTAAAATACAAATTGGCTTTTACATTCTCAAGTTTACGCACAAATAAAACATTCATAAAACGACCGCGGCACTAACGCCAACGATAAACAATGTCGTTTTACTTTTACGGTCATTACGTAATTTCTCTGTATAAGGCAATAATAATAAATAATAAGTCGTATTCTCTATAAAAACATAAAAGTAAAGTAAAGTAAAGTTACAGCCTATATACGTCCCACTGCTAGGCTCAGGCCTCCCCTCATTTCTGAGAGGGTTTAGGGCAAGGAAGTGTCCGCCGCGCTGCCCAAATGCGTGTTGACGAACTTCACATGTCTTCAAAATATTTTTTTTTCTTATTCCTCAGACATGCGGGTTTCCTCAAGATGTTTTCCTTCACCGCCGAGCACATGGTAAATCAGCACTTAAAATTGCAATTAACAATTTCATTGGTGCCGGCGGGGATCGAACGCGGGTTACTCGCGTTCTGTTATATTCACAGCGAGCGTTTACCCCTCAGCTACCACGGCTGTTATTATTATATATTCCACGGTAATAAAAACATAAATCTGGAAATATTGGTCAAAAAATGATCTCAATATCTATTGCCGTCGAGTTAGCTGTTTTTTTTATAGAATAAGGTTGACAAACGAGCACACAGTCTACCTGATGGTAAGTGGTTGCTATGGCCCATAGACATCTACATTTATCTTCAATTAAGAAGCAAAATGACAACAGACCACGCATCTTGTCAGCCTTGAGGACTAAGATGGAATGCCTCTCTTCCAGTAAAAAGGGTCTCCGGTTCTCTACACTCACCATGCGAAACGCGAAAGCATTAAGCTGCTATTTTATGCTGGTATTCTGTGAAAACGTGGTCCTCCTCCGGTTGAGTCGACCCATTCGTGCTGCAGCCACAATATAGCTGCAGATTGGCTCTACTACTTAAATCACGTAAAGAGTTAAATACAAAGTGGCGAAGAATTCTCGTAACACTAATAAATTGGAAATATAATGCATTCTTTGTAAACATAGACATATTTTTTTTACATGAAGTTACCTTTGATTGCAGTGCAGCTGTGTTCAGAGGTCACGCTTTCTTTATTTATTTAGTTTATAGAAGAGAGCGCAATCGAGCATGCGGCTTATCTAATGGTAAGTGTTGACTGCCGTCCATGAACTACTGCAACACCCGGGGAAGGTTATTTTTTTAGCGGGAAACACGCAAACTTGTTAGCAAAAATGTGTTTAAGTTTTTCAAATTTTTCTTACTTTTTTATTTAAAGAGTATCAGATGAGCTAATAGTTCACTTGATTGTAGGAGGCTATTGCAGTCCTTCAACACTTGTAAACAACCATATTCAAACAATGAGTACTAAAGTTACGTTTTACAGCCGGTATTTATACTTGCTCCCTCAGTCGTAAATCCAGAATACAGCTGTGGCTGTAACACTGCACGGCGGCGGAAATAGACAAGAAGGTCAGGGCGTCAATTTTGGAGCGCGGCATTTTGGGAAAAATAAGTTAGCTATCCGCCCTAACATTGTAAATTATGGCGATAAAAATATGAAAAGATCCGAACAATATCTCCTACTTTATACTTTTATTAAAATCGAACACTGTGCATAAAAGTCCTGCATTGAAAATCCTGAAAATAGAGATAATTACAGAGAGATCATTACCAAATAAAACACTTCTTATTCTTCCTGCTTGTATCGTATAATGGGTAGTTGACTTCTGAAGTGGAGTTTCAGAGCTCGGAATTCGCTTAACTACACCTAAACGTTCCACAACTACACGGATATGCCGTGTACGTGTGAGTTCACGCATAATTCCACTTCTGTACATAGTACAGCTCCATCACGCTCTCGACCCTTTAGTTATCGTATACATAGCTTGCGTACCTAAGTAATTAAGTCATTACGCTCACGAAACCTAGACCATGACCGTGTAGTGGCGGTGTAAGAATATCCACTGCGCCATATCATCCTGTGGGTGTCGTAAGAGCTGAACTAAGAGGGAAAAAATCAGGAAATGAGCAGCAGCGTCTTTCTAGTAACGACTAAGATAAAAAACTGCTTTTGTCAACTCGCTTGCCAATCGTGGAAAACTATGCCAAATATCTCCCTATGGGGCAATCTACGAAGGAAGTCTATGTCCAGCAGTGGACTTTAATAGGGTGTGACGGTAACGATAACGGCTCATGAACTATTATTGTGTAAGTGTGCGTAACATAAAAGCTTTTATGCTTTACTTGATAGATTTTTTGAATGATTTAACTTTAAATTTTCGACCAAGGAAGAACAGTCCAAATGAATACCTACAAATAATAATTTACCCACTGTGGTACTACGTTAAAATAATTTATTAAATGGAATACAGTCAGGAGAAAAGAAGTAATAATATATTATAATGAAGCAAATTTTCCAAACCACTGGGCTGACAAAAGACGATGGAATCTCAATTGGTTTCCGTACCATTGACTTACCTTTACATTCGTACCAGTCAAATTATCTCATCTTACATAAGAAATTATTTGAAAGGTTTCAGCTAACAGAATTGAAGGAAAATGATTCTGTACATAAAATCAATCAATGTAACTAATGTCTTATGTTAACTTCAACAAGTTATAATACAATAAATAACAAGCTATAAATAATAATTATCAAGATCTTTCAGATCTATAGTTTTTTTATTGCCTATATTTTTGTTCTTATGCGATTATTTTTTAGAAAACTTACAGTCTGTAACATCCCACTGCTGGGCAGAGGCCTCCTCAAATTTCTGAGAGGGTTATTTAGCAGTGACCCTACTGCAAAACTTCAGTAGCACAAGCCCTTCCATAAAAGAAAAAAATTGCCGTAATTGACATGTCAATTGGCAGGAAAATTATCGACTACCAGTCGGGCCGTTTAACATGGGGTTGACGACAATCCGAAACGTACACGTAGATCGTGTACGTTTCGGATTGTCGTCCCAACGGAATATGAGAGTGAGGGAATAGAGTCCTATGCAGATGGATAGTCTCCGTTGACACCGAACGCTATGTTCGCAATTCGGTTTAAAGAACGTTATTATGTACGAGATAGTTATATCGTTATATCTGTCGAAAGCCATGATATCCTGATATTTCTCATAGTCATCTCATAGTCTATTATGACACCCTCCGAATGAAATGTGCTCATGGATTCTTTTACGCCGATAACACGTGAAATTATACATTTATTTACTGTTTTAATCACCTTTCATTTATTGCTTCTTAACATGTATGCTTTTGAAAAAACAAATATTTTCCTTTAGCCGTTTAGGTACATGTCTGAGAACTTGTATTTCAATATTTTTTGTGAATATATTGCTTTCAGATATTTATGTACGATAGCGAAAGTTGTGAGTGGTAATACGATATGTACGTGACAGAGGTTACCTTCTTAAGTAGGATATATGCTGTAGTTTTAAGTGACACAGTGGATAAGGGAACAGTATGGATGCATAGAAAATATACACTTAATGGTATGATTGACAAATTAATTTTTAACGATTTGAGTGAAAAAGAAGTAGAAAGAAAAACAAAAGTTTCAAACATCGAACTCGGCACTTGTTCCGAACTGTGATGTACTGCGGTCCTCCTCTTCTTCCTCTTCCAAAAGGTCGAATCGTGGTCTGTGGTGAACCATAGAGCGGCTCTGTGCCGGGCTGGTGGTTTGGAGTGGTTGTTTTTCTGGCCTATATGGCTTTTTACGCCGGTGGAAAAAGTCGCTATACAGTAAACCTAAAAAATTATGAAGAATAAATATATACTTTACGTGATAGTAATGGTTTAAGGTGATGTAATTTTAAGTGTTTTTTTACCATTTTTAAGGTATAACAGCTATCAGCGCTTTAGGTATTATGTGCCATATATATATTCTATAACGTAACAATAGCAGTAAAATTCGAATGATAGTCTCGGGTGACGCCGCTGCGTCCACAATGGAACCGCATCGTGGTAATGCGTATTGCGGTTTGTGGTTTGACTTTAGTTCAGTACAAGCGAATAGTAGAATAAAAGTATAAATATATATAATAACTTTGCGTAGCCACGTTACGTAATGTTATATTCATAATTTTATTCTCATTACGTAATAAATCAAGTTGCATACTACAAAACACATGAAATTGGAAATATTTTTTGAAGTGACAACTTTTAAACTGAAAACTTTTTTAGGATGGGGAAAAAGCACAGAACTCGCGTGACCGTCTCCGAAACGTATTGTCAAACTTAATATGGTATTTACAATGGTTTAAATTGAATAAAGTAAGCAATCAATGTTAGCATTAACTTTGTTTTTCACGTAGTTATTATCAATCGGAAATGACCATTTTCGGAAACCTTTAAATGTTACTTTAAATAACAGTGTGTACTAGAAGAGAATCGTGGTAACACTTTGGCTGGCTCTAGCTGTAGATTTTATAGTATATTATTCGCATTTATCTTACTTTAATGTTAGATTGCATGTCAAGGGCTATGTTAAAAGAATTGTTTTCAACTTTAAGCTGTAGTGATTCAGGTGTAATGTCATTTGTGGAAATAGTTTACTATCCACGCCATTAGTTGTTGGGAACAATACCCTCGAAGTTGATGACGGGTATGTTTACCTCGGACAAATTGTTCGACAAATTGAAACTCTAACAACTCTCAACCGATGAATCCGAATTTGCTAAGTAGAGTTCGAAAAATTGTGACACATTTCCCCATCCATTATTTTTCCAGTCATAAAACAAAAGTAGGTAAGTAATACTTTTAACTGCATGAAGAAGTGCTATGTCGCTTATCGAGCTACGGAGAGGGATATACTCGCAGTTTTTATGCATTATTGTATACGTGACGAATATATTACTTTAAAACCAATACTACGCAGTGCGGTGTAGCTATAGGGACTTATGGCTGTAGCAGCTTCATAACTACTTACCACGGGGCAACTTCTTACGTTATATACACTGCAAGTCTGGTCGTGCATGGAGTGCTGCTGTCACATGTGGGCTGGTGCTGAAAATTCCAAATGGCAGCACTGAACTCAGTGAAGAGACGTGCTAAGGGCTTATTGATAACCTTGATTGGGTTGAAATCAATCTTGCCAGACCCGGGGACGGGCGTAGAGTAGCCAGCAACTCGTTATTATATAAGATTCATTTTAGAGAGTGCGTAGGAGTTCCGTGCTTTAACTAATTCCTCTCGTCTTTTTTAATGCGTAGAGCAATATAATAGGGTTGAGTAATTTTGCCGGCGTCTATCTTTCCATTCGAATAAAACCTGGGCGTCTTCAAGGCAAGAGTGAATAGGCTTCTTTTTTACATTAAGATGATTAACTATCAAGAGCTTCATCATCACTTATCACCAGGTGGGATTATGGTCAAGTAGTGGCTTATAATAAGTTTATAAAAAACATCGCTCGACTAGGGGAACTCCCTGTGACGTAAGATAATCTATTACCCCATATCATCCTGCGGGTATCGTTAGAGGCAACAGAGAGAGCTGGAATAGGAGATGAGCAGTAGCATCTTCCTGAAAAGAAATTAATTATGTTATCCCTGAAAATAAATAATGAAATCTGTGGTTGTGAAAACTATGGCAAATATCCCTCCTATGAAGCAATTATTGGGAGAGGCCTGTTTGGCTGTGGAATTTTGATTGACTGTAATGAATACTGGTAACGACCTCACTTGGTCAGAATACCTACGTAAAATAGTAGTCCTTTTTACTTTTAATGTAAAGGAGCTTAACCCATCTGCGTTTTGATTCTTATTCAAGAACAGATGAGGCTGACGATGGATCAAAACATCCACGTAAAACTGATTTTGTGTTATTTTCTAACTCATTGTTATTTCTACACAAAACAAAAACACCAAAAGATGCCTATCTCAAATAAGTTAAAAAAAAGAACGAACATACTTTTTAATTAAATACTAGCTAGCTTGCCAGGAAGACGTTGTTCTGTCCTTTTCGACGACCTTTTGTCATGTCCTATTAAACATCCTTAAATTCGCAAAAAATATTGTGGCTCACTCATGGGCAAAAAAACTATCCTATCTCTCAAGTTGGAACAAACTGCACACGGTGTGCAAATTTGATTAAAATCGGTTAAGTAGTTTAGGAGTCCATCGCAGACAACCAACGTGACACGTAATTTATATTAGATATTAAGGTTTGTAATCGCATTAGAAGTCTCACTGTACGTATTTATGCTGACGTCTTAAATCGAAATTGTATTACGACCCACCCCAGCTTTGCCTGGGTAGAACCTATTATATGTGGCGTTACGAGTATTTAGTGTCAAGATAATCAAAACAATTATTTAATCAATTAATAGTTTTTTTTTTGTAATTTTTAAAACTGAAAGTTGTTCGGATAAAAATAGATACTACATGCGTTGTATCCTCAATACCTCCTACCATTGCTCTCGGTTTTTTTCTAAGGTTTCATCACAAGAAATTTAATCACTCCTAAGATTAGCTAAAACAAACAGACAGATAAACAAACAATTTTTTCAAAATTGATAACCCTTAACTTAATAGATAGCCACTAATTTCAATATATTGTTAATTCCAATTTTAAGTGCTGATGTACCACGTGCTCAGCGGTGAAGGGAAACATCGTGAGGAAACGTGCATAAGCTATTGTAAGAAAAAAATATTTTGAAGACATGAGAAGTTCGCTACCATGCATTGCGGCAGCGCCATGGATATTACTTTGCTCTAAAACCTTTTCAGAAATGAGAGGAGTCCTGTGCCCAGTAGTGGGTAGTATATAGGCTGTAATTTAACTTTTTAACTTTATTGCGATATCATTCGCTTAAATGGTAACCGTATTTACAAACTGCAATCACGGGCTTACATTGTGTTTGCTTTTTGCAGTTTTAAAAAGTTAATTGTATATTTGTGATTTTAGATAAACCACTGCAAAAATAATTACTAATAAACAACAATTACTAATAATTACTAATAACTTATCCCCGTCGCAAACCTTTTAAATTGTTAATTCGATTTTTTACAATGATAATTCGCATTCTAGAACGCGGGGAAATCTAAAAATATTGCATAAACTTGGAATTTATCTAATTTCAAAACTCTTTCAGTAACGAGAATCTATGTCCAGCAATAGGACGGTGGATATTTCTGAATACAAATCCACCACGGCGTAAACAAAACCTAACGACATAGTAGACATAGACCTAACAAAAGTCAAAATTTATTTTATTTAAGAATCTAAAAAGTTAAGCCGATCAGTGTATCATTATAAATATTCCAAAAGTTTTCTTAGCATACAATTTATATTTTTTAATTTTAAAATTTTAAAGTCAGAAACCTAAAATCTAAAGCCGATTCAATAAGAGATTTTATTAAATTTTCTCGACAATATATGCTGACTAATATTAATCCAAAAATATGCTGAATAATATGAATATATAAGTCAGATGGACTATGTATGTGGATCTGCCAAAAAAACTAAAATTGTAACAAAGTTTATATTTTTATTATTTTTGTTGATTTTTAGAGTGGGTGTTACAATTTTAAAAGTACATTTATAGGTACAGCAGCCAAAGTAAAATGTTCTTGCTTACGGGAGTGTTGTCGTACAAAAGCAGCATGTCTTTTTTTAATTTTCTTTGCCGTTTTCCCTCACATCTTATTTCAACCTTTCAATTATTCCGTCGCGGTATTTTTCCGTAACGCAAACACTATAGATTACAATCGTCTGTAACATTTTATTTATTTAAAAACTTGTAATAAACTAAAATTTAGTTATTTAGTTATTTAACATTTAATAGTAGTCGACGTTATTTCATTTAGAATCTGGTGTCTGAAATTACTATCTGTACTCGTAAGTGGCTATTGATACGAGGTATGCTTGCACAATAGACTGTAATACAAGGCGTTATTATGCACTTCAAGAAACAGAGGCGCTTACAAAACTGTTACTCAACAAAGTTGCTCGTCACTACGAAACAATTATTTAAATATAAGGTATTTAGTGGTATTGTCATATATCGCAACGAGCTGAAAATGCCTGTTTTACGTTCCAAGGATTAAATCCTTTTTTATTAGCATTTCTTAAGACATATATTACATAATACGATTTTTATTATATCGTGGTTACCATTTATTCCATATTGGATAGAGAGCGCTATAATTTCCTCCCTTCTACCATCGGACAATCAGACGCACGGCCAGTCTCCACCCCCTTATTTTTGATATACTACGCATGTAAACCAAATGATTTGCTTCGTAGTTTGGTATATGAGTACGTACATGAGAGAAGTGGAATAACAAAATTGTCATGACTGAGTGTGTAATATTTGTAAGTGGACATAGCCGACAATAACATGTTGATCATGAATTTTCCTGACTAAACATGTTACATTAGACAACCCTTAACCATGTTCAGAATTATAATGTTACAGAAGACGCTGACTACAATGCTTAATTGGCTATTGCTACACAAAGCAAGGTGTCATATTTTCACTAAACACTCTTGTTTTGACTACCTTTTATAAGCCATTGCGTTTAGAATTATATTGAATATATCGTAGTAATGTAATCACCTAATTAAGAATTGACGGCTCCGTGGTGCAGTGGCTTAGCAAAGAGTGGCTGCGCTGGGGGCCGCGAGTTCGAATACCGCACGGAACAAGTATTTTGTATGGCCTACAAATAATTGGTCCGGGTATGGATGTTTGTCCTTGTGCAATTTATGTTTGTAAACTGCCCCCACGATACAGGAGAATATCCTAGTCGATATGAACGTTTAAAAAAGAAAAGAAAAGAAAAGAATGTCAGCATTTCACTGAATTAGTAACTAGTATAAAATGTCATTGGACATTTTTAGCTTTTAAAAACCTGCAGAACCGCTTGCGAAACTCAATTCGGTAGAGCCACGCTGCTGTTGTATTATTGTTTTATTACGAATGGGACAGCCTGTAAACTAAACAATCGTAAAATATCAACATATTGCCGCTATATATTAGTGGTTAGTGTCAAAATCGGAAACTTTTTCTATTAGAAATATGTTTTAGTCAAGGATAATACCCTTACTTTTATAAAATATGTTGTGTGTAAATATGATATATTTTAATTTTAATTTTTAAAATTGTTATGTACCATGCTGAATCTTTATACTAGATGTAAAATCCTCTCATGCGATTATATATAATATGATTATATATACGTAAGTCTGTTAAGAAGTTTGAAAACAGAAAAAGAAAAGGGTCGGTTTTTAATGTGGATTATTATACTAATATACCAATTATACATAAAATTCGTAGGCACTTAAATATTTATTTTACTGAAATAGTTTGCTTCTTTATCTCTTACGACATCGGCGTCATTTTACACGGTAATAAAAAAATATGTACTAAATTTATAAAAGAATTATCAGATTTTCAACTATCAATGAAAAGACAATTTATCTAAGATTTCTTATATCGTTTATTTTGTTTCGAATTTCGAAACTTTCGCTTCTTATGCCACATTTTTGCCCTTTTCTTTTCAACGCTAAAAGCTTCTTTGTGTAAGGCTTTTAGAGTGTTATGAAGGGCAATCCTTTTTCAACTAAATTGTACGTATGTAAGTAGATGGATAATCTCAACATATTTTTTAATGGCAGATTTTGCCATTTATATAATAAGGTTGACAAACGAGCACCTGATGATAAATGGATGCTGTGACCGGTATAGGTCCACATTTATCCCAAATTAAGAATGAATATGTCGAATACGTGTCGAGTTTGAGTTTAGAGCTAAGTTGAAATACTTTAGAGTCAAAATAAGTATAGATCTATTCGCTTGGGCATTGTAAAAGGAAGAATCCCTCCTACAATGCCAAAACTTATGCGTTACGAAGAGTGGTACGTAGGAATTATAAATCTTAATTTTTCTCACCGCTCCCAATATCGGGTAACTAGACGGTCAACGGATCTTCACCTCCTTGTTGTTGATATTTCTCACGTTCGAACAAAACTGTTTACTTCGTCTTGCAAAAAGTGTAATTTTTTTGCATTAATACAAAAGACGAAGTAAGCCATTGAAAGTTTAATTAGTTGTCGTCTATCTTTCCGTCCGATTATAATCTAGATGACATCAAGGCGAAAGCGAATAGACTGTTGTAACGATAATACAGTGCGTTTTACCATCTAGGGATTCATCACCACTTACCGTCAGGTGGGATTTTACTGGCTTCCCATAGCACTGGCTTAAACAAGTAAAAAAAAACTTAAACATTATTTAATTTTTCACGCGGATTATAGCTGCGTAATTTTTTAATTAAAAATGTGCCAATTAAATGTTTAAACCACATAGAAAGGAGAGTAGACGTTAATTTTGCGATACTGGCAGGAACTGGTCAAAATTTACTGTACTTGACTTATAGTAGAAGCAGGTAAAGATGCAGTGCCAAAGACATACAGGGCCAAGATGTAATGCCCAGCATCCAGTAAATTGGGTCTTAGGTTCTTTACACTCACTTTACGAAACACAGCAGGGTTTAGTGGTAAAAACTATGACCAATTAGCGAAGGTGTTAAGTAGGTTGATACGCCTGTAGTGCATGAGGAGATGGACAGAATTAGAAAAGCAGCGAGCTACTCGGACTACGTTTAGACAAAAAGTATGGGTAATGTACGGGTATAGATGCAAAATTATGATAGAAGTGATAGGTATAAGTAGGCTAGCTCATCGCTTATACAATCACAAAAACAATAACTTGTCAGTGATCTTTTACGATATTCTTGGGAAGGTAAATAGCTAGCACGTTCTTTTTTGTTAAAATGTCCCGACATCCTACCGTAGGATATCCATCAGTGTACTGCTAGGGGCTGATGATGATAATATGTAAATACCTTTTCACAACGAGAACCACACGAGAAAACTTGTAAATGCGTAAAATAATGCTATATTTTTTTAATAAAAACTGCATAATACTTATTGACATTTCTAGTTATCAAAATACTTAAGTTATTGTAAATTAGGCGTTAAGTAATTTAATTAATTCAATATTTGAGAAATCAAGAAAGCTCAAAATCAGAACGCTTTGATATATTTTTATAAAGTAAACTAGAAAAAGTAAAGTAATTCTTAATACATAACTGTCAGCGCGTAAATGCGGCATTACAGATGTAACTACTGAACTGTACTGTACTGTACTGAAATAGGAATCTTCCTGATAACAACTAATAAAAGTTGCGCTTGTTAATCTATCTGCCCAGCGTGGGTAGTATGGCAAAATTCGCCTTATGAGGCAATCAATTGGAGAGCCCTATGATCGCAGTGAACTTTTGAAACTTGTGATAGGCTGATAGGATAACGAATGAATGAATAAAAAAATTCGACTGAACGTACATAAGTTACAAATATTCAATGTACGAAAATTATTTGATTTCATATTTCCGCAGTACGTACTCTTATATGGTAATTTATGTGCATCGCTTATAACGTCGAGGTGACGATTTGTACTTACATATGTTCGTCTTTTTGTTATAAATTTCGTGTCGGAAATAAATTCGTGTCGGAGTAATATCCGATCGAACAATGAGAGTGATGGAATAGACAGAGAGAGAGAGAGAGAGAAAGAGAAAAAGTACCTGTTTCTGTCCATACACTCGGGCACTACAAATAATGTCCTACGCGGATGGCTAATATCCTTTGAGACTGGCCGCTGTGACCGAATTTCGGTCTGGAGTTCATTACTTTATAAAAAAGTTGGCCAAAAACGCGACTCAGAAATCAAGAAGACCGGGACATTCTTGTTGTCACATACTTGCTTGCTGACAGGTAACAGTGCATAAGGTAATCGCTCATCGCGTGTAACGTGGTTATTCTAGCAAATTATATAAGATATGTTTACAGCCGCAAACGTCCTCGTAGATGACTTCTACACAATCATGCGAAAATAGAGTACCTCGATGATGCTGCGACTGCTGGGGAGTATTAGCGGAGTCTAAGGATGATATAAAAAAGGATGGACTCTGCCGTCTTTAGTCGATTCAACAATTTGCACGTTTAAAGACGCGTGAAGCAATGAGTGAACATTATTTCTTAATATTATTTTACGAATAACATAGACTTTAGCCCCATACTAACCAAATTGAGAAAGTTTGTATAAGAATAAAACAGTTTTAGTTTATTAAATTAAAAGAGGCTTATGTATCTAATACTTGTAAAAAGCTGATGAGGTGAAAGACTAGAAAAGTAAGAGTTCCCGTTTTGGAATGAGTGTGTTTTGTTTACACTAATGATGTTTAATTGGTATCATTATAATATTTTAAAGTTAAAAGAAACCGGACAAAATGAATATCTCAATATGAATAAAAATTAAATATTGAAAGATAGTAAAATTATGTATGAGTAAGACGTTTCTTGTGAGCGAGCGTATATAAATAGAGCTTTGAAACAGATGGTTCTTGGGAATTCAAAGTTGAAAATGACCCGAGTGTCTTTTCGTAATTTAACCATTAAGGTTCTATTTATTATAATCTGTGTTCATTTAGTATGAGAACTTTTATAAAAAGCTTTGGAACCGCAGTTTTCCAAACAAATTGGACTTGGCTTAAAGTTCAAGTTGATTAGACTAACAAAAAGTTAGATTCTTTTCCGACTATGATAATATATTAATATATTAAATATATTAAATTAGTTCACTTATACAAAACGATAAATTATTTGAAATTTAAAAATCGGATGCATTGGAAATTTTAAGGACAGTTAAAAACGAGGGGTTAGTGTAGTATTCATTTGACGCGTTTGTTTTATGTTTATGATTCGTATGTTCCTCGGTTTCGGGAACGGCGAAACTGAATTAAATTATTCTTTAAAAAAAAAAGGTTATATTTTAGGTGTGTTACCATAAAAAAAAGACAAAATTCAAGAAAAATGGGGATAAATATTTTAATATACCTATTTAAATAAAACGAAAAGAGTAAACTAATTGAACATTCAAAAAAATCAAACGTCAGTTTATACTAAATTTATAAATAAAACTAAAACTGACTTTAAAATGAAATTTACTCGTATTTATTTGGTACATTATATTTTAGCAACAAATTTAGAAGCTATTATGTCGACTTTTTATTTATTTGCTGAAATTCGTATTGAATTTTTATAAAAAAAAATCAATATTTAATTTATGTATGTGTATGATGATGTTCGAGTAATGGACCGCGGGCAGCTATGTCGAGCTCACGTAGAGCCTCACATAATGCGATTTCCAATCATAATTAAGCGAACAACTTATCTCCGTACATTCGCATAGAAATGGAATACAAAACGTTGCAATTTACATGCATGTGAAACATAACTGGTACACAGTTAAAACGTGTCATCAGTTTTTAAGGGGATTATGTTTAGAAGCAGAATGGCTGAAAGTTATAATTTAAAAGTACAAAAAGTCGTTAATCGTTATATATTGCAATACCTACAAGTGATGTTATCAACCTGTACTCTTGGCGTTCTGTCTATGCCGCATAATAGAGAGGCCACTGGGACGCTGTCCCTCTTTGGAGGAAGGTTCTTCCCATCTTCATCTTAGCAAAGTTACCACTTATGTTATTCGAGCTATTGTCCGCCGCACTGTTTTAGTGTGTATTGGTGGACTTACCATGACCCTAAAATTTTTAATTTCCTAGAAATGCAAGTTTCATCAAGAATTTTCCCCTTCACCGCTGAATGTGTACTGATCGGAAAACGAGTTACTCCTTCCATACTCTTTCCTTCGCAACCGAAGGCAATGGAACCCGTCGTCGCTATCATTCACGTCGTCGCTATCTACGCGCAGCCATAGGATGAATAGGTCCATACCTTCAAGACTGCTGAATCGTCGAAAACAGATGTCCTCTATGACGTACACGTAAACTCCAGCCTGGATAGGAGTGTTCTACTTTGTACAACGGGTAAGAGAGATACGGAGTATCGGCCGAAGAGTACACCTGTGCCTCGGTTAGAAAGAGCAAGACCGGTTTCGCTATTTCTAGATGGTAGTGTACGGTGTTAAGGTTTGAAGGAAGTCCCATGATGTTACAGAAATTCACGGATAGCGTGGCAGGGGGCGCCTTTGTCTTATTGATCCCATTGCCCTGAGCAGGTTTAGTCACGAGCGGAATTTCACCTCCTCCCCCAAAAAATACGCGGGGTAGCCAGAGCACCCACGTTCAGGAAAAGTAGGGTGGCTTGGGCATGGATGCTCAGCGAGGGATTCTCCGTCACCAGGGGTGCTCGTACCCTCCTGTATTCTATTCAACTGTGTTACCATGTTAATAGAGAGGGGGGGGGGAATAGGGCCTTCGGCAACCTGCAATCACGAGATGAAACTCAGAAGCAGAGCTTCTACTTCACGCTGGTCTTCTGTGGGGTCGTGGTACAATCCCTGTGGTCTGTGGTGGATAACAGATGTGCTTAATATTGACGGCCTAGATGAATTTATTTTAAATGTTGCTACAACTTTATAGTCACGTTTGAATTCGTTGCAACCTTTTGCAATTTGTGAATATTATAACTCATTTTAAAGGCAACCAAATTTAAATAATTATAATTTACATAATTATGTGAATACTATCTGTGTGGAATTCGGTCGTACCGGTTTCTCTATATAAAAAAGTTTGAGAATACGAGTAAAAGATATAATAACAGAATCCGATTAATGTATAAAAGCCAAATGGCTAACAGCATTAACATCACAAACTAGAGATGTCACCAGAATTTTTTTGCGGGCTGATAGGACTAGAGGCCTACAAGAGAAGAGCCTACTGTTTTTGAAAGACCGGCAACGCACCCGCCATTCTCTTGGTGTCTTAGGGCAATTGTTCATGGGCGGCGGTGGTCACTCGATATCAGTGAGCTCGTTACCCATCCCCCAAAACCTCCTTTAAAAAATAAGTTATTTTTTATTAAATTATTAATTATTATATATTTCCTTTAACAACTCGCTTGGTAGACGGATTGGCTATAGCGGTATCAAGCCTGTTGTATCTGCCTTAAACGTGATAGCGTGATAGTTATAGACAGACACCAACAAAACAAATTTGAATGGTTTATTCTCATAAGCCATCACTCCGCAGAATTACATGTTTGAAAAATCTACTCCTAATGCAGGTTGGCACTTTTGAGACGTTCTCAAAAAAAATTAAATCCAGCTCGAATCACACTTTAAGGATATCAGCAATGTTATCAAATAAACATATATAATATAAGGTATCCTAATAATAATAAAAAAAAAACTAATAATACGTAACATTTTACATAAAAAATTGCCCTATTTCAATGACTTCATAGAAAAACTTATATCTATGTATATATATATATATATATATATATATATATATATATATATATATATCGTCATTATCATCATTACAGCCCTTCACAAGTTCACTGCTGAACATAGGCCTCCCCCAAATAATGCCACAAAGCACGGTCCTGAGTCATCTGCATCCATCGACTTCCTGCATGTCTTACCGGATCGTCACTCCATCTAGTGGGGGGTCGCCCTATACTACACCTACTGGTACGAGGCTGCCACTCGAGAACCTTTTTTCCCCATCGGTTGTCGGTTCTTCGTGCTATATGGCCGGCCCATTGCCACTTTAGCTTACAAATCCGTTGGGCTATGTCGGTCACTCTGGTTTTAATGCGGATATGCTCATTTCTGAGTCTATCACGCAGAGAAACTCCGAACATAGCCCTCTCCATAGCTCACTGAGCAACCTTGAGCGTCCTCATACGGCCAGCAGTGAAGGACCACGTCTCAGATCCGTGAGTCATCATTGGCAACACACACTGATTGTACAATCTAGTTTTCCGAGTTTGAGGTATACCTGACGAGAAGATGTGTCGTAATTTCCCGAACGCTGCCCAGCCGAGTTGAATCCGTCGATTGACCTCTCGGTTGAAGTTGGACTTACTTGGTCGAACAATTTGTCCCTGGTAAGCGTACTCGTCAACATCTTCGAGCAAAGAGCTCCCAACAACTACCGGCATAGGTGGCACATGGATATTAAACATGATCTTTGTTTTGTCCATGTTCTTCTTAAGACCTATCCGTTGGGAGACACCATTGAGATCACTGAGCATAGTGCATAGGTCCTCCAGCGATTCTGCTATAAGAACTATATCGTCGGCAAATCGAAGGTGAGCGATGTACTCGCCATTGATGTTAATACCATATCCTTTCCAGTCCAGTAGCTTGAAAACGTCTTCCAATGTAGCGGTAAAGATTTTCGGGATTATAATCTCTCCAGTTGGATAGGTTTTTTTATTATTTAAAATTTATACTATTTACAAATTTATGTATCCAGTGCACGCCACGCCTGCTTTCAAATTAAAAGCACACGAGCAACCCGAGTTAAACCCTCACAAGCACCAATTAAATTGTTAATCGCAGTTTAATTGTGGATTTGCTACGTGCTTGGCGGTGATAAAACAAGCCCAATAGAGTAAACAGTAATTTAAAAATAGTTTATGAAAGATAATAAAAAACTGCGTAAAAATTTAATGAAAATACACTCAGCGGCACGGAATCTTGACCAAGCGCTTATCTCGCGATAGCAAAAGCTTAAGTGTTTCTGATGAAAGTTTGTTATACAAGTATGTCAAAAAATGTTTACCCTCAAGTTCAAGAGGGTAATTCATTATGTTTAAGTGCACCATGACGAATTCTTTAACTTTTAGTTGAATCGGGTCATTTGAGCGACTATCACATTTTAAATTTGTGTGTTGTGAAAAGTTTACTGTCAGGTTATTCAATTATTGTGATCTTGTGTCTTAATTCAATAACTAAATGTGCTTTAAAACCAATAAAAATGCCACTAACATCAACACAAGTTGCACAAGCAGTAGCATTAATTGACCAAGGGCTGACGCAGCGTGAAGTTGTTGTTGTGCTTAACGTACCACGGTCTTCAATGCAGTATGCACCGAAACGATACCAGGAGACAGGCCGCTACTCCTGCAGGCCAGGCAGTGGGGGAGTAAGGTGCACATCAGCCCGGGACGATCATTTTATTGTTCTGGAGATTTTGAGAAACCGATTCCTGACTGCTGTTGAGATACGCCAGCGGCTACAAATCGCAAGAGGCGTTAATGTTAGTGAGCGTACGGGGAGAAGACGAATGGAGGAAGTGAATTTATAAGCTTGTAGACCAGCACGAGGTCCAGAACTTCTCAGACAGCACCGAGTATCTCGACTTCAGTTCACAAGAGAACATGTCAATTGGACCCACGAACAATGGGCTATAGTGTTGTTCAAAGATGAGTATCGAATAGCTTTACATGCTCCAGACGGTCGAGAACGAGTGTGGAGAGAGTTTTCATGGAGGCTCAATAATGGTATGGGGAGGTGAGTAGTTACGTTGTACCAGTTCTGGCGCACTTGTAGAAAGGTTGTACCAGTTCTGGCGCACTGAGTCACGAGTGGTACAAGTACGACGTTCGTCGACTTACGATCCTAAAAAAAAAAAAAGGTTTTGGCATGCTCTGATCACGAATCTGCGGTCCATTTTTGCGTAGGATGCACGGTTCCGGAGATGTGCAGATCAATTAACTCTTATCTAATTGATATCCGCTGCGAGCCTCCACCGTCATTAGCGCTCCATTGTCCTTATCTACTTATCTATTGTCGATTGACTACCGTCATTATCTATTATTCGCAGCGTGTGGGTCGGCTTATGCTATTGTATTATACTCCTTTGTTCCTATCTACAACACTAATCTGAATCTACAATAAAACACATTACCTAATTTTGTTAAAATTTTTATTTATAAAATACAAAATCTTTCTTTCTTTCTTTCTTTATTCTTTATTGTACACACAATAAGTTGGTAACAATTATTAAATATTTAAATAAATGTACAAAGGCGAGCTTAACCCTAATAAGAGTTCTCTTCCAGCAAACCTATTGGGAGAGAGAAATAGTTTTATATACAAAGCAAGTAGGTAGCAGCGTGCGTACTTAATAATTAACATAACGCTACTTAATAGAAATTGGCTATAAGTTACAGTTTACAATTATCATATAAGTGTATAACATATAAGTATAATTTATTTTCTTATTATATCAATAGAAATAAGAATAAAAGATATTCCCATTTCTATTGATTTACATACATACATACCAATAAATACAATAAATATATACATATATAAACATATACACACACACACATATATATATATATATATATATATATATATATATATATATATATATATATATATATATATATATATATATACATACATACATACACATACATACATAGACACATACATATATATACAATTATACATATAAATACATAAAATATGTAAATATTTATAATTCTAAGTTGACAGATAATATTTCTTTACTCTGCTCCGAAATATATCAAGAGAAGAGCTAGCACGTATGTCATGTGGGAGTGAGTTCCATAGCTTGACCGCCCTTACTGTAAAGGATCCACCACATCGGCTTGTGAAATGAGAAGGAGTTTTGAGAAGTAGTTGTTTAGTGGTCCGGCACTGAGTTTCACGGGGTACAAGATACTCAAAACGCTCGCGGAGATATGGAGGTGCAAGAGGATTAAAGAGTAGAAAGTATAGAAATGATAACACATGTAAGTCTCGACGTCTACGGATAGGAAGCCATTTTAATTGAGCCCTGTACTCTGAAACATGATCAAACTTACGAAGACCGAAAATAAAACGTATACACAAATTTTGAACACGTTCCAGTTTGTTCAACAGCTCCTCTGAAGCATCCAAAAAACTAACATCAGCGTAGTCAATGAGAGGAAGAAGAAGTGCTTGAGCTAAGGTTATCTTAGTTTTTAACGGTAAAAACATCTGGAGACGCTTGAGAGATTGAAAAGAGTAGTTCACTTTTCTGCTAATCATATTAATGTGAGCGACCCAAGACAAATTATTATCAAAAATAACACCTAAGTTCTTAGCGGTCTCTGTATATGGAATTTGAGTATTATCATACGTAACTGCAGGGATCTTCGAACGATCTAATAAATTAAGCATATATGAGCTGCCGATAATCATTACTTGGGATTTAGCAGGGTTAACACGAAGACCAAACGATTTTGCCCAACTGCTTATGCTACTTAAGTCAGCATTCATCTTATTAATAGCCTCATCTATATCTTGGACTTTGAAATGACGGTATAATTGCAAGTCATCAGCATAGAGATGATAATGAGAGGAGAGAACAGTAGTGAGAGCATTGATAAAAATAGAGAAGAGAAGTGGGGAAAGAACACCACCCTGAGGAACACCCGCCGTAAGATCACACCACTCGGAGAAATCCTCCTCATGGCGGACACACTGCGAGCGACCCCTAAGGTAAGAATTAAACCAAGAGAAAAATCTTATTACTTATTATCTATAAAATAGGAGCGAAACATCTCATCCACTAACATATCGTCGTACAATGTGTTCTCTGTAAATATACTCGTAAAACTATGCATTGAACATCCCTGAAACTTATATAGCAAATACATTAAGCAATATTCGCCACAAACTGAAGTCCTATCAACATTCCAGTTCCATCTTTTACAATTTCGTACAGGTGCCCGTCCATATGAATCAAAATATTCACCGACGTCATTCGTATCGATATATAAAGCTACCCAATGTGACCCTGGTGTATCATCTGTACCCAAATTGCATATTACCTAGTCAGGTCATAAATTCTATCACATGTTTAATATAAAATAATTGAAACAAGTTTATTCATTATGTAACCATTTATATACCAAAATGAACTTAACAAAACATAGATTCTTATGACACTATAGTTTATTCAAAATGACCTCCGTAATTTTGAATACAGGCCTTCAATCTGCGCGGCCAGTCGTCTATCTCACCACGAACGAGGTCCATGTCATATCGGCGGCTGCCTTAATTAAAGATGTCTTGAGTGACTCGAAATTGGGATGAGGCTTTGAGCACGCCTTTTCCTCCAAGTGTTGCCATATCTTGTAATCTAACGGATTCAAATCTGGATTGGTCTTTGTGTCGGATGAAGTCGATTTCACGCACCGCCAGCCAGTCTTTTTTTTTTGTTTTTAAAGAACGTTACCTCCACACTAGGTTTTTCTCCTGTATCGTGGGGGCAGTTTACAAACACAAATTTCACAAGGACAAACATCCAAACTCGGAACAATTACTTGTAGGTCGTACAAATACTTGTTCCGTGCGGGATTCGAACCCGCGACCCCCAAGCACAGCCACTCATTGCTAAGCCACTACGCCACGGAGCTGGCAAAAGTCCTGTGTGCTCTTCGCTCTATGAGCTGACGCCGAATCTTGTTGGAATACCCAGTGCCTGTTATTGAACATGGTATGAGAAACAGGTTACACAAGGTTCGTCAGGACTGTATTTTGATACACAACTGCATTCGTTTTTAACCTTTCTCACAAAAATGTACCTCTGTTAAGCCCCAATAAGAAACTCCCAACCACACCATGAGCGAGGATGGAAAATGACCCCGTTGGACACGCGGAATACGGTTGCTCGCTTCTTCACTACTGCGTGCGTACACCTTATCATTTTGTTTGTTGTAGCTCTCTTCTACGGTAAAAATTTTTTCATCCGAAAAAAGAATTTCCCGATATTTTTCCCGCGTACCGCTTCAACAAAGCGCGGCATCTCTTCAGTTTCAGATCCATTAGACGAGCATTCAAACGATGTCCTGTTTTTCTTCGATATGCCCGAAGCCCTAAGTCTTCATTTAACGCCGTGGTTCTGCTTAACCCCATCTGAAGGGCCAACAGTTTCTGCTTACGTTTGGGATTTCTTTGAATTCGCACCTTTACAGCTTTTATCACTGCTGGAGTCCTAACAAATCGAGGGCGACCACTTCTTGACCTGTCATCTACACTAGAGTCTTCATTGTATCGTTTGATGGTACGATAAACGAATCTTTTGGTTATATTCAAATTTTTCAGTATATCAAAAAATTTAATTGGCGTGTAATCGCAACTGCAACACGGTCTTTTTCAAGCGTCCACTCCATATGTAAAAATGAGTAAAATTCTAAAAAGTATACAGTTTTATTTTCATGAATAATTCGAATTCAATAAAGTTTTTTGTGGCCAGCATTCTAAAAGGGTGCGTTTGGCAGAAAAAAGCGCTAGCAAGCGCTTATAAGCGCTGAAATAGTTTTCGGCCAGGCCACGATTGCTACTTCAGTAGCGCTGACACAATCCGCCATTTTGCTTATTCAATTTGTTTGTTTTGAAGTAGAGTTGATAAGTTGTTTTGTGCAATATTCTTTTTAAGTAATATAATGACATGAATAAACATATACATGTTATTAAAAATTCATGATTGGTAAGTTTTTAATATGAATACTTTACAAACATATATTTAAATTAGGTTAGGTTCCCCCGTTAAAACTAACATCGTGTCCTGGAGGAAAATAGCTACTTACGATTTGACAGCGCTTACCGCTTACGATCGCCATTTTGCTTACAAGCGCTTGCTAGCACTTTTTTCTGCCAAACGCACCCAAAGAAAAGTTTTTACTGTGTGACAATACTTATGACCTGACTAGGTATGTACGTTGGTACGTGGGTGTACATGGACAGTCTGTTAGCAGCATAAACATTATTTTCTAGACTGGGGTGAATCTTTTTCAGATGTTGTTGTACATCTAGTGTATCCATGATATTACTGCTATTAGTAGATTACTACAGTACAATCTACTCAATGACTAACATAGGAATGATCAATTATGTGATTTCTAAATATTAAATTGCATTTTTTCCGTTATACAAAACCTATTTGAGTCATCAATACACTGAATAAGACGCAACACGAAGAATGTGAGATAAGGTTGTTGACGCATAAAGTTATTATCAATTCTACTGTAGAAATTCTTTAGATTAGAATTATTACTTACTGGTACTATATAAGACCAAGCAACTGCAGTCATGGAGTTAGTGTATGGTCGTTTGACCGCAGTGTATCTATCTATAATACATTTGTGTTACTTCAACGCATCAAAGGCCATAGATGTAAGTGTTTAATCTATTGACAAACTTACCTTTCTTTCTGTTATTTTTTTACGTGTGTATGATTTTGAACGACAGGCCTGTTGGTCTAGTGGTTAGTGACCCTGACTGTTATGCCGGAGGTCGTGGGTTCGATTCCCACCCAGGACAAATGCTTGTGTGATGAGCACGATCATTTGTTCTGTGTCTGGGTGTAATTTATCTATAATATTTATGTATTTAGAAATATATAAGTATGTTTATCAGTTGTCTAGTACCCATAACACAAGCTCTGCTTAGCTTGGGACTAGATGGCGTTGTGTGATAGTTGTGGAATATTATTATTATTATTATTATTTAGTGTTAACAAATTATATTTAAATATTTTGTGTGTGTATATGATTAAGCCGTGGTAGCTCAGATGATTAGCGCAAGCTGTAAATTTTACAGTACCTAACGCGGGTTCGATCCCCGCCGACACCAATTAAATTGTTAATTGCAATTTTAAGTGTTTATTCTATTGACACACTTACTTTTCTTTCTGTTATTTTCTTACGTGTGTATGATTTAGTGTTAACAAATTATATTTAAATATTGTGTGTGTATATGATTAAGCCGTGGTAGCTCAGATGGTTAGCGCAAGCTGTAAATTTCACAGTACGCGACCCAGGTTCGAACCCCGCCGACACCACTTAAATTGTTAATTGCAATTTTAAGTGCTGATTTACCACGTGCTCGGCGGTGAAGGAAAACATTGTGAGGAAACCTGCATGTCTGAGAAAATTTCGAAGGCATGTGAAGTTCGCCAACACGCATTGAGACCGCGCCGCGGACATTTCCTAGCCATAAATACAAAGACAATAGCAGAAAGTAAAAAGTTAAAAAATACTTTTTTGACAATGACAGTCATTAGTTGATCATTAGTGAATGTGATTCTGTTGTCTTAAATTACAGGAAGAAAAGAGCAGAAGGAAGAAATGGGATGATGGGAAGTAATGAAGAATGAATTGTTATGTGAAGTTTGTTGGAACAAACATATTTTAGTCACGTGTAAATACTTTTAACATTTTGGTTCAAAATGACACAAAATCTAAAAAATATTAGATACATCATCGACATGGACGGATTTTACATTACATATCCTCATAAACATTTTCAATGTAGAGAAATGGCTATTCTAGACGTAAAACTATCTAATAAAAATGATTCGTTTATCGATCATTATTTGTTTCGGCCAAGTTATCCTTTCAATTATTTGTCGCCAAAAGACAAAAAAACTGTTCGTTATTGTGAAATACACGTGCACGGCATTCCATATTTTGATGTGACCGAAGAATTAAAATGTGCCTACAAACAAGAGAACATCATTCCCATACTAAATTGGTATATTAGAAATTTGTGCAAAGACGAAGTGATCGCATACAAAGGTGGTTCAACAGAAAAACAATTTTTAAAAATGTTGACGACGAATGATAGAATTTTTAATATTGAAGAATACAAATGTCCAAAATACAATGATTTGGTAAATGTCATAAATTTAAACAAACGTTATGTGTGTAATAATCATATATTTGCAAAAAATAAACACAAAATTTTACATTGTTCTTGTGACGAAGTGTGGGTTTTTTACAAGTGGTTATTACTTGAAAATAAAATTTTAAATTAAACATAAATTTTCTTTGATTTCCTAAAAACATTAGTTATAGTATACTATATAATACAAAATTGGTTCAACAGAAAAACAATTTTTAAAAATGTTGACGACGAATGATAGAATTTTTAATATTGAAGAATACAAATGTCCAAAATACAATGATTTGGTAAATGTCATAAATTTAAACAAACGTTATGTGTGTAATAATCATATATTTGCAAAAAATAATCACAAAATTTTACATTGTTCTTGTGACGAAGTGTGGGTTTTTTACAAGTGGTTATTACTTGAAAATAAAATTTTAAATTAATCATAAATTTTGTTTGAATTGTTTACACCAACACTTTCATTTTTTATTTTTCACCTTAGAACTTTAGACGTGTAATGTTTCACTTTATACATCCGTGTACTGCTATTGTGGCAGGACCAAGTGTATGTGGGAAGTCAAATTTTGTAACAAATTTCATAAAAACTATCATTCGTCGTCAACAATTTTAAAAATTGTTTTTCTGTTGAACCAATTTTGTATTATATAGTATACTATATCTAATGTTTTTGGGAAATCAAAGAAAATTTATGATTAATTTAAAATTTTATTTTCAAGCAATAAACACTTGTAAGGAAACCCACACTTCGTCACAAGAACAATGTAAAATTTGGTGATTATTTTTTGCAAATATATGATTATTACACACATAACGTTTGTTTAAATTTATGACATTTACCAAATCATTGTATTTTGGACATTTGTATTCTTCAATATTAAAAATTCTATCATTCGTCGTCAACATTTTTAAAAATTGTTTTTCTGTTGAACCAATTTTGTATTATATAGTATACTATAACTAATGTTTTTGGGAAATCAAAGAAAATTTATGATTAATTTAAAATTTTATTTTCAAGTAATAACCACTTGTAAAAAACCCACACTTCGTCACAAGAACAATGTAAAATTTTGTGTTTATTTTTTGCAAATATATGATTATTACACACATAACGTTTGTTTAAATTTATGACATTTACCAAATCATTGTATTTTGGACATTTGTATTCTTCAATATTAAAAATTCTATCATTCGTCGTCAACATTTTTAAAAATTGTTTTTCTGTTGAACCACCTTTGTATGCGATCACTTCGTCTTTGCACAAATTTCTAATATACCAATTTAGTATGGGAATGATGTTCTCTTGTTTGTAGGCACATTTTAATTCTTCGGTCACATCAAAATATGGAATGCCGTGCACGTGTATTTCACAATAACGAACAGTTTTTTTTGTCTTTTGGCGACAAATAATTGAAAGGATAACTTGGCCGAAACAAATAATGATCGATAAACGAATCATTTTTATTAGATAGTTTTACGTCTAGAATAGCCATTTCTCTACATTGAAAATGTTTATGAGGATATGTAATGTAAAATCCGTCCATGTCGATGATGTATCTAATATTTTTTAGATTTTGTGTCATTTTGAACCAAAATGTTAAAAGTATTTACACGTGACTAAAATATGTTTGTTTCAACAAACTTCACATAACAATTCATTCTTCATTACTTCCCATCATCCCATTTCTTCCTTCTGCTCTTTTCTTCCTGTAATTTAAGAAAACAGAATCACATTCACTAATGATCAACTAATGACTGTCATTGTCAAAAAAGTATTTTTTAACTTTTTACTTTCTGCTATTGTCTTTGTATTTATGGCTAGGAAATGTCCGCGGCGCGGTCTCAATGCGTGTTGGCGAACTTCACATGCCTTCGAAATTTTCTCAGACATGCAGGTTTCCTCACAATGTTTTCCTTCACCGCCGAGCACGTGGTAAATCAGCACTTAAAATTGCAATTAACAATTTAAGTGGTGTCGGCGGGGTTCGAACCTGGGTCGCGTACTGTGAAATTTACAGCTTGCGCTAACCATCTGAGCTACCACGGCTTAATCATATACACACACAATATTTAAATATAATTTGTTAACACTAAATCATACACACGTAAGAAAATAACAGAAAGAAAAATAAGTGTGTCAATAGAATAAACACTTAAAATTGCAATTAACAATTTAATTGGTGTCGGCGGGGATCGAACCCGCGTAACGTACTGTAAAATTTACAGCTTGCGCTAACCATCTGAGCTACCACGGCTTAATCATATACACACACAATATTTAAATATAATTTGTTAACACTAAATCATACACACGTAAGAAAATAACAGAAAGAAAAGTAAGTGTGTCAATAGAATAAACACTTAAAATTGCAATTAACAATTTAATTGGTGTCGGCGGGGATCGAACCCGCGTTACGTACTGTAAAATTTACAGCTTGCGCTAATCATCTGAGCTACCACGGCTTAATCATATACACACACAAAATATTTAAATATAATTTGTTAACACTAAATAATAATAATAATAATAATATTCCACAACTATCACACAACGCCATCTAGTCCCAAGCTAAGCAGAGCTTGTGTTATGGGTACTAGACAACTGATAAACATACTTATATATTTCTAAATACATAAATATTATAGATAAATTACACCCAGACACAGAACAAATGATCGTGCTCATCACACAAGCATTTGTCCTGGGTGGGAATCGAACCCACGACCTCCGGCATAACAGTCAGGGTCACTAACCACTAGACCAACAGGCCTGTTGTTCAAAATCATACACACGTAAAAAAATAACAGAAAGAAAGGTAAGTTTGTCAATAGATTAAACACTTACATCTATGGCCTTTGATGCGTTGAAGTAACACAAATGTATTATTGATAGATACACTAACTCCATGACTGCAGTTGCTTGGTCTTATATAGTACCAGTAAGTAATAATTCTAATCTAAAGAATTTCTACAGTAGAATTGATAATAACTTTATGCGTCAACAACCTTATCTCACATTCTTCGTGTTGCGTCTTATTCAGTGTATTGATGACTCAAATAGGTTTTGTATAACGGAAAAAATGCAATTTAATATTTAGAAATCACATAATTGATCATTCCTATGTTAGTCATTGAGTAGATTGTACTGTAGTAATCTACTAATAGCAGTAATATCATGGATACACTAGATGTACAACAACATCTGAAAAAGATTCACCCCAGTCTAGAAAATAATGTTTATGCTGCTAACAGACTGTCCATGTACACCCACGTACCAACGTACATACCTAGTCAGGTCATAAGTATTGTCACACAGTAAAAACTTTTCTTTGGGTGCGTTTGGCAGAAAAAAGCGCTAGCAAGCGCTTGTAAGCAAAATGGCGATCGTAAGCGGTAAGCGCTGTCAAATCGTAAGTAGCTATTTTCCTCCAGGACACGATGTTAGTTTTAACGGGGGAACCTAACCTAATTTAAATATATGTTTGTAAAGTATTCATATTAAAAACTTACCAATCATGAATTTTTAATAACATGTATATGTTTATTCATGTCATTATATTACTTAAAACGAATATTGCACAAAACAACTTATCAACTCTACTTCAAAACAAACAAATTAAATAAGCAAAATGGCGGATTGTGTCAGCGCTACTGAAGTAGCAATCGTGGCCTGGCCGAAAACTATTTCAGCGCTTATAAGCGCTTGCTAGCGCTTTTTTCTGCCAAACGCACCCTTTTAGAATGCTGGCCACAAAAAAGTTTATTGAATTCGAATTATTCATGAAAATAAAACTGTATACTTTTTAGAATTTTACTCATTTTTACATATGGAGTGGACGCTTGAAAAAGACCGTGTTGCAGTTGCGATTACACGCCAATTAAATTTTTTGATATACTGAAAAATTTGAATATAACCAAAAGATTCGTTTATCGTACCATCAAACGATACAATGAAGACTCTAGTGTAGATGACAGGTCAAGAAGTGGTCGCCCTCGATTTGTTAGGACTCCAGCAGTGATAAAAGCTGTAAAGGTGCGAATTCAAAGAAATCCCAAACGTAAGCAGAAACTGTTGGCCCTTCAGATGGGGTTAAGCAGAACCACGGCGTTAAATGAAGACTTAGGGCTTCGGGCATATCGAAGAAAAACAGGACATCGTTTGAATGCTCGTCTAATGGATCTGAAACTGAAGAGATGCCGCGCTTTGTTGAAGCGGTACGCGGGAAAAATATCGGGAAATTCTTTTTTCGGATGAAAAAATTTTTACCGTAGAAGAGAGCTACAACAAACAAAATGATAAGGTGTACGCACGCAGTAGTGAAGAAGCGAGCAACCGTATTCCGCGTGTCCAACGGGGTCATTTTCCATCCTCGCTCATGGTGTGGTTGGGAGTTTCTTATTGGGGCTTAACAGAGGTACATTTTTGTGAGAAAGGTTAAAAACGAATGCAGTTGTGTATCAAAATACAGTCCTGACGAACCTTGTGTAACCTGTTTCTCATACCATGTTCAATAACAGGCACTGGGTATTCCAACAAGATTCGGCGTCAGCTCATAGAGCGAAGAGCACACAGGACTTTTGCCAGCTCCGTGGCGTAGTGGCTTAGCAATGAGTGGCTGTGCTTGGGGGTCGCGGGTTCGAATCCCGCACGGAACAAGTATTTGTACGACCTACAAGTAATTGTTCCGAGTTTGGATGTTTGTCCTTGTGAAATTTGTGTTTGTAAACTGCCCCCACGATACAGGAGAAAAACCTAGTGTGGAGGTAACGTTCTTTAAAAACAAAAAAAAAAGACTGGCTGGCGGCGCGTGAAATCGACTTCATCCGACACAAAGACCAATCCAGATTTGAATCCGTTAGATTACAAGATATGGCAACACTTGGAGGAAAAGGCGTGCTCAAAGCCTCATCCCAATTTCGAGTCACTCAAGACATCTTTAATTAAGGCAGCCGCCGATATGACATGGACCTCGTTCGTGGTGAGATAGACGACTGGCCGCGCAGATTGAAGGCCTGTATTCAAAATTACGGAGGTCATTTTGAATAAACTATAGTGTCATAAGAATCTACGTTTTGTTAAGTTCATTTTGGTATATAAATGGTTACATAATGAATAAACTTGTTTCAATTATTTTATATTAAACATGTGATAGAATTTATGACCTGACTAGGTAATATGCAATTTGGGTACAGATGATAAACCAGGGTCACATTGGGTAGCTTTATATATCGATACGAATGACGTCGGTGAATATTTTGAATCATATGGACGGGCACCTGTACGAAATTGTAAAAGATGGAACTGGAATGTTGATAGGACTTCAGTTTGTGGCGAATATTGCTTAATATATTTGCTATATAAGTTTCAGGGATGTTCAATGCATAGTTTTACGAGTATATTTACAGAGAACACATTGTACGACGATATGTTAGTGGATGAGATGTTTCGCTCCTATTTTATAGATAATAAGTAATAAGATTTTGTATTTTATAAATAAAAATTTTAACAAAATTAGGTAATGTGTTTTATTGTAGATTCAGATTAGTGTTGTAGATAGGAACAAAGGAGTATAATACAATAGCATAAGCCGACCCACACGCTGCGAATAATAGATAATGACGGTAGTCAATCGACAATAGATAAGTAGATAAGGACAATGGAGCGCTAATGACGGTGGAGGCTCGCAGCGGATATCAATTAGATAAGAGTTAATTGATCTGCACATCTCCGGAACCGTGCATCCTACGCAAAAATGGACCGCAGATTCGTGATCAGAGCATGCCAAAACCTTTTTTTTTTTTTTTTTTTTTTTTAGGATCGTAAGTCGACGAACGTCGTACTTGACCACTCGTGACTCAGTGCGCCAGAACTGGTACAACCTTTCTACAAGTGCGCCAGAACTGGTACAACGTAACTACTGAGGTGTAAGTTCCGACGCACGTGTAGATTTGGTTATCGTCGATAATCGACTTACAGCTTCAGGGGCACGTAATGCCTTATTCGGGGTTCATTTAGTAAAATAATACATTGCGAAATGTTAATTAAGCTACTTAGGTTAAGTACCTATTCTGACTATGATCGACTTACCATATTTTCGCAACTATACGAGTTCTGCGATGCCTAACGCACGTAACTTGCAAACCATTCGTCGGGAATCGCGATGCTTGGCTTGGAAGAAACAATAAATAAACCTCAAATACGATTATTAACAGAAATGTAATCGTATTCTACTTAGTTAAAAATCTTGTTAGTAAACAAAGTTGTAATATCAGTATTTTGTGTTATTATAACTTAAAATATTTTGGTTACAAATGTAATTGATAGTGAAGTAAATTTCAACTAAGTTTTGTAATAATTTGTTACTTGATAATTTTTGCTATAGGTACATAAAATTAAATAAATTCACGTTTCATAACTTCCTACTAAAATCCTTCGGTACCTTAAACAATGATAATCCATCAAAACATAAATTGTAAAAAAAAACCAAGTCTCGCAACTCAGTTCTTTTACCGTAAAAAGTTGTGAGATCCATGTAATACCAAGTCGATTAATTTATTTAGTCCCTACTTAAGGGCTCTTCTGTTTTAAGATATTACGCAATTAGCTAACCTAACAACATTTCATAGTGACCATATCAATGTTAAATATCCTTTATGTTCTAAATATATAGATTGACTTGACCATCGCATGAAAACACAGTGTATCTGACAAGTAATACATATTAAATTAGATTGCTTAGTGCGATTGCCAAGTCAATCTATACGTACCTATTTATCACCTTATACATATACAAGTACACTGATTCATTCAATGCAAATGTAACTTCGTAATTCTGTATATCTATATGGGATTACAAAGTTATTTATGCAGTTGATGTATCTAGAAAACTGGACCGTAATTAAAAAATATTATAGTTTTTCCTTGATTTATACACTAAACACTAATTTTATTCTAAATTTGAATCGTATATGTCCGCTAGAAGAGCCTTAGAGTTTTGATGATCGGTCAGTCAGTGAGTGACAAAATTAAGAAACTTTGGCTAATTATAATTCTTAAACTACTAGTTCAAATTGAATGAAATTAAAAATATTTCACGTTTATACAAGGCCCACTAGGTTACTGAAAATTGAGGCCTCTAATTTTATCCATTACGAAGTTATAGGGGGTCGAAAATGGTCTGAATTGACTCGAGAAAGGTATGGTACGGCCGTGCCGATTATTTGCTCGACTTGGCAGGCTCGAAATCGATATCTGAAACATTTTTTTGGTCATTTAGCGTCTATCCACGCAACAGTTATAGTAGGATCGACTTTTTGGCATTACAATTGATCAAATAGGTAGTATATATAATGTATATAATTTTTATCATCATCATCGTCATTACAGCCCTTCACAAGTCCACTGTTGAACATAGGCCTCCCCCAAGTAATGCCACAAAGCACGGTCCTGAGCCATCTGCATCCATCGACTTCCTGCATATCTTACCAGGTCGTCACTCCATCTAGTGGGGAGTCGCCCTACACTACGCCTACCGGTACGAGGCTGCCACTCGAGAACCTTTCTTCTCCATCGGTTATCGGTTCTTCGAGCTATATGACCGGCCCATTGCCACTTCAGCTTACTAATCCGTTGGGCTTTGTTGGTCACTCTGGTTTTACTGCGGATATCCTCATTTCTGAGTCTATCACGCAGAGAAACTCCAAGCATAGCCCTCTCCATAGCTCGCTGAGCGACCTTGAGCGTCCTCATACGGCCAGCAGTGAAGGACCACGTCTCAGATCCGTAAGTCATCACTGGCAACACGCACTGGTTATCCAATCTAGTTTTTAGAGATTGAGGTATACCTGACGAGAAGATATGTCGTAATTTCCCGAACGCTGCCCAGCCGAGTTGAATCCGTCGATTGACCTCTCGGTCGAAGTTGGACTTACCTAGTCGGACTATTTGTCCCAGGTAAACGTACTCGTCAACAACTTCGAGCATAGTGCTCCCAACAACTACCGGCATAGGTGTGACATGGACATTAAACATGATCTTTGTTTTGTCCATGTTCATCTTAAGACCTATCGGTTGGGAGGCACTATTGAGGTCATTGAGCATAGTGCTTAAGTCCTCCAGCGATTCTGCCATAAGGACTATATCGTCGGCAAATCGAAGGTGAGTGATGTACTCGCCATTGATGTTAATACCGTATCCTTTCCAGTCCAGTAGCTTGAAAACGTCTTCCAAAGCAGCGGTGAAGAGTTTCGGGGATATAACGTCACCCTGTCTTACACCTCCCTGCAGTTGGATAGGTTTCGAGCTCTGGTTCTGTACTCGGATAGCCATCGTAGCCCTACTGTACAAACACTTCAGCACTTCGATATACCGACAGTCAACTTGGCACCGCTGAAGGGACTGCAGCACCGCCCAAATTTCGACGGAATCAAAGGCTTTCTCATAGTACACATACGCCAGGCAAAGTGGCAAATTGTACTCTTCAGTCTTCTGTACAATCTGCCGCAGGGTATGTATGTGGTCTATGGTACTGAAGCCTTTTCGGAAACCGGCTTGTTCGGATATACCACCATAATTATACCCACTATAATTTTTAAATTACATTAAAACTTTTTCAACTATTTTATCCTACAAAAATTATACTAAACAATAAACAAAAACTATTTACGTAAACAGCGTTAAAATCTTTAAGATTCAATCATCTACAACGCGCTGACCCAGACTACGTATGTTACCCTGGTTGCGTCGCAATTGTAGGTAATTATTTCACGCAGGTAGCAAGAGTGACAGAGGGTTGCTTTTGCCAAAATAAAACAATAACTAATTTCGGCTCGCCCAGGAATCGAACACGGGACCTCATGATCAGCAGTCGTGCCTACCACCGCTAGTCCAACGAGCTATCCGAGTATTCAACTGAACTGTAATCAAACTATGAGCAGAGCAAGCAAGTAAAGGCAACAACGTCTTCTAGGTCAGATGGAAAGCTAATATTACCATTAAAATATGCATAATACATTTAGCACTCCTCTTCTTCCTTTCACTTCATTTCGTTATGATAATTAACCCCTATTCTGTTAACTTAATTATTTTGTAACTTCTATTTTTAGATGACAATATTTATTATATTTGCTTACTTATATATTCTGAAATATTTTCCACTTTTTATGTTATTATGTTTATTGGTGAAAACTTGTAAACGGTTTTTTTTCAATAAAAATACATTAAGTTTTGTAAATTAATTCGTGGAATAATTTACCTGTAGAATGTATGTCCATCTTTCTCTGCCATTTAAAACCAGCTTATCTTGGTAGTTTTAAAGTGAATCGGCGTTTATTATGTTAAGTCAATAACCATCTATATATATATATGTAGCCCTAGATGGTCAACCATAATATAGGATTCCGGTCAAGCACTGGCTTTGTAGTAAGTAAAAGTGTTCCAAGCATAAAAAAAGACCGTACGAGACTAAATAATCATCTTTATTATTGTAACTATGCGGCGATTTTTACATTATTGCGTTAAGTTAATCATCAACTAACAGTGACGACAATGGCAAATTACTAACTGAGCTGAAATGATGACATAATTGTAAAGTATTGTACAAAAAACCGATAATTTTAATATATACAAAACAAAGCTAAAGAGGCAAAAATAAATAATGGCGGCGGACGAGTACGTGCGGTCCGAGCAGAATTCAAATTAACCCATTCACATTCTCGCCCACATACACTTAAAAGCAATGGTTCACACAGTAGTACTTCAGCTGCCCTCGAAATCTGCATATAAAGTTTCATGGGCGAAAATTATTTTAAAACATTTACATTTCAGCTGCATTGTGAAAGGTAAAATAATTCCTTTGATTGTTTCTTTAAATACTTTTTGGCTGTACACGATACATATTTATATAGACATTTAGTATCAGTCAGTATCATATAGACATTCAGTATAAAAGGGTTATTATAATATTAAGGAATTTATGGGTGATAATAACCCTTGGGAAGGGTGATCGCTACCAAGCTATATCTAATTTATCTTGTGTTGTTTATTGTAAACATGATTGTAAGCTATTATTTGAAAAAAAAATTGTTCCGCTGAGTTTTTTGCTGGTTCTTCCCAGGACAGAGGTTTTTTTGCGAACCAGTGGTAAATGAAAAAATTGACTTTCAATAAGTATTGTTTATAATCTACATTGAATAAAAAGTTTCTGTTTCTGTTTCTGTATCAATTAACTATTTACTTATAATTTAAAATACCCATAAAGTTTTTGTATTCTAAATAATTACACCAATCGAAGGCTTCGCTTATTTTTCACGCGAGTTAAATAGTAAACGTTGTCACTGTTTTACTAGATTAATTTTATTCCAGTTTTCCAGTTTAAGTCGCTATTATTTGTTACAAGCTAGTCTACAATTTTTAAAGGCGACGTTGCATTACTTTGTTACTTTTTGAACAGAAACCTACTTAAATATAATTTTTGCCTGAAAAAAATTCTGTGTTTAGAATACGGACAGGTGATGTGTGAAGACAGAAACGCGAAATTTAATAATTGGCTAGTTAGAGAAAATCGTAAAGATGTCATTAGCTCGCTATTTAAACGCGTAAGATACGCAGAGATTCCTTGATGTAAAAGTTATGTATTTTAAAAATGTTAAGTATGGAAAAACAAAATCGAACGGTACAAGCGCTCGCGCTCGCCCCGGTCAGTGCAGGCAGGCACTTAAAATTGCAATTAAAATTGTCATTGCTACGGGTGGTAATCGAACCCAGGCTGCTCACATACTATGAATAAATAAATATCACATTCACTTTAAATACATACTGATAATAAATCCCGTTTTGATTGATCTCTTTATATTAATCGCTGTCAGTTAGTGTCACAAAAACTCGGAAATATGTTGGTGAAATTTTTGTGTGTGTTTGTGTGGGTTCTTGGATGGCTTAGATTTACAATTTCACCCGGGAGGTGGCGCTGTTGTCGAAATTCAGAAATCCCCCGTGCGAAGCCAGGGCGGATAGCTAGTATAGTATAGTAAGGTACAAAGCAGCTACTGCTACGCGAGTACAAGCTAAGCAAGCCTATTCAAAGCATTTCTAAAATAATAAAATGCTTTAAATAGGCTTTTTGACGAGGTTACTTTAAAGGTTTTTAAATTTTTAACTGAAGCATTAAAATATCAAAGCATGACCAAATAAAAATACATTCAAGCTTTTATGTAATACGCCACATTCATTAAGATACATTTACATCCGAGCAAAGTAATTAACTTTAATTTTTAATACTTTTTTATAATTCTATCTTACAATTTATATGCATGCTTTAAAGATACTTTTAACCTTTTATATTTTTCAAAGCTACGAAACTATTTTTCTTTATGTAAAAATAATTAAGCCGTAAAAATTCGTGTATTTCTTATTCCTCGCCTGCAACAGACAGAAAGTAATGTTTTTCGAATGTATGAATGTAAGTGCGTCTATATCTTTAATATATTGATTTTAACATATGGGATTTTATTACTGTTTGAACTGTCGTTAAAGATTGGGCTTGTTGAAATATACTGTATGGCAGCGACATAGAATCTAAAATATTTTAATTTCTTATTATTTACCCACGAGATTTTATTGCAACGTTTCTTAGTTACCTGTACGACATCCGTGCTAGATAATTTGGTCGGTGCTGATGGTGCAAAAGGTCAGAAAAATATAAAACGAGCTTTGTTTAATAGATAATACGATTGACAATCACATTCGTACGAACTACAAAAAGACCAAGTCCCAAATTGAACAAGATAGTCCCAAATTGAACAAGATAGTCCCGAAACATCAATTAAACATTATACTAGCGATCCGCCCCGGATTCACACGAGTGATTTCTGGATCTAGATAACAAAGAATAGAGTAAAATGTCTTATTTGCTCCTTGGTTAAAATTTGAGGGGAATTTGTGTGTAACATATATAGTTAGAAAACCATATTATGTAGGATGTACGCATATTTGAAAATATTTTTTAAAAAGCTTTAAGGAAAAAATGTAAAAAGAACCAAAAATTTATTCAAAAATGAAATGAGACCGCTATCAAAACCCCTTCGCTATCATGATCCAAACATTTCACGTTAACACATGTATGAATATGTAAAGGTTAATTTGAATTCTGGCAGAAACGCATGCCACGGTATAAAGGCTAAAGGTACCACTTTTAACTGGCCTTTTTTAATTTTCTTTTAAAGTGCTCTGTTTTATAGCCAGCGCTTTATTTTAAAAAAGGAGTAATTTCACTGACCACTATTCACCAGCAAATGTCTACCTTCATGTTTATTTTGGTATATTTTATAAATCATTAAAAGAAACATGACGGCAGCTTTGATGATAAACATTTGGATAACCTCGTTTAAGGACAGCAATAAAATGAATGTATCTACCGATCGTATGACGGATTGATACTCTCTCTCTCTCTCTCTCTCTCTGACTCTTTGGTTTGGACCAGCTAGTTTTTACTACAGTGATGTGACTGTATCTCAACCAAAAGACAACGGCTTTAGAGAACCACAGTATAAAGTAGCAGCATAAGACTGCTGTTTTTCATATGGTGATTGATGAGAACAGAAGACCCGTTTTAATAAGAACGAGGGATTTTATCATAGTCCTGGAGGATGGGAACGCATCTGCAGCCTTCTTTGTTTGGCTGCAGGTGTCCATGAATTGTAGTAGTAACTTACCATCAGGTGGACTATAACTGTGTAAACTGGCTCCCTACTCCCTTCAGACCAAAAGACAGCGGTGCAAATACTGCTGTTATACAGAAATAGATAAGGGGGTAGTATGCACTCGGACGGGCTCCTAAACTGAATAGCGGTCCTATTTTCCGATATAAAATTATGAATTTCCGTCATTACTTCTCCGACTTATACCGTTATTAAATTTTTTTCCCTTACTCCACACACTTATAATGGGATGTAGCACATTTTTAAGTAAAATTGACGACTGAATAAAAAAATAAAGTACCTAAATAGATCTATTGATTTATTGATATTAAATGTGTTCTAATGGAAATTCCAAATTTTTTATAATTGAAATAATAAACCGGCAAAATATGTGAGCATGAAGGGTTCCGTACCATCGTTTTTTTAAGGTGTATTACTATGTAGGTAGGTGCTATGTAGATAGAATACTTGTTGCCATTATTAAGATCGAGTAAAAAAAGCAAAAACAAAAACTCTTTTCTAGTAGGGTAGCCCCGTTTAATTTTTAATTTATTTTTATTATTTGTTGTTATAGCGACAATAATAGTACATATTCTGTGAACATTTCAAATATCTACGTATTACGGGTCATGAAATAAAGCCCGCTGACAGATGGACGGACGGACAGACCGAGAACAGCGGAGGCTTAGTAATAGGGTTCCGTTGGTTACTCTTCGGGTACAGAACCCTAAAAACGTCCACATACCTGTTTTCTTTTGCGAAATACGTTCAAAAACACGTTTAAAAACATTTCGTTTGCTTTGCTTCATTTATTTTGCACATTTATATTTCGTTATAGGCGGAGTAAATTAAGAAAATTTGAATTTCATTTTCGATACGTAAATCTTATATATTTTATGGATGTATTTTTTAATTTAGAATTAATAACACTCTTCCTTATGTTGCGAAGGTATTGAGTTAAAATGGAAAAAAAATATATTCATAAATGGAAACCCTATTGCGTGGTAAAATCATTACGCTACTTTCATATTACCATCACCTCTTATTTAACGACTATACTATGATTATAAACCAAAACTAAAGGTGTATTGGAAGTAATACATATGTAGTAATCTAAATATAATAATAATAAATATTACCGTGAGTGTCGTTAGAGGCGACGGAGGAAAATAAATCTAGAGATGGGCGGCTGCGTCGTTCTAATGACACCTAAATAAACCCGGCTTACAATAACCCGGCTAAAAAACGGTAAAAAGCCCGGTAGCGTTAAACTTTTGATAGGATTAATGAATAACAATTCCAGGATAATGTAAACGTTTACTAGACAAAGGTATTTGTGTATTAGAAAAACTATCGCTTACAATAATCACTTGAGCTAAATACCTTTTTAATCTTCTTAGGAAGAAGACGTACAATTGTCATCAGGGAGACAACTCACAATAGTGCAAGGAGAATTTACATTTTACTTTGGATTTGAAGCCTAAAATATCGTTGTTATAGAAAATAAAGGTGACAAACCAGCACACAGTCCGCCTGATAGAAAGTGGATGTTGTCGCCCATAGACATCTATCTACGATTAAGAATTAAAATGCAGATGCGTTGTCATGCCTGAGGACTAAAATATAATAGCTCGTTTTTAGTAAAACGGGTCTTTGGTTCTCTACATTTATCACACGAAATACAGCAGCATTAAGCTGCTATTTTACGCTAGTATACTGTGAGAGTGTGGTCCTACATACATACAACCATAATATAGATGTAGCATGGCTCTACCGTACGTATATACCAGTTATAAATTGGTAAATTGTTTATTTTAATTTATAATAAATATATGAATAAATTCCTTACTTTAAATAAATATGCCTGTGGGACGTATATACGACCTACTCCTCTTCCTCTCGTTCCTGAAAGGGGTTATGAAGCAATTTGACCGCTGCGCTGCTGCAGCATAACTCGGCAGACTTCACATGTCTTGAAATAGAAATTTTGTTCCCAGTTGCTAAATAAAAGTATAAGGGGCATATTTTTGAAATTTCACGTAAAATTATTAAAAGATGAGGATGTAACATGAATTTTTCGTTACTCTTCTGTATAAAAATATTCCGATGCGTCACAAAAAAGAAATCTAATATTTATTTTAAAATATTAATATTATTTTAACACGCATGGCACGTACCTTTAAACATTAATGCAAGTTTTCTTTAAATATGGCTAAAAATTCACACTTAAAGAAAAATATCGTTTTATAAGCACAATTATTTCTGGTTAGTCACGAAACTTGACCAACTCAATAAAGAAGAATCATAATGATTTCTTAAATTTACGTGAACACTACACATTGAATAAAACTAAATTTACGGATTTTATCGCGTTTATTTCACTACTTTTACTTATTTTTAATTCCCGACGTTTCGGGTGCTTTACAGCAACCGTGGTCACGGGAGTTAGCTACCGTGGGTAAATCTTTGTTTCAGAGAGCACGAGGGATCTGTGACAGAAAGCATCTGGCCGCCGAACTTCAGCACGTCAAGCAAGTATTGCAAGACAACAAGCTTCGGGTCCCGCGCCTACGTCACAGTGACCGAGTGAAGCCGGCCACAGTCGAGCGTGTACCTGCTGTACTACCATATGTCAGAGGAGTCACAGACAAGGTTGGCTACATCTTGAAGCGAGCTTCCATTAAAACATACTACAAGCCGCCGAAGAAGATTAGTCAATTTTTACCATCCGTCAAGTGTAATATCCCTCTACAAGATGCAGGAGTGTACAAGTTAGATTGTGAATGTGGTCTCTCTTACATAGGTCAAACAAAACGATCCATAAAAACCCGCGTGAAAGAACATATAGCTGACGTGAAGCACCGACGCTCCGGGAAGTCCGCAGTCTGCGAACATGTTCAAGATCGTCCCCACCATTACATTCGATTTGATAAACCACAAATTCTCGCAAAAGAACACCGATTCCTACCAAGGATGATACGCGAGGCTATTGAAATTAAAAAACATCCAAATTTCAATAGAGGATGGGTGCTGCCACCTGCTTGGGATCCTATAATTAACAAAATTAAACCCAAACCTAAGCATACCACTGCAAGACTTCATGATACTATAAGCTCGTTTTGCGTAAATCGAACCAAAAATTAATATTCAAAAACTGAAGGTAGCCGGACTAACTATGACATTGGGACGTCAAACATCTCAGTCCCTCCCGTGACCACGGTTGCTGTAAAGCACCCGAAACGTCGGGAATTAAAAATAAGTAAAAGTAGTGAAATAACCGCGATAAAATCCGTAAATTTAGTTTTATTCAAAAGAAGAATCAGTTTATTTTAATAACAATAGCATTTAAAGAAAGTTTTATTTAAAAAAAATGGGTTAACTTAATCTATAATGTATGTTTTTGCACTAAAAACGATACTAACATCTAATAAATAAATACGGATTTAAAAAAAAAACAACACAAATGTTTAGGGACAAGCTACTATCAAATACTTCGCGTGACTATTGGGAAACATAAGGCTCAGTACAGAACAGGGACACGTTGCGATGTTTTCGGTATACTTTGTGGGTGATTATAACGTGGATTTGGACTTTTTCGTTAAATTATTTAAAACTATGTTCTTTATCATTTTCTTTTCTTAATGCGACTTTGTTTTTAAATAGGTTTTCCGCAATGACAATTCTAGAATCCTATGTCGACCTTTTAGTATGTCTATAGTATTTTATTTTTCTTGGCTCTCCTTTTCATATGCTAGCTTTTGACGATATAATTATAAAGATATTAATAGTTACTTTGCAACCATCCGCTCAATTAGATAAAATTATGCTGCCCTGATACGGAAAAAGGCGGCTAAGTGCATTTTGGCGATGTTGAGCTTTCTGCACCACTAGACTAAGCAAAAGCAGCAAAATATTGGAATTATATTTTTACGATTGATAGTTCTTGAGATACATTAAGCATTTTGGCGGTTAAGTGCAAAATTTTTTTTGCTGTCATACGCTAGAAATCAGTTACGATGCACCATTACGCTATATAGGCGTTAAGAGATTTTAACGATTTATTTTCTTAGTTGAAATTTCATATTTGATGTTATAAAACTAAGAAAAAATGCAGTTAAATATACATTTTCTAAGCTAAGTGTAAATAGCTGCTTTATTCCTTAGTTGCAGTCATGCTAGGCTACACCTAATAATATCCTAAAAAGCGGTAAACACTGGTAGTAGAAGCTAAAATACGGCTAAAAACACTTAACTGTTTTCAAGCGTAGAATTTAAACAATATATTAAAATCACATACTTACCAAAAAAGCATTCACTGCTTTTTAGTGTATGATGAACTTTTGAATTATATTTTTAACAATGTTTAAACAGCGGCAAAGTGAATGTGCTACTCTAAAAAGCATCTAAGTGTAAGTTTAGCAATCGATGTGTACGTGAAGAATTAGATCAGCAAGTTTTAAGAATTAAAAAAAAGTATCATCAGAGCTCTTTTCCGAGTGCGTCAGAGTTACATTATTTGGTTTGGGTTTTGATTTAGAAAAATGTGTAATAGTTCTCCGATAAAATGTGTCTTTTCTGATAAAAAGGACTTTAAAACTCAATTTTCCCATTAAAATGCATTCCCATTAAAATTTAATAGAATTTAAAGCAAATAAAATAGTTATATTTATTTTTAAAATAAAAATAGTTTTTACTGATTTTATCGCGTATATTAACTTTTTTATATTTCCGACGTTTCGAGCACTTTACAGCAACTATGGTCACGGGAGGGACTGAGGTCTTCGGCGTCCCGATGTAATAGTTACCCGGGGTTATTTACAGATTAAAATAATTAATTTTTGTTCCGGTCTACACAGTATGAACTTATAGTATCCTGAAGTCTTGCAGTTGTATGCTTGGGTTGGGTTTTGATTTTATTAATTATAGGATCGTCGTCGAAAACCTTAGTCCTTCCGTGACCATGGGTGCTGTAAAGTTCTCGAAACGTCGGAAGTATAAAAAAGTTAATATACACGATAAAATCCGTAAAAATTAGTTTTATTTAAATGTGTAATATTTGCGTAAATATGAGAAATCGGTATATATTTATTTTTACAGTTAAATTTTCCACTCAATTTAAATTTATTTTTATTATTATAAATATTATTAAACTGACATCTCCATTGAAATTATCACAGTCATACCATATACAGCTTAGTACTTGACCTAAATAAATTAAAATTAATATAAAAATAAAAATTTGCTATTTTTATATCTTAAAACCCTGATTTAGTTAGTACTTAAAAAGTAGTCAATAATAGCACATTTTATTCAAAATCCTCTCTAATATGGAAAAAAGAGCGTTATATTCATTACAAAATAATTTTAAAATACGTTACGAGCAAGGAGTGTTCAATTCAATTTTGAGGTAGCTTGCGCTGCTACTAATGCTGCTAGGGTGCCCAGCAAAAAGGTCTAACAATGGTTTTTATTGTGCATAAGTGGGTTTGGATTACCATTACACCAAATTCATAAACTAATATTAAATCGTTAATTTAATATTAAATCGTTTCCGAACGTAAAGGAGCTTACACCTCCCTTCTTACATTACTTGAGTATTTATATATTTTTTTAATTAACACCAATGCCTTGTCTTAACAAAGGCAAGAAGTTAGTCAACGTGGCAGGAGAAGAGACAGCAGAAGACTGTAAACCATTTAAACTTAGTCAGTGGGCACATTGGACACGACTGGCTCCCCGTTCTTTAATAATTGACTCTTGATCATACTCTATGGATCTCATAAGTGATTCTGAATCAATTTACAAAATTTTATCAACTCCAAAAGTTAATGTGAGATATCAAACTTGATATCTCACAACACCAAAATAAAGATACACAATGAATTCACCTAACTGATAACGAATAAAACGCTTTGAATATTTTTTATTATGAAGAAATGGTACCATCCATAAGCGTTGTATATAATTGTAATGATGATATTATATTTAATTGTATAGTTCAATATAGCCTTTCAAGTAATGTCGGGACTGCCGTGGTTTTGCAGTGCATCAGGGATGTAGTACTACGCCAACGTATCATATCTCTTATGTGCAGAGTGCGAGGGAGCTCCAATACTATTCTGAAGGTTATTAGTGGTAGAATAGAATATTTTTTATTCAATATTGATAACAAGTAATTCTTATTGAAATTCAATATTATATGTTACCACTGGTTAGAAAAAAAACCTTTGTCTTGGGAAGAACCAGCAAACCAGACCGTCCAGTCAAGGACAATTGGTATACATACATGGAAACACTGGATATACAGATACGCGTGTATACCAAGTACCACAAACTAGCCCGGAAAATATTTAAATTAATGTTTTAGTGTTGTGTTTATTATGTTTTACTAACATAATTTGTAAATTCATATTTTGTACTAACACTTTTATGAACCAAAAGTCTGAAATAAATTCATTTTATTTTAATTTTATTTTTTTAAGAATTGATCGCTATAGATAAAAACTGTTTGCCACCGATGTCCATGTCCCAGAATAACTCCAAATATGCCTAAAAGTATCGTTACATTGAATTAGCCGATAAAGATTTTAACTCCGGTGAAGCTTTGAATTCAGTAAACATGCCACCGAATAGCTCGAAATTCAAAGAAGTCTATGTCTATCTATAAGAAAAGTCTGTAAAATTACTTACTCCTTGCCATCTACAGTACGTCTTTCAGTACCAGTAGAAGAGCGCCATTATTAAGAATAAAACGGGAAAGATTTTGAGGCCGATGATTGGGTAAAAGGATGGATTATGTACCATCTGTGGAGATGCCGCAAAACAGTTCTGATTCCGGAGAAGACGACAATCAGTATCGACTCATCTTTATATCTAGTATATCGATCATACCTTATGCCACCTACCAATTTCCATGATAAAAAATCAGTTAATAAATCAGATTCTACAGATCGGATTTAGCAGAAAATGAAGAATTATAATTGAAAACGGTTTAGAAGAGCAGAAAATCACATTTCAAAATAAAAAAGAGGTTATTTAAGAATAAAATAACAATCCCTTGTTTTTGCTTCTATTTGTTTGTGCTAAGCATGAATAAAATTATGATATTCTTTAAACTAAAGCACAGTTTATTTTACACTTAGCAACTTTTCAAACTTACTTAACAAAAATATACCTATGCTAATGCTAACCAAAAAAGCGGTTCCGTGAGATTGATGTACATTTAACTACCTTTTAGTTTAGTTGCACTTCTATTTAATTTGATTATTTGCTGATAAACTATACTATAAGGCAGTCATATTACTTAACAGCAATAAAGTGTAGTCCAAGTGTATAATTTAAACAAAGCGTCAAAAATAAAAAAAAGTTAAAGTAGGTTAGCCGCATTTTTGCGTATGATTATTGTCAATGCCTTACTAAAAAGCAGTTAAGGTATACTTAACGGCCTTTTATATTGTAATTAATATGCAAATATAATGTTTCAATACTTACGTTAACTACATTTTTAAAGTTTACAGAACAGTATGCCAATAATTTCATTCAAAAGTATTTGTGAAAGATTCGTAATTTTTTTTTTACATGGATTCCAATAGTTAAAAAATTTTTTTCGGTGATATCTACCAAGAAAATCAATTCGCGCTTTTTTCAATTTTTCTCGAAATATACTTTTGTGGCTTAGCCGCCTTCTTCCGTATCAGGGCAGTATGTGTCTTACCTAGTTTGAAGAGCACCTCCCGCCCTCCCTCAATTGCGTGCACTAATCCTGTCACCACTAATCCCAGCACCACTACTCCCAACACCACCACTCCCAACACCACTATTCTAGGAAAGACACACCATCGCCGATAGTTCGACACGTGTTTCGCCTCTACGCGAGGCATCTTCAGGTGATGTAGACTACGGCGGCTGATGGCTGACTTAGTGGTCTTAGCACATAATCGAGGACTACTGCTGGAAATACATGTTTATACTGCCTTATAATTCCAGACGTCACGAAATTCTTTCCGGTAATTAATCACGTGACTATCTGGAGGTGACGAATCTTCGCTCAAAAAGTTTGAAAATTATTATTAAATCAGACAAAAACTTTAAACATTCTATTTTACTGATTTCAAATACTTTACAAGCTAATTTATATTTTAATGCTATTCATTCAACAATAAGATATCACTAACTTTTTGACTTCGCACAACACGATTGCTTTTGTCACATAATAGTCGATACTGAAAGAGCTGTGGCAAAATTGGCGGCAGTTCACATTGTCAATATGAGTGCTGCCAGTACAAAACGATATAAATTGAAAAAAAAAATTAATTTGTTTGGAGTATAAAATTTGCCGTGACGGTACTCCGGAATTTCCGGCATGCCATTTTCTAGGGACAAAGTAAAAAATAGAGATTAGAAAATTATACCGTGTTTAAAAGGCTTATAGCATAATATCTGTTTTAGGAAGAAATATGCAATAAACAGCCAAAAAATTACATTCCTAAGGCAAACACATACATTTCTATTTCATCGTAAAGCCGCCAAGGAGACCAGGGGACAAGTCAAATCATTACGTTCGCCTGTAGTTTTTTTGTGTTTTTAAATGTTTCTCTTTAAATGCAAGATTTAGTTAATCGAATTTTAATTATATAAATATTTTTTGTACAAGAAATTACGGTTTATCATTAGAATTTACAGGGAAATAATAATAAAAAACAAATATTAATGTCTGGGACAGCAGAAATTTTCGATGTACACTTTTTTTGAATAACGCCCATATGCAATAATCTTTTAGTACTTTAAATGAATAACATTATTGTGGGTTATTATAAAAATATTCTCGTTGGATTACGATAAATAACCAATAATACAATAAAATAAATTAAAAACAATTTATTTTATTGTATTATTGGATGTAATTGATTTATTAGATGTAATACTAAAAATATGGTTAAAAAATCAAAATATTTTAATAAATCTAATCAAATGAAAGCCCTACCAGAAACCAACGGACGATTCCAATTCATCACGGATTGTCATTCGCCTCAGTCGACCTGAGAGACCTGACCCAAATTAACCCGTTTGTAGAAAAAATACGGAAATAATATCGGCCAACAGACCGCCGCGCCACATATACCCCTTTAGCCGGTTTTTTTTTATAGAAGCAAGGGTGACAAGTGAGCGTCCACCTGATGACAAAAAGATTCTCTGGCCTATAAACACCTGGACTTATTATCAATCAAGAATGAAATGCAGATGTGTTGTCATTACTATAAAAGCCCCGTTACCAGCAAAAAAAGGTCTTCAGCTTCACCATACAAAACAAAGCGCTATTATATTACGCTGGTATTCTGTGTGCGCGTGGTTTTTACCTAGTCGAGATACCAGTATTGCCACCTTAGCTCTTTTTTATGTCGTTAAACTTGTTCTTCACTGCTTCAGTCCGAAACGTGCCTAATTATTTAATTGACAAAATGATATGATTCACAACTTTCATCATTTTATTTCGTTCCGTGTGTGTCATAAGAGTCAACTATGGGAAATACCTGAAAAATCTTGACTTCCAACAAACGGAGGTGTAACTATCACTTTTACGTTAGACGAAAAATATCAGTTCAGCGTAGTCAAGGACGTGAGACGTCTAGTGCCTGCTTGACTATTAAGACAAATCAGCCCTACAACGGGAGTGTAACCCTACGTTTATTGGACTTTCACGAACTGATAAAAAAGTGAAAAAGAAGATTCACAGCTACAGGAAAATAATTACACTCTATGAATTCAGATTCAAAGAGTGAACGTTTTATGTTTCTATTAAGTTTTATTCAATTTCTGAAAAAAATTCGATAATTGAATAATTACTGAATACTGTACTGGCTTAATATGGACGTTACAAGAAAATATATACCGTTACTACTGTTAATACCGTTAAACGTTTTGCTAATTGGCTATCAATCGTACGACTAAACGATGCGATTTCATCGCACGATGAAAAAGATCGTGCTATAGTTCAACAGGCGTCTTCATAGATGGCGTGGTGTCTATCGTACGATAACTCGGTGTCACCGCAACCACGCCATTTCAACATTGACTATTTGCTGAGATGCGCAGATTTTTTTACTCTTTTGGATCTCTTAGGTCTTTAATCGTCTCCAACTCGACTCACCGGTGCCCTAGCGTTGCTTCGCTCGCACTAAAAATACTTTTGTAGCTTTAATTGCACGATCGTACGATCAAGCTCATCATACGATCATTATTAAGCATATTTTGTGCTTGCTCGATCACTTTCAAGCTTCAATAAGATACTCTAAAGATACGTGTATGTTTAATCTCGTCGTGCGCGAAATCGCCTCGTTTGCTTGTACGGTGGTTGCTAATTAGAACGCCGCATTATACATCTAAATATAATATTAAACACATTACTTCACAGATTTTGACCATTTTTTATCTGTATTCATCACTTTATTTGTAGTTACATTTTTCTATTTTCATTAGTTTTTCTATATATGATCCCGAAAGGGTGAAACCAGAAAATGAATTGCATTGCCTTCGGATTACGGACTCGTAAGGAAAGGGTAAATCGTTTTCCGATTACGACATACTTAGGGGTGAAGAAAAAAATCATGATAAAAGTTGCATGTCTAGGAAATAAAAAAAATTAGGGTCATGGTAAGTGCACACACACTAAAGCAGTGCGGCGGACAATTACTCGACAAATATATGATGGCGGTAACTTTTGGTAAGATGAAAATGTGCAAAATCTTCCTCCAAAGAGGGACAGCGTCCTCTCCATTACGCGGCATGGGTAAAACGCCAAGAGTACAGATTGGTAACGTCGTATTTAGGTATTGCAATATGTAACGATTAACGACTTCTTTTTTTTATATTATAACTTTCGGTAATTCTGCTTCTAAATATAATTCCCTAAAAACCTGACATTAACTGATGATTTCAACTGTGTACAATTTATGTTTCACACGCTCATAAATTGAAACGTTTTGTATTACATTTTCATGCGAATGCATGGCAACGAGTTGTTCGCTTAATTATGATTGGAAATCGCATTATGTGACGCTCTACGTGAGTTCACGCTCGACATAGCTGCTCGCGGTCCATTACTCGAACATCATCATACAAAATTAAATATTTAAATTTTTTATAAAAATTGAAAACGAACTTCAACAAATAAAAAAAATTGGTTGACCCTGCAGGCCCATCCCTGGAACTTTCGACTAATTTCAAATGCAAAGTGCTCCAAATTTCACTAAATTATGGCGTTGAATATGAAATATCGGAGTGATTAAAAAAATAATTTTTATCAAAATTTTAGTTAATTTTCTTTGCGGGAAGTTAAAACTCGACATATTAATTTCTGACGTCGATGCTAAGATATAATGTATCAAAGAAATATGTATAAATTTAATTTTTAAGTCAGTTTGAGTTAAAGTCTAATCACTTTCTCTTTTAAGTGGTATAAAGAATACGTAAGTTCAAAGTTCAACAACTAGAATGACGTTTATATAGGTACAATAAAATTAATTTTCTACCCGTTTTTCCCCGAAATTTATGTCAAATTTATATGGAACCACCAGATATAACCCATTTTTATAAAAAGGAATATTTAATAATAAACATAAACATACACAAAACAAACGCAAAAAATAAACACTACACTGCACTATCGTTTTTTTTGGAACTTTGTTTAAAATTGCTATGGCATCCGATTTTTAACATTAAAATAATTTTTCGTTTTGTATAAGTGAACGAAATTATACGTGAATTTATTATCAAAGTGGGAAAATAATCTAACTTTTTGTTAGTCTAATAAAATTGAAATTTAAGCCAAGTCCAATTTGCTTGGAAAACTGCGGTTCCGAAACTTTTTATAAAAGTTCTCATACGAAATGAACACGAATTGTAATTCACAGATCCTTAATTTTATATTTCGGAAAGAAACTCTGGTCTTTTTCAACTTTGAATTCCCAAGAACAATCTCTGTTTCAAAGCTCTATTTATATATGCCCGCTTACAGCAAACGTCTTACTCATACATCATTTTACTGTTTTTAAGTATTTAGTTTTTATTCATATTGAGATATTCATCTTATTCCGTATCATATTTGGTTTATTTTAACTTAAAAATATTACAATGTTACCTCAGTGGTCTATCCAATTCGATATAATTCTTCTTCTTTGCCCTCGCCTCTTCCCGTTACGCGGGGTCGGCTTTCTTAATCCTTCGGTGCCATTCAATTCGCTGGTAAGCATCATCTTCTGTAAGGCCGAGCTTTAGCATGTCCTTCCGGACATTTGTCAACCAAGTAGTTTGCGATCTACCTCTCCCTCTCCTTTATGTAGCCATGGAGAAGCACTTCTTCACGACATGGTCATCGGGTCTACGCATAACATGTCCGTACCACCTTAGTCTGGACTATGTAATCTTATCAGTGATAGGCGTTACTTTGAAACTCCCCCTTACGCGTTCGTTACGCACTTTGTCTTTGAGAGTGACTCCACCCGCCCAACGTAACATGCGCATTTCAGTGGCATGAAAGTTTTCGCTCATGGATTTTCGTCGAAGCCCACGTTTCGCTACCATAGAGTAAAGCAGGCCTTACCATTGGTTCTTATCGGCATTTTTGGATCACAGAGGACTCCTGTTAATGTACGCCACTTATTCCACCCAGACATGGTTCTGAGCGTAATGTAGGCTATTATTGATCCGAGGTATTTAAATTTATTTACTCTAAGTAAGGCTACGCCATCCAATTTGACTCCCGCGCTTGATGGTATAGTTTCGTCGCGGTTGAAGTTGCATATCATGCACTCTGTCTTGGTTCTGCTTATGCGTAATCCGTTTAACTGTAGAGATTTCCCATATTGCTCCAAGTTTTCTTGTATCTCGATTACAATGCCTGAGATGAGCGCAACATCATCCGCATGTAAAAGGTTCCATGGTGTGTGTTTCTGGATTTTCTGGGTTAGGTGATATTAAATAGCAAGAGTCTTAGTGCGCTTCCTTGATGAAATCCTACTTTGATATCGAAGCTCTCCGACAGGCCGGCTGGACTTCTGACACAGGTTTGTACATTATGATACATGTCCGTAATCAGTTTCATATAGTGCTCAGGGACATTTTGGGCTCTCAGAGCTTGCCATATTATGTTTCTCGGCACACGATCGAAAGCCTTCTCAAGATCTATCTTCTCTAGATACTATCCAGAGATTTTGTTTGTTTTCACGGGTTTTTTCCATGACCAGTCTGATTGCATGAATCGCGTCTGTTGTTTCCCTCTCAGAAGTAAAACCGAACTGATTTTCTGTCAAGTTAATGAGGTTTTGAAGGCGTTCACTTAGAAGTCGTTTCCAGATTTTGAGAGTGTGTGATGTGAGTTTTATACCTCGATAATTTGTACATTCCCGTACATCTCCTTGGTTCTTGTAGAATGGGACCAGTACACTCTTTCTCCAAGCAACTGGCATTTTTTCGCTTTTCATGATGTTATTAAATAAATCACAGAGCCATGCCTCTCCTACCACTTTTAGAAATTTCCAGAGCTCAACAGGAATGTTATCTGGACCTACACTTTTATGGTTCTTCATTTTAGATATGGCGTTTCCAACTTCTGTAACAGTTATTCTATTTACAGGTCCTTGCGTCGGAGGTTTCTGATTGTCTAGGGAATTCTTCATTGAGCAGCTCCTGGTGTGGCCGGAGAAAGGAAAAAGGGAGATCTCCCGCCGGGCAAAGTGTTCTGCCCGGGGAGCGGCCAACACTCCGTGTGATAGTTCAGAGATGTTCTATATATACTGTTTATGATTCGGAATTTTGATAGCGTGATTTAGGCTTTGGTGTGTTTCGCTTGCGGCGCGACGACAGCGCCACCATATTGGTAGTACTCAAACCATATTTTACATATATCCTTATCGTTTGTAAGTAGTGTGCCTTCTTTATTTTTAATGTATTTTGTACTTTTAAAGTCTTTACAATCATTATATCTGTATTTAGCAATTTTGTATATGTCATTATCGGTGGCTAGTTCAAAGCTATGGTAAAGATTTAGATCAGCTTTTTCCTTTTCAATAGCTACTGTTCTTCTTGCAGTATTCTTTGCCTCTTTGTATATTTCTTTATCTTCATCGGAGCATGTTTATTGCCAAATTTTAAACAAACGTTTATTTTTAGCAACACTGTGTTTGGTGTAGTCGTTCCACCATTTTATATCTTTTGCATTGTGCAATGGTCCTTTGCTTATCCCTAGCTCACGTTTTGATGTAGTGATACATAGTTTCTCAAAGTCTGTCCATGTTTCTGTAGGAGTCTGATCTCGAAGGGGATTTTGCTCATGTAATTCACAACATACTTACCTAGGGTACTACTCCCTTTATCCGTTTTTAGTTCATGCCAATTAATTCTCTCCAATTTAACTCTTTTTATCTTAATGGCTGTTTTAATTCCAGGGCTGTTAGTAGTAGCCTATGTTGGAAGGTGAGGGGTTCCCCAGGAATAACCTTGCATTCATTTAATTTGTTTTAAGTTTCGTTTATCTATTAAGATATAGTCTATCTACGTCTTCGATTTTCCACTCTTATAGGTTATTAAATGTTCATCCTTTTTTTGAAAGAACGTATTTACTACTGCAAGATTTTGAGAAGCTGCGAATTCCAAAATTGTTTCACCTTCACTGTTTTGCTTTCCATATCCGAAACCACCATGATAACCCTCAAAACCGTCCCTTTATATCCCCACATGACCGTTCAGGTCTCTACATACGATTCTTTGTTCACTTCGGGGTTCTGTTGTTAGATGATTCTGCAGGTCTTCCAAGAATTCTTGTTTTTCTGTGTCAGAGCAATTTACCTGTGGTGCGTAGACTGAGAAGACATTTAGGCATGGTTGCTTTTCGAGGGCCAGCTTCACAGACATGAGGCGGTCGTTGATTCTGTTTATTTCGGTAAGTTTTTCGCTTAGATGTTGATCCAGGATAATTCCAATACCATTTTTAAAATTGTCTGTGCCATTATGTATGAGTTTAAACCCGTTCCCAATCTGACGTGATTTGGCGCCTTTCCATTTTGTTTCTTGCACACAGAAAATATTTATGCGTCGTCTAAATAGTACATCGCTGAGTTCAGTTCTTCTAGTCATTATGCCAATGTTCCACGTTCCTATGCGTAGTTGGGACATTGGTACAGTGTTTTGTTGTTTTGATCTTCCGTCGCTTCCGGGGGACGCCCAAGTATTCGCATTCGCATCGTCGTCGCTGGAGGGGGACGCCCTAGCCTTAGAACTCTTTCCTTTCTTGCTGTGCCTCATGATTAATATAAAAAATTGGCTATTAGATTTTACGGTCGGTTGCCACCTGACACTAAGGTCTTAATCTTCCTGAAAGACATGAAAGCCGCCGTTGACCAGAATAGGTTCATCCGCCGCCTTCTCTAATGAACTCTCAGACCTAAGAGTCCATCACAAACGAGGACCTCTACTCCGTATATGTCGGAAAAGCTTTTCTATTATGTTTGGTAACGGAGTTTTCTCCCCGGCCTTTTTGGTCCGCGGGAGGTATTTTATTTCCCTCCTACCCTTTAACAACTGGAGGCTATTGACGAGCATTCCTCAATCCGCCACCTGAGAACGCGCTCTCTAGGGTTTAAGGCTCCCCCGAGAGACAATTCGACATAATTATTGTAAATAAAAAGACACTTATCCCAAAACGGGTCCCCTTATTTCTCTAGTCCTAAACCTCATCAGCTTTTTACAAGTGTTAGACTTTAGCCTCTCTTGATTTAATTAAAAAACAAAAACTGTTCCATTATTATACAAACTTTACATTTTTGTTAGTATAGGGCTTACATATAAGTAAATAATAAAAAATATTGTCCATGATCGACTCATAGCTTCACGCGTCTTTAAACGTGCAAATCGATGAATCGACCAAAGATGGCAATGCCCATCTTTTTTTATAGCATCCTTAGACTCCGCTTATACTCTCCATCGCAAATTGCAGTCGCATCATCGTCAAGGCATTAAATTTTCGCATGATTATGTAGAAGTTATTTACGAAGACGTTTGTGTCTGCCAACATAACTTATGCGGCCTCATAGAAGTAGTTAGTTAGTAAACTTAGCTCACCTGCTGATGCTGTTTGGACAGTTTTTATTTTCCAAAAAGGGCAATATTATATTTTGCACTCTCGTGATTCGTTAATGGATTTGCTTGAAGGAATTAATATAATAACATTTACAAGCCAGTACCACATATATGAAAGTATTATGTTTGTACGTAAACATATTTACTTACTTAAAACTTTAATAGTTTTGTTAAATATAAATAATATTATATATGTGTGTAAGTATCATGTATATATGTATGTATTTGTATATTTCTTTAATTAAACACTTTTTTGTACTAATGGTAAAGGTCGACTTAATGCCATATGGCACTTTCGACCAGCCAACCGGATAGTTAGTGGGAGAAGTGTGTACTGAAGTGGGCTAAGTGAAAAACCTAAATAATTCTTTATTTGAATTGATAAGTATATACGAATCACTTATAGATGTACATGTTTATTGTAGATACATGTTGAAATAATACTAGTTTTAACGGAATTTATCGCGTATCTTTAACTTTTTTACCCGACGTTTCGAGAGCTTTACAGCACCCATGGTCACGGGAAGGACTCAGTCCTTCCCGTGACCATGGGTGCAGCACCTATGGTCACGGGAAGGACTCAGTCCTTCCCGTGACCATAGGTGCTGTAAAGCTCTCGAAACGTCGGGTAAAAAAGTTAAATATACGCGATAAATTCCGTTAAAACTAGTATTATTTCAATGTGTAGTGTTCGCGTAAATATAAGAAATCATTATAGATACATGTAATTATGTTAATGATGACGAGATGATGTAGTTAGATTACAGACAGATCTCACCTCTATCTCAGATTGGTGCAAAAGCAACAAAATGCTACTAAATCCTAAGAAATGTCTGTCTATAAAAATTACCAGAAGGAGAAACACTATCCGCTCCAGTTATTTTGTAGACGGAGAAAAATTAACAGAATCCGAAGTAGTCCGTGACCTTGGCGTAATGAACGATAAAAAATTAATTTTAACATCCATATTGATAATATCGCATCCAAAGCATGGAAAATAGCAGGATTCGTAAAGCGAATATGTAAGGATTTGCGGAACCCTATATCTATTCTCACTATATACAAAGTTCTTATTTGTAGTACACTAGAATATGCATCACCTGTTTGGAACCCATCACACCAAATTCACAGTGATTGAATAGAGCGTATCCAGTGCAATTTTATCCGCTACTTAGCCTTTAAAGATCAAACTTGTCCTTACCGTGCTGACTATAATACTAGGCTATCCCACTTCAAATTAGATTCTCTCGGAAAAAGACGTCGACTTAGTGATCTTCAAACACTTCATAAGCTAATTCACGGCCTCCTACTATCACCGGCACTGTTAAATCAATTAAGTATCAGAGTTCCAAGATCTATTCCAAGACATCCGATTACCAAAATCTTCTGTTTACCCAACCAGAGAACAAATTTAGGTAAACGAGCCCCAATAAATAGGTTAATGCAAACGTATAAATAACGACGTAACCACCAACTGCGACGTCGACATTTTCCATACGGATAACGTATCAAAATTTGCTAGATTATGTAATAAGTATTTATAACTCTTTCTCTCTTCTTCAAGTTTAGCATTAGTTTCATTGTAATCAAATTACTTGTAAATTTATTAATGATATTTGGTTGCGCGGAAAAAAAAAACCATTGGATTATTATATTTGACGGTAGAGGTGCCAAGCCGCTTGTTCCTTTCCGACAAAACGATATCATTCATACCCTCCTCGATCCTCCATCGACACATCGGGGTGGTGGGGTGGGAGGGGCAAGAAGATGATTCTAGAATGTCACGTAATCATCGGGGCCGAGGACATATAAGGCACGCGCGACCGTTGCGCGGCCTCTTTCCACCGCAGTCGTCGCTGAAACCACAACGCTTCTCTCCCGACGCACCCCTGGAGCCCCAGAGTGTCTGTCTAGAAGAAGTTCCCTCACCTCGTGTGAGATATAGTCGCGCACCGCCTCTCTCCGGAGTGTTCCAGAAGAAGTTCTAGAAGTTGCAGCTATAGTGCTCAACAGGATAGAAGAAACCCCGGTGAGTCAATATTCCTTTATTTACCGCCTGCCTGATAATATAGTTAAACCCGCTCCAATTTGTGTTTTCCTAATAAGGCAGGATTCCTTTTCAGCGATTTGGCACAATAATAGTTTAGTTTTAGGGAAGAGCGAGTGCATTATACCGCATGCTATAATAGTCGCCTTTACGTAAGCGTAGAAGCAACCGCATATACAGTCCACTTTAGTTAATATCTCGCGTAATAGGTTTAAGGTTCGACCGGGGAACTAGACTTCGGCAGCCTTAAACACGTGGCTCCACCATTTTATGGTCACTTCGAGCAGGATTTTGGTCGAATTGTTGAATTAATTAATTAGATAATGTACTCCAATTTATAGAATAGACAAAGCAAATTTATGTTGCAGAAGTGAATGGAAGAGTCGGAAAGGGACGTCCTAGGCGGAAGTTTGTCGACCAAATTGGCGATATACTAAAAATGGGCCAAATTAAGAGTACCCTTAACCGACGAGCATGTATGCGTAGGTATATGAATGTGGAAGAGGCGAGAAAGGTATGTCAGGATCGTGCTAAATGGAAGTCTGTAGTCTCTGCCTACCCCTCTGGGTGACAGGCGTGAGTGTTTATGTTATGTTTATGTTATGTTAAATTGTGTTACTATTAGAACTAACTTAACAACAAGAACGCTGTGCATGTAACAATCATACTCCTCCATTTCCGTAATTGTGAGATAACAGCGTATGTTGTTGGCTAATGCTTTCGTTAGTGTTAGTTGAAACTTTGACATTGTGAACTACGCTGCCCCTACTGGACAGTCGCGGTCAAAGCCACATTAGCATTACTTGCCGGTCGGCAAACACGGACAAGCCGTCTATTATCCCTATTTATACTTTTTATGGAAGTAATGGTGATAAGCGCGTACATAATGTTAGTTAATGCTGTAGAAAATTATAGATGAAACGCCTCATTATCAGGAAAAAGGGTCTCCAGTTCCCGTCACTCGCCATACGCATCAGCAATATGCTGCTATTTTAACCTAGTATTCTGTATGATCTGGATCTTTTCCGGTTGAACAATTCACCTTTTCGTGCCACAGCATTAATTCATTGCATAACTTTGAAAACCATGTCATCTTATTTATTTGTTACAGAAAAACTCACAGCTTTTAATCAACACTATATTACATATGTAAGTCAAAAGTAAGCATTTTAAAAGTTTCACGAATGAGTTATTGGTTTAAGTAAATACATACAATATTTATAAGTAATATAAGTTGCATGTTGATATTAATTAGATTTAGGAATCCAAGTGTTTATTGTTATTGAACTTGGATGTTATCAATTTACAAATAGTAGTACCATTAGTACATAAAAACCAGCCTTATAACAGTCCTTAGAAAATCTTTTAAATTAATTACATGATCTTATAGAGAATGAGTTTTGCCTAAAATTTTATATACATAAAGATACATGTACAGGATTGTTATTTTACTTTATACTTTTTTTTACTTATAATGTTCATACGTAAATGTATTAAATTTACTTTGAGTATTATGTTACTCGTAACATACGAGTTGCTCGTTTCGTACGTCGTTCTTGTGTTTTGTATTAAAGTAGGAAAACAGGGAGGTAGATAATATTACCTTTCACCCACCACAGCCTATGAAAATCTTCTGCTGAACATAGATTGCCTCATAGCGGAGACTTTGTAATAGTTGCCATCCTTGGCAGGCGGTTTGGCAACTGTAGCTTTTCGTTATTTTGCATTGTTATCAGGATGATGCTGCCGCCCGTCTCCTGTTCCAGTTTCTCTGTCACGTTTTACGACATCCACGGGACAACATGGGGCAGAGTATATCCTCACACCGCCACTACATAATGTTACTAATTAAACAAAATTAAGTAAGAAAAGCATAAAAAATTAAACACGTTGATTAAGATGATTGTTATAAGGTGATATGAGTGAAATCAGAATAAATGAATAAAAATGTTAGTAAATTGAAAATATATTCAATGTAACTGTTACATTAATTTTCCACATCACATCATGAAATAATTTCATTTGAAGTATATTTCAGAAGGAAAAATATCAAATAAAATATAAAAACGCAAATTTTCTGAATCATTGGGCAAGCAGAAAGTTGATTGAAATCTAAATTGGCTTCCATCGCTCTGTGTTATCCTTAATCTCGTACAAGTCAAATCAGCACGATTAGTTGTAAGAATGAATGTATTTTTGTTGAATAAATGTTACGCAATTTTTGAATAAATTAATGTTTTTTGAATAATACATAGATTTAACTACTACCTTACCATTTAAAAAAAACGTTATATAAATTTTGATATTCTAATGAATGTCAACAGGACTATTGAACTGATCTTTTTTTATTTATTTATTTTTAGTTCTGAGTACATAACATAAATAAAATCGCAATCTGCCAAACTGTGAACACAGTTTGTCGGCAGCAGCTGTCGTGGATGACACATGTTTATGTGCTACTTACGTTTACCTGGGACAAATAGTCCGACTAGGTAAGTCCAACTTCGACCGAGAGGTCAATCGACGGATTCAACTCGGCTGGGCAGCGTTCGGGAAATTATGACATATCTTCTCGTCAGGTATACCTCAATCTCTAAAAACTAGATTGTACAACAAGTGCGTGTTGCCAGTGATGACTTACGGATCTGAGACGTGGTCCTTCACTGCTGGCCGTATGAGGACGCTCAAGGTCGCTCAGCGAGCTATGGGGAGGGCTATGCTCGGAGTTTCTCTGCGTGATAGACTCAGAAACGAGGATATCCGCAGAAAAACAAGAGTGACCGACATAGCCCAACGGATTAGTAAGCTGAAGTGGCAATGGGCCGGCCATATAGCTCGAAGAACCGATAACCGATGGGGAAGAAAGGTTCTCGAGTGGCAACCTCGTACCGGTAGGCATAGTGTAGGGCGACCCCCCACTAGATGGAGTGACGACCTGGTAAGTCGATGGATGCAGGTGGCTCAGGACCGTGCTTTGTGGCATTACTTGGGGGAGGCCTATGTTCAGCAGTGGACTTGTGAAGGGCTGTAATGATGATGATGAAAACACACACACACACACACACTTCAATTTTAGTTATTGGTTTAGACAGCCAGATTACAAACACGAATTGACATTTGAAAATATGTATGTATTTCGAAGGATAAAACTTTGCACTCGCAAGACGAAGACTATGTGTTATGTATGATATGAACTATTATGACTAGATGAAAAACTTTCTGACTTCTTTTTACGATAATGCTTAATTTTAAGAATAATTCTGTTAAAAGTTTTTCAGTTAACAATACTCTTAATAAAAAATTGAATCTCAATAATAATATCATAGTAAAATTAAAAAAATTCTATTGCTGATAGAGAATATTTTCTACATTTTTTTACGATGATATAAGCATTATGAGTCGTACACTTTGGGATTTTCATTTTTTTTTATTGACGTTTGACATAAAATTATTGTATAATTGGAAGTGATAGTGGCAAGATTATTTGTGAAAACTTGTATGTATTTTAAACAATGCATGCATTGTTTAAACCTTTTAACATTTGGATTTACCCAAAGCTTTTTAAATTAATTTTTGTAAATTGAATAGTATATAAAAAAAAATTATTACGCCACGTTAACAGATTACACCCAGGCGAATCCCGTTTGCTATTAATATGTGTTAATTTTGTTTCATTTTCAAAAGGAATTCTGTCACAAGGAGTTAAACATTTCATAACATAACACCTAAAAACCATTCCTTATGACTATTTTAGAAGGCATTTTCCCCACAATACAAATTGGCTTTTACATTTTCAAGTTTACGCACAAATAAAACATTGATAAAACGACCGCGACGCTAACGACAACCATAGACAATGTTACCTACTTTCGCTTTACTTTTTGGGTAATCACCTAATTTCTCTATATTGAGTAATTATTTCTTTCTCTCTCTCTCACTCTCTCTCTCTCTCTCTCTCTCTCTCTCTCTCTCTAAAAAACCGATAAACATTTTTATAAATTTCGTACGTTTGTTTTAGCTTCTTATTCTGACTAGGTGTCCGTCTGGCGGTTGTCCATCTGTGTTGTAGTTATGTCCAGTTTAAGGGTTATGGGTATTTGTAAGCTATAATAGTGGCAGCACATGGTCCAGAAGTGTACGCGCCGTTCTGCGGCCTTGGTGGATTCGATGTTCGCAATACACGACTGTACGAACCTGGCTGTGACCTTTTAGTACAGTGCAGCTATATTCAGCTTCCTCATTTATTTTTTTATAGAAGAGAGGGCAAGCGATGGTAAGTGTTGACCACCGCCTATGACCAAATTCAAATTCAAATTCAAATTCATTTATTTGCCAGAATGTATGTGTACAATAAAGTATGATCTTAAATTATGAATAATGGCCCATTTACATTCTACCATTTTATATGGTGTGCAAATATTTAATTAGTATACATGCAAAAAAAAAATTACAAGTGGGAATTCAATTAAAATGTCTTTTTGTTTAATGGTAGTTCTTAAGTGTTAATGTCCATACTTTCATTTTGTTTGTAATTAATTAATTATTAGATATATATCAATATTACTGCCTTCGGATTTATTTTCCACTAAAAGACATAAATTCGTTTAGATCGTAAAAACATTTTTCTTTTAACCATTGTATTAACTTTTTTTTAAACGTGGTTAAAGGTAACTCTTTAAAGTCGTTAGGTATTTTGTTATACACCTTTATAGCATTTACGTAAGAGTTCCTTTCATACAATTTGAGCCTGCATTGAGGTAAGTATAATTTAAGTTTATTTCTAGGAGCTACATTTCATTCAGTTACATCTATTTGCCTTTCAAAGTGTTCAGGATGCTGTTTTACAAATATGAATATTTCTTTAATGTACAAGCATGTTAATGTTAAGATATTGTACTTTTTAAACAAGGGCTTACAGCTATCCGTATACCCTGCTCCATAGATTGCACGCACACATTTTTTTGTACTCTAAATACTTTTATTATATCTACTGAATTGCCCCACAATAAAAGACCATATGATAGTACTGACGAAACATATCCGTGATATGCACATAGAGCAGCATCAGTTGATACCGTGACTCGTAATCTCTTTATTGCGTAGACAAATCTGTCGAGTTTGTCACAAACGTAATCGACATGTGTTTTCCAGTCGCAATTTTGATCCAACATTATACCCAGAAATTTAGTACTTGCTACTTGTTCGATGATCTTATCATTATATTTAACATTAATATTCAATAGTTTTCTCTGGTATGTCTGAAATTGGATCATTTTAGTTTTTTCCATATTAATCTGTAAATTATTACAATAAAGCCAGTTTATTATGTTTTTGATTGCTTTATTTATCTCTGTTTCATATGTATCTGCATTTTCGCATTTCACGATAAGGGTTGTGTCATCAGCAAACAAGATTGTGTTATGGCGAGTGATATTAGGGAGATCATTAATATACATTTGCGCCAATTGCGAATGTAGTGTTGTAGTGGGAAATGTAGGTGTGTTACCGGCCTTTTAAAAGAGAGCAGGCTCTTTTCATGAAGGTCCCTTAGTTGTATCGGTCCAAAAAAACCGCTGGTGGTAGTCGATCCTACAAGGAAGTTTTCATTATAAACTCCTTATAAATCCCACAATTGTGACAATTTGGCTTTCTTCTCCAAGTGACCACGAAACTACACGTCATTCGATATATCGATGCCGAGAATTCCGATACCGGCAGAAGCAAATAGTCAAGTGCCCTGAAACTGAAGAGATAGAAAGGGGTTCCTTTTAGCGGTAAGCACGCAAACTTGTATCTTCTGGGGATTAGACTTGACTAGATTTAGTCGCTCACAATCCGGGACTTTGTCCGGGCCAATAAGGTGATCACCCGCTCCGAAAAGTATTTGAGGGCTTGGTTTGAGATGCCATCCGCACCAGGTGCTTTTTTGTGCTTAAGTCCTCTGATGGTAGATGAAATCTCATCTTTGGACACAGTGATAGGGTCAGAGGCGGTAGGGGGCGAGTTGCCGATTCGGCAAGACGCCGCTTCCCATCTCTCGTTTCAAAGTCTCCATTTTACCTCTTACGACGCCCAAAGAATGATTTGTGATAGTGGATTCTCTTACGCCGCCACTACATGGCTACGTCCTTTACTATTTTATCATAATATGTATGTATGAAATACTCATATTATTAACTTGACAAAGAGCGATTCTCTTTAGGATCCAGAAAGAAATCTTAGGTATAACGCAACATTTTTGAAATAAGATAGAATAACTGGATGCAAAGAAATTTAATATAACATTAAAAATTTTAATTCATTAATACTGAAATAGTTTTATAAATTTAAATTTTTTGCTCTTTTAGATATTTCTAAACTATTGAAAGTGTATAATATACACAAAAGTTTCTACTTTCTTTTCGGTCTCTTGATCTAAGCACTGCAGGACGACTGCTATTTAAAACTTTTTCTTAAATGTTTCAAATTTTTTTGAGTTTAATATGTTTGATATTTAGTTCAAGTTACTTCCTTACTAGTATTTTCTTTAGTATCGTGGAGTGTCTAGGAGTACTTCTGAGTGGGACACTCATATCTATTTCTGTCGCCAAAAATATCAACATGTGCGGCTACTATTCTTTATTAGTTATCAATGTCGATAGCTATAATCTCAGATCTACAACGAAAGCAAGAAGTAGTACTGCATAAATATCAAGTAATGCAAATAGTAAGTGAAAGTTATGTTCAACTTATAGTAACCACACGCATTCACTTACACATATAAGCATCAATAGTAATTTGCAACAACGTGGTTTTAAGTGCATTATATTACATGCATTGTACATTATTATATGGCTGATAAAGAAAGAAGTGAGATTTGTGCGTGATGTGGCATCACAAATTTGAAAATGGTTTCAGCATGATACCTCATATTTCTTTCTTTGTTCGTCTTGTGAATTGTCTTTAATGAAGCTTATAAGTGTTTTTGCGTAACTTAAACCTACAATAATAATTGTTCACAAATAATTTTATCATCGAATATGTACCTCATTTAAATAATATATATTTATGAGTACTAGATTTTTAAGGCGATGTCGTGCATGTATTAATGCTGGTGGCAAACAGTTCGAACATTTACTATAATGTAAATAACTTAATAAATTACACGTGAAACTGTTTGTACTATTTGTTTTGAAATATTAAACATTTTTCAAGAACTAATACTTTTATTACACCCGACCGTAATTTGGCCCCTGTTAAGAAATAATAGGCCCATATTTTTTTATAACTTGTTTTCCTAGAGTGTTATACCATTTTGGAATGTTGGTTAGTTCGCGTCAATTTCTAAAAAAACTTGCCATACTAGTGTTCATACTTTTTTACACCACGATAAGTTAAAGTTGGTTAAAAGTAAAAGTCTTTAAAAATTTAGGGAATAAAATAAGTTTCATTAATTTTCGTGATAAAACAGAGTTATTCTGGATTTATTAATAATTGTGGTAGATAGCAGTGCTATTCAGGTTGACTATAAAAAAAAGAAACAAATATTAAAAAAATTGTGGTCATGGTAGTGAAAAATATCATAAACGGTCTCAATTTCTGAACAATTTCGAATTTTTGAATTTTGGGATATATATATATATATATATATATATATATATATATATATATATATATATATATATATATATATATATATATATATATATATATATCCATGATATATCAATATTTTTTGGCCAGTATTCTTTATATGCAATGAAGATTTTTAACTAAATAATAATAATAATAATAATAATATATATAATAAATTATTTATTTGCCACATATTTTTTAATTATTAAATGGAAACTAAACTAGTTGTAATAACTGTATCTTAGAAACCAGAAATATAATTATGTACTATAATAGTGTAAGAATGGCCGTTAGTTATTGACGGCCGTCGACGTGTGGTGACTGTCTTCGGTGCACCAATTGGTTCTGTCACTTCAATTATTTGTGCCGTCGTCGAAGTAGTATTCTTCCGTACACGCTTTTAAATACATGCAAAATATTCACGGTAAGTATTTAACAAATAGCAGTTCATGTAACTATTGTAAATGTTCTTTTCAGCTTGCATTAAAAATGTCTTTTATTTTTAGCACTAGCTGCATTGCGGCACTACGTTATTACAAAAGTGTGATATCAAGTTAGGATAAATGCATTTGCTTTTTCTGTAATTTATCTTACTTTTTTAAGGAATGTCAGATGAGCTAATAGTTCACTGATTGTAAGAGGCTATTGCAGTCCATCTACACTTGTAACCAACCAAATACAAACAATGAGTATTAAAATAAAATGTTTCACAGCCGTACCAAAATATAACGTATCAAAATATACGCTGAAAATATCTGTGGACGCACCATTATTATGTGCAAGACTAGTGTTACGGTCCTACAAAGATTTAAGATCACACCCTCGAAAACATGCTTCAACTAAAGGCATTTTCTTCCGAAATGATGTCTATTTCATCCATTTTGTTGAGTAATTAGAAGAAGGTGTAAATAAAGTTCTCTGTGTTGCAAAATATAAGTGTAATGCTATCGTTAAGTTTTATGGAATCGCAGGGAAGATTTTCGTTTATGAGTATCAAAATCCACTCCGTACTTATAGACGGACAAGAAACTCTGTGCCTTTAATGTCATCTATAACAGGCCATGAGGCCTTTCTGGTATTTCCCTGTGACTGCTGACATACGCTTTCGTAATTTCGCAACTTATTAGTTTAAGAAAAATAATCTTTAGATAATTAAAAAACTTCGAGTTAGCTGAAACATTATTTATTTTATTAAATTGTGTTACTATTAGAACTAACTTAACAACAAGAACGCTGTGCATGTAACAATCATTCTCCTCCATTTCCGTAAATTGAGATAACAGCGTATGTTGTTGGCTAATGCTTTCGTTAGTGTTAGTTAAAACTTTGACATTGTGAACTACGCTGCCCCTACTGGACAGTCGCGGTCAAAGCCACATTAGCATTACTTGCCGGTCGGCAAACACGGACAAGCCGTCTATTATCCCTATTTATACTTTTTATGGAAGTAATGGTGATAAGCGCGTACATAATGTTAGTTAATGCTGTAGAAAATTATAGATGAAACGCCTCATTATCAGGAAAAAGGGTCTCCAGTTCCCGTCACTCGCCATACGCATCAGCAATATGCTGCTATTTTAACCTAGTATTCTGTATGATCTGGATCTTTTCCGGTTGAACAATTCACCTTTTCGTGCCACAGCATTAATTCATTGCATAACTTTGAAAACCATGTCATCTTATTTATTTGTTACAGAAAAACTCACAGCTTTTAATCAACACTATATTACATATGTAAGTCAAAAGTAAGCATTTTAAAAGTTTCACGAATGAGTTATTGGTTTAAGTAAATACATACAATATTTATAAGTAATATAAGTTGCATGTTGATATTAATTAGATTTAGGAATCCAAGTGTTTATCGTTATTGAACTTGGATGTTATCAATTTACAAATAGTAGTACCATTAGTACATAAAAACCAGCCTTATCACAGTCCTTAGAAAATCTTTTAAATTAATTACATGATCTTATAGAGAATGAGTTTTGCCTAAAATTTTATATACATAAAGATACATGTACAGGATTGTTATTTTACTTTATACTTTTTTTTACTTATAATGTTCATACGTAAATGTATTAAATTTACTTTGAGTATTATGTTACTCGTAACATACGAGTTGCTCGTTTCGTACGTCGTTCTTGTGTTTTGTATTAAAGTAGGAAAACAGGGAGGTAGATAATATTACCTTTCACCCACCACAGCCTATGAAAATCTTCTGCTGAACATAGATTGCCTCATAGCGGAGACTTTGTAATAGTTGCCATCCTTGGCAGGCGGTTTGGCAACTGTAGCTTTTCGTTATTTTGCATTGTTATCAGGATGATGCTGCCGCCCGTCTCCTGTTCCAGTTTCTCTGTCACGTTTTACGACATCCACGGGACAACATGGGGCAGAGTATATCCTCACACCGCCACTACATAATGTTACTAATTAAACAAAATTAAGTAAGAAAAGCATAAAAAATTAAACACGTTGATTAAGATGATTGTTATAAGGTGATATGAGTGAAATCAGAATAAATGAATAAAAATGTTAGTAAATTGAAAATATATTCAATGTAACTGTTACATTAATTTTCCACATCACATCATGAAATAATTTCATTTGAAGTATATTTCAGAAGGAAAAATATCAAATAAAATATAAAAACGCAAATTTTCTGAATCATTGGGCAAGCAGAAAGTTGATTGAAATCTAAATTGGCTTCCATCGCTCTGTGTTATCCTTAATCTCGTACAAGTCAAATCAGCACGATTAGTTGTAAGAATGAATGTATTTTTGTTGAATAAATGTTACGCAATTTTTGAATAAATTAATGTTTTTTGAATAATACATAGATTTAACTACTACCTTACCATTTAAAAAAAACGTTATATAAATTTTGATATTCTAATGAATGTCAACAGGACTATTGAACTGATCTTTTTTTATTTATTTATTTTTAGTTCTGAGTACATAACATAAATAAAATCGCAATCTGCCAAACTGTGAACACAGTTTGTCGGCAGCAGCTGTCGTGGATGACACATGTTTATGTGCTACTTACGTTTACCTGGGACAAATAGTCCGACTAGGTAAGTCCAACTTCGACCGAGAGGTCAATCGACGGATTCAACTCGGCTGGGCAGCGTTCGGGAAATTATGACATATCTTCTCGTCAGGTGAAAGTGTCAGTGAAGTGTCAGTGCGTGTTGCCAGTGATGACTTACGGATCTGAGACGTGGTCCTTCACTGCTGGCCGTATGAGGACGCTCAAGGTCGCTCAGCGAGCTATGGGGAGGGCTATGCTCGGAGTTTCTCTGCGTGATAGACTCAGAAACGAGGATATCCGCAGAAAAACAAGAGTGACCGACATAGCCCAACGGATTAGTAAGCTGAAGTGGCAATGGGCCGGCCATATAGCTCGAAGAACCGATAACCGATGGGGAAGAAAGGTTCTCGAGTGGCAACCTCGTACCGGTAGGCGTAGTGTAGGGCGACCCCCCACTAGATGGAGTGACGACCTGGTAAGTCGATGGATGCAGGTGGCTCAGGACCGTGCTTTGTGGCATTACTTGGGGGAGGCCTATGTTCAGCAGTGGACTTGTGAAGGGCTGTAATGATGATGATAAAAACACACACACACACACACTTCAATTTTAGTTATTGGTTTAGACAGCCAGATTACAAACACGAATTGACATTTGAAAATATGTATGTATTTCGAAGGATAAAACTTTGCACTCGCAAGACGAAGACTATGTGTTATGTATGATATGAACTATTATGACTAGATGAAAAACTTTCTGACTTCTTTTTACGATAATGCTTAATTTTAAGAATAATTCTGTTAAAAGTTTTTCAGTTAACAATACTCTTAATAAAAAATTGAATCTCAATAATAATATCATAGTAAAATTAAAAAAATTCTATTGCTGATAGAGAATATTTTCTACATTTTTTTACGATGATATAAGCATTATGAGTCGTACACTTTGGGATTTTCATTTTTTTTTATTGACGTTTGACATAAAATTATTGTATAATTGGAAGTGATAGTGGCAAGATTATTTGTGAAAACTTGTATGTATTTTAAACAATGCATGCATTGTTTAAACCTTTTAACATTTGGATTTACCCAAAGCTTTTTAAATTAATTTTTGTAAATTGAATAGTATATAAAAAAAAATTATTACGCCACGTTAACAGATTACACCCAGGCGAATCCCGTTTGCTATTAATATGTGTTAATTTTGTTTCATTTTCAAAAGGAATTCTGTCACAAGGAGTTAAACATTTCATAACATAACACCTAAAAACCATTCCTTATGACTATTTTAGAAGGCATTTTCCCCACAATACAAATTGGCTTTTACATTTTCAAGTTTACGCACAAATAAAACATTGATAAAACGACCGCGACGCTAACGCCAACCATAGACAATGTTACCTACTTTCGCTTTACTTTTTGGGTAATCACCTAATTTCTCTATATTGAGTAATTATTTCTTTCTCTCTCTCTCACTCTCTCTCTCTCTCTCTCTCTCTCTCTAAAAAACCGATAAACATTTTTATAAATTTCGTACGTTTGTTTTAGCTTCTTATTCTGACTAGGTGTCCGTCTGGCGGTTGTCCATCTGTGTTGTAGTTATGTCCAGTTTAAGGGTTATGGGTATTTGTAAGCTATAATAGTGGCAGCACATGGTCCAGAAGTGTACGCGCCGTTCTGCGGCCTTGGTGGATTCGATGTTCGCAATACACGACTGTACGAACCTGGCTGTGACCTTTTAGTACAGTGCAGCTATATTCAGCTTCCTCATTTATTTTTTTATAGAAGAGAGGGCAAGCGATGGTAAGTGTTGACCACCGCCTATGACCAATTGCGAATGTAGTGTTGTAGTGGGAAATGTAGGTGTGTTACCGGCCTTTTAAAAGAGAGCAGGCTCTTTTCATGAAGGTCCCTTAGTTGTATCGGTCCAAAAAAACCGCTGGTGGTAGTCGATCCCACAAGGAAGTTTTCATTATAAACTCCTTACAAATCCCATAATTGTGACAATTTGGCTTTCTTCTCCAAGTGACCACGAAACTACACGTCATTCGATATATCGATGCCGAGAATTCCGATACCGGCAGAAGCAAATAGTCAAGTGCCCTGAAACTGAAGAGATAGAAAGGGGTTCCTTTTAGCGGTAAGCACGCAAACTTGTATCTTCTGGGGATTAGACTTGACTAGATTCAGTCGCTCACAATCCGGGACTTTGTCCGGGCCAATAAGGTGATCACCCGCTCCGAAAAGTATTTGAGGGCTTGGTTTGAGATGCCATCCGCACCAGGTGCTTTTTTGTGCTTAAGTCCTCTGATGGTAGATGAAATCTCATCTTTGGACACAGTGATAGGGTCAGAGGCGGTAGGGGGCGAGTTGCCGATTCGGCAAGACGCCGCTTCCCATCTCTCGTTTCAAAGTCTCCATTTTACCTCTTACGACGCCCAAAGAATGATTTGTGATAGTGGATTCTCTTACGCCGCCACTACATGGCTACGTCCTTTACTATTTTATCATAATATGTATGTATGAAATACTCATATTATTAACTTGACAAAGAGCGATTCTCTTTAGGATCCAGAAAGAAATCTTAGGTATAACGCAACATTTTTGAAATAAGATAGAATAACTGGATGCAAAGAAATTTAATATAACATTAAAAATTTTAATTCATTAATACTGAAATAGTTTTATAAATTTAAATTTTTTGCTCTTTTAGATATTTCTAAACTATTGAAAGTGTATAATATACACAAAAGTTTCTACTTTCTTTTCGGTCTCTTGATCTAAGCACTGCAGGACGACTGCTATTTAAAACTTTTTCTTAAATGTTTCAAATTTTTTTGAGTTTAATATGTTTGATATTTAGTTCAAGTTACTTCCTTACTAGTATTTTCTTTAGTATCGTGGAGTGTCTAGGAGTACTTCTGAGTGGGACACACATATCTATTTCTGTCGCCAAAAATATCAACATGTGCGGCTACTATTCTTTATTAGTTATCAATGTCGATAGCTATAATCTCAGATCTACAACGAAAGCAAGAAGTAGTACTGCATAAATATCAAGTAATGCAAATAGTAAGTGAAAGTTATGTTCAACTTATAGTAACCACACGCATTCACTTACACATATAAGCATCAATAGTAATTTGCAACAACGTGGTTTTAAGTGCATTATATTACATGCATTGTACATTATTATATGGCTGATAAAGAAAGAAGTGAGATTTGTGCGTGATGTGGCGTCACAAATTTGAAAATGGTTTCAGCATGATACCTCATATTTCTTTCTTTGTTCGTCTTGTGAATTGTCTTTAGTGAAGCTTATAAGTGTTTTTGCGTAACTTAAACCTACAATAATAATTGTTCACAAATAATTTTATCATCGAATATGTACCTCATTTAAATAATATATATTTATGAGTACTAGATTTTTAAGGCGATGTCATGCATGTATTAATGCTGGTGGCAAACAGTTCGAACATTTACTATAATGTAAATAACTTAATAAATTACACGTGAAACTGTTTGTACTATTTGTTTTGAAATATTAAACATTTTTCAAGAACTAATACTTTTATTACACCCGACCGTAATTTGGCCCCTGTTAAGAAATAATAGGCCCATATTTTTTTATAACTTGTTTTCCTAGAGTGTTATACCATTTTGGAATGTTGGTTAGTTCGCGTCAATTTCTAAAAAAACTTGCCATACCAGTGTTCATATACTTTTTTACACCACGATAAGTTAAAGTTGGTTAAAAGTAAAAGTCTTTAAAAATTTAGGGAATAAAATAAGTTTCATTAATTTTCGTGATAAAACAGAGTTATTCTGGATTTATTAATAATTGTGGTAGATAGCAGTGCTATTCAGGTTGACTATAAAAAAAAGAAACAAATATTAAAAAAATTGTGGTCATGGTAGTGAAAAATATCATAAACGGTCTCAATTTCTGAACAATTTCGAATTTTTGAATTTTGGGATATATAAATTATATATATATATATATATATATATATATATATATATATATATATATATATATATATATATTTATATATATATATATATATATTTTGGCCAGTATTCTTTATATGCAATGAAGATTTTTAACTAAATAATAATAATAATATATATAATAAATTATTTATTTGCCACATATTTTTTAATTATTAAATGGAAACTAAACTAGTTGTAATAACTGTATCTTAGAAACCAGAAATATAATTATGTACTATAATAGTGTAAGAATGGCCGTTAGTTATTGACGGCCGTCGACGTGTGGTGACTGTCTTCGGTGCACGAATTGGTTCTGTCACTTCAATTATTTGTGCCGTCGTCGAAGTAGTATTCTTCCGTACACGCTTTTAAATACATGCAAAATATTCACGGTAAGTATTTAACAAATAGCAGTTCATGTAACTATTGTAAATGTTCTTTTCAGCTTGCATTAAAAATGTCTTTTATTTTTAGCACTAGCTGCATTGCGGCACTACGTTATTACAAAAGTGTGATATCAAGTTAGGATAAATGCATTTGCTTTTTCTGTGTATCTTACTTTTTTAAGGAATGTCAGATGAGCTAATAGTTCACTGATTGTAAGAGGCTATTGCAGTCCATCTACACTTGTAACGAACCAAATACAAACAATGAGTATTAAAATAAAATGTTTCACAGCCGGTTATTATACTTACCCCCTTAGTCATAAATCCTGAATACAGCTGTGGCTGTAACGCACCTCGGCGGTGAAAATAGGCAAAAAGGTCAGGGCGTCAATTTTAGAGCGCGGCATTTCGGGGAAAATAAGTTAGATATTCGCCCTAACATTGTAAATTATGGCGATAAAAATATGAAAAGATCTAAAAAATATCTCTTTCTTTATACTTTTCATCAAAATCGAACACTGTGCATAAAAGTTCCGAGTTAAAAGTCCTGAAAATAGAGATAAATAGAGAGAGATCATTACGTAATAATACACTTCTTGTATCATTTAATGAAGAGCTAACTTCTGAAGCGGGGCTTCAGAGCTCGAAATTCGCGTAACTACATTTAAACGGCCCAAAACTACACGGATATTCCGTGTACGTGTGAGTTCCCGCACAATTCCATTTCTGAACATACACCTACACTTTCCGAGTCTTGAGTATTCGATTACATTGCTTGAGTACCTATGTTATTTAGTCAATACGCTGACGAAACCTAGACCATGACCACGTACTGGCGGTGTAAGAATATCCGCTACCCCATATCATCGCGTGGGTGTCGAAAGAGCTGAACTAAGAGGGAAACAAATTAGGAAATGGGCAGAAGCGCCTCTCTTACCTAATAATGACTTAAAATAAAAAACTGCTGTCGCCAACCCGCTAAGCGTGTAAAACTATGCCAAATATCTCCCTATGAGGCAATCGATAAAGCCAATCTATGTTCACCAGTAGACTTTAATAGGGTGAGGGAGAGCTATTATTGCATAAGTATTTGTTAAAAAAAGCTTTTATTGTTTCCTTGAGAGCTTTTTAATGATTTAACTTTAAATGTTCGGACAAGGAAAACGGTCTAAATGAGTACAAATAATAATTTGCCGTTGTTGTATTACGTTAAAATAATTCATTAAAGAAGTACCGTCAGGAGAAAAGAAGTAATAATAAATAATGAAGCAAATTTCCCAAACCGCTGGGCCGACAAAAGACGATGGAATCTCAATCGGTTTCCGTACCATTGACTTACCTTTACATTCGTACCAGTCAAATTATCTCATCTTACATAAGAAATAATTTTGAAGGTTTCAGCAGACAGAATGGAAGGAAAATGATTCTTGTACATAAAATCAATCAACGCAATTAATGTCTTATGTTAACTTCAACAAGTTATAATACAATAAATAACAAGTTATAAATATAAACTATTAAGAGCTTTCAGATCTATGATTTTTATTGCCTATACTTTTGTGTGTATGCGATTATTTTTTAGAAAACTTACAGCCCATAACATCCTACTGCTGGGCACAGGCCTCCTCAAATTTCTGAGAGGGGTATTTAGCAATGACTCTACTGCACAACTTCAGTGACATAAGCCCTTCGATAAAAGGAAAAAATTGTCATTATTGTCATGTCAAATGTCAGGCAAATTAACGTACACCAGTCAGGCCGTTTAACATCGGGTACGTGTACCACGTTAGTAGTACATACTATGCATTGAATACCTTGTTGGTCCAGATGTCTTAGCACGAGACATCCGATCGTGGGGTGTCCGTGTCCGTGGGGCCCCCGTGTCGGGCCAAAATCGGGTATTTGTATCAAGAAATTTTCAGTAGCAACGCGGAATCAGATCCACGTGTAACATCAATCACGTAATCACGACCTTTATTATACGTTTCGGATTGTCGTCCCAACGGAATATGAGAGTGAGGGAATAGAGTCCTATGCAGATGGATAATCTCCGTTGACACCGAACGCTATGGTCGGAATCCGGCTTAAAGGACATTATTATGTACGAGATAGTTATATCGCTATCTGTCGAAAGCCATGATATCTTTCTGATATTTCTCATAGTCACCTTTTTTCTATAGGATAGGGTGACAAACAAGCACACAGTCCACCTGATGTTAAGTGGTTGCTGTGACCCATAGACATCTACATTTTTCTTCGAGTACCCGGATGACCGAGCTTTGCTCGGTTTTTCTTGAAATTACATTTATAAATTACATACCGATAAAACTTAAATAATATTTTTTGATCTTATTGACAGAATAGAAAAACTAAACTGATTATTTGAATAAAAAATCATAAGTGCAATTAGTTTTATTAAAATTTTCGTATTTTTAAAAATTACTAAAAAAAGGGAGTGACAATTATTTCACTCCCTTTTTTTAGTAATTTTTAATTTATAATATAATAGATTTTCTCACAAAAGAAGGGAACTTGAAAAAAAAAGGAAAAAAGCTAGACCAGAGACAGGATGCGAACCTCGGAACTCCGATATCACGCCCGACCGACATCCCACCTGAGCTATAACGATCGTTAGCGAATTGTCGAAATTTACCTTCTTATATTGTATCAGTTTTTTATTACCTGAAAACAGACAAAAGGACATTTTCTAAAAATAAATCCTAGCTAGTCGATTTATTGCCCCCGAAACTCCCTGGACACTAAATTTTATGAAAATCGTTGGAGCCGTTTCCGAGATTCCGATTATATATATATATATATATATATATATATATATATATATATATATATATATATATATATATATATATATATATATATATATATACAAGAATTGCTCGTTTAAAGGTATATAGGATAGGATACGAATTAAAATGCAGATGCGTTGTCACTCGTGAAGACTAAGATGGAATGCCTCATTTCCAGTAAAAAGGGTCTTCGGTTCTTTACACTCACCATACGAAACATAGCAGCATCAAGCTACCATTTCACGCTGGTATTCTGTGAGAGCGTGGTCCTTCCCCGGTCGAGGCGACTCATTCGTGCTACAACTATACTACTAACATAACTGCAGCATGGCTCCACCACATACACTAATACTATACTCCCGGAAGAAATGTGCTCATGGACTATTTTACGCCAACAACACATGGAATTATTCATATATTTATTGTTTTAAACTCCTTTCATTTATTGTTTCTAATCATGTATGTTTTTGAAAAAAAAAACATTTTCCTTTACGCACTTTAGGGACATGTCTGAGAACTTGTATTTCAATATTTTGGTAAATATTTTGGTTTTCGGATATTTATGTGTGATAGCTAAAGTTGCGTGTTCCTTAAAGAGGATACATGGTGTAGCTATGAGTGACACAGTGGATAAGGGAAATATGGGATGGAAAGAAAATATATATCTACTATATGGTATATGATATGAAGTAGTCAGAAAAATAACAGTTTCAAACTTTGAACTCGGCACTTGTACCGAATTATGTTGCACTGCGGTGCTGCTCTCCTTACTCTTTTGGTCGAAACGTCTATGGTGAACCATAGAGCGGCTCTGTGCCGGGCTGGTGGTTTGGAGTGGTTGTTTTTCTGGACCATTTGGCTTTTGCGACGGTGGAAAAAGTCGCTATACAATAAACCTTTATAATTATGTGTCTCTTTTTACCTTAATGCTTTCAAATATTATAAATACAAACTTTACGCGATGGTAATGGTTTAAGATGATGATGAGTAATTTTAAGTATTTTAGTTATAACAGCTATCAGCTCTTTAGGAATTATTTGATATATTTATATTTATACTGGAACGTAACAAAAGCAGTAAAATTCGAATGATAGTCTCGGGTGACGCCATTACGCCATTACGTTACAATGGAACCGCATCGTGATAACGCGTATTGCGGTATGTGGTTTGACTTTACTGAAACAAGCGAATAGTAGAATAAAAGTACACATTACGGGAGATTTTGTGTAGCCATGTTTAATATCGTATTTATTAGTTTATTCTCATTATTTAATAAATCAAGTCACGCACTACACAACACATAAAATTGAATATATTTTTTGAAATGATAACTTTTTTAGGTACGGTGGGCACTTTTGAGATGGGGAAAAAGTACTGAACTCGCGTGACGTTCAGATACATAATATGTACAAAAATAATGTTTACAAGTTTATCAGCCTAAGAAAGTTTCACTTCTGACGTGTCCTTCGACAGCCAGTTTTTTTTATTTAGTTAGAATTTAGATATATGCCTGACGCCTTCTTTGATTCAATTCTTGACTTCACAGCGTGATCATTTTCAAATATTTTAAGCTAATTACTTCAAACTTCAAAAGAAGAACAGTGGCTGGTTCTCTATACCTTTTAGGCTGGAACATCGCAGTGCACTCACACAGCTTGGGGACCAAATAAGAGATAAGTTTGGTACCTACCAACATGGATACCCATGCAGAAAAGTGCAGAAAACGAAAACGCTGGCCACTTGACGACAAGTATCATCTTCATGTGCAATATTTACTTTTTGCAGTTTTAAAAAGTTACTACACGCGTGCGGTGTCACCCCTGAGAACTTAGATGGAATACCTCGTTACCGTAAATAGGGTCTCCAGATCTCTCCACTTACCATTCGGAACACAGTAGCATTAAGCTGCTATTTTACGCTGATAACCTGTGACTAAGCGGTCCTTCCTCTGTCGAGCCAACCAATTTCTGCTACAACCATAATATAGCTGCAACGTGACTCTACCACGTATAAAAATATTCTTTAATTATTATAAAAATCTGTAGGGTGGAAAGTTATTGTGAACTTCCGCACATTTTACCGTCCAAAACATAATTCCTATTAGGCTTTATACGAAATGTAGTTTATAAATAGTCTCAGGTTTAAAGTAGAAGTTGTTTCAAAAAAAGAAGTACATGCATTATGCGAACTAAATCGTTAAATATGGAATTAGACAGCAAATGTCAAATTTCGCGAAGACTGTGGCAACGCAGTCAAGGGACTTCTTTAGTTAGGTAACGAGTTAAAATGAATTTTCTTAAATCATAGATTAAAACTTATTACCATAAATAAATCACGTTCTGTATGATGGGCTAAGTCTAAGCATATGCTTTTTAAAACACTCTTTATTTATAAGTGACATTTGTGTTACCAAGCTTTAATTATTTGATGGTCTTATTAATCTTGTACGCTTGCTAAGCAACTGTATTAGATTTATTTTAGTTTTGCGGAAGCTTGAATACAAGGCAAAGGCGCAAATCCGGATTATTGCTTATTCTTTTTCTATTTGACATGATCTATATTCGTTTTCTTACGTTAATGTTTTATAGTATACAAGCAGTACTCACATTATATTATTCTTTTGGCTATTTGATAATTTAATTGATATTATGCAATCCTTTGACTATCGTTTTTACATAACAGGGTTCTTCAATATTTCTCTTACAAAAAGATTTCTATTCCCGCTCATTTCATCGGGTTTTATGGTATATACTCGTATATTACTGTACAGTTTGGACTTCATTGGAAATCTAAAATCTGTTACGCCCAGCAATGATTAGCCTACATATTGTCCATAGAATAGGATACCTTGGCAGAAAATGACTTCGTAAACATGCAATGTTTGTAAGTGCAAATATAATACGTGGTGCAGTATTGGTGCACTCTCCGTACTTTTATTTTAAAAATTTAAATTGAACTCCTTGTTACTTGGAACGAAAAAAGAGCTGAACTTCTATTTGGGAACATGTGCAAGAGATTTTTAACTTTTTAAGGGTATCCGAAAAGATCAATTGCGATTGTCAATTTTAACGTGATATATTAATATTTACAATTACAATGGCTTTAATTGCATATAGTAAACGATCAATTTTAGCCTTCTACTGTATTTTTCACGTAGTTATTATCAATCGAAAATGACCATTTCGGGAACCCTTTAGATATTACTTTAAATAATAGTGTGTACTAGGTAAGAATCGAGGTAATACAGGGCTGGGACTAGCTGATTTTACAGTATGCTACTTGCATTTATCTTATTTTAATGTCATATTATATATCAAAGTCTTTGTTAAAAATAGTTGTTCAATTTTAAGCAGTAATGATTCAGGTTTATTATCATTGGTTGAAATAATTCTCCGTCTACTCCGTTAGTTGTTGGAAACAATACCCTCGAAATTGATGACGGGTATATTTACCTAGGACAAATTGTTCGATAAATTCAAATTCGAACAAGTCTTCAATCGATGAACTCAACTTTGCTAAGAAGAGTTCGGAAAATTGTAACACATTTCCCCATCAATTGTTTTTCCAGTCATAAAACGACAGTTTTTGTAATCACGACGTGATCCTTCACTGCATGAAAAAGTCCTATGTCACTTATCGAGCTACGGAGAGGGCTATTCTCGTTTTTATGCATTATTTTATATATGTATACGAAACAAAGATATTCACTTTTAAACAAATATTACGCGTTGAAGTGTAGCTTCAGCGAATAACGGCTGTAGCAGCTTCTTACCTTCTTAATTCGGAGCAACTTCTTAGCTATTATACAGCGCAAGTCAGGTCGTGCATGAAGTGCTGCTGTCATTTGTGGGTTGATGTTTCAAATTCCGACAAGCAGCATTGAAATGAGTGAAGAGACGTGCTAAGAGGTTTATTGGTAACCTTGAATTGGTTGAAACCAATCTTGTCAGCCCCGGGGTCAGGCGCAGAATAGCCAGCAATTCAGTATTATATAAGATTCATTTCAGAGAGTGTGCGCAGGAGCTCCATGACCTAACTAATTCCTCTCGTCTTTCGTAATGCGAGCATAGGAGTTGAATAATTTGCCAGCGTCTATCTTTTCGTTCGAATACAACCTGGGCGTCTGCAAGGCAAGAGTGAATAGGCTTTTTTACGTAAAGATGATTAAACATCAAGGGCTTCATCACCACTTATGTGGGATGAAGCCCTTGATGTTGGGATCCCACCAGGTGGGATTATGGTCAAATAGTGGCTTATAATAAGTTTATAAAAACACTGATTGACGCGCTCGACTAGGGGAACTCCTTGTGACGTAAGATAATCTATTACCCCATATCATCCTGCGGGTATCGTTAGAGGCAACAGCGAGAGCTGGAATAGGAAATGAGCAGCAGCATCTTCCTGAAAAGAAATTAATGATGTACTTCCTGAAAAGAAATAATGAAAACTGGTTGCCAACCATAGAAACTATGGCAAATATCCCTTCTATGAAACAATTAATGTAGGAGGCCTATGTTCGGCTGTAGAATTTTGATTTGCAGTAATGAATGAATGAATGACCGGGTAATGATTTCACTCGCTCGGAATACCTACGTAAAATAGTAACCCCATTTTCTTTTAAGTTTAGTCTTCAGGGGCTTAACCCATCTGCGTTTTGATTCTTATTCAAGAATAGATTAGGCTGACGATGGATCAAAATATCCACGTGAAACTGATTGTGTGTTATTTTGTAAGTCATTGCTATTTCTAAACAAAAAAGAATCGAAAAATGCCTATGCTAAAGAAGTTTAAAAAGGAAATAAGTGTTACTTTTTTATTAAATATTCGTTATCGCATTTAAAATCTCACTATACGCGTGTGTGCTGACGTCTTACGTCGGAACTGTATGTCTGACGAACGACTCGCCCCAGCTTTACCTGGGTAGGACCTATTAATGTGGCGTTAAGAGTATTTAGTGTTAAGATAATCAAAACAATTATTTATTCAACTTTTTTTTTAATTTTTACATCTGAATGTTGTCCGGATAAATAATAGATACTACATGAGTTGTACCGTGAATACCTCCTGGTATTACTCTCACTTTGTTTGTGAGGTTTCATCACAAAAAATTTAACCTATCCTAAGATTATCCAGAACAAACAAACAGATTAACAAACAATTTTTTTAAAATTGATAACACTTATATTTTAAAAATTTAATTGATAGATAGCCACTAAATTCAATATATTGTTAATTCCAATTTCAAGTGCTGATGTACCACGTGCTCAGCGGTGTAGAAAAACATCTGAAGGAAACCTGCATGAGATATTCGCAGTAAAAAAATATTTCGAAGTCATGTGAAGTTCGCTACCACGCATTGGGGTAGCGCCACGGACACTTCCTTGTCCTAAAACCTTTTCAGAAATGAGAGGAATCCTGTGCTCAGCAGTGGGTCGCTAAGAGCTGTAATTTAACTTTTTAACTTTATTTCAATACTATAGACGGACAATTAATTTTTAATTATATGTGTTATAGATTACGTCACTAAAATAGCAACCGTATTTACAAACTACAATCCCGGCCGTCCTTTGTGTTTGCTTTTTGCAGTATTAAAAAGTTAATTGTTTATTTTTGATTTTAGAAAAATCACTGGAAGAATTAATTTCGGAAAAAAGTTTAATTTGTCTGCCTCTGTGTACCTTATTTTCTAATTTCATAAGAAGGCTCTGATAGTGGCTGAGCATAATTTTCCCTGATTACTTGCAATCTAACTGCACCGCAAAACTTTGAAATTATTAATTCGAATTGTTTACGATGATAATCCGCATTCTCGAACGCGAGGAAAATCTAAAAGTCATAAACGTGAAATTTAGCTTACAAAACCCTCAGTAATGAGAATCTATGTTCAGCAGTAGGACAGTGGATATTTCTGGATTCAAATCCACGGCGAAAACATAACCTGATGACGTAGTAACTTAATAAAAGTCAAAATTGAATATGAATTTGCTTAAAAATCACTTTAAGCTAAGATTCTAAAAAGTTAAGCCGTCAGTAATCAGTAAAATATTCTAAAAATGTTCCTGGCATACCAGATACATTTTTAAAATTTAAAATTTGAAATTAAGAAACCTAAGAGCTAAAGCCAGCGATTAATTAAAACTACTTAGTCCGTAAAATATGGTTTAGATAAAAGATTATCTGAATATAAGTCAGATGGACTGTGTATGTGGGTCTGTCAAAAAACTAAAATTGTACACCAAGTTTATATTTTTATTAATTTTGTTCATTTTCAGAGTTGGTATTCCAATTCTAAAAGTACATTTATACAGCAGCAAACGTAAAACGCGTCTTGCGTACGGGAGTGTGTCGTACAAAAGCAGCATGCCTTTATTCAATTTTCCTTGCCGTTTTCCCTCACCGCCACCTTTCAATAATTCCATCGCGGTAATTTTGTTGTTATCAATTGAACGAATTCCTTTCGAATTTTAAAACACCTGCAGCCTTGAATTTTCTAGGCGATTAGAATGCCTTAAACTTTATCGGGAAAGGTGTTTTCGTGCGACCAAAGCGACCTCTCCTCACATTAATACCTTTTAATTATTTCGTTTCATGAAATTGTAACGCTCCCCCCCTCTATATAATAATAAAGATATTATATTAAATATAATTAATTTACCCCTTTTCGATAAAATTATATATTTGTGACCACGATTAATAAAATATGTTTTGATCTTTCTAAATGATTTTTCTAAAGGCTTAATAATAGGCCGTTTGTAATATTTTGCCGTGATCGTCTTAGTTAGGACCCTTATTTACGCTGTGTTTGTTTAGTAACTTAGTTCCTTTAGGTGTCTTTTGGAAGAATGAATAATCACTAGAGCAATTGAAAGCTGTTGGTAGTGCCTTATAAGCTAAGTGAACCCCGTTCACGAAGACAGGGCTCGAGAAAGATTAAGAACATAAAACGTCGCTATTCCACTTGTATCAGGTTTGCATTATTAATTTATTATTAATTATCCCCTCCCGCTTGGAAAAGGCTCACAATATATTTATACAAAATACCCGATACAAGGGTTTCGCTCTCCTACATTTATTTAAAAAAAAATGTAGGGGAGGCACACGGCTCCACACAAGCCGTGCGCGGTGAGCGCCAACCATTTTGATGCACTCCCCCCGAGGGGAACGCTAATTCGGGAACTGGACCGTAGTCCACAGCAAAATAACCGGCGAACCAGTAAAAGAGGCTTGGCCCCTTGTTAGTGCGTAAGCACAAACATCGACCGAAGTCGCGCATGTCAATGCGTGTAAACGCCATACAGAATACGAACAAATCCAGCCACAGTGAATGTACGCCACACGGTTTAGGCAAATAGGCACACTGGCCGTAAACCCTCCGTGAGCACCATCATCTGCTAGACCGACGCTTCTACAGACGTGATGTAGGTGTATGGCATCACCACCAATTGCATGATCAGCACGGCTACTAGCCACAGAGCGTGTCATGAGTCCACCCCGCTCACCTCAAGGGAATGGGGTCCCACGTTGTGCGGCTTTCGGCCGCAGCCTTGAGAGTCTCCTCAGATCCTCCCGTCAGCTACCACCCGCATGAGGTCGACACATATGCTCCACCAACCAATACAGCGGCAGATATAGCCAAAAGGCAGTTATAAGATAAGAGTAATAATTCGCAATCAGAAAGGGTTTGTGTCACTGACGTTGAGTAAATGCATTTTCGATCATGTTTGTCTCACCCACCAACAAGTTGCCTTCAATCATTCAAAGGTGGGAAAGTTACAGAGATATATTATGATGTTGTTATATAAAACATCATGGAGGGCAGACAGTCTGCAGCCCGTAATGAAGGGACCCGACTTGGGCAAAGCTACTTAGGTGTGAGTCAAACCAAGACGCAGAGAGCGCCATTGAGAATAGCGTCCCACCAAACAACCATCGCAGAGACGCAATGCTGCAGAACTCCATACAACCCAGCAGACATCACCACCCGCATACCTCCATTGACCAGAACCACAAGAGAGCGTCGAATCAGGCGCAGCACACCCGCAGATCCATCACAACACGCAATACCGCAAGTAGCAGTAAGCATCAATGCAACTGTCATACGGGTGTCACGCCCTCACAACACACCCACATGATCCCTATCGACTTTGGTTACAAAGTTTGTATTGTTAACTAAAAAATATCACCAACGTATCATAGTAGCACGCTACTAAGACGCCAATGATCAAAACTCCACGTATCATAGCGCTAATGCACTAAGACATGAAGTTGAGTATGCCTGTTACACTTAAAAGTGCTACCAAACACACTCATCATCCCAATCCGAAAGATAGACGACGCATCGCTATGCGCTACGACGTCGCCCACATACCGTTTGTGGGTGTGCGATGTCCACGGGAAAGCCGTATTGCTACAACAAACCCGCTTACCACCAGCACTAAGATGATATGTCTAGGACACATCGGTTAGCGAGTCCAAGTTTACATCGGACCAATTGCTCGTGAAGCAGCATACTCGCCACCATAATATTCCTTTTCAAGTCCCTAATAAGGACTAGTCATTTTGCTACAGTACTAGGAGCAGTCGGGCTCCCGACCACCCCATATATATGTACAACTGCAGGTATGTATTTCCAGCAGCTCCTCCATACAAGACATCTATACATGAACACCTTTCACAACTTAGGAAAATTTTCTTTTATACATGAACTCCTTCCACAACTTAGGAAATATCTTTTATACACGAACTCCTTTCAAGACTTAGACAATTTTTAACAAATTTTCTAATTATCTTATATATGTTATTTATCTTTATTTTTATAATATTTTCGACTTGTATTTCTATTACTTTTCTTATTTTAAATACTTTTTCAAGTATTTTAAATAAACTTATTTATTATGAAAGACAATATTTTGCCTTTAATTTACTATGTCATTGGTCTAATGTCTGAAATATATTTATATTAACTTTATGTTTAATAATGTAATTTTATTGCTTAATATATATATATATATATATATATATATATATATATATATATATATATATATATATATATATATATATATATATATATAATTATATTTTAAGACTATTTTTGATGCCCCTTTATATTGAATTTTATTATTAATAATAATATTGGGCCGTCACAAAATCATATAACAATACAGTTTAAATTATACATAAAATGTCGCTAAACTCAATTGTTTGGCGTGAATTGTTTCGTCGTCGTTGTATTCGTCACTCGCAACATCAGTCACAATTTAATACGAGGGCAGGGCTTTTTATCATTTTCTATACTGATTTACCTCCTCTTGCGATATAGCGGAAGGCGGATCGGAAGAAAACCATGTGAATATCGTGCCAAACTCGCGTCTTGTGTTTTGAAATACATTAGCCAATTCATCTCATAAGCATGTTAGTTATAGAAAATTCACCCAGCTATGGGAAGAACCCATATATTATATTTAATAAAATTATAAAATATAAAAAATATATTAATGAAACGCTTATTAACTATAAATATACATAGATTAAATATAAACAAGCAGCATAATTTTACGTATAGTAAATTAAAAATAAACATTTAAATAAAAAAACACGCATGCACGCACCCACGTACGCACGCACGCACGCACTCTCTCACTCACACACGGATGCACGCACACACACACACACACACACACACACACACACACATACACACACACAATTAGTTTTGCATGTGTATTTACTTAGGGAAATAAAGAAAGATAAAATTTATTAAAACATATTTAATTATACGCACGCACTAACGCTCGTACGCACGCGCACACACACACACGCACACATACAGAGTGAGAGAGAGAGAGACATACACACACACGAACACACACACACACATAATTACAATTTTTGCACGTGTATTTACTTAGGGAAATAAAGAAATATATATTGAACCATATTTAATTATAATCGTCTGTAATATATTATTTATTTAAAAACTTGTAATAAATTAAATGGTATTGCCGATAATCGATGTTATTTCATATAGAATCTGGTGTCTGAAATTGCTATCTATACTCGAAGTGGCCATTGATACGAGGTATGCTTACACAATAGACTGTATTGCGAGGCGTTATTATGCACTTCAAGGAACGGAAGCGCTTACAAAAGCGTTAGCCAACAAAGTTGCTCGTCACTGCGAGACAATTATTTAAATGCAAGGTATTTAGTGGTATTGTCATAGATTGCAACGAGCTGAAAATTGCTTCTGTTTGTAATATTTGTGTGTAATGTTTGTGTGTATAAATGTGTGTAATATTTGCTAGTGGCCATAATCTGACAACAAAATGTTGTTCATGAATTGACCTAACCGTAGAATACCATAACACATACACTAGTGCGGGGAAGTGGGCGGTGCCCGTGTAGTCAGAAACATGTTAATTCGCACTTATAAAAGTCAATACATCACTTTACACGTCACAGTCGCTGCCCACTTTTTGTGTCAAGTGTTGACGGGTACAATTCATTTCAAAAATGCCAAATTGTGCGATAATTACATTTAATAAAATTTAAATAAAAGTGTCCTTTAACCAGTAATATAATATTTATATTTTGTGAATATAAGCAACAAAAAAGGAAATATTGATATATAAAAACAACAGTACCGGGTATGTAACATTAACAATTTTACTGATACCGGTGAACCGGGCAATATTGTCGCCTGTAAAATATACTCGGTATAATGACAAGCTAAATATATGCCATCAAATATGGTGAAAAATAGTAATTTAATGACCTACGAAATAGTTGTTCATTTTTTATTGTATTGTAATTTTGTTCCCTCAATATATATCATTTTAAATTTTAAATATAGTTTAGATTTACTCTTTTGGTTACGTATCATTACCACATACTGTATGATCACTTAACGCCTAATCACCCAAAAAGTGGCTGAGTCCACCCAGCCCTTTCTGTATTAAGTTTTCCTTAATGATTTCTTATATTTACGCGAACACTATACATTGATTAAAACTACTTTTACGGATTTTATCGCGTTTTATTTATTTTAGATTTTTTAATACAAGAACATTTAAATTTTTCTTATAGGAAACTACCGCCGCCCATAAACAACTGCAACACTAGGGGAGTAGTAAGCCTTTTAAAAAGGAGAAGGCTCTTTTCGTGAAGGTCTCTAAGTCGTCGAAAGTATCTCAGGTGGTAGCCGATTCTACAAGGAAGTTGTGCGAGGAAGAAAACTTCTTTTAAATCACACAGTGGTGGACCGTCAGTCAGCCAAATTCTATGGATGGGATCGCGAGTTTTGTTGCGATATGCGATGGTGAAATTATGTGGCTGGAATTAGTCCAAACAACTCCTCAGAGCACTCCCCGTGGAAATGAGATAAAATACGCAAAGAGATGCAACATCTCTTTGCAGTGTCAGTGAGTCAAGCTGATCGGAAAGTGCTCGGTTGCCGACGATTCGAACGGATTTGGGCTGGATGCGATAAAATGGAAGGAGATGGCACTGGGAAGCCTCTCTCCAGAGATGGGAACAGTATTGCATGTGCGGCCAAATCGGCGCCGTGAACTCGCCAATCTTTTTAAAAGCATTTGGCATTCTCTTCCAAGTAACCATGAAACTGCACGTCACTAGGTATCAACGTCAAGGATTCCGATACTAGCTAAGGCAACAAAGGTGAGTGCCTTGAAACTGAAGATGTAATGGTTCTTAACAAGGGTCCTTTTTAGCGGTGAACTCGCAAACTTGTGTCTTTTTGGAATTAAACTGGACTAGATTAGGTTGCCCGCAGTCCGAGACTTTGTTTAACAAAGTCTCGACTTCAGACACAAGTTTGTTCCGGTACTCGGCGACGTTTACCCGAGAAATATTGACACGGCCGGTGTATAAAACATCACCATTACTATCGTCTGCATAGCAGTGAATGTTAATGATCTGCAATATATCATTGATATGCAGAAGAAACAGCGTTGGTAATCGCACGCAGCCTTATGGAACACCAGCGTTAACCGACAACTTAAACGACAATGTGGACATTGAAAGGGAACGTAGGGCGCTGGCAGTCCGATGTAATATGTCGGCACTAAGGTTTGCGGGGTATAGTAAACAAGAAAAAATAACTTTATTTAAATCCTACTGTAAAATTTTCGACACGTGCAGTCTGTAGTCGAATTATTCAAAGCAAGCTGTCGACACCTTACGCGTCCAGTACAATAACGGCTTTAGGCTCTTGTTGGGGCTACCCCGATTTTGCAGTGCATCAGGCATGTTTGCAAAGGCGCATACGGATGACTACTACGCCATTATAAGAAAGAAAACAGCCTCATGAAAATAATTGCTGATAGGTATGACTCATTTATTTTTAAGCAATATTACCGCCTCTGTTTAGTTGACAAGGTACTCGTATTTAAGAATTAGATTTAGGTACTAACATAAATAATAAGTTTCACGTTTACTAACATATTATATGGATTACTTGGATATCTGAAATAATAATTATTATTATAATAATTATTATATATCTGAAATAATAATATTATTATTAATGGGCTTGTAATTGTAGCATGCAGCGTCTACTACGACCTAGATGCTCCGATCTGCAAGAAAACTGGTGGTCCAATTGTACAATTTCTTTTGAAGCCCATAGAAAGAAAGCTTCCTAAAAAGCGCTTTGTGCCGAACCCGAATGAAGACATACGCTATCTCCAAGCTAACGGTCAACGCCTCCCACTTAGACTGTGCTGCTTCCGTCCATCTATGAGTAGGTAACCCTTAGATCAACAGCTGAACGACCCTGACGGAAACCGCACTGGCCGTCACTTATCAGCTGGTGATCCTCAAGGTACCTCATGAGCTGGCAGTTAATAATTGTTTCCATTAGTTTGGAGAACAAATAAGTGATATCAATGGGCCTGTAGTTGAATGGATCTGAGCGGTCGCCCTTTTTAGAGCTGTCTTTAGTGAGTTCTGGACTATACCTAGGAAGTAGGAGTACCGGAAAAGATGCGTTAAAACCGGTGCCGACTCCGGAGCACATGTGTTCAGTACATTAGGAGAGACGTCATCAGGCCCTGTCGACTTGTTGACGTCCAGGAAGAGGAGTGCTCTGCAGATCCAGCCTTGGGTAAACGGCACATTCCATATAGAGCACTCGCACTGCGAGATGGTCATCGGTCGTCATCAAGAGTAGAGTTGGATGCAAAGAGAGAAACCAGCAGATCGGCTTTGTCCTTTGCAGCATGGGCCAGTGAGTCTTCCTCACTGTGCGGAGGTGAAAGAGGTGGTTGACAGAAGTTCACTTGGATAGCGTTGCGATAAACCTTAATGCACATGTTCCCGAAGGAAGTCGAACTAGTTTCTCGCCAATTATGCCGATGTGTTCTGACTTTGCCTTGGAAATGATACTTTCGAAGGACTTGGAGACAGAATTATACTTTTTTTAAGAGCGCTGGTATTTGCAGTCCGAGACGTCGATACGTCAGCCCAGGTCCGGTAGCACTCTTGCTTATGGAGTGATGTAATTTCGCAGGAGCGACCGAACCATAGCTGGGTTCTGCCTCCGATAGGTATCACATGATTGAATAAATGTTCCATTTCCTGTAGCACAACATCAACGATAGAGTCAGCAATAACGCTGGGGTCTTCCAGTGAGAAACGAGCTAGCCCCCAGGAGTAGGATGCAAAAAAAGATCGCATCCCGTCCCAATCGGCTGACGTATGGAGAATATTTTCCCCCCGCTGTGTAAGCAGTCCAGGGGGAGGCCTATGTTCAGCAGTATTCTTTTGATATACGGGAACGGTAACGGTAAAATTAAATCTGTACTTACTTTATAAAAGGAATCTTATTTTTAACTATAAATGATTGATGAATGAAGAAGACAAGTATCTTAGATTTCTTATATCGTTCATTTTGTTTCGGATTTTGAACCTTTCGATTCTTATGTCACATTCTTACCCTTTTCTTTCAACGTTAAAAGCTTCTTTATGTAATGCTTTTAGAGAGTTACGGAGGGCAATTCTTTTTCAACTAAATTATTGTAAGTAGCTAGGATAATGTCAACATATTTTTAATAACAGTTTTTACAATTTAAAAAAAAGAATAAGGTTGACAAACGAGCATACAGTCCACCGTAAGTGGATGCTTTGACCCATATACATCTACATCTTTCCTAGATTAAGAATCGAATGTCGAATGTGTTCAGTAATTAGGTCCGTTTCTCTAAACTCCCCAACGAAAACACAGTAGTATTAAGCCGCTTCTTTACACTGGTATTGTGGATTTATTAGCCACCTAAGTTCCGACTCTAAACGTGACGGCTACTCTCCGGAGGCCTTATAACGACTGAAAGGCGTCCAATAGCTGTTAACCACCTCAGATGGTTAGCGCTCGCTGTAAATTTCACAATACGCGAGCAAACCGGGTTCGATCCCCGCCGGCACCAATGAAATTGTTAATTGCAATTTTAAGTACTGATTTGCCACGTGCCTATCGGTGAAGGAAAACATCGTGAGGAAACCTGCATGTCTGAGAAATAAAAAAAAATATTTCGAAGACATGTGAAGTTCGCCAACACGCACTGGGGCAGCGCGGCGGACATTTCCTTGCCCTAAAACCCTCTCAGAAATGAGAGGAGGCCTGTGCCCCGTGGGACGTATATAGGCTGTAACTTTACTTTTTTTTTACTTTATGTTTGGTTGACGCGGCATGCGAAGAGATATATATCAAGAATATCCACTACCCCATATGGTCATCCTAATAACGACTAAAAATAAAAACTGTGGTTGCCAACCCGCTTGCCAAGCGTGACCAATAACCCCTCTACGAGGCAATCTATGGAAGAGATCTGTGTTCAGCGGCAGACTTTAATAGAGCACTCACACTGCGAGATGGTCATCGGTGTGTCCCCCGTCGTGAAGAGTAGAGTTGAATGCAAAGAGAGAGCCCAGCAGATCGGCTTTGTCCTTTGCAGCATGGGCCAGTGAGTCTTCCTCCCTGTGCGTAGGTGAGAGAAATGGTTGACAGAAGTTCACTTGCGTTGGTGATAAACCAGAACGCACATGTTCCTGAAGGATATCGGCAAAATTGACGAGAAAATAGTTCGATCTATTTTCTCGTCAATTTTGCCGATGTGTTCTGATTTTGCTTTGGAAAATGATACTTTCGAAGGACGTAACGTAACGGTATGAAGTTGGGCTCCAGTTCAGTTCCTAACCCTTTTATCGACGTGGTTGAAACCCCAGGTGTTGTTTGTACCAAATTCGGATTTCTTTTAAAGTTTAGGTTTTTGGTGAAAAAAATTGACCTTTAATTACTTGCGTTTACGACGTACTATTTTTTTATTTATTTAACTATACGAATTAACTTACTCATAATCGTAGGTTAACTAACTTGCTTGCTAAACTCAAATATTTATTATCCCTATACCTGTCCTTTTCCATTGTCATTTAATGAAAAGAGAGAAAGTATTTTGAAGCATTGCTTAAATTGACGTCGATGAGTAAGGCCGTAAATGTCGATAAAGTTATTGTTGCAATTAGTTTAAAGTACAGTAATTTTCACTTTGTCCACACCGAATATCGATAATTTATATGATCTAAATTTAAGATGTTTTTCTTAAGTTAGCGCCGTGGTTTTTAAGTCGTCTAATGATAATAAGTTGTCTAGGTTTTTGATGATCAAGTGAGGTACATTGAGTAATAAAAAGGCATTTTTCAGAATTTAATGACTGAAGAATTGTAATGGCTCGTGTTCATGAAATTTAGGATTCTCGGTATTTAAGTTCAAGGGAGTTTAATTAAACACATACAAAATTACTAGTGTGGAGGCCTAATTTAATTACATTTATGGATACATCGAAAGGAGCTTGAAATGTTTCGTTAAAATATACACACTGCCAGCTTGTTTCTTGTATGTATGTAAAGGGAACCAATATTACAATCACATCCCTTATTCTATTTTTATAAAAGATATTTCAAAAGTTCCGTGAACCTACTACGTTTTGTAATAAGATAGTCTTAGTACAAAATATAGCTGTGTTACGAAAGAAGTTCCTCAGAAATATGCGAACTAAAATGTAATTTATAGAATTTGACACCAAATGTCAAACTTTTTGAAGACTGTCATGCCGCGGCTAAGAGATTTCACTCGTGAGAAAGACTCATCGCAAACCATAGTTAAAGATCGAGACTATCAATAAACTGTCGTGAGTTAATAGCTTTCATTTTGTTATTTGCATTAATAAACCGTAAACCGACAAGCAATCATGGTTAGATCCTTACTGGCACCACTATTATTATTATTTCCAATTTTAAAAAGTGCTGATTTATCAGGTGTTTAGCGACGACGGTAAACAGCGTGAGAAAAACAGCGTTACATCTGCGAAGAATATAAAGAAAATCCATATTTATGCAAAATAAGATGGTGTGTGACTACTTTGCATCACAGGATGGCTCGTTAAGAGTCAAAATACGTGTTTTTTTATTTGCTTTGGCATTGTGAAAAGAGGAATCCTTCCCACAAAGCTTAAACTTTTGTTTTTCGAAAAGTGGTACGCGAGAATTATAAATATTAATTTTTCACTACCCTTCCCAATATTAGAGCCGTGGTAGCTCAGATGGTTAGCGCTCGCTGTAAATTTCACAATACGCGAGCAGACCGGGTTCGATCCCCGCCGGCACCAATGAAATTGTTAATTGCAATTTTAAGTGCTGATTTACCACGTGCTCGGTAAAGGTAAACATCGTGAGAAAACCTGCATGTTTGAGAAATAAGAAAAAATATATTTCGAAGACACGTGAAGTTCGCCAACACGCACTGGGGCAGCGTGGCGAACACTTCCTTGCCCTAAAACCCTCTCAGAAATGAGAGGAGGCCTGTGCCCAGCAGTGGGACGTATATAGGCTGTAACTTTACTTTACTTTACTTTTCCCAATATCGGATAAGTATATAGTCAACGGATCTTCACCTCTTCGTTGTCGATATTTAAGCGTTCGCATGAAACGGTGTATTTGGACTTTCGTAATGCAAAAAATGCAACAATTAGTTTGCGTCTGTCTTTCCGTTCAATTACAATCTGGATGATAGCAAGACGAGAGTGAACAGACTTTTGTTACGCTAAGACAGTGCGATTTACCATCTAAGGTTTCATCACCACTTACCGCCAGGTGAGATTGTACTGGTTTCCCATAATACTGGCTTATAGCAAGTAAATAAAGCTAAAACAATATTTAGTAATTTTTCGCGCGAACTAAAATTGATTAATTTTAACTTCTTTAATTAAAATTATTTTAATTAGCACTTTGTTAAACCGCATAGAAAGGAGTGTAAACGATAATTGCCGCAACATTGGCAGACACTAGTCAAAATTTATTATATTCGACTACACTTATGCATTTATAGTAGTATTATGCTATAGTAGACGAAGTTAAAGATGCAGTGCCAAAGACATTTTAATGAAACGAACTACGAGTAAGTCATTGAGTATGCTTACTTTTCAAACTCAATTTTCAGTTCGCAGTCTCAATTCTCAGATAGCATTTTAAAAAAAAATATGAAATATTTTATTACGTCAGAATTTAATTTTGTTCTTTTAATTTATTGAGAAAAAATATACTGCGAGTCGAAACTAAGGGCTCTTGAAACTTGCAACAGAGTTATTTTGTTAGTTGGAGTAGCAATTATTATATTGACGGTTGCTACGTATACAATCATAATGTATTCTGTACTACTCTTTTGTGCTTGAATCATGCTGTTACCAAATGAATATATAAATAAATTTATATATTATTATCTGATTTTAAGGACAAAATTATTGACTGAAATATTATATTATTCTGTTGCCATCCATCCACCATCCATCAACAACATAATGTATGTACCTATGTGTTATTTTATGATTATAGGAAAATAATTTAATAAACAAATATATTTTGGTGTATTTGTACCGTCACCGATGCAGCCTATTAGTAGCCTGTAGCCTGCCTCCCCATGGTTGGCCTGGCCTCACAGAGGAGATATTTGCCATAATTGCCACGCTTGGCAAGCGGTTTAGCAACCGCAGTTTTTTATATATATATATATATATATATATATATATATATATATATATATATATATATATATATATAAAGTGTAAGTAGAAGTGTAGAGTGTCGCCCACTAGATGGAGCGACGGTCAGGTAAAACATGCAGGAAGAAGATGCGTAGGTATATAGTCTGTTCGCTAAGGTGGTGTCGGTATATGCTATATATATTACTATTCTAAGAATAAAATAGGATAGGTACTAATTAATCTTATAGTTATTGTAATAAAATACAAATATAAATGACACACACAAGTAGGTAGCAAAAAACCTTTCACTACGGTGCTTAGTTTTTAAAATGCAAAATTCTCTTGCCGTTGTACGACACATGCCGTGATCTCTGATGTGGCGGCTGCGCCTTTTACAAGATGTGGCACGTGCCAAGGCGGCGCGACACAAATTCGACCGTATCTTAGCCTACAGACCTATCCTATCTTCAGCTGTGGATTTCTAACGATGGTGTTGAATGTTTTTTTTTTACTTACATGAGATTATAGACAATTTTTATACGTGTGGCCGTGGTAGGAAAAGGGGAGATCTCCCGCCGGGCAAAGTGTTCTGCCCGGGGAGCGGTCAACATTCCGTGTGATAGTTCGGAGATGTTCTATACTTTTTATGATTCGGAATTTTGACAGCGTGATTTAGGCTTCGAAGTGTTTGGCTGCGGTGAGACGACAGCACCGCGACAAACGTATAACAATTTTCCTTAGTCAGAATTATAAGGATTTAGAATTTTTAACCATGCATTCACGAAATCATTGAAAAAGCAGGGATGTAAAAATATGCATCTATGATGTAGAGCCCACTGTCACTTAAAAATAATAATGTTTTAAAAGTGGAAATTCACGCCGGGAAAACTTCTGGGCCTACATAAAGCACAAGTATGGTTGTGTGTGTGTTTGTCATGGAGTACTGCTGCTACTAAATTAATTGAAACTCACCTGGTCAGTCTCGCGTATAGGCGTAGGGTAATGAGTCCCTTGATATTCTGTTCTAGAGAAAGTGTGCAGGAATTACATGGACTTAATTTCTCCCTCTCCCTGCCAATATTGAATATCAGAACGCTCAACGGGTCCCCACAACCGTTTGTTGATTCTCCGCGCTTTCGAAAAACGGCCAGTTAAAAGTTTGTTAAAAGTTAAAAGTTTGCCAACGTTTGTCTTTCCCTCCGATTACAACGTGTGTGTCTTTGAGGCATGAAACCATTTACCATCAGGTGGGTTATACAGAGGCATAAGGCGTAAATAACATAGCCTCAAAAGTTTAGTTAGCTGAAGTGGCAATAGGCCAGCCCCCCACTAATTATAGTTAAATATACAATAGTTTAAATTACACAGGTACTTTTAAAAATTAATTTTTCTCTTTCCTAGAATAATATCTACATTTGTCATTCATAATATACATTATAATAAACTTATTAATTATATTTCATAATTCAATGATATTGGTCTTGTATTCCTATTATACCAACAAAATACGGGTGAAGACGTGTGGAAACTAATTTTTACTTTGCAACTTTAAGTCCCCGGGCGGTTATACGTGTCACATAATAATAATATGTAAATTCATGGAAGTAGAATTCTTGAAACATTTATTTAGTAACTAACACTAAGTTTAACTAAAAATAATTTTTTATATCAGAAAAGTAAAAATCACTTGTGTTAATGACAAGTATTTATTCTTCTAGAAGACTCTTGGAGTTCATAACAGTAGATACTGAATATATCGCACTTCTTTCTTTATTTAAAAACCTGATAGTTTGTTTTATTTTCTTTAATTTTGTCATCAGAGAGGTATAGGTACCAAATTACGATTAACACGGAAAACGTAACGTTTTTCGAAATATGTCATTTTTTAGAGATGAGAGTTAATTTTGGCATTTTATTTTAACAATTGTGCCGGCGATATAGGTAACCTTTTTATATAGTGTTCCAAACCTTTGCTGGTTTTGTTTGCAATATCTAATGTAGGTATCTATATCTCTGTAGTAACGTAATATTATTTGTTACGAAACATAATATTTCGCTTTTAACATGGTAGCCTTAACATTTTTCTGTAAAACTGACTTCTTTTATACGATAACGCACACAATCCACCTGATGATATGTGGTCGCTGAGGCCCATTGACATCTACGTCTATCCTCGATAACGAATCAAAATGAAGATGCGCTGTCACCCGTCAGGACCAAGATGTAATTAAATAGGTCTCCAGTTCTATACACTCAATATATGAAACACAGCAGCGTAAAGCTATTCTATTTTACGCTGGTATTCTGTGAGAATGTGGTCTCTCCCCGGTCGAGTCGACCCACTCCTGTTACAACTATACTACTAATATAGCTGCAACATGGCTAGTGAAAAAATCGTAGCATCGCTAGTATGGTAACTTTACCACGCTGTGACGGTTACTTTGTCATGTTTTGGTACTACCAAGGGTTGTCACTATCAACCTATATTTTTAAACGATTACAATGATTCTAAAAAATGTCCTATACTTGTCGTTCTATGTATGTATGTCCATATAGGTGTTCCACCATTGCAAACTATTAGAACGATTTTACCGAATGAATTGTCAATCGATTCATTTCCTCAAAAGTTAAGGAAAAGAAAAAAAGAAATCTATATTATTTTTTACTGCTTTCTCGGGTATAATATTATTACTAGGTACTCAGTATTTTTCATATTTTCAACATGGTGTGTTGATATTAATTTGAACCCAAAAAACACTTAAATTTTTAATGATTAAGAATGTTTTACTATTGTGAGAAAACAATACTTAGGTTGGTTATCATTATTTTATTATCTGATCACGAATTGCAGCACCTGCGTCGTGGCTGTACCACATAAATTCACCATGATATCCTTACTTAATTCATTACCAAATGTTACGTACGTTGAACTGCTGTTGTAAAAATATGACTTTATTTATGTTTTATTTAACACATTTTTTCTCTAAATTTGTTTAACTTTTTGCAACACAGCGCATGCTGTAAATACCTGTACTTGTGAACGGTTATTTATGTTAATGATGATGATGATTTGACTAATAAAAGAAAGAATACTTTTTTAAAATGATTGTGACATGCTTGATTTTTGATACATACTATATTTTATTTCAGTTTATTGTGACAAGAAATTAAGTAATCAAGAATTTTTGATCAATCAATAAAAACTCTTATGGGAAAGCTGACTCAAAGTGAGGTTGATTTTGCCATTATATATCTTTGAGTATTTTATCTATTTAATATTAGTATTTCTTAAATCACTAATATTGGTTGCGCGGAAAAAAAACCATTGGATTATTATATTTGACGGTAGAGGTGCCAAGCCGCTTGTTCCTTTCCGACAAAACGATATCATTCATACCCTCCTCGATCCTCCATCGACACATCGGGCAGTCGAGCTCCAGGAAACCCGCCTCACCTCGTGTGAGATATAGTCGCGCACCGCCTCTCTCCGGAGTGTTCCAGAAGAAGTTCTAGAAGTTGCAGCTATAGTGCTCAACAGGATAGAAGAAACCCCGGTGAGTCAATATTCCTTTATTTACCGCCTGCCTGATAATATAGTTAAACCCGCTCCAATTTGTGTTTTCCTAATAAGGCAGGATTCCTTTTCAGCGATTTGGCACAATAATAGTTTAGTTTTAGGGAAGAGCGAGTGCATTATACCGCATGCTATAATAGTCGCCTTTACGTAAGCGTAGAAGCAACCGCATATACAGTCCACTTTAGTTAATATCTCGCGTAATAGGTTTAAGGTTCGACCGGGGAACTAGACTTCGGCAGCCTTAAACACGTGGCTCCACCATTTTATGGTCACTTCGAGCAGGATTTTGGTCGAATTGTTGAATTAATTAATTAGATAATGTACTCCAATTTATAGAATAGACTTAAATAGTGTTCGTTTAAATTTAAATTTTGATTAGGTACTCGCAAACAGAATTATTCGTTTTATAGCGCTCGTATTTGATTAAATTTAAAGCCTATTAAATAATTGAAACAGTGTATTAGGAACCGTTTGATACGCTTACCCACAATCTTGATAAAATTATTGAGTCTAGCAAATGACGCGTCACCTCGACTCGCTGCGCAGGTGTTCGATTTAATTACGTAATACGGCATACCGAGTGTCCATCCTTTATTGTTTATGCGTTGTGAGATTTATTGTGATTGATATAACTTTATTATAATAGTTTAAAATGGCAGTTAGTGGAAGTGAAATCAAAATTAAAACGCTTTATGCTAAGAGGGACATACTCTTTTCGCGTATGCAGAATATAAGTGATTATATAAAGAACATCCATGTAGAAGCAGTGCGGGAAACTTTTTTGACCGAAATCGAAACGATAGATTCTTTACGAATAGATTACGAAAAAATATGAGACCAAATTAATCATTTGGAATTACAAATCGACCCGAAATACATAGTGAACTACCAACCGCTGCTGGCATTCGAAGATATGTTGTGTCGCGTGAAAAGAATTGCGAGATCCCTATCTCAAAACGAAGCAAAGCCGGAAAAACAGGTACGTCCAAGCGACTCGATTAGGTTGCCGCCAATAGATATTCCGGTATTTAATGGTGATATTAAGACGTGGCCCTTCTTCTTCAGTAGTTTTCAAAACAATATACACAATAACCCATCGTTATCGGACGCCGAAAAATTATATTACTTAATCAGTAAACTTAGTGGCAGGGCACAGTCGATCTGCTCTGGTTTTACACCTACAGCAAACCATTACTTATTAATATTCGAAACGCTTAAAACTAAATATGAAGATAGGAGAATGTTAGCTTCCGAATATTTGAACCAGATATTCGATCTTAAATCTATATCATCCGCGAACATCAACGGCTTAGAGCAATTTCTAGATAAATTTGTGGCATCGGTGGCTGCACTTAAGAATTTGAAATTTAATGATCTTATGGACGTGGTGTTTCTCCATATTGCACTGAAGAAGTTGGACCCCGACACCGTGCGTGCGTTTGAAATGGAGCATCGTAGCTCGGAGATGCCTTCCTTTCATTCATTAGCATCGTTCGTGCGAGATCAAATAAAGGTGATGCAGCGCTCTCCGAACGTTAAACAGGAGATTAAAAGGTGCGTCGACCGTAGACAGACTCAACCATCTAAAATAGCAGGGTCGTTAACTTACGTAACCGCTACGCCAACATCACTCCAGCATACTTGTTTAGTATGTAAAGATAGACACGGTAATTTATATAATTGTGCGACTTTTCGTAAATATTCACCAAGCGAGCGTTATAAATTAGTAAAGACAAACAACCTATGTTTGAACTGCTTAAGCGATAAGCATTTAGTTGCAAAATGCAATTCGAGTTCCGTATGTAGCAAGTGCGCCAGGAAACATCACACGCTATTACATTTTGAAAATAGCAACATAGCGGCGTCAAGTAAAGCGGATAAGGAATTCGCCCCTACTAAGGTCAACGATTCTAGCGGTCGACCTGGTGATGTCGCTCTGTGCTCATTGGCAAATATGGGAGCACAACCTCCTTCAACCGTGTTACTGGGTACGGCACGTATTTTGGTTAGGGATTCGCGTGGAAACGAACAAAGCGTCCGTGCACTGCTGGACAGCGGAGCCCAAAATAGCTTTATAACGCGACAATGTTGTCAGCGCTTAGGCTTAGTAATAAATAGGTCACTTTCATGTCCTGTAATTAAAGGCATCGGAGGCACTAGTAAATCGACACAGGGATATATAAATTTAAAAATTTATTCTCGGATAGATCGTAATGTTAACTTTGATATAAATGCACTAGTAGTAGATAGGGTCACTGAACGGTTGCCAACCGTTTCGGTTGACACCTCGGCAAAGATTGAATTTAAGAATTTGACTCTGGCGGACGACACTTACGCCGTTCCTGGAAACATAGACATGCTCATTGGAGCATCGCTTTTCCCTTATCTTTTGTTAAACAATAAGGTCAGGGGCAACTCTTCGCATACCGCGCCTTACGCACTGGAAACCGTATTGGGCTATGTGATCCTTGGCTCCGCCCCCATTATAGATAGTATTTCGGCAACCTCTTATTGTGGTATGGCTGTCGAACCGCTCGAGTCGTTAGTCCGCAAATTTTGGGAGATGGAGGAGGTGAACGTTCCACCCATAGCTAGCTCAGATGATAGGTTATGCGAGGAAATTTACGTCCGCACGACCATTCGTGATCGCGACGGTAGATATAGTGTAGCGCTACCCTTTAAAGGAGATGTTTTATCTCTCGGCGATTCGCGTCAAATGGCGGAAAAACGTTTCTACAGCTTGGAGCGTAGGATGCTCGCTTCACCCCAGTTAAAGGAAGCTTACGACGGCGTCATTAACGAATATATAAGAGAAGGTTACATATCACTTGTGGCTTCGAAATTAGATAACTACGAAGACACACCGTCGTATTTCATACCACACCACGGAGTCATTAGAGAGGACAAACTTACATCTAAGTTACGTGTAGTGCTCGACGCTAGTGCTAAAACTAGCACTCACCTGTCGCTTAACGATATCCTCTATAGTGGGCAAAATTTACAGGGCAGTTTATTTAATATAATAGTCAATTTTCGTTTGTTTAGTATAGCACTATCCGCCGATATTCGTCAAATGTTTCTTTGCATAGGGGTCCGTGAATGCGACCGTAGATTCCAACGCATTTTATATCGTTTCAACCCAAAGGAACCTCTAATGGTGTTTGAATTTAACCGCGTTTGTTTTGGTTTAAAGTCGAGCCCATTTCATGCGTTACGCACGGTGAGACAGCTCGCTCACGATGAAGGTCCCTCTTATCCTAAAGCTAAGAGGGCAATTGAGAGCGGATTATATATGGATGATTTTGTGTACTCGGTCGATAGCGTGGAGGAGGCAACCCTAACCACCGCCGAGGTTATAAGGCTCATGAAATCGGGTCAATTCGATCTTGTGAAGTGTAGATACAATCCCACTATCACACCGTCTTTCGGCGATAAAGGAATTCGACGATTCTGATACACACAAGGTGCTCGGTCTATGTTGGTCACCAGAGTCCGACGTGTTTAGCCTTAAGGTAAATCCGCCCGTAGAGAAATGCACAAAGCGCACAATACTGTCATGCGTTGCTAGATTATGGGTATTATACGCTAAGCTTTTAATTAAACAACTTTGGTTATTGGAATGCGACTGGGATGACTCGCCGCCTGACAGCATTGTTCGGTTGTGGCAGCGCTTTAGAGAGGAACTTTCTTTATTAAGAGAAATTAAAATACCGCGTCATATAAACGTAGATAGAAGTAGCGCCATAACAGTCGTTGGGTTTGCAGACGCCAGCGAGAAGGCTTACGGGGGCGTTGTATATTTCCACGTCCAGAATAATGGTAGAAATTCGATTAGCCTCATTAGTTCTAAGTCGAGAGTCTCCCCCCGTAAGGTTGTCTCTCTGGCGCGCTTAGAGCTTTGCGCAATATTAGTACTCACCAAGCTTATTACCGCAGTTATCAGCGCATGTAGGGATAGAGTTCACATAGAAAGGATATTGGCCTTTTCCGACTCCACCGTCGCCTTATGCTGGGTTCATTCTTCACCCCACCGTTGGGATACGTTTGTTGCGAACCGAGTGGCCAAGATACAAGACGAGTTAGAAACGCGGAACTTTTATCACGTGTCCGGTACGGAAAACCCCGCCGATTGTCTATCCCGTGGACTCACCCCGATGCAAATAATGGACCACCCGCTTTGGTTCCACGGACCTGCTTGGGTTCACTTGGATCCCTCGCAATGGCCAATAACCGACTTCGAACCTTCGTCAGTGTCACAACCGCCGGAAGAGAAGAGACACGCTCTAGTGGCGAACGTTTCGAGTGAGGTTTCTCCAATCATTGCTTTGGCGAACCGCTTGTCCTCTTGGTCGAAATTATTGCGTAGCGTAATTTACGTTTGTCGATTCGCAAAGCTGTTACCGCGACGTTCGTATGTCTTAGCATCCGATTACAACTATGCCGAGTCGCTAGTATTGCGTGAACTTCAACGTGCGCACTTCTCTGAAGAAATTAGAAGATTACAATCGAATAGAGCTTGTAGTCGCGCCTTTCAACGCCTTAAGCCATTTTTACAGGATGGGATTGTAAGGGTGGGTGGACGCTTGTCCAACTCGCAATTGAGTTTCGACCAACGGCACCCTATTGTTTTACCGCGTAAAGACCATATCATGAACTTATTAGTCGATTACCATCATAAATTGAACTCGCACGCTGGCCCCGACTTGTTGATGTCGATTTTGCGTCAGAATTATTGGATTCTTTCTGCACGTAGTTTAATACGCAATCGGGTGCACCGATGTATAGCTTGCTTTCGGGCACGCCCCAAGCCGTCATTTCCGGAAATGGCGGAACTTAGATCTTGTAGAGTAATACAATCAGTAAAGCCCTTCACGCACACCGGGTCTGATTTCGCTGGTCCGTTTAGGGTCACGCTCACTCGCGGGCGTGGTATAAGATCCACAAAGGCTTACGTCTGCATTTTCGTATGTCTAACTACTCGAGCGGTGCATATAGAACTCGTTGGTGATCTAAGCACAGCAGGCTTTATGGGTGCATTTAAAAGATTTCTTTCCCGCCGTGGCCCTGTAAGTAGATTGTATTCGGATAACGGTACGAACTACGTCGGTGCAAAACGTATTTTATCGGAACTACATGAGCTCTTAGCTAGCAAATATTATAATTCGGAGTTCGCTCACATTCTAGCCGAGAACCGCATTGAGTGGTCTCTGAACGTCCTAGCCGCGAGCCATTTTGGGTGCAATTGGGAGACTAATATCAAGAGTCTAAAGAGTCATTTATACCGAGTAATAGGAGATCAAATTTTGTCCTTCGAAGAGCTAAGTACGGTGCTCGCTCAAATTGAATGCGTAATGAATAGTCGCTCACTTTGTCGTACGTTGTCTAGTGACCCCTCGGAACCGCTGGCTCTAACTCCAGCACATTTTTTGAATTTAACGCCTTTAAAGTATTTGCCAGCCGCAGGTATGGATGAGAACAGACTTAGCATTTCCGCACGCCACAAATTATTAGATCGGTTAGTGCAATCGTTTTGGAAGCGATGGAGTATGGAATACTTGCATACTTTGCAGTCTCGGCAAAAATGGAACACAGCAACTGAGCCTTTAGCTGTAGGAACTGTAGTTGTGCTCACCAAAGAGAATACGCCGCCTCTCCACTGGCCGTTAGGAATTGTCGAAGAGGTCTTTCCCGGTTCCGACGGAGTAGTTAGGATAGCTCGCGTTAAGACCACGGTTGGGTCTTACTTGCGTCCGGTTGTCCGTTTGTGCCCCCTGCCTCTTCCATAATTTAAATTAGCTTTCTAGGTTAAATTGTAGTTGAATTTAAGTAATCTTAGCGTTAGTTAGTTATTTTGTTAGTTGATCTTAGCTCTAGTTGTATTAGTTAATTTTGAAGGAAATCCTTCAAGGGCGGGGGAGATGGTTGCGAGGAAAAAAAAACCATTGGATTATTATATTTGACGGTAGAGGTGCCAAGCCGCTTGTTCCTTTCCGACAAAACGATATCATTCATACCCTCCTCGATCCTCCATCGACACATCGGGGTGGTGGGGTGGGAGGGGCAAGAAGATGATTCTAGAATGTCACGTAATCATCGGGGCCGAGGACATATAAGGCACGCGCGACCGTTGCGCGGCCTCTTTCCACCGCAGTCGTCGCTGAAACCACAACGCTTCTCTCCCGACGCACCCCTGGAGCCCCAGAGTGTCTGTCTAGAAGAAGTTCCCTCACCTCGTGTGAGATATAGTCGCGCACCGCCTCTCTCCGGAGTGTTCCAGAAGTTGCAGCTATAGTGCTCAACAGGATAGAAGAAACCCCGGTGAGTCAACATTCCTTAATTTAGCTCCTGCCTTACATAGTTTTAACCCGCTCCAATTTTTTTGTTCTCCTAATAAGGCAGGATTCCTTTTCAGCGATTTGGCACAATAATAGTTTAGTTTTAGGGAAGAGCGAGTGCATTATACCGCATGCTATAGTAGTCGCCTTTACGTAAGCGTAGAAGCAACCGCATATACAGTCCACTTTAGTTAATATCTCGCGTAATAGGTTTAAGGTTCGACCGGGGAACTAGACTTCGGCAGCCTTAAACACGTGGCTCCACCAAATATAATCCAAATTTATGAAGAATATAATTCCACATTTTATATAAAATGTTCGTATATTAGAAACACATAATGTATTTTTTATTAAGTTAAAATACAGTCTAAGTCATAAGGGAAATCTAAAATGAAATTCTGAATTTGCTATTGAGTACCTATATGAATTAAAATAATAAACAAAAACGAAATATACAGGTAAGTAAAAGTTGAATATACTAAGCATTTGAAGCTTAGGCTATAGGTAATTAGGTCACCCGCTGTTCACTAGGTTTTACCGTTTATAATGAATGAAGTTTTAAAGCACTAGCGGTTGCCGCGAGGAGTTTGCGTTCGTGAGTGTCCTTATTTCAAGCACATATTTCTTGCTCTAAAAATAAATAAATTGAAACTGCTGTACTTTTGAATATAGCAAACTAATATCAATTTATTTTATTATTGACAATATATAAATAATTTTAACACTATCATTATATTATTGTGACACGAACATGACAATCAAAACTGAAGTACCTACTTTGTTAGCTATTTAATTATAAAAGGAAAGGAATGAAACATTTTGTAAACATTACATAATAAAATCTCAAACTATTCGAATCGTGAATTTACTTTTCCTTATAATTTTTACATCATTACTATGTAATATGTAAATTATCAAAGGTTCACAGTCCACACACTCAAGGCAAAGTGGCAGATTGTACTCTGCAGTCTTCTGTAAAATATACCGTAGGGTATGTATGTGGTATATGGCACTGAAGTCTTTTCGCAAACCAGCTTGTTCGAGAGACTAGAAGTAGTCGTGTCTGCGTGCGGTTCGTAATGGCTCTCGAAAACAGCACATAGACGCGGATCATAATGGAAATCGATCTGTAGTCCTTCAAGAGAGCGTTACGCCTTTCTTAAGGAACAAGACCACCGCACTTATGCTCCACGCCTCCGGAGTAGTGCAATCATGGAGGACGGTATTAAAGAGATTCTGAAAGACTTTAAGTACCAATTTTTCACCCGCTTTCAGAAACTCCAGTTTAATTCCGTCCTCGTCCGGGGCCTTGCCGTTTTTAAGGCGCTGGAGAGCCATTCTAATCTCGCTCAAACTAACGTCTCGCTCTTAGATCGTTGCTCACACATGCGTGTTGCTCCAACGATGACGTGTACAACTGCCCAAAGTATCTCTTAATCTGGCTTAAAATCTCAGGTGTCCCGGAAACGATGCTGCCACACTCGGTCTTCAGCTTCGACGCTTGGCTCTTTCTGGCAGACAGATCTCTGGCAAAGTCTGTGGAGAATTAATTCCGCTCTATCGCTTCCTCAAATTTCAAAAAACTTTTCTGCTATATTGAGTCCCAACAAAAGGGTATAGAGTATTTTATATTCAATAAAAAATAAAGATCGACTTAAAAAATCGACTTAAAGAATGAAATAATATCCTTTCATTCATAGCTTTTGAAGTTAGGGCTGTAATTCTTCGATACACGATGTATTCAAAATAGTGACTTCAAAAGCTATATATAAATATATAGATATTATTTTATTCGTTTTAGTTTTTTAAATTGGTTATTAATAGTTTTCATCAGTTTTGGTAAACTGAAAAATGACTCTCAATAAGAATTACGTTACGTCGCCAACGCCGTTTCTTCTGCATATCAATGATATGTTGCATACCCGTAACATTCATTGCTATGCAGATGACAGCACTGGTGCTCTTTACACCGGCCGAGCCAATATTTCTCGGGAAAACGTCTTCGAGTGCCGGGACAAACTTGTGTCTGAAGTCGAGTCTTTGCTGAACAGAGTCTCGGATTGGGGCGACTAAATCTAGTCCAGTTTAACCCCCAGAAGACACAAGTTTGCGCGTTAACCGCTAAAAAGAACCCCTTTGTCGTATCCCCTCAGTTTCAAGGCACTCCCCTTGTTGCCTCAGCCAGTATCGGAATCCTCGGCGTCGACATATCGAGTGACGTGCAGTATCGTGGTCACTTGAAAGGGAAGGCCAAATTGGCCTCTAAAAAGCTTGGCGTGCTCAGCAGGGTGCCATCTCTGGGCTGGGGCTCCCCAGTACCAGCTCCTTCCACTTGACCGCATCCAGCGCAGAGCGGCTCGAATCGTCGACGACCGAGTGCTTTCCGATCGGCTCAGCGAAGAGATGTTGCATCTCTTTGCGTATTTTATCGCATCTATCACGGGGAGTGCTCCGAGGAATTGTTCGGATTAATCCCAGCCGCCAAATTTCGTGAACGCACTACACGGCAAACGTCCCGATACCATCCACACCATCTGGATGCTTGGCGGTCCACCACTGTACGTTTCACAAGGAGTTTTCTTCCACGTACAACCTCTCTGTGGAATAGTTTACTACCGGCGATTTTTCCGGGCCGATACGACCTGGGGACCTTCAAGAAAAGAACTTACTCCTTTCTAAAGGGCCGGCAACGCACCCGCAATTTTCCTGCTGTTGCGGTTGATCATGGGCGGCGGTAGTCACTTAACATCAGGTGAGCCGCATGCTCGTTTGCCCCTTCTTCTATAAAGAAATAAAAAAATTACGTGTAAAATATATTGAATAAAAAGTTATTCTATTCTTATTCTTCTATAATTGATAAATTAATGTCCTGGAAAAGAAATTAATTTAACTTTTCTTCTATGTATCAATGAGCGTTACAACCAAAATTATTCAGACCCTTTTTATGTAGAAGAAAATATCTAACAAAGCGTGAACATAATGATTTGAAGAGTTCGTACGAATTGGTCGACTTGAACGGGGAAGCAATACGTTCACACACAATTCTAGCGTAAAATAGTAGCATAATGCTGCTGGTTTTCTTATGGAAAGTGTAGAGAACCGAAGACCCTTTTTACTGGAAACGAGGCATTCCATATTAGTAGGTAGGTATTACAATAATTCTGTATTTTGATTCTTATTCGAAAATAGATGTAGATATCCATTGACTTAGCTGGACTGTTGGCTCGATTGCACCCTTATCCTACAAAAAAAATCATTTTATAATTATTTCGTTCTTTGTAGAATTATCAGGTATAAAGAAGAATAACGAAATGAATTCACGGAAGAACGGAAATTAAAGGTGTGACCGGAGTAGGAAAAGGGGAGATCTCCCGCCGGGCAAGGTGTTCTGCCCGGCGGGAGATCTCCCCTTTTCCCTCCACGGCCACAAAGGTATATCAGTGAAAAGTATTACCATAAATACGTTTTAGGAACGAGACCACACAAACAACATTTTGTTTATTATATGTCAATTTTAAAGCCTACTTAGTCAACTTAATCGTAGTGATTATAAATTCTTTGAAATTATAATCACTACGATTATACGACCGTTTCGAAATGAAGTTCTTCTGACCGCATAAGAACAGCAAAATAAATTCTTTAAGTATCCTCCTTACGTCAATTTTTCAAAGTTAATTTTACATAGCAACAACATCACGTCAAGGAATGTGGAAAAGGACAACCCATCACACGACGCTGCCGCAAGCGGAGACCTCTAAGCGACCATGACACACCAGAGTCCCTCACACGTCACATTATAAGTGGTAGAGCCATGTTGCAGCTATATTGTGGTGTCAGCACGAATAGGTTGGTTCGACTGGGGTAGAACCACGTTCTCATAGAGTACCAGCGTAAAATAGCAGCATTGCTATGTTTCGTATAGAGAGTGTGGTGAACCAGGAAACCCCTTTTACTGGAAACGAAGCATTCCATCCCAGTCTCGGGGATGGCAACGCATCTGCATTTTGATTTTTAATTTAATTTAAGATAAATGTATATGTCTATGGGCCACAGCATCCACTTACCATCAGGCGGACTGTGTGTTCGTTGGTTAACCTTACTCTATAAAAAAAACTGAAATGCATCTACAAAAACACAAAATTAAAACAGTTTATTGAACACATTTGCAATATTCTATGGATTCTCTCCTAAAAAAACAACTATGTAGCTGCATTTTATGTATTGGTGTCAATAGTTAAGTCACAAATTTACAAGATTTGATCACATGAGTAAAGAAACCGTCTTGGTATTGAACTGGAACGACACCGTTTCTTGCTCCTTTGTCACTAATATGTGCCTTTTGGAGAGAATTAAAATATTTTATGGAATTTAATTACACATTTGTGTGCATGCATGAGTTACTTATCTCATTTAATCTAAATTTCGCATCATTATTTTTGTTACAATTTCTCCTACGATGATGTCGATCATTATTTTTAGGAGTAAGATATTCATGTTACTTTTTTTTAGGATCACCAACGGAACGTACATTTACTTTTATAAATATATATAAATAGTTGAGGACCATTCAAGTGCCTTACCAATTATGGGCTTATATTCTTAAACATTACATACATAAACACTCACGCCTGTCACCCAGAGGGGTAGGCAGAGACTACAGACTTCCATTTGGCACGATCCTGACACACCTCTCTCGCCTCCTTCACATCCATACACCTACGCATGCATGCTCGTCGGTTAAGGGTACTCCTAATTTGGCCCGTTTTCAATAGATCGCCAATTTGGTCGATAAATTTTCGCCTAGGACGTCCCTTTCCGACTCTGCCATTCACTTCTGCAACATAAATTTTCTTTGTCACTCTTTCCTCATCCATTCTTTCCACATGACCAAACCACCGAAGCATTCCTTTCTTAATCCTGGTCACAACATCATCTTGCAAACCACACTCTTCTCTTATCACACAATTTTTCACCCTGTCATTCAGATTCAGCCCTAACATACTCCTTAACGACCGCATTTCTACTGCATTTATTCTACTCTCGTGCTTCTTCTGCCATACCCAACTTTCACTACCATACGTTAAAGTAGGGACCAACACAGCATTGTGAATTGCCATACGTGCCTTTTTTGACACATTTTGACTCTTCACAATAGAGTGCAGGGCCCATTAAACATTCTTATGTAATAATAAGCTTACAGCTAATAACTAAATAAATACAAAAGCTCCGATGGGTTACAACATTAATTACGCAACATAAAGCTGTCTATATATAACCAAAATGAAGAACATAAATATTTTAATATTTATTTATTTATTTAACAGATACACTATTGGCTTATCACTAGACATTGTTAAATATAACACAATTGCTTTTGTTCAAAATGATTCGCCTTTAAAGGTATATACAACATTCACAAAAATAGTTCAGCTACAATAAGACAGTTGTTAACTTATTTAACTAGAACAATATTGGTGGAGCCACGTGTTTAAGGCTGCCGAAGTCTAGTTCCCCGGTCGAACCTTAAACCTATTACGCGAGATATTAACTAAAGTGGACTGTATATGCGGTTGCTTCTACGCTTACGTAAAGGCGACTACTATAGCATGCGGTATAATGCACTCGCTCTTCCCTAAAACTAAACTATTATTGTGCCAAATCGCTGAAAAGGAATCCTGCCTTATTAGGAGAACAAAAAAATTGGAGCGGGTTAAAACTATGTAAGGCAGGAGCTAAATTAAGGAATGTTGACTCACCGGGGTTTCTTCTATCCTGTTGAGCACTATAGCTGCAACTTCTGGAACACTCCGGAGAGAGGCGGTGCGCGACTATATCTCACACGAGGTGAGGGAACTTCTTCTAGACAGACACTCTGGGGCTCCAGGGGTGCGTCGGGAGAGAAGCGTTGTGGTTTCAGCGACGACTGCGGTGGAAAGAGGCCGCGCAACGGTCGCGCGTGCCTTATATGTCCTCGGCCCCGATGATTACGTGACATTCTAGAATCATCTTCTTGCCCCTCCCACCCCACCACCCCGATGTGTCGATGGAGGATCGAGGAGGGTATGAATGATATCGTTTTGTCGGAAAGGAACAAGCGGCTTGGCACCTCTACCGTCAAATATAATAATCCAATGGTTTTTTTTTCCTCGCAACCATCTCCCCCGCCCTTGAAGGATTTCCTTCAAAATTAACTAATACAACTAGAGCTAAGATCAACTAACAAAATAACTAACTAACGCTAAGATTACTTAAATTCAACTACAATTTAACCTAGAAAGCTAATTTAAATTATGGAAGAGGCAGGGGGCACAAACGGACAACCGGACGCAAGTAAGACCCAACCGTGGTCTTAACGCGAGCTATCCTAACTACTCCGTCGGAACCGGGAAAGACCTCTTCGACAATTCCTAACGGCCAGTGGAGAGGCGGCGTATTCTCTTTGGTGAGCACAACTACAGTTCCTACAGCTAAAGGCTCAGTTGCTGTGTTCCATTTTTGCCGAGACTGCAAAGTATGCAAGTATTCCATACTCCATCGCTTCCAAAACGATTGCACTAACCGATCTAATAATTTGTGGCGTGCGGAAATGCTAAGTCTGTTCTCATCCATACCTGCGGCTGGCAAATACTTTAAAGGCGTTAAATTCAAAAAATGTGCTGGAGTTAGAGCCAGCGGTTCCGAGGGGTCACTAGACAACGTACGACAAAGTGAGCGACTATTCATTACGCATTCAATTTGAGCGAGCACCGTACTTAGCTCTTCGAAGGACAAAATTTGATCTCCTATTACTCGGTATAAATGACTCTTTAGACTCTTGATATTAGTCTCCCAATTGCACCCAAAATGGCTCGCGGCTAGGACGTTCAGAGACCACTCAATGCGGTTCTCGGCTAGAATGTGAGCGAACTCCGAATTATAATATTTGCTAGCTAAGAGCTCATGTAGTTCCGATAAAATACGTTTTGCACCGACGTAGTTCGTACCGTTATCCGAATACAATCTACTTACAGGGCCACGGCGGGAAAGAAATCTTTTAAATGCACCCATAAAGCCTGCTGTGCTTAGATCACCAACGAGTTCTATATGCACCGCTCGAGTAGTTAGACATACGAAAATGCAGACGTAAGCCTTTGTGGATCTTATACCACGCCCGCGAGTGAGCGTGACCCTAAACGGACCAGCGAAATCAGACCCGGTGTGCGTGAAGGGCTTTACTGATTGTATTACTCTACAAGATCTAAGTTCCGCCATTTCCGGAAATGACGGCTTGGGGCGTGCCCGAAAGCAAGCTATACATCGGTGCACCCGATTGCGTATTAAACTACGTGCAGAAAGAATCCAATAATTCTGACGCAAAATCGACATCAACAAGTCGGGGCCAGCGTGCGAGTTCAATTTATGATGGTAATCGACTAATAAGTTCATGATATGGTCTTTACGCGGTAAAACAATAGGGTGCCGTTGGTCGAAACTCAATTGCGAGTTGGACAAGCGTCCACCCACCCTTACAATCCCATCCTGTAAAAATGGCTTAAGGCGTTGAAAGGCGCGACTACAAGCTCTATTCGATTGTAATCTTCTAATTTCTTCAGAGAAGTGCGCACGTTGAAGTTCACGCAATACTAGCGACTCGGCATAGTTGTAATCGGATGCTAAGACATACGAACGTCGCGGTAACAGCTTCGCGAATCGACAAACGTAAATTACGCTACGCAATAATTTCGACCAAGAGGACAAGCGGTTCGCCAAAGCAATGATTGGAGAAACCTCACTCGAAACGTTCGCCACTAGAGCGTGTCTCTTCTCTTCCGGCGGTTGTGACACTGACGAAGGTTCGAAGTCGGTTATTGGCCATTGCGAGGGATCCAAGTGAACCCAAGCAGGTCCGTGGAACCAAAGCGGGTGGTCCATTATTTGCATCGGGGTGAGTCCACGGGATAGACAATCGGCGGGGTTTTCCGTACCGGACACGTGATAAAAGTTCCGCGTTTCTAACTCGTCTTGTATCTTGGCCACTCGGTTCGCAACAAACGTATCCCAACGGTGGGGTGAAGAATGAACCCAGCATAAGGCGACGGTGGAGTCGGAAAAGGCCAATATCCTTTCTATGTGAACTCTATCCCTACATGCGCTGATAACTGCGGTAATAAGCTTGGTGAGTACTAATATTGCGCAAAGCTCTAAGCGCGCCAGAGAGACAACCTTACGGGGGGAGACTCTCGACTTAGAACTAATGAGGCTAATCGAATTTCTACCATTATTCTGGACGTGGAAATATACAACGCCCCCGTAAGCCTTCTCGCTGGCGTCTGCAAACCCAACGACTGTTATGGCGCTACTTCTATCTACGTTTATATGACGCGGTATTTTAATTTCTCTTAATAAAGGAAGTTCCTCTCTAAAGCGCTGCCACAACCGAACAATGCTGTCAGGCGGCGAGTCATCCCAGTCGCATTCCAATAACCAAAGTTGTTTAATTAAAAGCTTAGCGTATAATACCCATAATCTAGCAACGCATGACAGTATTGTGCGCTTTGTGCATTTCTCTACGGGCGGATTTACCTTAAGGCTAAACACGTCGGACTCTGGTGACCAACATAGACCGAGCACCTTGTGTGTATCAGAATCGTCGAATTCCTTTATCGCCGAAAGACGGTGTGATAGTGGGATTGTATCTACACTTCACAAGATCGAATTGACCCGATTTCATGAGCCTTATAACCTCGGCGGTGGTTAGGGTTGCCTCCTCCACGCTATCGACCGAGTACACAAAATCATCCATATATAATCCGCTCTCAATTGCCCTCTTAGCTTTAGGATAAGAGGGACCTTCATCGTGAGCGAGCTGTCTCACCGTGCGTAACGCATGAAATGGGCTCGACTTTAAACCAAAACAAACGCGGTTAAATTCAAACACCATTAGAGGTTCCTTTGGGTTGAAACGATATAAAATGCGTTGGAATCTACGGTCGCATTCACGGACCCCTATGCAAAGAAACATTTGACGAATATCGGCGGATAGTGCTATACTAAACAAACGAAAATTGACTATTATATTAAATAAACTGCCCTGTAAATTTTGCCCACTATAGAGGATATCGTTAAGCGACAGGTGAGTGCTAGTTTTAGCACTAGCGTCGAGCACTACACGTAACTTAGATGTAAGTTTGTCCTCTCTAATGACTCCGTGGTGTGGTATGAAATACGACGGTGTGTCTTCGTAGTTATCTAATTTCGAAGCCACAAGTGATATGTAACCTTCTCTTATATATTCGTTAATGACGCCGTCGTAAGCTTCCTTTAACTGGGGTGAAGCGAGCATCCTACGCTCCAAGCTGTAGAAACGTTTTTCCGCCATTTGACGCGAATCGCCGAGAGATAAAACATCTCCTTTAAAGGGTAGCGCTACACTATATCTACCGTCGCGATCACGAATGGTCGTGCGGACGTAAATTTCCTCGCATAACCTATCATCTGAGCTAGCTATGGGTGGAACGTTCACCTCCTCCATCTCCCAAAATTTGCGGACTAACGACTCGAGCGGTTCGACAGCCATACCACAATAAGAGGTTGCCGAAATACTATCTATAATGGGGGCGGAGCCAAGGATCACATAGCCCAATACGGTTTCCAGTGCGTAAGGCGCGGTATGCGAAGAGTTGCCCCTGACCTTATTGTTTAACAAAAGATAAGGGAAAAGCGATGCTCCAATGAGCATGTCTATGTTTCCAGGAACGGCGTAAGTGTCGTCCGCCAGAGTCAAATTCTTAAATTCAATCTTTGCCGAGGTGTCAACCGAAACGGTTGGCAACCGTTCAGTGACCCTATCTACTACTAGTGCATTTATATCAAAGTTAACATTACGATCTATCCGAGAATAAATTTTTAAATTTATATATCCCTGTGTCGATTTACTAGTGCCTCCGATGCCTTTAATTACAGGACATGAAAGTGACCTATTTATTACTAAGCCTAAGCGCTGACAACATTGTCGCGTTATAAAGCTATTTTGGGCTCCGCTGTCCAGCAGTGCACGGACGCTTTGTTCGTTTCCACGCGAATCCCTAACCAAAATACGTGCCGTACCCAGTAACACGGTTGAAGGAGGTTGTGCTCCCATATTTGCCAATGAGCACAGAGCGACATCACCAGGTCGACCGCTAGAATCGTTGACCTTAGTAGGGGCGAATTCCTTATCCGCTTTACTTGACGCCGCTATGTTGCTATTTTCAAAATGTAATAGCGTGTGATGTTTCCTGGCGCACTTGCTACATACGGAACTCGAATTGCATTTTGCAACTAAATGCTTATCGCTTAAGCAGTTCAAACATAGGTTGTTTGTCTTTACTAATTTATAACGCTCGCTTGGTGAATATTTACGAAAAGTCGCACAATTATATAAATTACCGTGTCTATCTTTACATACTAAACAAGTATGCTGGAGTGATGTTGGCGTAGCGGTTACGTAAGTTAACGACCCTGCTATTTTAGATGGTTGAGTCTGTCTACGGTCGACGCACCTTTTAATCTCCTGTTTAACGTTCGGAGAGCGCTGCATCACCTTTATTTGATCTCGCACGAACGATGCTAATGAATGAAAGGAAGGCATCTCCGAGCTACGATGCTCCATTTCAAACGCACGCACGGTGTCGGGGTCCAACTTCTTCAGTGCAATATGGAGAAACACCACGTCCATAAGATCATTAAATTTCAAATTCTTAAGTGCAGCCACCGATGCCACAAATTTATCTAGAAATTGCTCTAAGCCGTTGATGTTCGCGGATGATATAGATTTAAGATCGAATATCTGGTTCAAATATTCGGAAGCTAACATTCTCCTATCTTCATATTTAGTTTTAAGCGTTTCGAATATTAATAAGTAATGGTTTGCTGTAGGTGTAAAACCAGAGCAGATCGACTGTGCCCTGCCACTAAGTTTACTGATTAAGTAATATAATTTTTCGGCGTCCGATAACGATGGGTTATTGTGTATATTGTTTTGAAAACTACTGAAGAAGAAGGGCCACGTCTTAATATCACCATTAAATACCGGAATATCTATTGGCGGCAACCTAATCGAGTCGCTTGGACGTACCTGTTTTTCCGGCTTTGCTTCGTTTTGAGATAGGGATCTCGCAATTCTTTTCACGCGACACAACATATCTTCGAATGCCAGCAGCGGTTGGTAGTTCACTATGTATTTCGGGTCGATTTGTAATTCCAAATGATTAATTTGGTCTCATATTTTTTCGTAATCTATTCGTAAAGAATCTATCGTTTCGATTTCGGTCAAAAAAGTTTCCCGCACTGCTTCTACATGGATGTTCTTTATATAATCACTTATATTCTGCATACGCGAAAAGAGTATGTCCCTCTTAGCATAAAGCGTTTTAATTTTGATTTCACTTCCACTAACTGCCATTTTAAACTATTATAATAAAGTTATATCAATCACAATAAATCTCACAACGCATAAACAATAAAGGATGGACACTCGGTATGCCGTATTACGTAATTAAATCGAACACCTGCGCAGCGAGTCGAGGTGACGCGTCATTTGCTAGACTCAATAATTTTATCAAGATTGTGGGTAAGCGTATCAAACGGTTCCTAATACACTGTTTCAATTATTTAATAGGCTTTAAATTTAATCAAATACGAGCGCTATAAAACGAATAATTCTGTTTGCGAGTACCTAATCAAAATTTAAATTTAAACGAACACTATTTAAGTCTATTCTATAAATTGGAGTACATTATCTAATTAATTAATTCAACAATTCGACCAAAATCCTGCTCGAAGTGACCATAAAATGGTGGAGCCACGTGTTTAAGGCTGCCGAAGTCTAGTTCCCCGGTCGAACCTTAAACCTATTACGCGAGATATTAACTAAAGTGGACTGTATATGCGGTTGCTTCTACGCTTACGTAAAGGCGACTATTATAGCATGCGGTATAATGCACTCGCTCTTCCCTAAAACTAAACTATTATTGTGCCAAATCGCTGAAAAGGAATCCTGCCTTATTAGGAAAACACAAATTGGAGCGGGTTTAACTATATTATCAGGCAGGCGGTAAATAAAGGAATATTGACTCACCGGGGTTTCTTCTATCCTGTTGAGCACTATAGCTGCAACTTCTAGAACTTCTTCTGGAACACTCCGGAGAGAGGCGGTGCGCGACTATATCTCACACGAGGTGAGGCGGGTTTCCTGGAGCTCGACTGCCCGATGTGTCGATGGAGGATCGAGGAGGGTATGAATGATATCGTTTTGTCGGAAAGGAACAAGCGGCTTGGCACCTCTACCGTCAAATATAATAATCCAATGGTTTTTTTTCCGCGCAACCAATATTAGTGATTTAAGAAATACTAATATTAAATAGATAAAATACTCAAAGATATATAATGGCAAAATCAACCTCACTTTGAGTCAGCTTTCCCATAAGAGTTTTTATTGATTGATCAAAAATTCTTGATTACTTAATTTCTTGTCACAATAAACTGAAATAAAATATAGTATGTATCAAAAATCAAGCATGTCACAATCATTTTAAAAAAGTATTCTTTCTTTTATTAGTCAAATCATCATCATCATTAACATAAATAACCGTTCACAAGTACAGGTATTTACAGCATGCGCTGTGTTGCAAAAAGTTAAACAAATTTAGAGAAAAAATGTGTTAAATAAAACATAAATAAAGTCATATTTTTACAACAGCAGTTCAACGTACGTAACATTTGGTAATGAATTAAGTAAGGATATCATGGTGAATTTATGTGGTACAGCCACGACGCAGGTGCTGCAATTCGTGATCAGATAATAAAATAATGATAACCAACCTAAGTATTGTTTTCTCACAATAGTAAAACATTCTTAATCATTAAAAATTTAAGTGTTTTTTGGGTTCAAATTAATATCAACACACCATGTTGAAAATATGAAAAATACTGAGTACCTAGTAATAATATTATACCCGAGAAAGCAGTAAAAAATAATATAGATTTCTTTTTTTCTTTTCCTTAACTTTTGAGGAAATGAATCGATTGACAATTCATTCGGTAAAATCGTTCTAATAGTTTGCAATGGTGGAACACCTATATGGACATACATACATAGAACGACAAGTATAGGACATTTTTTAGAATCATTGTAATCGTTTAAAAATATAGGTTGATAGTGACAACCCTTGGTAGTACCAAAACATGACAAAGTAACCGTCACAGCGTGGTAAAGTTACCATACTAGCGATGCTACGATTTTTTCACTAGCCATGTTGCAGCTATATTAGTAGTATAGTTGTAACAGGAGTGGGTCGACTCGACCGGGGAGAGACCACATTCTCACAGAATACCAGCGTAAAATAGAATAGCTTTACGCTGCTGTGTTTCATATATTGAGTGTATAGAACTGGAGACCTATTTAATTACATCTTGGTCCTGACGGGTGACAGCGCATCTTCATTTTGATTCGTTATCGAGGATAGACGTAGATGTCAATGGGCCTCAGCGACCACATATCATCAGGTGGATTGTGTGCGTTATCGTATAAAAGAAGTCAGTTTTACAGAAAAATGTTAAGGCTACCATGTTAAAAGCGAAATATTATGTTTCGTAACAAATAATATTACGTTACTACAGAGATATAGATACCTACATTAGATATTGCAAACAAAACCAGCAAAGGTTTGGAACACTATATAAAAAGGTTACCTATATCGCCGGCACAATTGTTAAAATAAAATGCCAAAATTAACTCTCATCTCTAAAAAATGACATATTTCGAAAAACGTTACGTTTTCCGTGTTAATCGTAATTTGGTACCTATACCTCTCTGATGACAAAATTAAAGAAAATAAAACAAACTATCAGGTTTTTAAATAAAGAAAGAAGTGCGATATATTCAGTATCTACTGTTATGAACTCCAAGAGTCTTCTAGAAGAATAAATACTTGTCATTAACACAAGTGATTTTTACTTTTCTGATATAAAAAATTATTTTTAGTTAAACTTAGTGTTAGTTACTAAATAAATGTTTCAAGAATTCTACTTCCATGAATTTACATATTATTATTATGTGACACGTATAACCGCCCGGGGACTTAAAGTTGCAAAGTAAAAATTAGTTTCCACACGTCTTCACCCGTATTTTGTTGGTATAATAGGAATACAAGACCAATATCATTGAATTATGAAATATAATTAATAAGTTTATTATAATGTATATTATGAATGACAAATGTAGATATTATTCTAGGAAAGAGAAAAATTAATTTTTAAAAGTACCTGTGTAATTTAAACTATTGTATATTTAACTATAATTAGTGGGGGGCTGGCCTATTGCCACTTCAGCTAACTAAACTTTTGAGGCTATGTTATTTACGCCTTATGCCTCTGTATAACCCACCTGATGGTAAATGGTTTCATGCCTCAAAGACACACACGTTGTAATCGGAGGGAAAGACAAACGTTGGCAAACTTTTAACTTTTAACAAACTTTTAACTGGCCGTTTTTCGAAAGCGCGGAGAATCAACAAACGGTTGTGGGGACCCGTTGAGCGTTCTGATATTCAATATTGGCAGGGAGAGGGAGAAATTAAGTCCATGTAATTCCTGCACACTTTCTCTAGAACAGAATATCAAGGGACTCATTACCCTACGCCTATACGCGAGACTGACCAGGTGAGTTTCAATTAATTTAGTAGCAGCAGTACTCCATGACAAACACACACACAACCATACTTGTGCTTTATGTAGGCCCAGAAGTTTTCCCGGCGTGAATTTCCACTTTTAAAACATTATTATTTTTAAGTGACAGTGGGCTCTACATCATAGATGCATATTTTTACATCCCTGCTTTTTCAATGATTTCGTGAATGCATGGTTAAAAATTCTAAATCCTTATAATTCTGACTAAGGAAAATTGTTATACGTTTGTCGCGGTGCTGTCGTCTCACCGCAGCCAAACACTTCGAAGCCTAAATCACGCTGTCAAAATTCCGAATCATAAAAAGTATAGAACATCTCCGAACTATCACACGGAATGTTGACCGCTCCCCGGGCAGAACACTTTGCCCGGCGGGAGATCTCCCCTTTTCCTACCACGGCCACACGTATAAAAATTGTCTATAATCTCATGTAAGTAAAAAAAAAACATTCAACACCATCGTTAGAAATCCACAGCTGAAGATAGGATAGGTCTGTAGGCTAAGATACGGTCGAATTTGTGTCGCGCCGCCTTGGCACGTGCCACATCTTGTAAAAGGCGCAGCCGCCACATCAGAGATCACGGCATGTGTCGTACAACGGCAAGAGAATTTTGCATTTTAAAAACTAAGCACCGTAGTGAAAGGTTTTTTGCTACCTACTTGTGTGTGTCATTTATATTTGTATTTTATTACAATAACTATAAGATTAATTAGTACCTATCCTATTTTATTCTTAGAATAGTAATATATATAGCATATACCGACACCACCTTAGCGAACAGACTATATACCTACGCATCTTCTTCCTGCATGTTTTACCTGACCGTCGCTCCATCTAGTGGGCGACACTCTACACTTCTACTTACACTTTATATATATATATATATATATATATATATATATATATATATATATATATATATATATATATATATATAAAAAACTGCGGTTGCTAAACCGCTTGCCAAGCGTGGCAATTATGGCAAATATCTCCTCTGTGAGGCCAGGCCAACCATGGGGAGGCAGGCTACAGGCTACTAATAGGCTGCATCGGTGACGGTACAAATACACCAAAATATATTTGTTTATTAAATTATTTTCCTATAATCATAAAATAACACATAGGTACATACATTATGTTGTTGATGGATGGTGGATGGATGGCAACAGAATAATATAATATTTCAGTCAATAATTTTGTCCTTAAAATCAGATAATAATATATAAATTTATTTATATATTCATTTGGTAACAGCATGATTCAAGCACAAAAGAGTAGTACAGAATACATTATGATTGTATACGTAGCAACCGTCAATATAATAATTGCTACTCCAACTAACAAAATAACTCTGTTGCAAGTTTCAAGAGCCCTTAGTTTCGACTCGCAGTATATTTTTTCTCAATAAATTAAAAGAACAAAATTAAATTCTGACGTAATAAAATATTTCATATTTTTTTTTAAAATGCTATCTGAGAATTGAGACTGCGAACTGAAAATTGAGTTTGAAAAGTAAGCATACTCAATGACTTACTCGTAGTTCGTTTCATTAAAATGTCTTTGGCACTGCATCTTTAACTTCGTCTACTATAGCATAATACTACTATAAATGCATAAGTGTAGTCGAATATAATAAATTTTGACTAGTGTCTGCCAATGTTGCGGCAATTATCGTTTACACTCCTTTCTATGCGGTTTAACAAAGTGCTAATTAAAATAATTTTAATTAAAGAAGTTAAAATTAATCAATTTTAGTTCGCGCGAAAAATTACTAAATATTGTTTTAGCTTTATTTACTTGCTATAAGCCAGTATTATGGGAAACCAGTACAATCTCACCTGGCGGTAAGTGGTGATGAAACCTTAGATGGTAAATCGCACTGTCTTAGCGTAACAAAAGTCTGTTCACTCTCGTCTTGCTATCATCCAGATTGTAATTGAACGGAAAGACAGACGCAAACTAATTGTTGCATTTTTTGCATTACGAAAGTCCAAATACACCGTTTCATGCGAACGCTTAAATATCGACAACGAAGAGGTGAAGATCCGTTGACTATATACTTATCCGATATTGGGAAAAGTAAAGTAAAGTAAAGTTACAGCCTATATACGTCCCACTGCTGGGCACAGGCCTCCTCTCATTTCTGAGAGGGTTTTAGGGCAAGGAAGTGTTCGCCACGCTGCCCCAGTGCGTGTTGGCGAACTTCACGTGTCTTCGAAATATATTTTTTCTTATTTCTCAAACATGCAGGTTTTCTCACGATGTTTACCTTTACCGAGCACGTGGTAAATCAGCACTTAAAATTGCAATTAACAATTTCATTGGTGCCGGCGGGGATCGAACCCGGTCTGCTCGCGTATTGTGAAATTTACAGCGAGCGCTAACCATCTGAGCTACCACGGCTCTAATATTGGGAAGGGTAGTGAAAAATTAATATTTATAATTCTCGCGTACCACTTTTCGAAAAACAAAAGTTTAAGCTTTGTGGGAAGGATTCCTCTTTTCACAATGCCAAAGCAAATAAAAAAACACGTATTTTGACTCTTAACGAGCCATCCTGTGATGCAAAGTAGTCACACACCATCTTATTTTGCATAAATATGGATTTTCTTTATATTCTTCGCAGATGTAACGCTGTTTTTCTCACGCTGTTTACCGTCGTCGCTAAACACCTGATAAATCAGCACTTTTTAAAATTGGAAATAATAATAATAGTGGTGCCAGTAAGGATCTAACCATGATTGCTTGTCGGTTTACGGTTTATTAATGCAAATAACAAAATGAAAGCTATTAACTCACGACAGTTTATTGATAGTCTCGATCTTTAACTATGGTTTGCGATGAGTCTTTCTCACGAGTGAAATCTCTTAGCCGCGGCATGACAGTCTTCAAAAAGTTTGACATTTGGTGTCAAATTCTATAAATTACATTTTAGTTCGCATATTTCTGAGGAACTTCTTTCGTAACACAGCTATATTTTGTACTAAGACTATCTTATTACAAAACGTAGTAGGTTCACGGAACTTTTGAAATATCTTTTATAAAAATAGAATAAGGGATGTGATTGTAATATTGGTTCCCTTTACATACATACAAGAAACAAGCTGGCAGTGTGTATATTTTAACGAAACATTTCAAGCTCCTTTCGATGTATCCATAAATGTAATTAAATTAGGCCTCCACACTAGTAATTTTGTATGTGTTTAATTAAACTCCCTTGAACTTAAATACCGAGAATCCTAAATTTCATGAACACGAGCCATTACAATTCTTCAGTCATTAAATTCTGAAAAATGCCTTTTTATTACTCAATGTACCTCACTTGATCATCAAAAACCTAGACAACTTATTATCATTAGACGACTTAAAAACCACGGCGCTAACTTAAGAAAAACATCTTAAATTTAGATCATATAAATTATCGATATTCGGTGTGGACAAAGTGAAAATTACTGTACTTTAAACTAATTGCAACAATAACTTTATCGACATTTACGGCCTTACTCATCGACGTCAATTTAAGCAATGCTTCAAAATACTTTCTCTCTTTTCATTAAATGACAATGGAAAAGGACAGGTATAGGGATAATAAATATTTGAGTTTAGCAAGCAAGTTAGTTAACCTACGATTATGAGTAAGTTAATTCGTATAGTTAAATAAATAAAAAAATAGTACGTCGTAAACGCAAGTAATTAAAGGTCAATTTTTTTCACCAAAAACCTAAACTTTAAAAGAAATCCGAATTTGGTACAAACAACACCTGGGGTTTCAACCACGTCGATAAAAGGGTTAGGAACTGAACTGGAGCCCAACTTCATACCGTTACGTTACGTCCTTCGAAAGTATCATTTTCCAAAGCAAAATCAGAACACATCGGCAAAATTGACGAGAAAATAGATCGAACTATTTTCTCGTCAATTTTGCCGATATCCTTCAGGAACATGTGCGTTCTGGTTTATCACCAACGCAAGTGAACTTCTGTCAACCATTTCTCTCACCTACGCACAGGGAGGAAGACTCACTGGCCCATGCTGCAAAGGACAAAGCCGATCTGCTGGGCTCTCTCTTTGCATTCAACTCTACTCTTCACGACGGGGGACACACCGATGACCATCTCGCAGTGTGAGTGCTCTATTAAAGTCTGCCGCTGAACACAGATCTCTTCCATAGATTGCCTCGTAGAGGGGTTATTGGTCACGCTTGGCAAGCGGGTTGGCAACCACAGTTTTTATTTTTAGTCGTTATTAGGATGACCATATGGGGTAGTGGATATTCTTGATATATATCTCTTCGCATGCCGCGTCAACCAAACATAAAGTAAAAAAAAAGTAAAGTTACAGCCTATATACGTCCCACGGGGCACAGGCCTCCTCTCATTTCTGAGAGGGTTTTAGGGCAAGGAAATGTCCGCCGCGCTGCCCCAGTGCGTGTTGGCGAACTTCACATGTCTTCGAAATATTTTTTTTTATTTCTCAGACATGCAGGTTTCCTCACGATGTTTTCCTTCACCGATAGGCACGTGGCAAATCAGTACTTAAAATTGCAATTAACAATTTCATTGGTGCCGGCGGGGATCAAACCCGGTTTGCTCGCGTATTGTGAAATTTACAGCGAGCGCTAACCATCTGAGGTGGTTAACAGCTATTGGACGCCTTTCAGTCGTTATAAGGCCTCCGGAGAGTAGCCGTCACGTTTAGAGTCGGAACTTAGGTGGCTAATAAATCCACAATACCAGTGTAAAGAAGCGGCTTAATACTACTGTGTTTTCGTTGGGGAGTTTAGAGAAACGGACCTAATTACTGAACACATTCGACATTCGATTCTTAATCTAGGAAAGATGTAGATGTATATGGGTCAAAGCATCCACTTACGGTGGACTGTATGCTCGTTTGTCAACCTTATTCTTTTTTTTAAATTGTAAAAACTGTTATTAAAAATATGTTGACATTATCCTAGCTACTTACAATAATTTAGTTGAAAAAGAATTGCCCTCCGTAACTCTCTAAAAGCATTACATAAAGAAGCTTTTAACGTTGAAAGAAAAGGGTAAGAATGTGACATAAGAATCGAAAGGTTCAAAATCCGAAACAAAATGAACGATATAAGAAATCTAAGATACTTGTCTTCTTCATTCATCAATCATTTATAGTTAAAAATAAGATTCCTTTTATAAAGTAAGTACAGATTTAATTTTACCGTTACCGTTCCCGTATATCAAAAGAATACTGCTGAACATAGGCCTCCCCCTGGACTGCTTACACAGCGGGGGGAAAATATTCTCCATACGTCAGCCGATTGGGACGGGATGCGATCTTTTTTTGCATCCTACTCCTGGGGGCTAGCTCGTTTCTCACTGGAAGACCCCAGCGTTATTGCTGACTCTATCGTTGATGTTGTGCTACAGGAAATGGAACATTTATTCAATCATGTGATACCTATCGGAGGCAGAACCCAGCTATGGTTCGGTCGCTCCTGCGAAATTACATCACTCCATAAGCAAGAGTGCTACCGGACCTGGGCTGACGTATCGACGTCTCGGACTGCAAATACCAGCGCTCTTAAAAAAAGTATAATTCTGTCTCCAAGTCCTTCGAAAGTATCATTTCCAAGGCAAAGTCAGAACACATCGGCATAATTGGCGAGAAACTAGTTCGACTTCCTTCGGGAACATGTGCATTAAGGTTTATCGCAACGCTATCCAAGTGAACTTCTGTCAACCACCTCTTTCACCTCCGCACAGTGAGGAAGACTCACTGGCCCATGCTGCAAAGGACAAAGCCGATCTGCTGGTTTCTCTCTTTGCATCCAACTCTACTCTTGATGACGACCGATGACCATCTCGCAGTGCGAGTGCTCTATATGGAATGTGCCGTTTACCCAAGGCTGGATCTGCAGAGCACTCCTCTTCCTGGACGTCAACAAGTCGACAGGGCCTGATGACGTCTCTCCTAATGTACTGAACACATGTGCTCCGGAGTCGGCACCGGTTTTAACGCATCTTTTCCGGTACTCCTACTTCCTAGGTATAGTCCAGAACTCACTAAAGACAGCTCTAAAAAGGGCGACCGCTCAGATCCATTCAACTACAGGCCCATTGATATCACTTATTTGTTCTCCAAACTAATGGAAACAATTATTAACTGCCAGCTCATGAGGTACCTTGAGGATCACCAGCTGATAAGTGACGGCCAGTGCGGTTTCCGTCAGGGTCGTTCAGCTGTTGATCTAAGGGTTACCTACTCATAGATGGACGGAAGCAGCACAGTCTAAGTGGGAGGCGTTGACCGTTAGCTTGGAGATAGCGTATGTCTTCATTCGGGTTCGGCACAAAGCGCTTTTTAGGAAGCTTTCTTTCTATGGGCTTCAAAAGAAATTGTACAATTGGACCACCAGTTTTCTTGCAGATCGGAGCATCTAGGTCGTAGTAGACGCTGCATGCTACAATTACAAGCCCATTAATAATAATATTATTATTTCAGATATATAATAATTATTATAATAATAATTATTATTTCAGATATCCAAGTAATCCATATAATATGTTAGTAAACGTGAAACTTATTATTTATGTTAGTACCTAAATCTAATTCTTAAATACGAGTACCTTGTCAACTAAACAGAGGCGGTAATATTGCTTAAAAATAAATGAGTCATACCTATCAGCAATTATTTTCATGAGGCTGTTTTCTTTCTTATAATGGCGTAGTAGTCATCCGTATGCGCCTTTGCAAACATGCCTGATGCACTGCAAAATCGGGGTAGCCCCAACAAGAGCCTAAAGCCGTTATTGTACTGGACGCGTAAGGTGTCGACAGCTTGCTTTGAATAATTCGACTACAGACTGCACGTGTCGAAAATTTTACAGTAGGATTTAAATAAAGTTATTTTTTCTTGTTTACTATACCCCGCAAACCTTAGTGCCGACATATTACATCGGACTGCCAGCGCCCTACGTTCCCTTTCAATGTCCACATTGTCGTTTAAGTTGTCGGTTAACGCTGGTGTTCCATAAGGCTGCGTGCGATTACCAACGCTGTTTCTTCTGCATATCAATGATATATTGCAGATCATTAACATTCACTGCTATGCAGACGATAGTAATGGTGATGTTTTATACACCGGCCGTGTCAATATTTCTCGGGTAAACGTCGCCGAGTACCGGAACAAACTTGTGTCTGAAGTCGAGACTTTGTTAAACAAAGTCTCGGACTGCGGGCAACCTAATCTAGTCCAGTTTAATTCCAAAAAGACACAAGTTTGCGAGTTCACCGCTAAAAAGGACCCTTGTTAAGAACCATTACATCTTCAGTTTCAAGGCACTCACCTTTGTTGCCTTAGCTAGTATCGGAATCCTTGACGTTGATACCTAGTGACGTGCAGTTTCATGGTTACTTGGAAGAGAATGCCAAATGCTTTTAAAAAGATTGGCGAGTTCACGGCGCCGATTTGGCCGCACATGCAATACTGTTCCCATCTCTGGAGAGAGGCTTCCCAGTGCCATCTCCTTCCATTTTATCGCATCCAGCCCAAATCCGTTCGAATCGTCGGCAACCGAGCACTTTCCGATCAGCTTGACTCACTGGCACTGCAAAGAGATGTTGCATCTCTTTGCGTATTTTATCTCATTTCCACGGGGAGTGCTCTGAGGAGTTGTTTGGACTAATTCCAGCCACATAATTTCACCATCGCATATCGCAACAAAACTCGCGATCCCATCCATAGAATTTGGCTGACTGACGGTCCACCACTGTGTGATTTAAAAGAAGTTTTCTTCCTCGCACAACTTCCTTGTAGAATCGGCTACCACCTGAGATACTTTCGACGACTTAGAGACCTTCACGAAAAGAGCCTTCTCCTTTTTAAAAGGCTTACTACTCCCCTAGTGTTGCAGTTGTTTATGGGCGGCGGTAGTTTCCTATAAGAAAAATTTAAATGTTCTTGTATTAAAAAATCTAAAATAAATAAAACGCGATAAAATCCGTAAAAGTAGTTTTAATCAATGTATAGTGTTCGCGTAAATATAAGAAATCATTAAGGAAAACTTAATACAGAAAGGGCTGGGTGGACTCAGCCACTTTTTGGGTGATTAGGCGTTAAGTGATCATACAGTATGTGGTAATGATACGTAACCAAAAGAGTAAATCTAAACTATATTTAAAATTTAAAATGATATATATTGAGGGAACAAAATTACAATACAATAAAAAATGAACAACTATTTCGTAGGTCATTAAATTACTATTTTTCACCATATTTGATGGCATATATTTAGCTTGTCATTATACCGAGTATATTTTACAGGCGACAATATTGCCCGGTTCACCGGTATCAGTAAAATTGTTAATGTTACATACCCGGTACTGTTGTTTTTATATATCAATATTTCCTTTTTTGTTGCTTATATTCACAAAATATAAATATTATATTACTGGTTAAAGGACACTTTTATTTAAATTTTATTAAATGTAATTATCGCACAATTTGGCATTTTTGAAATGAATTGTACCCGTCAACACTTGACACAAAAAGTGGGCAGCGACTGTGACGTGTAAAGTGATGTATTGACTTTTATAAGTGCGAATTAACATGTTTCTGACTACACGGGCACCGCCCACTTCCCCGCACTAGTGTATGTGTTATGGTATTCTACGGTTAGGTCAATTCATGAACAACATTTTGTTGTCAGATTATGGCCACTAGCAAATATTACACACATTTATACACACAAACATTACACACAAATATTACAAACAGAAGCAATTTTCAGCTCGTTGCAATCTATGACAATACCACTAAATACCTTGCATTTAAATAATTGTCTCGCAGTGACGAGCAACTTTGTTGGCTAACGCTTTTGTAAGCGCTTCCGTTCCTTGAAGTGCATAATAACGCCTCGCAATACAGTCTATTGTGTAAGCATACCTCGTATCAATGGCCACTTCGAGTATAGATAGCAATTTCAGACACCAGATTCTATATGAAATAACATCGATTATCGGCAATACCATTTAATTTATTACAAGTTTTTAAATAAATAATATATTACAGACGATTATAATTAAATATGGTTCAATATATATTTCTTTATTTCCCTAAGTAAATACACGTGCAAAAATTGTAATTATGTGTGTGTGTGTGTTCGTGTGTGTGTATGTCTCTCTCTCTCTCACTCTGTATGTGTGCGTGTGTGTGTGTGCGCGTGCGTACGAGCGTTAGTGCGTGCGTATAATTAAATATGTTTTAATAAATTTTATCTTTCTTTATTTCCCTAAGTAAATACACATGCAAAACTAATTGTGTGTGTGTATGTGTGTGTGTGTGTGTGTGTGTGTGTGTGTGTGTGTGTGTGTGTGCGTGCATCCGTGTGTGAGTGAGAGAGTGCGTGCGTGCGTGCGTACGTGGGTGCGTGCATGCGTGTTTTTTTATTTAAATGTTTATTTTTAATTTACTATACGTAAAATTATGCTGCTTGTTTATATTTAATCTATGTATATTTATAGTTAATAAGCGTTTCATTAATATATTTTTTATATTTTATAATTTTATTAAATATAATATATGGGTTCTTCCCATAGCTGGGTGAATTTTCTATAACTAACATGCTTATGAGATGAATTGGCTAATGTATTTCAAAACACAAGACGCGAGTTTGGCACGATATTCACATGGTTTTCTTCCGATCCGCCTTCCGCTATATCGCAAGAGGAGGTAAATCAGTATAGAAAATGATAAAAAGCCCTGCCCTCGTATTAAATTGTGACTGATGTTGCGAGTGACGAATACAACGACGACGAAACAATTCACGCCAAACAATTGAGTTTAGCGACATTTTATGTATAATTTAAACTGTATTGTTATATGATTTTGTGACGGCCCAATATTATTATTAATAATTAAATTCAATATAAAGGGGCATCAAAAATAGTCTTAAAATATAATTATATATATATATATATATATATATATATATATATATATATATATATATATATATATATATATATATATATATATATTAAGCAATAAAATTACATTATTAAACATAAAGTTAATATAAATATATTTCAGACATTAGACCAATGACATAGTAAATTAAAGGCAAAATATTGTCTTTCATAATAAATAAGTTTATTTAAAATACTTGAAAAAGTATTTAAAATAAGAAAAGTAATAGAAATACAAGTCGAAAATATTATAAAAATAAAGATAAATAACATATATAAGATAATTAGAAAATTTGTTAAAAATTGTCTAAGTCTTGAAAGGAGTTCGTGTATAAAAGATATTTCCTAAGTTGTGGAAGGAGTTCATGTATAAAAGAAAATTTTCCTAAGTTGTGAAAGGTGTTCATGTATAGATGTCTTGTATGGAGGAGCTGCTGGAAATACATACCTGCAGTTGTACATATATATGGGGTGGTCGGGAGCCCGACTGCTCCTAGTACTGTAGCAAAATGACTAGTCCTTATTAGGGACTTGAAAAGGAATATTATGGTGGCGAGTATGCTGCTTCACGAGCAATTGGTCCGATGTAAACTTGGACTCGCTAACCGATGTGTCCTAGACATATCATCTTAGTGCTGGTGGTAAGCGGGTTTGTTGTAGCAATACGGCTTTCCCGTGGACATCGCACACCCACAAACGGTATGTGGGCGACGTCGTAGCGCATAGCGATGCGTCGTCTATCTTTCGGATTGGGATGATGAGTGTGTTTGGTAGCACTTTTAAGTGTAACAGGCATACTCAACTTCATGTCTTAGTGCATTAGCGCTATGATACGTGGAGTTTTGATCATTGGCGTCTTAGTAGCGTGCTACTATGATACGTTGGTGATATTTTTTAGTTAACAATACAAACTTTGTAACCAAAGTCGATAGGGATCATGTGGGTGTGTTGTGAGGGCGTGACACCCGTATGACAGTTGCATTGATGCTTACTGCTACTTGCGGTATTGCGTGTTGTGATGGATCTGCGGGTGTGCTGCGCCTGATTCGACGCTCTCTTGTGGTTCTGGTCAATGGAGGTATGCGGGTGGTGATGTCTGCTGGGTTGTATGGAGTTCTGCAGCATTGCGTCTCTGCGATGGTTGTTTGGTGGGACGCTATTCTCAATGGCGCTCTCTGCGTCTTGGTTTGACTCACACCTAAGTAGCTTTGCCCAAGTCGGGTCCCTTCATTACGGGCTGCAGACTGTCTGCCCTCCATGATGTTTTATATAACAACATCATAATATATCTCTGTAACTTTCCCACCTTTGAATGATTGAAGGCAACTTGTTGGTGGGTGAGACAAACATGATCGAAAATGCATTTACTCAACGTCAGTGACACAAACCCTTTCTGATTGCGAATTATTACTCTTATCTTATAACTGCCTTTTGGCTATATCTGCCGCTGTATTGGTTGGTGGAGCATATGTGTCGACCTCATGCGGGTGGTAGCTGACGGGAGGATCTGAGGAGACTCTCAAGGCTGCGGCCGAAAGCCGCACAACGTGGGACCCCATTCCCTTGAGGTGAGCGGGGTGGACTCATGACACGCTCTGTGGCTAGTAGCCGTGCTGATCATGCAATTGGTGGTGATGCCATACACCTACATCACGTCTGTAGAAGCGTCGGTCTAGCAGATGATGGTGCTCACGGAGGGTTTACGGCCAGTGTGCCTATTTGCCTAAACCGTGTGGCGTACATTCACTGTGGCTGGATTTGTTCGTATTCTGTATGGCGTTTACACGCATTGACATGCGCGACTTCGGTCGATGTTTGTGCTTACGCACTAACAAGGGGCCAAGCCTCTTTTACTGGTTCGCCGGTTATTTTGCTGTGGACTACGGTCCAGTTCCCGAATTAGCGTTCCCCTCGGGGGGAGTGCATCAAAATGGTTGGCGCTCACCGCGCACGGCTTGTGTGGAGCCGTGTGCCTCCCCTACATTTTTTTTTAAATAAATGTAGGAGAGCGAAACCCTTGTATCGGGTATTTTGTATAAATATATTGTGAGCCTTTTCCAAGCGGGAGGGGATAATTAATAATAAATTAATAATGCAAACCTGATACAAGTGGAATAGCGACGTTTTATGTTCTTAATCTTTCTCGAGCCCTGTCTTCGTGAACGGGGTTCACTTAGCTTATAAGGCACTACCAACAGCTTTCAATTGCTCTAGTGATTATTCATTCTTCCAAAAGACACCTAAAGGAACTAAGTTACTAAACAAACACAGCGTAAATAAGGGTCCTAACTAAGACGATCACGGCAAAATATTACAAACGGCCTATTATTAAGCCTTTAGAAAAATCATTTAGAAAGATCAAAACATATTTTATTAATCGTGGTCACAAATATATAATTTTATCGAAAAGGGGTAAATTAATTATATTTAATATAATATCTTTATTATTATATAGAGGGGGGGAGCGTTACAATTTCATGAAACGAAATAATTAAAAGGTATTAATGTGAGGAGAGGTCGCTTTGGTCGCACGAAAACACCTTTCCCGATAAAGTTTAAGGCATTCTAATCGCCTAGAAAATTCAAGGCTGCAGGTGTTTTAAAATTCGAAAGGAATTCGTTCAATTGATAACAACAAAATTACCGCGATGGAATTATTGAAAGGTGGCGGTGAGGGAAAACGGCAAGGAAAATTGAATAAAGGCATGCTGCTTTTGTACGACACACTCCCGTACGCAAGACGCGTTTTACGTTTGCTGCTGTATAAATGTACTTTTAGAATTGGAATACCAACTCTGAAAATGAACAAAATTAATAAAAATATAAACTTGGTGTACAATTTTAGTTTTTTGACAGACCCACATACACAGTCCATCTGACTTATATTCAGATAATCTTTTATCTAAACCATATTTTACGGACTAAGTAGTTTTAATTAATCGCTGGCTTTAGCTCTTAGGTTTCTTAATTTCAAATTTTAAATTTTAAAAATGTATCTGGTATGCCAGGAACATTTTTAGAATATTTTACTGATTACTGACGGCTTAACTTTTTAGAATCTTAGCTTAAAGTGATTTTTAAGCAAATTCATATTCAATTTTGACTTTTATTAAGTTACTACGTCATCAGGTTATGTTTTCGCCGTGGATTTGAATCCAGAAATATCCACTGTCCTACTGCTGAACATAGATTCTCATTACTGAGGGTTTTGTAAGCTAAATTTCACGTTTATGACTTTTAGATTTTCCTCGCGTTCGAGAATGCGGATTATCATCGTAAACAATTCGAATTAATAATTTCAAAGTTTTGCGGTGCAGTTAGATTGCAAGTAATCAGGGAAAATTATGCTCAGCCACTATCAGAGCCTTCTTATGAAATTAGAAAATAAGGTACACAGAGGCAGACAAATTAAACTTTTTTCCGAAATTAATTCTTCCAGTGATTTTTCTAAAATCAAAAATAAACAATTAACTTTTTAATACTGCAAAAAGCAAACACAAAGGACGGCCGGGATTGTAGTTTGTAAATACGGTTGCTATTTTAGTGACGTAATCTATAACACATATAATTAAAAATTAATTGTCCGTCTATAGTATTGAAATAAAGTTAAAAAGTTAAATTACAGCTCTTAGCGACCCACTGCTGAGCACAGGATTCCTCTCATTTCTGAAAAGGTTTTAGGACAAGGAAGTGTCCGTGGCGCTACCCCAATGCGTGGTAGCGAACTTCACATGACTTCGAAATATTTTTTTACTGCGAATATCTCATGCAGGTTTCCTTCAGATGTTTTTCTACACCGCTGAGCACGTGGTACATCAGCACTTGAAATTGGAATTAACAATATATTGAATTTAGTGGCTATCTATCAATTAAATTTTTAAAATATAAGTGTTATCAATTTTAAAAAAATTGTTTGTTAATCTGTTTGTTTGTTCTGGATAATCTTAGGATAGGTTAAATTTTTTGTGATGAAACCTCACAAACAAAGTGAGAGTAATACCAGGAGGTATTCACGGTACAACTCATGTAGTATCTATTATTTATCCGGACAACATTCAGATGTAAAAATTAAAAAAAAAGTTGAATAAATAATTGTTTTGATTATCTTAACACTAAATACTCTTAACGCCACATTAATAGGTCCTACCCAGGTAAAGCTGGGGCGAGTCGTTCGTCAGACATACAGTTCCGACGTAAGACGTCAGCACACACGCGTATAGTGAGATTTTAAATGCGATAACGAATATTTAATAAAAAAGTAACACTTATTTCCTTTTTAAACTTCTTTAGCATAGGCATTTTTCGATTCTTTTTTGTTTAGAAATAGCAATGACTTACAAAATAACACACAATCAGTTTCACGTGGATATTTTGATCCATCGTCAGCCTAATCTATTCTTGAATAAGAATCAAAACGCAGATGGGTTAAGCCCCTGAAGACTAAACTTAAAAGAAAATGGGGTTACTATTTTACGTAGGTATTCCGAGCGAGTGAAATCATTACCCGGTCATTCATTCATTCATTACTGCAAATCAAAATTCTACAGCCGAACATAGGCCTCCTACATTAATTGTTTCATAGAAGGGATATTTGCCATAGTTTCTATGGTTGGCAACCAGTTTTCATTATTTCTTTTCAGGAAGTACATCATTAATTTCTTTTCAGGAAGATGCTGCTGCTCATTTCCTATTCCAGCTCTCGCTGTTGCCTCTAACGATACCCGCAGGATGATATGGGGTAATAGATTATCTTACGTCACAAGGAGTTCCCCTAGTCGAGCGCGTCAATCAGTGTTTTTATAAACTTATTATAAGCCACTATTTGACCATAATCCCACCTGGTCATAAGTGGTGATGAAGCCCTTGATGTTTAATCATCTTTACGTAAAAAAGCCTATTCACTCTTGCCTTGCAGACGCCCAGGTTGTATTCGAACGAAAAGATAGACGCTGGCAAATTATTCAACTCCTATGCTCGCATTACGAAAGACGAGAGGAATTAGTTAGGTCATGGAGCTCCTGCGCACACTCTCTGAAATGAATCTTATATAATACTGAATTGCTGGCTATTCTGCGCCTGACCCCGGGGCTGACAAGATTGGTTTCAACCAATTCAAGGTTACCAATAAACCTCTTAGCACGTCTCTTCACTCATTTCAATGCTGCTTGTCGGAATTTGAAACATCAACCCACAAATGACAGCAGCACTTCATGCACGACCTGACTTGCGCTGTATAATAGCTAAGAAGTTGCTCCGAATTAAGAAGGTAAGAAGCTGCTACAGCCGTTATTCGCTGAAGCTACACTTCAACGCGTAATATTTGTTTAAAAGTGAATATCTTTGTTTCGTATACATATATAAAATAATGCATAAAAACGAGAATAGCCCTCTCCGTAGCTCGATAAGTGACATAGGACTTTTTCATGCAGTGAAGGATCACGTCGTGATTACAAAAACTGTCGTTTTATGACTGGAAAAACAATTGATGGGGAAATGTGTTACAATTTTCCGAACTCTTCTTAGCAAAGTTGAGTTCATCGATTGAAGACTTGTTCGAATTTGAATTTGTCGAACAATTTGTCCTAGGTAAATATACCCGTCATCAATTTCGAGGGTATTGTTTCCAACAACTAACGGAGTAGACGGAGAATTATTTCAACCAATGATAATAAACCTGAATCATTACTGCTTAAAATTGAACAACTATTTTTAACAAAGACTTTGATATATAATATGACATTAAAATAAGATAAATGCAAGTAGCATACTGTAAAATCAGCTAGTCCCAGCCCTGTATTACCTCGATTCTTACCTAGTACACACTATTATTTAAAGTAATATCTAAAGGGTTCCCGAAATGGTCATTTTCGATTGATAATAACTACGTGAAAAATACAGTAGAAGGCTAAAATTGATCGTTTACTATATGCAATTAAAGCCATTGTAATTGTAAATATTAATATATCACGTTAAAATTGACAATCGCAATTGATCTTTTCGGATACCCTTAAAAAGTTAAAAATCTCTTGCACATGTTCCCAAATAGAAGTTCAGCTCTTTTTTCGTTCCAAGTAACAAGGAGTTCAATTTAAATTTTTAAAATAAAAGTACGGAGAGTGCACCAATACTGCACCACGTATTATATTTGCACTTACAAACATTGCATGTTTACGAAGTCATTTTCTGCCAAGGTATCCTATTCTATGGACAATATGTAGGCTAATCATTGCTGGGCGTAACAGATTTTAGATTTCCAATGAAGTCCAAACTGTACAGTAATATACGAGTATATACCATAAAACCCGATGAAATGAGCGGGAATAGAAATCTTTTTGTAAGAGAAATATTGAAGAACCCTGTTATGTAAAAACGATAGTCAAAGGATTGCATAATATCAATTAAATTATCAAATAGCCAAAAGAATAATATAATGTGAGTACTGCTTGTATACTATAAAACATTAACGTAAGAAAACGAATATAGATCATGTCAAATAGAAAAAGAATAAGCAATAATCCGGATTTGCGCCTTTGCCTTGTATTCAAGCTTCCGCAAAACTAAAATAAATCTAATACAGTTGCTTAGCAAGCGTACAAGATTAATAAGACCATCAAATAATTAAAGCTTGGTAACACAAATGTCACTTATAAATAAAGAGTGTTTTAAAAAGCATATGCTTAGACTTAGCCCATCATACAGAACGTGATTTATTTATGGTAATAAGTTTTAATCTGTGATTTAAGAAAATTCATTTTAACTCGTTACCTAACTAAAGAAGTCCCTTGACTGCGTTGCCACAGTCTTCGCGAAATTTGACATTTGCTGTCTAATTCCATATTTAACGATTTAGTTCGCATAATGCATGTACTTCTTTTTTTGAAACAACTTCTACTTTAAACCTGAGACTATTTATAAACTACATTTCGTATAAAGCCTAATAGGAATTATGTTTTGGACGGTAAAATGTGCGGAAGTTCACAATAACTTTCCACCCTACAGATTTTTAAAATAATTAAAGAATATTTTTATACGTGGTAGAGTCACGTTGCAGCTATATTATGGTTGTAGCAGAAATTGGTTGGCTCGACAGAGGAAGGACCGCTTAGTCACAGGTTATCAGCGTAAAATAGCAGCTTAATGCTACTGTGTTCCGAATGGTAAGTGGAGAGATCTGGAGACCCTATTTACGGTAACGAGGTATTCCATCTTAGTTCTCAGGGGTGACACTGCACGCGTGTAGTAACTTTTTAAAACTGCAAAAAGTAAATATTGCACATGAAGATGATACTTGTCGTCAAGTGGCCAGCGTTTTCGTTTTCTGCACTTTTCTGCATGGGTATCCATGTTGGTAGGTACCAAACTTATCTCTTATTTGGTCCCCAAGCTGTGTGAGTGCACTGCGATGTTCCAGCCTAAAAGGTATAGAGAACCAGCCACTGTTCTTCTTTTGAAGTTTGAAGTAATTAGCTTAAAATATTTGAAAATGATCACGCTGTGAAGTCAAGAATTGAATCAAAGAAGGCGTCAGGCATATATCTAAATTCTAACTAAATAAAAAAAACTGGCTGTCGAAGGACACGTCAGAAGTGAAACTTTCTTAGGCTGATAAACTTGTAAACATTATTTTTGTACATATTATGTATCTGAACGTCACGCGAGTTCAGTACTTTTTCCCCATCTCAAAAGTGCCCACCGTACCTAAAAAAGTTATCATTTCAAAAAATATATTCAATTTTATGTGTTGTGTAGTGTGTGACTTGATTTATTAAATAATGAGAATAAACTAATAAATACGATATTAAACATGGCTACACAAAATCTCCCGTAATGTGTACTTTTATTCTACTATTCGCTTGTACTGAACTAAAGTCAAACCACATACCGCAATACGCATTATCACGATGCGGTTCCATTGTAACGTAATGGCGTAATGGCGTCACCTGAGACTATCATTCGAATTTTACTGCTTTTGTTACGTTCCAGTATAAATATAAATATATCAAATAATTCCTAAAGAGCTGATAGCTGTTATAACTAAAATACTTAAAATTACTCATCATCATCTTAAACCATTACCATCGCGTAAAGTTTGTATTTATAATATTTGAAAGCATTAAGGTAAAAAGAGACACATAATTATAAAGGTTTATTGTATAGCGACTTTTTCCACCGGCGCAAAAAGCCAAATGGGCCAGAAAAACAACCACTCCAAACCACCAGCCCGGCACAGAGCCGCTCTATGGTTCACCATAGACGTTTCGACCAAAAGAGTAAGGAGAGCAGCACCGCAGTGCAACATAATTCGGTACAAGTGCCGAGTTCAAAGTTTGAAACTGTTATGTTTCTGACTACTTCATATCATATACCATATAGTAGATATATATTTTCTTTCCATCCCATATTTCCCTTATCCACTGTGTCACTCATAGCTACACCATGTATCCTCTTTAAGGAACACGCAACTTTAGCTATCACACATAAATATCCGAAAACCAAAATATTTACCAAAAATATTGAAATACAAGTTCTCAGACATGTCCCTAAAGTGCGTAAAGGAAAATGTTTTTTTTTTCAAAAACATACATGATTAGAAACAATAAATGAAAGGAGTTTAAAACAATAAATATATGAATAATTCCATGTGTTGTTGGCGTAAAATAGTCCATGAGCACATTTCTTCCGGGAGTATAGTATTAGTGTATGTGGTGGAGCCATGCTGCAGTTATGTTAGTAGTATAGTTGTAGCACGAATGAGTCGCCTCGACCGGGGAAGGACCACGCTCTCACAGAATACCAGCGTGAAATGGTAGCTTGATGCTGCTATGTTTCGTATGGTGAGTGTAAAGAACCGAAGACCCTTTTTACTGGAAATGAGGCATTCCATCTTAGTCTTCACGAGTGACAACGCATCTGCATTTTAATTCGTATCCTATCCTATATACCTTTAAACGAGCAATTCTTGTATATATATATATATATATATATATATATATATATATATATATATATATATATATATATATATATATATATATATATATGTATATATGTATATATATATATGTATATATGTATATATATATATATATATATATATATATATATATATATATATATATATATATATATATATATATATAATCGGAATCTCGGAAACGGCTCCAACGATTTTCATAAAATTTAGTGTCCAGGGAGTTTCGGGGGCAATAAATCGACTAGCTAGGATTTATTTTTAGAAAATGTCCTTTTGTCTGTTTTCAGGTAATAAAAAACTGATACAATATAAGAAGGTAAATTTCGACAATTCGCTAACGATCGTTATAGCTCAGGTGGGATGTCGGTCGGGCGTGATATCGGAGTTCCGAGGTTCGCATCCTGTCTCTGGTCTAGCTTTTTTCCTTTTTTTTTCAAGTTCCCTTCTTTTGTGAGAAAATCTATTATATTATAAATTAAAAATTACTAAAAAAAGGGAGTGAAATAATTGTCACTCCCTTTTTTTAGTAATTTTTAAAAATACGAAAATTTTAATAAAACTAATTGCACTTATGATTTTTTATTCAAATAATCAGTTTAGTTTTTCTATTCTGTCAATAAGATCAAAAAATATTATTTAAGTTTTATCGGTATGTAATTTATAAATGTAATTTCAAGAAAAACCGAGCAAAGCTCGGTCATCCGGGTACTCGAAGAAAAATGTAGATGTCTATGGGTCACAGCAACCACTTAACATCAGGTGGACTGTGTGCTTGTTTGTCACCCTATCCTATAGAAAAAAGGTGACTATGAGAAATATCAGAAAGATATCATGGCTTTCGACAGATAGCGATATAACTATCTCGTACATAATAATGTCCTTTAAGCCGGATTCCGACCATAGCGTTCGGTGTCAACGGAGATTATCCATCTGCATAGGACTCTATTCCCTCACTCTCATATTCCGTTGGGACGACAATCCGAAACGTATAATAAAGGTCGTGATTACGTGATTGATGTTACACGTGGATCTGATTCCGCGTTGCTACTGAAAATTTCTTGATACAAATACCCGATTTTGGCCCGACACGGGGGCCCCACGATCGGATGTCTCGTGCTAAGACATCTGGACCAACAAGGTATTCAATGCATAGTATGTATCACTAAAGTGGTACACGTACCCGATGTTAAACGGCCTGACTGGTGTACGTTAATTTGCCTTATAATTGACATGACAATAATGACAATTTTTTCCTTTTATCGAAGGGCTTATGTCACTGAAGTTGTGCAGTAGAGTCATTGCTAAATACCCCTCTCAGAAATTTGAGGAGGCCTGTGCCCAGCAGTAGGATGTTACGGGCTGTAAGTTTTCTAACAAATAATTGCATACACACAAAAGTATAGGCAATAAAAATCATAGATCTGAAAGCTCTTAATAGTTTATATTTATAACTTGTTATTTATTGTATTATAACTTGTTGAAGTTAACATAAGACATTAATTGCGTTGATTGATTTTATGTACAAGAATCATTTTCCTTCCATTCTGTCTGCTGAAACCTTCAAAATTATTTCTTATGTAAGATGAGATAATTTGACTGGTACGAATGTAAAGGTAAGTCAATGGTACGGAAACCGATTGAGATTCCATCGTCTTTTGTCGGCCCAGCGGTTTGGAAAATTTGCTTCATTATTTATTATTACTTCTTTTCTCCTGACGGTACTTCTTTAATGAATTATTTTAACGTAATACAACAGCGGCAAATTATTATTTGTACTCATTTAGACCGTTTTCCTTGTCCGAACATTTAAAGTTAAATCATTAAAAAGCTCTCAAGGAAACAATAAAAGCTTTTTTTAACAAATACTTACGCAATAATAGCTCTCCCTCACCCTATTAAAGTCTACTGGTGAACATAGATTGGCTTTATCGATTGCCTCATAGGGAGATATTTGGCATAGTTTTACACGCTTAGCGGGTTGGCGACAGCAGTTTTTTATTTTAAGTCATTATTAGGTAAGAGAGGCGCTTCTGCCCATTTCCTAATTTGTTTCCCTCTTAGTTCAGCTCTTTCGACACCCACGCGATGATATGGGGTAGCGGATATTCTTACACCGCCAGTACGTGGTCATGGTCTAGGTTTCGTCAGCGTATTGACTAAATAACATAGGTACTCAAGCAATGTAATCGAATACTCAAGACTCGGAAAGTGTAGGTGTATGTTCAGAAATGGAATTGTGCGGGAACTCACACGTACACGGAATATCCGTGTAGTTTTGGGCCGTTTAAATGTAGTTACGCGAATTTCGAGCTCTGAAGCCCCGCTTCAGAAGTTAGCTCTTCATTAAATGATACAAGAAGTGTATTATTACGTAATGATCTCTCTCTATTTATCTCTATTTTCAGGACTTTTAACTCGGAACTTTTATGCACAGTGTTCGATTTTGATGAAAAGTATAAAGAAAGAGATATTTTTTAGATCTTTTCATATTTTTATCGCCATAATTTACAATGTTAGGGCGGATATCTAACTTATTTTCCCCGAAATGCCGCGCTCTAAAATTGACGCCCTGACCTTTTTGCCTATTTTCACCGCCGAGGTGCGTTACAGCCACAGCTGTATTCAGGATTTATGACTAAGGGGGTAAGTATAATAACCGGCTGTGAAACATTTTATTTTAATACTCATTGTTTGTATTTGGTTGGTTACAAGTGTAGATGGACTGCAATAGCCTCTTACAATCAGTGAACTATTAGCTCATCTGACATTCCTTAAAAAAGTAAGATACACAGAAAAAGCAAATGCATTTATCCTAACTTGATATCACACTTTTGTAATAACGTAGTGCCGCAATGCAGCTAGTGCTAAAAATAAAAGACATTTTTAATGCAAGCTGAAAAGAACATTTACAATAGTTACATGAACTGCTATTTGTTAAATACTTACCGTGAATATTTTGCATGTATTTAAAAGCGTGTACGGAAGAATACTACTTCGACGACAGCACAAATAATTGAAGTGACAGAACCAATTCGTGCACCGAAGACAGTCACCACACGTCGACGGCCGTCAATAACTAACGGCCATTCTTACACTATTATAGTACATAATTATATTTCTGGTTTCTAAGATACAGTTATTACAACTAGTTTAGTTTCCATTTAATAATTAAAAAATATGTGGCAAATAAATAATTTATTATATATATTATTATTATTATTTAGTTAAAAATCTTCATTGCATATAAAGAATACTGGCCAAAAAATATTGATATATCATGGATATATATATATATATATACATATATATATATATATATATATATATATATATATATATATATATATATATATATATATATATATATATATATATATATATATATATATATATATAATTTATATATCCCAAAATTCAAAAATTCGAAATTGTTCAGAAATTGAGACCGTTTATGATATTTTTCACTACCATGACCACAATTTTTTTAATATTTGTTTCTTTTTTTTATAGTCAACCTGAATAGCACTGCTATCTACCACAATTATTAATAAATCCAGAATAACTCTGTTTTATCACGAAAATTAATGAAACTTATTTTATTCCCTAAATTTTTAAAGACTTTTACTTTTAACCAACTTTAACTTATCGTGGTGTAAAAAAAGTATATGAACACTGGTATGGCAAGTTTTTTTAGAAATTGACGCGAACTAACCAACATTCCAAAATGGTATAACACTCTAGGAAAACAAGTTATAAAAAAATATGGGCCTATTATTTCTTAACAGGGGCCAAATTACGGTCGGGTGTAATAAAAGTATTAGTTCTTGAAAAATGTTTAATATTTCAAAACAAATAGTACAAACAGTTTCACGTGTAATTTATTAAGTTATTTACATTATAGTAAATGTTCGAACTGTTTGCCACCAGCATTAATACATGCATGACATCGCCTTAAAAATCTAGTACTCATAAATATATATTATTTAAATGAGGTACATATTCGATGATAAAATTATTTGTGAACAATTATTATTGTAGGTTTAAGTTACGCAAAAACACTTATAAGCTTCACTAAAGACAATTCACAAGACGAACAAAGAAAGAAATATGAGGTATCATGCTGAAACCATTTTCAAATTTGTGACGCCACATCACGCACAAATCTCACTTCTTTCTTTATCAGCCATATAATAATGTACAATGCATGTAATATAATGCACTTAAAACCACGTTGTTGCAAATTACTATTGATGCTTATATGTGTAAGTGAATGCGTGTGGTTACTATAAGTTGAACATAACTTTCACTTACTATTTGCATTACTTGATATTTATGCAGTACTACTTCTTGCTTTCGTTGTAGATCTGAGATTATAGCTATCGACATTGATAACTAATAAAGAATAGTAGCCGCACATGTTGATATTTTTGGCGACAGAAATAGATATGAGTGTCCCACTCAGAAGTACTCCTAGACACTCCACGATACTAAAGAAAATACTAGTAAGGAAGTAACTTGAACTAAATATCGAATATATTAAACTCAAAAAAATTTGAAACAGTTAAGAAAAAGTTTTAAATAGCAGTCGTCCTGCAGTGCTTAGATCAAGAGACCGAAAAGAAAGTAGAAACTTTTGTGTATATTATACACTTTCAATAGTTTAGAAATATCTAAAAGAGCAAAAAATTTAAATTTATAAAACTATTTCAGTATTAATGAATTAAAATTTTTAATGTTATATTAAATTTCTTTGCATCCAGTTATTCTATCTTATTTCAAAAATGTTGCGTTATACCTAAGATTTCTTTCTGGATCCTAAAGAGAATCGCTCTTTGTCAAGTTAATAATATGAGTATTTCATACATACATATTATGATAAAATAGTAAAGGACGTAGCCATGTAGTGGCGGCGTAAGAGAATCCACTATCACAAATCATTCTTTGGGCGTCGTAAGAGGTAAAATGGAGACTTTGAAACGAGAGATGGGAAGCGGCGTCTTGCCGAATCGGCAACTCGCCCCCTACCGCCTCTGACCCTATCACTGTGTCCAAAGATGAGATTTCATCTACCATCAAAGGACTTAAGCACAAAAAAGCACCTGGTGCGGATGGCATCTCAAACCAAGCCATCAAATACTTTTCGGAGCGGGTGATCACCTTATTGGCCCGGACAAAGTCCCGGATTGTGAGCGACTAAATCTAGTCAAGTCTAATCCCCAGAAGATACAAGTTTGCGTGCTTACCGCTAAAAGGAACCCCTTTCTATCTCTTCAGTTTCAGGGCACTTGACTATTTGCTTCTGCCGGTATCGGAATTCTCGGCATCGATATATCGAATGACGTGTAGTTTCGTGGTCACTTGGAGAAGAAAGCCAAATTGTCACAATTGTGGGATTTATAAGGAGTTTATAATGAAAACTTCCTTGTGGGATCGACTACCACCAGCGGTTTTTTTGGACCGATACAACTAAGGGACCTTCATGAAAAGAGCCTGCTCTCTTTTAAAAGGCCGGTAACACACCTACATTTCCCACTACAACACTACATTCGCAATTGGCGCAAATGTATATTAATGATCTCCCTAATATCACTCGCCATAACACAATCTTGTTTGCTGATGACACAACCCTTATCGTGAAATGTGAAAATGCAGATACATATGAAACAGAGATAAATAAAGCAATCAAAAACATAATAAACTGGCTTTATTGTAATAATTTACAGATTAATATGGAAAAAACTAAAATGATCCAATTTCAGACATACCAGAGAAAACTATTGAATATTAATGTTAAATATAATGATAAGATCATCGAACAAGTAGCAAGTACTAAATTTCTGGGTATAATGTTGGATCAAAATTGCGACTGGAAAACACATGTCGATTACGTTTGTGACAAACTCGACAGATTTGTCTACGCAATAAAGAGATTACGAGTCACGGTATCAACTGATGCTGCTCTATGTGCATATCACGGATATGTTTCGTCAGTACTATCATATGGTCTTTTATTGTGGGGCAATTCAGTAGATATAATAAAAGTATTTAGAGTACAAAAAAAATGTGTGCGTGCAATCTATGGAGCAGGGTATACGGATAGCTGTAAGCCCTTGTTTAAAAAGTACAATATCTTAACATTAACATGCTTGTACATTAAAGAAATATGCATATTTGTAAAACAGCATCCTGAACACTTTGAAAGGCAAATAGATGTAACTGAATGAAATGTAGCTCCTAGAAATAAACTTAAATTATACTTACCTCAATGCAGGCTCAAATTGTATGAAAGGAACTCTTACGTAAATGCTATAAAGGTGTATAACAAAATACCTAACGACTTTAAAGAGTTACCTTTAACCACGTTTAAAAAAAAGTTAATACAATGGTTAAAAGAAAAATGTTTTTACGATCTAAACGAATTTATGTCTTTTAGTGGAAAATAAATCCGAAGGCAGTAATATTGATATATATCTAATAATTAATTAATTACAAACAAAATGAAAGTATGGACATTAACACTTAAGAACTACCATTAAACAAAAAGACATTTTAATTGAATTCCCACTTGTAATTTTTTTTTTGCATGTATACTAATTAAATATTTGCACACCATATAAAATGGTAGAATGTAAATGGGCCATTATTCATAATTTAAGATCATACTTTATTGTACACATACATTCTGGCAAATAAATGAATTTGAATTTGAATTTGAATTTGGTCATAGGCGGTGGTCAACACTTACCATCGCTTGCCCTCTCTTCTATAAAAAAATAAATGAGGAAGCTGAATATAGCTGCACTGTACTAAAAGGTCACAGCCAGGTTCGTACAGTCGTGTATTGCGAACATCGGATCCACCAAGGCCGCAGAACGGCGCGTACACTTCTGGACCATGTGCTGCCACTATTATAGCTTACAAATACCCATAACCCTTAAACTGGACATAACTACAACACAGATGGACAACCGCCAGACGGACACCTAGTCAGAGTAAGAAGCTAAAACAAACGTACGAAATTTATAAAAATGTTTATCGGTTCTTTAGAGAGAGAGAGAGAGAGAGAGAGAGAGAGAGTGAGAGAGAGAGAAAGAAATAATTACTCAATATAGCGAAAGTAGGTAACATTGTCTATGGTTGGCGTTAGCGTCGCGGTCGTTTTATCAATGTTTTATTTGTGCGTAAACTTGAAAATGTAAAAGCCAATTTGTATTGTGGGGAAAATGCCTTCTAAAATAGTCATAAGGAATGGTTTTTAGGTGTTATGTTATGAAATGTTTAACTCCTTGTGACAGAATTCCTTTTGAAAATGAAACAAAATTAACACATATTAATAGCAAACGGGATTCGCCTGGGTGTAATCTGTTAACGTGGCGTAATAATTTTTTTTTATATACTATTCAATTTACAAAAATTAATTTAAAAAACTTTGGGTAAATCCAAATGTTAAAAGGTTTAAACAATGCATGCATTGTTTAAAATACATACAAGTTTTCACAAATAATCTTGCCACTATCACTTCCAATTATACAATAATTTTATGTCAAACGTCAATAAAAAAAAATGAAAATCCCAAAGTGTACGACTCATAATGCTTATATCATCGTAAAAAAATGTAGAAAATATTCTCTATCAGCAATAGAATTTTTTTAATTTTACTATGATATTATTATTGAGATTCAATTTTTTATTAAGAGTATTGTTAACTGAAAAACTTTTAACAGAATTATTCTTAAAATTAAGCATTATCGTAAAAAGAAGTCAGAAAGTTTTTCATCTAGTCATAATACTTCATATCATACATAGCACATAGTCTTCGTCTTGCGAGTGCAAAGTTTTATCCTTCGAAATACATACATATTTTCAAATGTCAATTCGTGTTTGTAATCTGGCTGTCTAAACCAATAACTAAAATTGAAGTGTGTGTGTGTGTGTGTTTTCATCATCATCATTACAGCCCTTCACAAGTCCACTGCTGAACATAGGCCTCCCCCAAGTAATGCCACAAAGCACGGTCCTGAGCCACCTGCATCCATCGACTTACCAGGTCGTCACTCCATCTAGTGGGGGGTCGCCCTACACTACGCCTACCGGTACGAGGTTGCCACTCGAGAACCTTTCTTCCCCATCGGTTATCGGTTCTTCGAGCTATATGGCCGGCCCATTGCCACTTCAGCTTACTAATCCGTTGGGCTATGTCGGTCACTCTTGTTTTTCTGCGGATATCCTCGTTTCTGAGTCTATCACGCAGAGAAACTCCGAGCATAGCCCTCCCCATAGCTCGCTGAGCGACCTTGAGCGTCCTCATACGGCCAGCAGTGAAGGACCACGTCTCAGATCCGTAAGTCATCACTGGCAACACGCACTGGTTGTACAATCTAGTTTTTAGAGATTGAGGTATACCTGACGAGAAGATATGTCATAATTTCCCGAACGCTGCCCAGCCGAGTTGAATCCGTCGATTGACCTCTCGGTCGAAGTTGGACTTACCTAGTCGGACTATTTGTCCCAGGTAAACGTAAGTAGCACATAAACATGTGTCATCCACGACAGCTGCTGCCGACAAACTGTGTTCACAGTTTGGCAGATTGCGATTTTATTTATGTTATGTACTCAGAACTAAAAATAAATAAATAAAAAAAGATCAGTTCAATAGTCCTGTTGACATTCATTAGAATATCAAAATTTATATAACGTTTTTTTTAAATGGTAAGGTAGTAGTTAAATCTATGTATTATTCAAAAAACATTAATTTATTCAAAAATTGCGTAACATTTATTCAACAAAAATACATTCATTCTTACAACTAATCGTGCTGATTTGACTTGTACGAGATTAAGGATAACACAGAGCGATGGAAGCCAATTTAGATTTCAATCAACTTTCTGCTTGCCCAATGATTCAGAAAATTTGCGTTTTTATATTTTATTTGATATTTTTCCTTCTGAAATATACTTCAAACGAAATTATTTCATGATGTGATGTGGAAAATTAATGTAACAGTTACATTGAATATATTTTCAATTTACTAACATTTTTATTCATTTATTCTGATTTCACTCATATCACCTTATAACAATCATCTTAATCAACGTGTTTAATTTTTTATGCTTTTCTTACTTAATTTTGTTTAATTAGTAACATTATGTAGTGGCGGTGTGAGGATATACTCTGCCCCATGTTGTCCCGTGGATGTCGTAAGACGTGACAGAGAAACTGGAACAGGAGACGGGCGGCAGCATCATCCTGATAACAATGCAAAATAACGAAAAGCTACAGTTGCCAAACCGCCTGCCAAGGATGGCAACTATTACAAAGTCTCCGCTATGAGGCAATCTATGTTCAGCAGAAGATTTTCATAGGCTGTGGTGGGTGAAAGGTAATATTATCTACCTCCCTGTTTTCCTACTTTAATACAAAACACAAGAACGACGTACGAAACGAGCAACTCGTATGTTACGAGTAACATAATACTCAAAGTAAATTTAATACATTTACGTATGAACATTATAAGTAAAAAAAAAAAGTATAAAGTAAAATAACAATCCTGTACATGTATCTTTATGTATATAAAATTTTAGGCAAAACTCATTCTCTATAAGATCATGTAATTAATTTAAAAGATTTTCTAAGGACTGTGATAAGGCTGGTTTTTATGTACTAATGGTACTACTATTTGTAAATTGATAACATCCAAGTTCAATAACAATAAACACTTGGATTCCTAAATCTAATTAATATCAACATGCAACTTATATTACTTATAAATATTGTATGTATTTACTTAAACCAATAACTCATTCGTGAAACTTTTAAAATGCTTACTTTTGACTTACATATGTAATATAGTGTTGATTAAAAGCTGTGAGTTTTTCTGTAACAAATAAATAAGATGACATGGTTTTCAAAGTTATGCAATGAATTAATGCTGTGGCACGAAAAGGTGAATTGTTCAACCGGAAAAGATCCAGATCATACAGAATACTAGGTTAAAATAGCAGCATATTGCTGAAGCGTATGGCGAGTGACGGGAACTGGAGACCCTTTTTCCTGATAATGAGGCGTTTCATCTATAATTTTCTACAGCATTAACTAACATTATGTACGCGCTTATCACCATTACTTCTATAAAAAGTATAAATAGGGATAATAGACGGCTTGTCCGTGTTTGCCGACCGGCAAGTAATGCTAATGTGGCTTTGACCGCGACTGTCCAGTAGGGGCAGCGTAGTTCACAATGTCGAAGTTTCAACTAACACTAACGAAAGCATTAGCCAACAACATACGCTGTTATCTCACAATTACGGAAATGGAGGAGTATGATTGTTACATGCACAGCGTTCTTGTTGTTAAGTTAGTTCTAATAGTAACACAATTTAACATAACATAAACATAACATAAACACTCACGCCTGTCACCCAGAGGGGTAGGCAGAGACTACAGACTTCCATTTAGCACGATCCTGACATACCTTTCTCGCCTCTTCCACATTCATATACCTACGCATACATGCTCGTCGGTTAAGGGTACTCTTAATTTGGCCCATTTTTAGTATATCGCCAATTTGGTCGACAAACTTCCGCCTAGGACGTCCCTTTCCGACTCTTCCATTCACTTCTGCAACATAAATTTGCTTTGTCAGTCTTTCCGCATTCATTCTTTCTACATGACCAAACCACCGAAGCATTCCTTTCTTAATCCTGGTCACCGCATCATCTTGCAAACCACACTCTTCTTTTATCACACAGTTTCTCACCCTGTCACTCAGATTCAGCCCTAACATACTCCTTAGCGACCGCATTTCTACCGCATTTATTCTACTCTCGTGCTTCTTCTGCCACACCCAACTTTCACTACCATACGTTAAAGTAGGGACTAATACAGCACTGTGAATTGCCATACGTGCCTTTTTTGACACATTCTGACTTTTCACAATAGAGTGTAGAGCCCCATTTACTTTATTTCCTGCATTCACTCGTCGTTCAATGTCCTTATCATATCTCCCATCCCTGCTGAATACACATCCCAAATATACGAACTCATCCACTTGCTCAATTAACTCTCCTTCTATTCTTATTTCACATACCGTTTTGCTTTCATCTCTTTCAAAAACCATCACTTTCGTCTTACTTGCGTTCACTTTCATTCCCCTTTCTTTTAATGACCTGTTCATTAATGTAACCATCATTTGCAACTCGGCCGCCGACGACGCAAGTATGACTTGATCATCGGCGTACAAAAGGCATTTGATGGTTAACTCACCCATTCTTACCCCGCATTCTTCAACTTTCAAATTTTCCAAACAGCTGTCCATAAATAGGTTGAACAGCCACGGGGAAGCTACACAGCCCTGTCTGACACCTTTATGGATGCCAAACCAGCCCGAGTAGACCCCGTTGATTCTAACACAAGCACTCGAGTCCCTATACAGAGACTTTAATGCCTGTATCAAACCAGCGCTCAACCTAAATGCGTTCAGCGTTTGCCATAACACATCCCTGTCCACTCTGTCATAAGCCTTTTCCAAGTCCATGAACGCACAAAAAACTCTTTGGTTTTTCGCCAAAAACTTCTCCGCGATCATGCGCATGGAAAAGACTTGATCTGTACACCCCATTCCCTTTCTAAATCCCGCTTGCACATCCCAAATTTTTTCATCAGTTTCTTTCATAACTCTTTCAATTAGTACCTTAGCATACAGTTTTCCCACAATGCTAAGAAGGCTGATACCACGGTAGTTTTTACAGTCCTGCTGTGACCCTTTTCCCTTATATATTGGGACTATCACGGCTTTGCATCAGTCTCCCGGTACCCGCTTTAGTTCCCAACATAAATTAAACAAGGTGTACAGCAGGCCTGCCACCACGTCCTCTCCAGCCCTTAGCATTTCGAGTGAAACTCTATCATATCCGGCTGCCTTACCTACTTTCATGCTTTTCATTGCTTTCATTATTTCATCCATACTTATCTCCCTATCTCTTTCATCTTCTTTCGGAATTTCTATTTCATTTAGTTCACACTTCTCCTCACTCATAAATTCGCTTTCAAAATATTCCTTCCATCTCTTTAGACTCAACACTTCATCATTCAGGATACAGCCATTCTCGTCTCGTATCGCATTCAATCTAGGCTGTTTTGTATTTCCCCTGGTATTTCTTACGATATATATAACACAATTTAATAAAATAAATAATGTTTCAGCTAACTCGAAGTTTTTTAATTATCTAAAGATTATTTTTCTTAAACTAATAAGTTGCGAAATTACGAAAGCGTATGTCAGCAGTCACAGGGAAATACCAGAAAGGCCTCATGGCCTGTTATAGATGACATTAAAGGCACAGAGTTTCTTGTCAGTCTATAAGTACGGAGTGGATTTTGATACTCATAAACGAAAATCTTCCCTGCGGTTCCATAGAACTTAACGATAGCATTACACTTATATTTTGCAACACAGAGAACTTTATTTACACCTTCTTCTAATTACTCAACAAAATGGATGAAATAGACATCATTTCGGAAGAAAATGCCTTTAGTTGAAGCATGTTTCCGAGGGTGTGATCTTAAATCTTTGTAGGACCGTAACACTAGTCTTGCACATAATAATGGTGCGTCCACAGATATTTTCAGCGTATATTTTGATACGTTATATTTTGGTAGGGCTGTGAAACATTTTATTTTAATACTCATTGTTTGTATTTGGTTGGTTACAAGTGTAGATGGACTGCAATAGCCTCTTACAATCAGTGAACTATTAGCTCATCTGACATTCCTTAAAAAAGTAAGATAAATTACAGAAAAAGCAAATGCATTTATCCTAACTTGATATCACACTTTTGTAATAACGTAGTGCCGCAATGCAGCTAGTGCTAAAAATAAAAGACATTTTTAATGCAAGCTGAAAAGAACATTTACAATAGTTACATGAACTGCTATTTGTTAAATACTTACCGTGAATATTTTGCATGTATTTAAAAGCGTGTACGGAAGAATACTACTTCGACGACGGCACAAATAATTGAAGTGACAGAACCAATTGGTGCACCGAAGACAGTCACCACACGTCGACGGCCGTCAATAACTAACGGCCATTCTTACACTATTATAGTACATAATTATATTTCTGGTTTCTAAGATACAGTTATTACAACTAGTTTAGTTTCCATTTAATAATTAAAAAATATGTGGCAAATAAATAATTTATTATATATATTATTATTATTATTTAGTTAAAAATCTTCATTGCATATAAAGAATACTGGCCAAAAAATATTGATATATCATGGATATATATATATATATATCTATATCTATCTATCTATCTATATATATATATATATATATATATATATATATATATATATATATATATATATATATATATATATATATATATATATATATATATATATATATATATATATATATATATATATATATATATATATTTATATATCTCAAAATTCAAAAATTCGAAATTGTTCAGAAATTGAGACCGTTTATGATATTTTTCACTACCATGACCACAATTTTTTTAATATTTGTTTCTTTTTTTTATAGTCAACCTGAATAGCACTGCTATCTACCACAATTATTAATAAATCCAGAATAACTCTGTTTTATCACGAAAATTAATGAAACTTATTTTATTCCCTAAATTTTCAAAGACTTTTACTTTTAACCAACTTTAACTTATCGTGGTGTAAAAAAGTATGAACACTAGTATGGCAAGTTTTTTTAGAAATTGACGCGAACTAACCAACATTCCAAAATGGTATAACACTCTAGGAAAACAAGTTATAAAAAAATATGGGCCTATTATTTCTTAACAGGGGCCAAATTACGGTCGGGTGTAATAAAAGTATTAGTTCTTGAAAAATGTTTAATATTTCAAAACAAATAGTACAAACAGTTTCACGTGTAATTTATTAAGTTATTTACATTATAGTAAATGTTCGAACTGTTTGCCACCAGCATTAATACATGCACGACATCGCCTTAAAAATCTAGTACTCATAAATATATATTATTTAAATGAGGTACATATTCGATGATAAAATTATTTGTGAACAATTATTATTGTAGGTTTAAGTTACGCAAAAACACTTATAAGCTTCACTAAAGACAATTCACAAGACGAACAAAGAAAGAAATATGAGGTATCATGCTGAAACCATTTTCAAATTTGTGATGCCACATCACGCACAAATCTCACTTCTTTCTTTATCAGCCATATAATAATGTACAATGCATGTAATATAATGCACTTAAAACCACGTTGTTGCAAATTACTATTGATGCTTATATGTGTAAGTGAATGCGTGTGGTTACTATAAGTTGAACATAACTTTCACTTACTATTTGCATTACTTGATATTTATGCAGTACTACTTCTTGCTTTCGTTGTAGATCTGAGATTATAGCTATCGACATTGATAACTAATAAAGAATAGTAGCCGCACATGTTGATATTTTTGGCGACAGAAATAGATATGAGTGTCCCACTCAGAAGTACTCCTAGACACTCCACGATACTAAAGAAAATACTAGTAAGGAAGTAACTTGAACTAAATATCGAATATATTAAACTCAAAAAAATTTGAAACATTTAAGAAAAAGTTTTAAATAGCAGTCGTCCTGCAGTGCTTAGATCAAGAGACCGAAAAGAAAGTAGAAACTTTTGTGTATATTATACACTTTCAATAGTTTAGAAATATCTAAAAGAGCAAAAAATTTAAATTTATAAAACTATTTCAGTATTAATGAATTAAAATTTTTAATGTTATATTAAATTTCTTTGCATCCAGTTATTCTATCTTATTTCAAAAATGTTGCGTTATACCTAAGATTTCTTTCTGGATCCTAAAGAGAATCGCTCTTTGTCAAGTTAATAATATGAGTATTTCATACATACATATTATGATAAAATAGTAAAGGACGTAGCCATGTAGTGGCGGCGTAAGAGAATCCACTATCACAAATCATTCTTTGGGCGTCGTAAGAGGTAAAATGGAGACTTTGAAACGAGAGATGGGAAGCGGCGTCTTGCCGAATCGGCAACTCGCCCCCTACCGCCTCTGACCCTATCACTGTGTCCAAAGATGAGATTTCATCTACCATCAAAGGACTTAAGCACAAAAAAGCACCTGGTGCGGATGGCATCTCAAACCAAGCCATCAAATACTTTTCGGAGCGGGTGATCACCTTATTGGCCCGGACAAAGTCCCGGATTGTGAGCGACTAAATCTAGTCAAGTCTAATCCCCAGAAGATACAAGTTTGCGTGCTTACCGCTAAAAGGAACCCCTTTCTATCTCTTCAGTTTCAGGGCACTTGACTATTTGCTTCTGCCGGTATCGGAATTCTCGGCATCGATATATCGAATGACGTGTAGTTTCGTGGTCACTTGGAGAAGAAAGCCAAATTGTCACAATTATGGGATTTGTAAGGAGTTTATAATGAAAACTTCCTTGTGGGATCGACTACCACCAGCGGTTTTTTTGGACCGATACAACTAAGGGACCTTCATGAAAAGAGCCTGCTCTCTTTTAAAAGGCCGGTAACACACCTACATTTCCCACTACAACACTACATTCGCAATTGGTCATAGGCGGTGGTCAACACTTACCATCGCTTGCCCTCTCTTCTATAAAAAAATAAATGAGGAAGCTGAATATAGCTGCACTGTACTAAAAGGTCACAGCCAGGTTCGTACAGTCGTGTATTGCGAACATCGAATCCACCAAGGCCGCAGAACGGCGCGTACACTTCTGGACCATGTGCTGCCACTATTATAGCTTACAAATACCCATAACCCTTAAACTGGACATAACTACAACACAGATGGACAACCGCCAGACGGACACCTAGTCAGAATAAGAAGCTAAAACAAACGTACGAAATTTATAAAAATGTTTATCGGTTTTTTAGAGAGAGAGAGAGAGAGAGAGAGAGAGAGTGAGAGAGAGAGAAAGAAATAATTACTCAATATAGAGAAATTAGGTGATTACCCAAAAAGTAAAGCGAAAGTAGGTAACATTGTCTATGGTTGGCGTTAGCGTCGCGGTCGTTTTATCAATGTTTTATTTGTGCGTAAACTTGAAAATGTAAAAGCCAATTTGTATTGTGGGGAAAATGCCTTCTAAAATAGTCATAAGGAATGGTTTTTAGGTGTTATGTTATGAAATGTTTAACTCCTTGTGACAGAATTCCTTTTGAAAATGAAACAAAATTAACACATATTAATAGCAAACGGGATTCGCCTGGGTGTAATCTGTTAACGTGGCGTAATAATTTTTTTTTTATATACTATTCAATTTACAAAAATTAATTTAAAAAGCTTTGGGTAAATCCAAATGTTAAAAGGTTTAAACAATGCATGCATTGTTTAAAATACATACAAGTTTTCACAAATAATCTTGCCACTATCACTTCCAATTATACAATAATTTTATGTCAAACGTCAATAAAAAAAAATGAAAATCCCAAAGTGTACGACTCATAATGCTTATATCATCGTAAAAAAATGTAGAAAATATTCTCTATCAGCAATAGAATTTTTTTAATTTTACTATGATATTATTATTGAGATTCAATTTTTTATTAAGAGTATTGTTAACTGAAAAACTTTTAACAGAATTATTCTTAAAATTAAGCATTATCGTAAAAAGAAGTCAGAAAGTTTTTCATCTAGTCATAATAGTTCATATCATACATAACACATAGTCTTCGTCTTGCGAGTGCAAAGTTTTATCCTTCGAAATACATACATATTTTCAAATGTCAATTCGTGTTTGTAATCTGGCTGTCTAAACCAATAACTAAAATTGAAGTGTGTGTGTGTGTGTGTTTTCATCATCATCATTACAGCCCTTCACAAGTCCACTGCTGAACATAGGCCTCCCCCAAGTAATGCCACAAAGCACGGTCCTGAGCCACCTGCATCCATCGACTTACCAAGTCGTCACTCCATCTAGTGGGGGGTCGCCCTACACTACGCCTACCGGTACGAGGTTGCCACTCGAGAACCTTTCTTCCCCATCGGTTATCGGTTCTTCGAGCTATATGGCCGGCCCATTGCCACTTCAGCTTACTAATCCGTTGGGCTATGTCGGTCACTCTTGTTTTTCTGCGGATATCCTCGTTTCTGAGTCTATCACGCAGAGAAACTCCGAGCATAGCCCTCCCCATAGCTCGCTGAGCGACCTTGAGCGTCCTCATACGGCCAGCAGTGAAGGACCACGTCTCAGATCCGTAAGTCATCACTGGCAACACGCACTTGTTGTACAATCTAGTTTTTAGAGATTGAGGTATACCTGACGAGAAGATATGTCATAATTTCCCGAACGCTGCCCAGCCGAGTTGAATCCGTCGATTGACCTCTCGGTCGAAGTTGGACTTACCTAGTCGGACTATTTGTCCCAGGTAAACGTAAGTAGCACATAAACATGTGTCATCCACGACAGCTGCTGCCGACAAACTGTGTTCACAGTTTGGCAGATTGCGATTTTATTTATGTTATGTACTCAGAACTAAAAATAAATAAATAAAAAAAGATCAGTTCAATAGTCCTGTTGACATTCATTAGAATATCAAAATTTATATAACGTTTTTTTTAAATGGTAAGGTAGTAGTTAAATCTATGTATTATTCAAAAAACATTAATTTATTCAAAAATTGCGTAACATTTATTCAACAAAAATACATTCATTCTTACAACTAATCGTGCTGATTTGACTTGTACGAGATTAAGGATAACACAGAGCGATGGAAGCCAATTTAGATTTCAATCAACTTTCTGCTTGCCCAATGATTCAGAGAATTTGCGTTTTTATATTTTATTTGATATTTTTCCTTCTGAAATATACTTCAAATGAAATTATTTCATGATGTGATGTGGAAAATTAATGTAACAGTTACATTGAATATATTTTCAATTTACTAACATTTTTATTCATTTATTCTGATTTCACTCATATCACCTTATAACAATCATCTTAATCAACGTGTTTAATTTTTTATGCTTTTCTTACTTAATTTTGTTTAATTAGTAACATTATGTAGTGGCGGTGTGAGGATATACTCTGCCCCATGTTGTCCCGTGGATGTCGTAAAACGTGACAGAGAAACTGGAACAGGAGACGGGCGGCAGCATCATCCTGATAACAATGCAAAATAACGAAAAGCTACAGTTGCCAAACCGCCTGCCAAGGATGGCAACTATTACAAAGTCTCCGCTATGAGGCAATCTATGTTCAGCAGAAGATTTTCATAGGCTGTGGTGGGTGAAAGGTAATATTATCTACCTCCCTGTTTTCCTACTTTAATACAAAACACAAGAACGACGTACGAAACGAGCAACTCGTATGTTACGAGTAACATAATACTCAAAGTAAATTTAATACATTTACGTATGAACATTATAAGTAAAAAAAAGTATAAAGTAAAATAACAATCCTGTACATGTATCTTTATGTATATAAAATTTTAGGCAAAACTCATTCTCTATAAGATCATGTAATTAATTTAAAAGATTTTCTAAGGACTGTGATAAGGCTGGTTTTTATGTACTAATGGTACTACTATTTGTAAATTGATAACATCCAAGTTCAATAACAATAAACACTTGGATTCCTAAATCTAATTAATATCAACATGCAACTTATATTACTTATAAATATTGTATGTATTTACTTAAACCAATAACTCATTCGTGAAACTTTTAAAATGCTTACTTTTGACTTACATATGTAATATAGTGTTGATTAAAAGCTGTGAGTTTTTCTGTAACAAATAAATAAGATGACATGGTTTTCAAAGTTATGCAATGAATTAATGCTGTGGCACGAAAAGGTGAATTGTTCAACCGGAAAAGATCCAGATCATACAGAATACTAGGTTAAAATAGCAGCATATTGCTGATGCGTATGGCGAGTGACGGGAACTGGAGACCCTTTTTCCTGATAATGAGGCGTTTCATCTATAATTTTCTACAGCATTAACTAACATTATGTACGCGCTTATCACCATTACTTCCATAAAAAGTATAAATAGGGATAATAGACGGCTTGTCCGTGTTTGCCGACCGGCAAGTAATGCTAATGTGGCTTTGACCGCGACTGTCCAGTAGGGGCAGCGTAGTTCACAATGTCAAAGTTTCAACTAACACTAACGAAAGCATTAGCCAACAACATACGCTGTTATCTCAATTTACGGAAATGGAGGAGAATGATTGTTACATGCACAGCGTTCTTGTTGTTAAGTTAGTTCTAATAGTAACACAATTTAATAAAATAAATAATGTTTCAGCTAACTCGAAGTTTTTTAATTATCTAAAGATTATTTTTCTTAAACTAATAAGTTGCGAAATTACGAAAGCGTATGTCAGCAGTCACAGGGAAATACCAGAAAGGCCTCATGGCCTGTTATAGATGACATTAAAGGCACAGAGTTTCTTGTCAGTCTATAAGTACGGAGTGGATTTTGATACTCATAAACGAAAATCTTCCCTGCGATTCCATAAAACTTAACGATAGCATTACACTTATATTTTGCAACACAGAGAACTTTATTTACACCTTCTTCTAATTACTCAACAAAATGGATGAAATAGACATCATTTCGGAAGAAAATGCCTTTAGTTGAAGCATGTTTTCGAGGGTGTGATCTTAAATCTTTGTAGGACCGTAACACTAGTCTTGCACATAATAATGGTGCGTCCACAGATATTTTCAGCGTATATTTTGATACGTTATATTTTGGTACGGCTGTGAAACATTTTATTTTAATACTCATTGTTTGTATTTGGTTGGTTACAAGTGTAGATGGACTGCAATAGCCTCTTACAATCAGTGAACTATTAGCTCATCTGACATTCCTTAAAAAAGTAAGATAAATTACAGAAAAAGCAAATGCATTTATCCTAACTTGATATCACACTTTTGTAATAACGTAGTGCCGCAATGCAGCTAGTGCTAAAAATAAAAGACATTTTTAATGCAAGCTGAAAAGAACATTTACAATAGTTACATGAACTGCTATTTGTTAAATACTTACCGTGAATATTTTGCATGTATTTAAAAGCGTGTACGGAAGAATACTACTTCGACGACGGCACAAATAATTGAAGTGACAGAACCAATTGGTGCACCGAAGACAGTCACCACACGTCGACGGCCGTCAATAACTAACGGCCATTCTTACACTATTATAGTACATAATTATATTTCTGGTTTCTAAGATACAGTTATTACAACTAGTTTAGTTTCCATTTAATAATTAAAAAATATGTGGCAAATAAATAGTTTATTATATATATTATTATTATTATTATTTAGTTAAAAATCTTCATTGCATATAAAGAATACTGGCCAAAAAATATTGATATATCATGGATATATATATATATATATATATATATATATATATATATATATATATATATATATATATATATATATATATATATATATATATATATATATATTTATATATCCCAAAATTCAAAAATTCGAAATTGTTCAGAAATTGAGACCGTTTATGATATTTTTCACTACCATGACCACAATTTTTTTAATATTTGTTTCTTTTTTTTATAGTCAACCTGAATAGCACTGCTATCTACCACAATTATTAATAAATCCAGAATAACTCTGTTTTATCACGAAAATTAATGAAACTTATTTTATTCCCTAAATTTTCAAAGACTTTTACTTTTAACCAACTTTAACTTATCGTGGTGTAAAAAAGTATGAACACTAGTATGGCAAGTTTTTTTAGAAATTGACGCGAACTAACCAACATTCCAAAATGGTATAACACTCTAGGAAAACAAGTTATAAAAAAATATGGGCCTATTATTTCTTAACAGGGGCCAAATTACGGTCGGGTGTAATAAAAGTATTAGTTCTTGAAAAATGTTTAATATTTCAAAACAAATAGTACAAACAGTTTCACGTGTAATTTATTAAGTTATTTACATTATAGTAAATGTTCGAACTGTTTGCCACCAGCATTAATACATGCACGACATCGCCTTAAAAATCTAGTACTCATAAATATATATTATTTAAATGAGGTACATATTCGATGATAAAATTATTTGTGAACAATTATTATTGTAGGTTTAAGTTACGCAAAAACACTTATAAGCTTCACTAAAGACAATTCACAAGACGAACAAAGAAAGAAATATGAGGTATCATGCTGAAACCATTTTCAAATTTGTGATGCCACATCACGCACAAATCTCACTTCTTTCTTTATCAGCCATATAATAATGTACAATGCATGTAATATAATGCACTTAAAACCACGTTGTTGCAAATTACTATTGATGCTTATATGTGTAAGTGAATGCGTGTGGTTACTATAAGTTGAACATAACTTTCACTTACTATTTGCATTACTTGATATTTATGCAGTACTACTTCTTGCTTTCGTTGTAGATCTGAGATTATAGCTATCGACATTGATAACTAATAAAGAATAGTAGCCGCACATGTTGATATTTTTGGCGACAGAAATAGATATGAGTGTCCCACTCAGAAGTACTCCTAGACACTCCACGATACTAAAGAAAATACTAGTAAGGAAGTAACTTGAACTAAATATCGAATATATTAAACTCAAAAAAATTTGAAACATTTAAGAAAAAGTTTTAAATAGCAGTCGTCCTGCAGTGCTTAGATCAAGAGACCGAAAAGAAAGTAGAAACTTTTGTGTATATTATACACTTTCAATAGTTTAGAAATATCTAAAAGAGCAAAAAATTTAAATTTATAAAACTATTTCAGTATTAATGAATTAAAATTTTTAATGTTATATTAAATTTCTTTGCATCCAGTTATTCTATCTTATTTCAAAAATGTTGCGTTATACCTAAGATTTCTTTCTGGATCCTAAAGAGAATCGCTCTTTGTCAAGTTAATAATATGAGTATTTCATACATACATATTATGATAAAATAGTAAAGGACGTAGCCATGTAGTGGCGGCGTAAGAGAATCCACTATCACAAATCATTCTTTGGGCGTCGTAAGAGGTAAAATGGAGACTTTGAAACGAGAGATGGGAAGCGGCGTCTTGCCGAATCGGCAACTCGCCCCCTACCGCCTCTGACCCTATCACTGTGTCCAAAGATGAGATTTCATCTACCATCAAAGGACTTAAGCACAAAAAAGCACCTGGTGCGGATGGCATCTCAAACCAAGCCATCAAATACTTTTCGGAGCGGGTGATCACCTTATTGGCCCGGACAAAGTCCCGGATTGTGAGCGACTAAATCTAGTCAAGTCTAATCCCCAGAAGATACAAGTTTGCGTGCTTACCGCTAAAAGGAACCCCTTTCTATCTCTTCAGTTTCAGGGCACTTGACTATTTGCTTCTGCCGGTATCGGAATTCTCGGCATCGATATATCGAATGACGTGTAGTTTCGTGGTCACTTGGAGAAGAAAGCCAAATTGTCACAATTGTGGGATTTATAAGGAGTTTATAATGAAAACTTCCTTGTGGGATCGACTACCACCAGCGGTTTTTTTGGACCGATACAACTAAGGGACCTTCATGAAAAGAGCCTGCTCTCTTTTAAAAGGCCGGTAACACACCTACATTTCCCACTACAACACTACATTCGCAATTGGCGCAAATGTATATTAATGATCTCCCTAATATCACTCGCCATAACACAATCTTGTTTGCTGATGACACAACCCTTATCGTGAAATGTGAAAATGCAGATACATATGAAACAGAGATAAATAAAGCAATCAAAAACATAATAAACTGGCTTTATTGTAATAATTTACAGATTAATATGGAAAAAACTAAAATGATCCAATTTCAGACATACCAGAGAAAACTATTGAATATTAATGTTAAATATAATGATAAGATCATCGAACAAGTAGCAAGTACTAAATTTCTGGGTATAATGTTGGATCAAAATTGCGACTGGAAAACACATGTCGATTACGTTTGTGACAAACTCGACAGATTTGTCTACGCAATAAAGAGATTACGAGTCACGGTATCAACTGATGCTGCTCTATGTGCATATCACGGATATGTTTCGTCAGTACTATCATATGGTCTTTTATTGTGGGGCAATTCAGTAGATATAATAAAAGTATTTAGAGTACAAAAAAAATGTGTGCGTGCAATCTATGGAGCAGGGTATACGGATAGCTGTAAGCCCTTGTTTAAAAAGTACAATATCTTAACATTAACATGCTTGTACATTAAAGAAATATGCATATTTGTAAAACAGCATCCTGAACACTTTGAAAGGCAAATAGATGTAACTGAATGAAATGTAGCTCCTAGAAATAAACTTAAATTATACTTACCTCAATGCAGGCTCAAATTGTATGAAAGGAACTCTTACGTAAATGCTATAAAGGTGTATAACAAAATACCTAACGACTTTAAAGAGTTACCTTTAACCACGTTTAAAAAAAAGTTAATACAATGGTTAAAAGAAAAATGTTTTTACGATCTAAACGAATTTATGTCTTTTAGTGGAAAATAAATCCGAAGGCAGTAATATTGATATATATCTAATAATTAATTAATTACAAACAAAATGAAAGTATGGACATTAACACTTAAGAACTACCATTAAACAAAAAGACATTTTAATTGAATTCCCACTTGTAATTTTTTTTTTGCATGTATACTAATTAAACATTTGCACACCATATAAAATGGTAGAATGTAAATGGGCCATTATTCATAATTTAAGATCATACTTTATTGTACACATACATTCTGGCAAATAAATGAATTTGAATTTGAATTTGAATTTGGTCATAGGCGGTGGTCAACACTTACCATCGCTTGCCCTCTCTTCTATAAAAAAATAAATGAGGAAGCTGAATATAGCTGCACTGTACTAAAAGGTCACGGCCAGGTTCGTACAGTCGTGTATTGCGAACATCGGATCCACCAAGGCCGCAGAACGGCGCGTACACTTCTGGACCATGTGCTGCCACTATTATAGCTTACAAATACCCATAACCCTTAAACTGGACATAACTACAACACAGATGGACAACCGCCAGACGGACACCTAGTCAGAGTAAGAAGCTAAAACAAACGTACGAAATTTATAAAAATGTTTATCGGTTCTTTAGAGAGAGAGAGAGAGAGAGAGAGAGAGTGAGAGAGAGAGAAAGAAATAATTACTCAATATAGCGAAAGTAGGTAACATTGTCTATGGTTGGCGTTAGCGTCGCGGTCGTTTTATCAATGTTTTATTTGTGCGTAAACTTGAAAATGTAAAAGCCAATTTGTATTGTGGGGAAAATGCCTTCTAAAATAGTCATAAGGAATGGTTTTTAGGTGTTATGTTATGAAATGTTTAACTCCTTGTGACAGAATTCCTTTTGAAAATGAAACAAAATTAACACATATTAATAGCAAACGGGATTCGCCTGGGTGTAATCTGTTAACGTGGCGTAATAATTTTTTTTTATATACTATTCAATTTACAAAAATTAATTTAAAAAACTTTGGGTAAATCCAAATGTTAAAAGGTTTAAACAATGCATGCATTGTTTAAAATACATACAAGTTTTCACAAATAATCATGCCACTATCACTTCCAATTATACAATAATTTTATGTCAAACGTCAATAAAAAAAAATGAAAATCCCAAAGTGTACGACTCATAATGCTTATATCATCGTAAAAAAATGTAGAAAATATTCTCTATCAGCAATAGAATTTTTTTAATTTTACTATGATATTATTATTGAGATTCAATTTTTTATTAAGAGTATTGTTAACTGAAAAACTTTTAACAGAATTATTCTTAAAATTAAGCATTATTGTAAAAAGAAGTCAGAAAGTTTTTCATCTAGTCATAATAGTTCATATCATACATAGCACATAGTCTTCGTCTTGCGAGTGCAAAGTTTTATCCTTCGAAATACATACATATTTTCAAATGTCAATTCGTGTTTGTAATCTCTAAACCAATAACTAAAATTGAAGTGTGTGTGTGTGTGTGTTTTCATCATCATCATTACAGCCCTTCACAAGTCCACTGCTGAACATAGGCCTCCCCCAAGTAATGCCACAAAGCACGGTCCTGAGCCACCTGCATCCATCGACTTACCAGGTCGTCACTCCATCTAGTGGGGGGTCGCCCTACACTACGCCTACCGGTACGAGGTTGCCACTCGAGAACCTTTCTTCCCCATCGGTTATCGGTTCTTCGAGCTATATGGCCGGCCCATTGCCACTTCAGCTTACTAATCCGTTGGGCTATGTCGGTCACTCTTGTTTTTCTGCGGATATCCTCGTTTCTGAGTCTATCACGCAGAGAAACTCCGAGCATAGCCCTCCCCATAGCTCGCTGAGCGACCTTGAGCGTCCTCATACGGCCAGCAGTGAAGGACCACGTCTCAGATCCGTAAGTCATCACTGGCAACACGCACTGGTTGTACAATCTAGTTTTTAGAGATTGAGGTATACCTGACGAGAAGATATGTCATAATTTCCCGAACGCTGCCCAGCCGAGTTGAATCCGTCGATTGACCTCTCGGTCGAAGTTGGACTTACCTAGTCGGACTATTTGTCCCAGGTAAACGTAAGTAGCACATAAACATGTGTCATCCACGACAGCTGCTGCCGACAAACTGTGTTCACAGTTTGGCAGATTGCGATTTTATTTATGTTATGTACTCAGAACTAAAAATAAATAAATAAAAAAAGATCAGTTCAATAGTCCTGTTGACATTCATTAGAATATCAAAATTTATATAACGTTTTTTTTAAATGGTAAGGTAGTAGTTAAATCTATGTATTATTCAAAAAACATTAATTTATTCAAAAATTGCGTAACATTTATTCAACAAAAATACATTCATTCTTACAACTAATCGTGCTGATTTGACTTGTACGAGATTAAGGATAACACAGAGCGATGGAAGCCAATTTAGATTTCAATCAACTTTCTGCTTGCCCAATGATTCAGAAAATTTGCGTTTTTATATTTTATTTGATATTTTTCCTTCTGAAATATACTTCAAACGAAATTATTTCATGATGTGATGTGGAAAATTAATGTAACAGTTACATTGAATATATTTTCAATTTACTAACATTTTTATTCATTTATTCTGATTTCACTCATATCACCTTATAACAATCATCTTAATCAACGTGTTTAATTTTTTATGCTTTTCTTACTTAATTTTGTTTAATTAGTAACATTATGTAGTGGCGGTGTGAGGATATACTCTGCCCCATGTTGTCCCGTGGATGTCGTAAGACGTGACAGAGAAACTGGAACAGGAGACGGGCGGCAGCATCATCCTGATAACAATGCAAAATAACGAAAAGCTACAGTTGCCAAACCGCCTGCCAAGGATGGCAACTATTACAAAGTCTCCGCTATGAGGCAATCTATGTTCAGCAGAAGATTTTCATAGGCTGTGGTGGGTGAAAGGTAATATTATCTACCTCCCTGTTTTCCTACTTTAATACAAAACACAAGAACGACGTACGAAACGAGCAACTCGTATGTTACGAGTAACATAATACTCAAAGTAAATTTAATACATTTACGTATGAACATTATAAGTAAAAAAAAAAAGTATAAAGTAAAATAACAATCCTGTACATGTATCTTTATGTATATAAAATTTTAGGCAAAACTCATTCTCTATAAGATCATGTAATTAATTTAAAAGATTTTCTAAGGACTGTGATAAGGCTGGTTTTTATGTACTAATGGTACTACTATTTGTAAATTGATAACATCCAAGTTCAATAACAATAAACACTTGGATTCCTAAATCTAATTAATATCAACATGCAACTTATATTACTTATAAATATTGTATGTATTTACTTAAACCAATAACTCATTCGTGAAACTTTTAAAATGCTTACTTTTGACTTACATATGTAATATAGTGTTGATTAAAAGCTGTGAGTTTTTCTGTAACAAATAAATAAGATGACATGGTTTTCAAAGTTATGCAATGAATTAATGCTGTGGCACGAAAAGGTGAATTGTTCAACCGGAAAAGATCCAGATCATACAGAATACTAGGTTAAAATAGCAGCATATTGCTGAAGCGTATGGCGAGTGACGGGAACTGGAGACCCTTTTTCCTGATAATGAGGCGTTTCATCTATAATTTTCTACAGCATTAACTAACATTATGTACGCGCTTATCACCATTACTTCTATAAAAAGTATAAATAGGGATAATAGACGGCTTGTCCGTGTTTGCCGACCGGCAAGTAATGCTAATGTGGCTTTGACCGCGACTGTCCAGTAGGGGCAGCGTAGTTCACAATGTCGAAGTTTCAACTAACACTAACGAAAGCATTAGCCAACAACATACGCTGTTATCTCACAATTACGGAAATGGAGGAGTATGATTGTTACATGCACAGCGTTCTTGTTGTTAAGTTAGTTCTAATAGTAACACAATTTAACATAACATAAACATAACATAAACACTCACGCCTGTCACCCAGAGGGGTAGGCAGAGACTACAGACTTCCATTTAGCACGATCCTGACATACCTTTCTCGCCTCTTCCACATTCATATACCTACGCATACATGCTCGTCGGTTAAGGGTACTCTTAATTTGGCCCATTTTTAGTATATCGCCAATTTGGTCGACAAACTTCCGCCTAGGACGTCCCTTTCCGACTCTTCCATTCACTTCTGCAACATAAATTTGCTTTGTCAGTCTTTCCGCATTCATTCTTTCTACATGACCAAACCACCGAAGCATTCCTTTCTTAATCCTGGTCACCGCATCATCTTGCAAACCACACTCTTCTTTTATCACACAGTTTCTCACCCTGTCACTCAGATTCAGCCCTAACATACTCCTTAGCGACCGCATTTCTACCGCATTTATTCTACTCTCGTGCTTCTTCTGCCACACCCAACTTTCACTACCATACGTTAAAGTAGGGACTAATACAGCACTGTGAATTGCCATACGTGCCTTTTTTGACACATTCTGACTTTTCACAATAGAGTGTAGAGCCCCATTTACTTTATTTCCTGCATTCACTCGTCGTTCAATGTCCTTATCATATCTCCCATCCCTGCTGAATACACATCCCAAATATACGAACTCATCCACTTGCTCAATTAACTCTCCTTCTATTCTTATTTCACATACCGTTTTGCTTTCATCTCTTTCAAAAACCATCACTTTCGTCTTACTTGCGTTCACTTTCATTCCCCTTTCTTTTAATGACCTGTTCATTAATGTAACCATCATTTGCAACTCGGCCGCCGACGACGCAAGTATGACTTGATCATCGGCGTACAAAAGGCATTTGATGGTTAACTCACCCATTCTTACCCCGCATTCTTCAACTTTCAAATTTTCCAAACAGCTGTCCATAAATAGGTTGAACAGCCACGGGGAAGCTACACAGCCCTGTCTGACACCTTTATGGATGCCAAACCAGCCCGAGTAGACCCCGTTGATTCTAACACAAGCACTCGAGTCCCTATACAGAGACTTTAATGCCTGTATCAAACCAGCGCTCAACCTAAATGCGTTCAGCGTTTGCCATAACACATCCCTGTCCACTCTGTCATAAGCCTTTTCCAAGTCCATGAACGCACAAAAAACTCTTTGGTTTTTCGCCAAAAACTTCTCCGCGATCATGCGCATGGAAAAGACTTGATCTGTACACCCCATTCCCTTTCTAAATCCCGCTTGCACATCCCAAATTTTTTCATCAGTTTCTTTCATAACTCTTTCAATTAGTACCTTAGCATACAGTTTTCCCACAATGCTAAGAAGGCTGATACCACGGTAGTTTTTACAGTCCTGCTGTGACCCTTTTCCCTTATATATTGGGACTATCACGGCTTTGCATCAGTCTCCCGGTACCCGCTTTAGTTCCCAACATAAATTAAACAAGGTGTACAGCAGGCCTGCCACCACGTCCTCTCCAGCCCTTAGCATTTCGAGTGAAACTCTATCATATCCGGCTGCCTTACCTACTTTCATGCTTTTCATTGCTTTCATTATTTCATCCATACTTATCTCCCTATCTCTTTCATCTTCTTTCGGAATTTCTATTTCATTTAGTTCACACTTCTCCTCACTCATAAATTCGCTTTCAAAATATTCCTTCCATCTCTTTAGACTCAACACTTCATCATTCAGGATACAGCCATTCTCGTCTCGTATCGCATTCAATCTAGGCTGTTTTGTATTTCCCCTGGTATTTCTTACGATATATATAACACAATTTAATAAAATAAATAATGTTTCAGCTAACTCGAAGTTTTTTAATTATCTAAAGATTATTTTTCTTAAACTAATAAGTTGTGAAATTACGAAAGCGTATGTCAGCAGTCACAGGGAAATACCAGAAAGGCCTCATGGCCTGTTATAGATGACATTAAAGGCACAGAGTTTCTTGTCAGTCTATAAGTACGGAGTGGATTTTGATACTCATAAACGAAAATCTTCCCTGCGGTTCCATAGAACTTAACGATAGCATTACACTTATATTTTGCAACATAGAGAACTTTATTTACACCTTCTTCTAATTACTCAACAAAATGGATGAAATAGACATCATTTCGGAAGAAAATGCCTTTAGTTGAAGCATGTTTCCGAGGGTGTGATCTTAAATCTTTGTAGGACCGTAACACTAGTCTTGCACATAATAATGGTGCGTCCACAGACATTTTCAGCGTATATTTTGATACGTTATATTTTGGTAGGGCTGTGAAACATTTTATTTTAATACTCATTGTTTGTATTTGGTTGGTTACAAGTGTAGATGGACTGCAATAGCCTCTTACAATCAGTGAACTATTAGCTCATCTGACATTCCTTAAAAAAGTAAGATAAATTACAGAAAAAGCAAATGCATTTATCCTAACTTGATATCACACTTTTGTAATAACGTAGTGCCGCAATGCAGCTAGTGCTAAAAATAAAAGACATTTTTAATGCAAGCTGAAAAGAACATTTACAATAGTTACATGAACTGCTATTTGTTAAATACTTACCGTGAATATTTTGCATGTATTTAAAAGCGTGTACGGAAGAATACTACTTCGACGACGGCACAAATAATTGAAGTGACAGAACCAATTGGTGCACCGAAGACAGTCACCACACGTCGACGGCCGTCAATAACTAACGGCCATTCTTACACTATTATAGTACATAATTATATTTCTGGTTTCTAAGATACAGTTATTACAACTAGTTTAGTTTCCATTTAATAATTAAAAAATATGTGGCAAATAAATAATTTATTATATATATTATTATTATTATTATTTAGTTAAAAATCTTCATTGCATATAAAGAATACTGGCCAAAAAATATTGATATATCATGGATATATATATATATATATATCCCAAAATTCAAAAATTCGAAATTGTTCAGAAATTGAGACCGTTTATGATATTTTTCACTACCATGACCACAATTTTTTTAATATTTGTTTCTTTTTTTTATAGTCAACCTGAATAGCACTGCTATCTACCACAATTATTAATAAATCCAGAATAACTCTGTTTTATCACGAAAATTAATGAAACTTATTTTATTCCCTAAATTTTCAAAGACTTTTACTTTTAACCAACTTTAACTTATCGTGGTGTAAAAAAGTATGAACACTAGTATGGCAAGTTTTTTTAGAAATTGACGCGAACTAACCAACATTCCAAAATGGTATAACACTCTAGGAAAACAAGTTATAAAAAAATATGGGCCTATTATTTCTTAACAGGGGCCAAATTACGGTCGGGTGTAATAAAAGTATTAGTTCTTGAAAAATGTTTAATATTTCAAAACAAATAGTACAAACAGTTTCACGTGTAATTTATTAAGTTATTTACATTATAGTAAATGTTCGAACTGTTTGCCACCAGCATTAATACATGCACGACATCGCCTTAAAAATCTAGTACTCATAAATATATATTATTTAAATGAGGTACATATTCGATGATAAAATTATTTGTGAACAATTATTATTGTAGGTTTAAGTTACGCAAAAACACTTATAAGCTTCACTAAAGACAATTCACAAGACGAACAAAGAAAGAAATATGAGGTATCATGCTGAAACCATTTTCAAATTTGTGATGCCACATCACGCACAAATCTCACTTCTTTCTTTATCAGCCATATAATAATGTACAATGCATGTAATATAATGCACTTAAAACCACGTTGTTGCAAATTACTATTGATGCTTATATGTGTAAGTGAATGCGTGTGGTTACTATAAGTTGAACATAACTTTCACTTACTATTTGCATTACTTGATATTTATGCAGTACTACTTCTTGCTTTCGTTGTAGATCTGAGATTATAGCTATCGACATTGATAACTAATAAAGAATAGTAGCCGCACATGTTGATATTTTTGGCGACAGAAATAGATATGAGTGTCCCACTCAGAAGTACTCCTAGACACTCCACGATACTAAAGAAAATACTAGTAAGGAAGTAACTTGAACTAAATATCGAATATATTAAACTCAAAAAAATTTGAAACATTTAAGAAAAAGTTTTAAATAGCAGTCGTCCTGCAGTGCTTAGATCAAGAGACCGAAAAGAAAGTAGAAACTTTTGTGTATATTATACACTTTCAATAGTTTAGAAATATCTAAAAGAGCAAAAAATTTAAATTTATAAAACTATTTCAGTATTAATGAATTAAAATTTTTAATGTTATATTAAATTTCTTTGCATCCAGTTATTCTATCTTATTTCAAAAATGTTGCGTTATACCTAAGATTTCTTTCTGGATCCTAAAGAGAATCGCTCTTTGTCAAGTTAATAATATGAGTATTTCATACATACATATTATGATAAAATAGTAAAGGACGTAGCCATGTAGTGGCGGCGTAAGAGAATCCACTATCACAAATCATTCTTTGGGCGTCGTAAGAGGTAAAATGGAGACTTTGAAACGAGAGATGGGAAGCGGCGTCTTGCCGAATCGGCAACTCGCCCCCTACCGCCTCTGACCCTATCACTGTGTCCAAAGATGAGATTTCATCTACCATCAAAGGACTTAAGCACAAAAAAGCACCTGGTGCGGATGGCATCTCAAACCAAGCCATCAAATACTTTTCGGAGCGGGTGATCACCTTATTGGCCCGGACAAAGTCCCGGATTGTGAGCGACTAAATCTAGTCAAGTCTAATCCCCAGAAGATACAAGTTTGCGTGCTTACCGCTAAAAGGAACCCCTTTCTATCTCTTCAGTTTCAGGGCACTTGACTATTTGCTTCTGCCGGTATCGGAATTCTCGGCATCGATATATCGAATGACGTGTAGTTTCGTGGTCACTTGGAGAAGAAAGCCAAATTGTCACAATTGTGGGATTTATAAGGAGTTTATAATGAAAACTTCCTTGTGGGATCGACTACCACCAGCGGTTTTTTTGGACCGATACAACTAAGGGACCTTCATGAAAAGAGCCTGCTCTCTTTTAAAAGGCCGGTAACACACCTACATTTCCCACTACAACACTACATTCGCAATTGGCGCAAATGTATATTAATGATCTCCCTAATATCACTCGCCATAACACAATCTTGTTTGCTGATGACACAACCCTTATCGTGAAATGTGAAAATGCAGATACATATGAAACAGAGATAAATAAAGCAATCAAAAACATAATAAACTGGCTTTATTGTAATAATTTACAGATTAATATGGAAAAAACTAAAATGATCCAATTTCAGACATACCAGAGAAAACTATTGAATATTAATGTTAAATATAATTATAAGATCATCGAACAAGTAGCAAGTACTAAATTTCTGGGTATAATGTTGGATCAAAATTGCGACTGGAAAACACATGTCGATTACGTTTGTGACAAACTCGACAGATTTGTCTACGCAATAAAGAGATTACGAGTCACGGTATCAACTGATGCTGCTCTATGTGCATATCACGGATATGTTTCATCAGTACTATCATATGGTCTTTTATTGTGGGGCAATTCAGTAGATATAATAAAAGTATTTAGAGTACAAAAAAAATGTGTGCGTGCAATCTATGGAGCAGGGTATACGGATAGCTGTAAGCCCTTGTTTAAAAAGTACAATATCTTAACATTAACATGCTTGTACATTAAAGAAATATGCATATTTGTAAAACAGCATCCTGAACACTTTGAAAGGCAAATAGATGTAACTGAATGAAATGTAGCTCCTAGAAATAAACTTAAATTATACTTACCTCAATGCAGGCTCAAATTGTATGAAAGGAACTCTTACGTAAATGCTATAAAGGTGTATAACAAAATACCTAACGACTTTAAAGAGTTACCTTTAACCACGTTTAAAAAAAAGTTAATACAATGGTTAAAAGAAAAATGTTTTTACGATCTAAACGAATTTATGTCTTTTAGTGGAAAATAAATCCGAAGGCAGTAATATTGATATATATCTAATAATTAATTAATTACAAACAAAATGAAAGTATGGACATTAACACTTAAGAACTACCATTAAACAAAAAGACATTTTAATTGAATTCCCACTTGTAATTTTTTTTTTGCATGTATACTAATTAAATATTTGCACACCATATAAAATGGTAGAATGTAAATGGGCCATTATTCATAATTTAAGATCATACTTTATTGTACACATACATTCTGGCAAATAAATGAATTTGAATTTGAATTTGAATTTGGTCATAGGCGGTGGTCAACACTTACCATCGCTTGCCCTCTCTTCTATAAAAAAATAAATGAGGAAGCTGAATATAGCTGCACTGTACTAAAAGGTCACAGCCAGGTTCGTACAGTCGTGTATTGCGAACATCGGATCCACCAAGGCCGCAGAACGGCGCGTACACTTCTGGACCATGTGCTGCCACTATTATAGCTTACAAATACCCATAACCCTTAAACTGGACATAACTACAACACAGATGGACAACCGCCAGACGGACACCTAGTCAGAGTAAGAAGCTAAAACAAACGTACGAAATTTATAAAAATGTTTATCGGTTCTTTAGAGAGAGAGAGAGAGAGAGAGAGAGAGAGAGTGAGAGAGAGAGAAAGAAATAATTACTCAATATAGCGAAAGTAGGTAACATTGTCTATGGTTGGCGTTAGCGTCGCGGTCGTTTTATCAATGTTTTATTTGTGCGTAAACTTGAAAATGTAAAAGCCAATTTGTATTGTGGGGAAAATGCCTTCTAAAATAGTCATAAGGAATGGTTTTTAGGTGTTATGTTATGAAATGTTTAACTCCTTGTGACAGAATTCCTTTTGAAAATGAAACAAAATTAACACATATTAATAGCAAACGGGATTCGCCTGGGTGTAATCTGTTAACGTGGCGTAATAATTTTTTTTTATATACTATTCAATTTACAAAAATTAATTTAAAAAACTTTGGGTAAATCCAAATGTTAAAAGGTTTAAACAATGCATGCATTGTTTAAAATACATACAAGTTTTCACAAATAATCTTGCCACTATCACTTCCAATTATACAATAATTTTATGTCAAACGTCAATAAAAAAAAATGAAAATCCCAAAGTGTACGACTCATAATGCTTATATCATCGTAAAAAAATGTAGAAAATATTCTCTATCAGCAATAGAATTTTTTTAATTTTACTATGATATTATTATTGAGATTCAATTTTTTATTAAGAGTATTGTTAACTGAAAAACTTTTAACAGAATTATTCTTAAAATTAAGCATTATCGTAAAAAGAAGTCAGAAAGTTTTTCATCTAGTCATAATAGTTCATATCATACATAGCACATAGTCTTCGTCTTGCGAGTGCAAAGTTTTATCCTTCGAAATACATACATATTTTCAAATGTCAATTCGTGTTTGTAATCTGGCTGTCTAAACCAATAACTAAAATTGAAGTGTGTGTGTGTGTGTGTTTTCATCATCATCATTACAGCCCTTCACAAGTCCACTGCTGAACATAGGCCTCCCCCAAGTAATGCCACAAAGCACGGTCCTGAGCCACCTGCATCCATCGACTTACCAGGTCGTCACTCCATCTAGTGGGGGGTCGCCCTACACTACGCCTACCGGTACGAGGTTGCCACTCGAGAACCTTTCTTCCCCATCGGTTATCGGTTCTTCGAGCTATATGGCCGGCCCATTGCCACTTCAGCTTACTAATCCGTTGGGCTATGTCGGTCACTCTTGTTTTTCTGCGGATATCCTCGTTTCTGAGTCTATCACGCAGAGAAACTCCGAGCATAGCCCTCCCCATAGCTCGCTGAGCGACCTTGAGCGTCCTCATACGGCCAGCAGTGAAGGACCACGTCTCAGATCCGTAAGTCATCACTGGCAACACGCACTGGTTGTACAATCTAGTTTTTAGAGATTGAGGTATACCTGACGAGAAGATATGTCATAATTTCCCGAACGCTGCCCAGCCGAGTTGAATCCGTCGATTGACCTCTCGGTCGAAGTTGGACTTACCTAGTCGGACTATTTGTCCCAGGTAAACGTAAGTAGCACATAAACATGTGTCATCCACGACAGCTGCTGCCGACAAACTGTGTTCACAGTTTGGCAGATTGCGATTTTATTTATGTTATGTACTCAGAACTAAAAATAAATAAATAAAAAAAGATCAGTTCAATAGTCCTGTTGACATTCATTAGAATATCAAAATTTATATAACGTTTTTTTTAAATGGTAAGGTAGTAGTTAAATCTATGTATTATTCAAAAAACATTAATTTATTCAAAAATTGCGTAACATTTATTCAACAAAAATACATTCATTCTTACAACTAATCGTGCTGATTTGACTTGTACGAGATTAAGGATAACACAGAGCGATGGAAGCCAATTTAGATTTCAATCAACTTTCTGCTTGCCCAATGATTCAGAAAATTTGCGTTTTTATATTTTATTTGATATTTTTCCTTCTGAAATATACTTCAAACGAAATTATTTCATGATGTGATGTGGAAAATTAATGTAACAGTTACATTGAATATATTTTCAATTTACTAACATTTTTATTCATTTATTCTGATTTCACTCATATCACCTTATAACAATCATCTTAATCAACGTGTTTAATTTTTTATGCTTTTCTTACTTAATTTTGTTTAATTAGTAACATTATGTAGTGGCGGTGTGAGGATATACTCTGCCCCATGTTGTCCCGTGGATGTCGTAAGACGTGACAGAGAAACTGGAACAGGAGACGGGCGGCAGCATCATCCTGATAACAATGCAAAATAACGAAAAGCTACAGTTGCCAAACCGCCTGCCAAGGATGGCAACTATTACAAAGTCTCCGCTATGAGGCAATCTATGTTCAGCAGAAGATTTTCATAGGCTGTGGTGGGTGAAAGGTAATATTATCTACCTCCCTGTTTTCCTACTTTAATACAAAACACAAGAACGACGTACGAAACGAGCAACTCGTATGTTACGAGTAACATAATACTCAAAGTAAATTTAATACATTTACGTATGAACATTATAAGTAAAAAAAAAAAGTATAAAGTAAAATAACAATCCTGTACATGTATCTTTATGTATATAAAATTTTAGGCAAAACTCATTCTCTATAAGATCATGTAATTAATTTAAAAGATTTTCTAAGGACTGTGATAAGGCTGGTTTTTATGTACTAATGGTACTACTATTTGTAAATTGATAACATCCAAGTTCAATAACAATAAACACTTGGATTCCTAAATCTAATTAATATCAACATGCAACTTATATTACTTATAAATATTGTATGTATTTACTTAAACCAATAACTCATTCGTGAAACTTTTAAAATGCTTACTTTTGACTTACATATGTAATATAGTGTTGATTAAAAGCTGTGAGTTTTTCTGTAACAAATAAATAAGATGACATGGTTTTCAAAGTTATGCAATGAATTAATGCTGTGGCACGAAAAGGTGAATTGTTCAACCGGAAAAGATCCAGATCATACAGAATACTAGGTTAAAATAGCAGCATATTGCTGAAGCGTATGGCGAGTGACGGGAACTGGAGACCCTTTTTCCTGATAATGAGGCGTTTCATCTATAATTTTCTACAGCATTAACTAACATTATGTACGCGCTTATCACCATTACTTCTATAAAAAGTATAAATAGGGATAATAGACGGCTTGTCCGTGTTTGCCGACCGGCAAGTAATGCTAATGTGGCTTTGACCGCGACTGTCCAGTAGGGGCAGCGTAGTTCACAATGTCGAAGTTTCAACTAACACTAACGAAAGCATTAGCCAACAACATACGCTGTTATCTCACAATTACGGAAATGGAGGAGTATGATTGTTACATGCACAGCGTTCTTGTTGTTAAGTTAGTTCTAATAGTAACACAATTTAACATAACATAAACATAACATAAACACTCACGCCTGTCACCCAGAGGGGTAGGCAGAGACTACAGACTTCCATTTAGCACGATCCTGACATACCTTTCTCGCCTCTTCCACATTCATATACCTACGCATACATGCTCGTCGGTTAAGGGTACTCTTAATTTGGCCCATTTTTAGTATATCGCCAATTTGGTCGACAAACTTCCGCCTAGGACGTCCCTTTCCGACTCTTCCATTCACTTCTGCAACATAAATTTGCTTTGTCAGTCTTTCCGCATTCATTCTTTCTACATGACCAAACCACCGAAGCATTCCTTTCTTAATCCTGGTCACCGCATCATCTTGCAAACCACACTCTTCTTTTATCACACAGTTTCTCACCCTGTCACTCAGATTCAGCCCTAACATACTCCTTAGCGACCGCATTTCTACCGCATTTATTCTACTCTCGTGCTTCTTCTGCCACACCCAACTTTCACTACCATACGTTAAAGTAGGGACTAATACAGCACTGTGAATTGCCATACGTGCCTTTTTTGACACATTCTGACTTTTCACAATAGAGTGTAGAGCCCCATTTACTTTATTTCCTGCATTCACTCGTCGTTCAATGTCCTTATCATATCTCCCATCCCTGCTGAATACACATCCCAAATATACGAACTCATCCACTTGCTCAATTAACTCTCCTTCTATTCTTATTTCACATACCGTTTTGCTTTCATCTCTTTCAAAAACCATCACTTTCGTCTTACTTGCGTTCACCTTCATTCCCCTTTCTTTTAATGACCTGTTCATTAATGTAACCATCATTTGCAACTCGGCCGCCGACGACGCAAGTATGACTTGATCATCGGCGTACAAAAGGCATTTGATGGTTAACTCACCCATTCTTACCCCGCATTCTTCAACTTTCAAATTTTCCAAACAGCTGTCCATAAATAGGTTGAACAGCCACGGGGAAGCTACACAGCCCTGTCTGACACCTTTATGGATGCCAAACCAGCCCGAGTAGACCCCGTTGATTCTAACACAAGCACTCGAGTCCCTATACAGAGACTTTAATGCCTGTATCAAACCAGCGCTCAACCTAAATGCGTTCAGCGTTTGCCATAACACATCCCTGTCCACTCTGTCATAAGCCTTTTCCAAGTCCATGAACGCACAAAAAACTCTTTGGTTTTTCGCCAAAAACTTCTCCGCGATCATGCGCATGGAAAAGACTTGATCTGTACACCCCATTCCCTTTCTAAATCCCGCTTGCACATCCCAAATTTTTTCATCAGTTTCTTTCATAACTCTTTCAATTAGTACCTTAGCATACAGTTTTCCCACAATGCTAAGAAGGCTGATACCACGGTAGTTTTTACAGTCCTGCTGTGACCCTTTTCCCTTATATATTGGGACTATCACGGCTTTGCATCAGTCTCCCGGTACCCGCTTTAGTTCCCAACATAAATTAAACAAGGTGTACAGCAGGCCTGCCACCACGTCCTCTCCAGCCCTTAGCATTTCGAGTGAAACTCTATCATATCCGGCTGCCTTACCTACTTTCATGCTTTTCATTGCTTTCATTATTTCATCCATACTTATCTCCCTATCTCTTTCATCTTCTTTCGGAATTTCTATTTCATTTAGTTCACACTTCTCCTCACTCATAAATTCGCTTTCAAAATATTCCTTCCATCTCTTTAGACTCAACACTTCATCATTCAGGATACAGCCATTCTCGTCTCGTATCGCATTCAATCTAGGCTGTTTTGTATTTCCCCTGGTATTTCTTACGATATATATAACACAATTTAATAAAATAAATAATGTTTCAGCTAACTCGAAGTTTTTTAATTATCTAAAGATTATTTTTCTTAAACTAATAAGTTGCGAAATTACGAAAGCGTATGTCAGCAGTCACAGGGAAATACCAGAAAGGCCTCATGGCCTGTTATAGATGACATTAAAGGCACAGAGTTTCTTGTCAGTCTATAAGTACGGAGTGGATTTTGATACTCATAAACGAAAATCTTCCCTGCGGTTCCATAGAACTTAACGATAGCATTACACTTATATTTTGCAACACAGAGAACTTTATTTACACCTTCTTCTAATTACTCAACAAAATGGATGAAATAGACATCATTTCGGAAGAAAATGCCTTTAGTTGAAGCATGTTTCCGAGGGTGTGATCTTAAATCTTTGTAGGACCGTAACACTAGTCTTGCACATAATAATGGTGCGTCCACAGATATTTTCAGCGTATATTTTGATACGTTATATTTTGGTAGGGCTGTGAAACATTTTATCTTAATACTCATTGTTTGTATTTGGTTGGTTACAAGTGTAGATGGACTGCAATAGCCTCTTACAATCAGTGAACTATTAGCTCATCTGACGTTCCTTAAAAAAGTAAGATAAATTACAGAAAAAGCAAATGCATTTATCCTAACTTGATATCACACTTTTGTAATAACGTAGTGCCGCAATGCAGCTAGTGCTAAAAATAAAAGACATTTTTAATGCAAGCTGAAAAGAACATTTACAATAGTTACATGAACTGCTATTTGTTAAATACTTACCGTGAATATTTTGCATGTATTTAAAAGCGTGTACGGAAGAATACTACTTCGACGACGGCACAAATAATTGAAGTGACAGAACCAATTGGTGCACCGAAGACAGTCACCACACGTCGACGGCCGTCAATAACTAACGGCCATTCTTACACTATTATAGTACATAATTATATTTCTGGTTTCTAAGATACAGTTATTACAACTAGTTTAGTTTCCATTTAATAATTAAAAAATATGTGGCAAATAAATAATTTATTATATATATTATTATTATTACTTAGTTAAAAATCTTCATTGCATATAAAGAATACTGGCCAAAAAATATTGATATATCATGGATATATATATATATATATATATATATCTATATCTATCTATATATATATATATATATATATATATATATATATATATATATATATATATATATATATATATATATATATATATATATATATATTTATATATCTCAAAATTCAAAAATTCGAAATTGTTCAGAAATTGAGACCGTTTATGATATTTTTCACTACCATGACCACAATTTTTTTAATATTTGTTTCTTTTTTTTATAGTCAACCTGAATAGCACTGCTATCTACCACAATTATTAATAAATCCAGAATAACTCTGTTTTATCACGAAAATTAATGAAACTTATTTTATTCCCTAAATTTTCAAAGACTTTTACTTTTAACCAACTTTAACTTATCGTGGTGTAAAAAAGTATGAACACTAGTATGGCAAGTTTTTTTAGAAATTGACGCGAACTAACCAACATTCCAAAATGGTATAACACTCTAGGAAAACAAGTTATAAAAAAATATGGGCCTATTATTTCTTAACAGGGGCCAAATTACGGTCGGGTGTAATAAAAGTATTAGTTCTTGAAAAATGTTTAATATTTCAAAACAAATAGTACAAACAGTTTCACGTGTAATTTATTAAGTTATTTACATTATAGTAAATGTTCGAACTGTTTGCCACCAGCATTAATACATGCACGACATCGCCTTAAAAATCTAGTACTCATAAATATATATTATTTAAATGAGGTACATATTCGATGATAAAATTATTTGTGAACAATTATTATTGTAGGTTTAAGTTACGCAAAAACACTTATAAGCTTCACTAAAGACAATTCACAAGACGAACAAAGAAAGAAATATGAGGTATCATGCTGAAACCATTTTCAAATTTGTGATGCCACATCACGCACAAATCTCACTTCTTTCTTTATCAGCCATATAATAATGTACAATGCATGTAATATAATGCACTTAAAACCACGTTGTTGCAAATTACTATTGATGCTTATATGTGTAAGTGAATGCGTGTGGTTACTATAAGTTGAACATAACTTTCACTTACTATTTGCATTACTTGATATTTATGCAGTACTACTTCTTGCTTTCGTTGTAGATCAGAGATTATAGCTATCGACATTGATAACTAATAAAGAATAGTAGCCGCACATGTTGATATTTTTGGCGACAGAAATAGATATGAGTATCCCACTCAGAAGTACTCCTAGACACTCCACGATACTAAAGAAAATACTAGTAAGGAAGTAACTTGAACTAAATATCGAATATATTAAACTCAAAAAAATTTGAAACAGTTAAGAAAAAGTTTTAAATAGCAGTCGTCCTGCAGTGCTTAGATCAAGAGACCGAAAAGAAAGTAGAAACTTTTGTGTATATTATACACTTTCAATAGTTTAGAAATATCTAAAAGAGCAAAAAATTTAAATTTATAAAACTATTTCAGTATTAATGAATTAAAATTTTTAATGTTATATTAAATTTCTTTGCATCCAGTTATTCTATCTTATTTCAAAAATGTTGCGTTATACCTAAGATTTCTTTCTGGATCCTAAAGAGAATCGCTCTTTGTCAAGTTAATAATATGAGTATTTCATACATACATATTATGATAAAATAGTAAAGGACGTAGCCATGTAGTGGCGGCGTAAGAGAATCCACTATCACAAATCATTCTTTGGGCGTCGTAAGAGGTAAAATGGAGACTTTGAAACGAGAGATGGGAAGCGGCGTCTTGCCGAATCGGCAACTCGCCCCCTACCGCCTCTGACCCTATCACTGTGTCCAAAGATGAGATTTCATCTACCATCAAAGGACTTAAGCACAAAAAAGCACCTGGTGCGGATGGCATCTCAAACCAAGCCCTCAAATACTTTTCGGAGCGGGTGATCACCTTATTGGCCCGGACAAAGTCCCGGATTGTGAGCGACTGAATCTAGTCAAGTCTAATCCCCAGAAGATACAAGTTTGCGTGCTTACCGCTAAAAAGAACCCCTTTCTATCTCTTCAGTTTCAGGGCACTTGACTATTTGCTTCTGCCGGTATCGGAATTCTCGGCATCGATATATCGAATGACGTGTAGTTTCGTGGTCACTTGGAGAAGAAAGCCAAATTGTCACAATTATGGGATTTGTAAGGAGTTTATAATGAAAACTTCCTTGTGGGATCGACTACCACCAGCGGTTTTTTTGGACCGATACAACTAAGGGACCTTCATGAAAAGAGCCTGCTCTCTTTTAAAAGGCCGGTAACACACCTACATTTCCCACTACAACACTACATTCGCAATTGGTCATAGGCGGTGGTCAACACTTACCATCGCTTGCCCTCTCTTCTATAAAAAAATAAATGAGGAAGCTGAATATAGCTGCACTGTACTAAAAGGTCACAGCCAGGTTCGTACAGTCGTGTATTGCAAACATCGAATCCACCAAGGCCGCAGAACGGCGCGTACACTTCTGGACCATGTGCTGCCACTATTATAGCTTACAAATACCCATAACCCTTAAACTGGACATAACTACAACACAGATGGACAACCGCCAGACGGACACCTAGTCAGAGTAAGAAGCTAAAACAAACGTACGAAATTTATAAAAATGTTTATCGGTTTTTTAGAGAGAGAGAGAGAGAGAGAGAGAGAGAGAGTGAGAGAGAGAGAAAGAAATAATTACTCAATATAGAGAAATTAGGTGATTACCCAAAAAGTAAAGCGAAAGTAGGTAACATTGTCTATGGTTGGCGTTAGCGTCGCGGTCGTTTTATCAATGTTTTATTTGTGCGTAAACTTGAAAATGTAAAAGCCAATTTGTATTGTGGGGAAAATGCCTTCTAAAATAGTCATAAGGAATGGTTTTTAGGTGTTATGTTATGAAATGTTTAACTCCTTGTGACAGAATTCCTTTTGAAAATGAAACAAAATTAACACATATTAATAGCAAACGGGATTCGCCTGGGTGTAATCTGTTAACGTGGCGTAATAATTTTTTTTTATATACTATTCAATTTACAAAAATTAATTTAAAAAGCTTTGGGTAAATCCAAATGTTAAAAGGTTTAAACAATGCATGCATTGTTTAAAATACATACAAGTTTTCACAAATAATCTTGCCACTATCACTTCCAATTATACAATAATTTTATGTCAAACGTCAATAAAAAAAAATGAAAATCCCAAAGTGTACGACTCATAATGCTTATATCATCGTAAAAAAATGTAGAAAATATTCTCTATCAGCAATAGAATTTTTTTAATTTTACTATGATATTATTATTGAGATTCAATTTTTTATTAAGAGTATTGTTAACTGAAAAACTTTTAACAGAATTATTCTTAAAATTAAGCATTATCGTAAAAAGAAGTCAGAAAGTTTTTCATCTAGTCATAATAGTTCATATCATACATAGCACATAGTCTTCGTCTTGCGAGTGCAAAGTTTTATCCTTCGAAATACATACATATTTTCAAATGTCAATTCGTGTTTGTAATCTGGCTGTCTAAACCAATAACTAAAATTGAAGTGTGTGTGTGTGTGTGTTTTCATCATCATCATTACAGCCCTTCACAAGTCCACTGCTGAACATAGGCCTCCCCCAAGTAATGCCACAAAGCACGGTCCTGAGCCACCTGCATCCATCGACTTACCAGGTCGTCACTCCATCTAGTGGGGGGTCGCCCTACACTACGCCTACCGGTACGAGGTTGCCACTCGAGAACCTTTCTTCCCCATCGGTTATCGGTTCTTCGAGCTATATGGCCGGCCCATTGCCACTTCAGCTTACTAATCCGTTGGGCTATGTCGGTCACTCTTGTTTTTCTGCGGATATCCTCGTTTCTGAGTCTATCACGCAGAGAAACTCCGAGCATAGCCCTCCCCATAGCTCGCTGAGCGACCTTGAGCGTCCTCATACGGACAGCAGTGAAGGACCACGTCTCAGATCCGTAAGTCATCACTGGCAACACGCACTGGTTGTACAATCTAGTTTTTAGAGATTGAGGTATACCTGACGAGAAGATATGTCATAATTTCCCGAACGCTGCCCAGCCGAGTTGAATCCGTCGATTGACCTCTCGGTCGAAGTTGGACTTACCTAGTCGGACTATTTGTCCCAGGTAAACGTAAGTAGCACATAAACATGTGTCATCCACGACAGCTGCTGCCGACAAACTGTGTTCACAGTTTGGCAGATTGCGATTTTATTTATGTTATGTACTCAGAACTAAAAATAAATAAATAAAAAAAGATCAGTTCAATAGTCCTGTTGACATTCATTAGAATATCAAAATTTATATAACGTTTTTTTTAAATGGTAAGGTATTAGTTAAATCTATGTATTATTCAAAAAACTCAACTTTCTGCTTGCCCAATGATTCAGAAAATTTGCGTTTTTATATTTTATTTGATATTTTTCCTTCTGAAATATACTTCAAACGAAATTATTTCATGATGTGATGTGGAAAATTAATGTAACAGTTACATTGAATATATTTTCAATTTACTAACATTTTTATTCATTTATTCTGATTTCACTCATATCACCTTATAACAATCATCTTAATCAACGTGTTTAATTTTTTATGCTTTTCTTACTTAATTTTGTTTAATTAGTAACATTATGTAGTGGCGGTGTGAGGATATACTCTGCCCCATGTTGTCCCGTGGATGTCGTAAGACGTGACAGAGAAACTGGAACAGGAGACGGGCGGCAGCATCATCCTGATAACAATGCAAAATAACGAAAAGCTACAGTTGCCAAACCGCCTGCCAAGGATGGCAACTATTACAAAGTCTCCGCTATGAGGCAATCTATGTTCAGCAGAAGATTTTCATAGGCTGTGGTGGGTGAAAGGTAATATTATCTACCTCCCTGTTTTCCTACTTTAATACAAAACACAAGAACGACGTACGAAACGAGCAACTCGTATGTTACGAGTAACATAATACTCAAAGTAAATTTAATACATTTACGTATGAACATTATAAGTAAAAAAAAAGTATAAAGTAAAATAACAATCCTGTACATGTATCTTTATGTATATAAAATTTTAGGCAAAACTCATTCTCTATAAGATCATGTAATTAATTCAAAAGATTTTCTAAGGACTGTGATAAGGCTGGTTTTTATGTACTAATGGTACTACTATTTGTAAATTGATAACATCCAAGTTCAGTAACAATAAACACTTGGATTCCTAAATCTAATTAATATCAACATGCAACTTATATTACTTATAAATATTGTATGTATTTACTTAAACCAATAACTCATTCGTGAAACTTTTAAAATGCTTACTTTTGACTTACATATGTAATATAGTGTTGATTAAAAGCTGTGAGTTTTTCTGTAACAAATAAATAAGATGACATGGTTTTCAAAGTTATGCAATGAATTAATGCTGTGGCACGAAAAGGTGAATTGTTCAACCGGAAAAGATCCAGATCATACAGAATACTAGGTTAAAATAGCAGCATATTGCTGAAGCGTATGGCGAGTGACGGGAACTGGAGACCCTTTTTCCTGATAATGAGGCGTTTCATCTATAATTTTCTACAGCATTAACTAACATTATGTACGCGCTTATCACCATTACTTCTATAAAAAGTATAAATAGGGATAATAGACGGCTTGTCCGTGTTTGCCGACCGGCAAGTAATGCTAATGTGGCTTTGACCGCGACTGTCCAGTAGGGGCAGCGTAGTTCACAATGTCGAAGTTTCACCTAACACTAACGAAAGCATTAGCCAACAACATACGCTGTTATCTCACAATTACGGAAATGGAGGAGTATGATTGTTACATGCACAGCGTTCTTGTTGTTAAGTTAGTTCTAATAGTAACACAATTTAATAAAATAAATAATGTTTCAGCTAACTCGAAGTTTTTTAATTATCTAAAGATTATTTTTCTTAAACTAATAAGTTGCGAAATTACGAAAGCGTATGTCAGCAGTCACAGGGAAATACCAGAAAGGCCTCATGGCCTGTTATAGATGACATTAAAGGCACAGAGTTTCTTGTCAGTCTATAAGTACGGAGTGGATTTTGATACTCATAAACGAAAATCTTCCCTGCGGTTCCATAGAACTTAACGATAGCATTACACTTATATTTTGCAACACAGAGAACTTTATTTACACCTTCTTCTAATTACTCAACAAAATGGATGAAATAGACATCATTTCGGAAGAAAATGCCTTTAGTTGAAGCATGTTTCCGAGGGTGTGATCTTAAATCTTTGTAGGACCGTAACACTAGTCTTGCACATAATAATGGTGCGTCCACAGATATTTTCAGCGTATATTTTGATACGTTCTAAAGAAATGGAATGGGAGAGCTTGATTGAAAATGCGCAGGGCTTAAGAGCGTTTACACACTGCTTCCGATATGAATCCAATTCAAATCCGAGTAAACATAAATCTAGAAAACACTGACCAAATTTCGAAATCTATTGTACCCTATATCCGATCCCAATCCAAGAAAATACAATTATCAATTGTATACTTCAGATACAAAAAGCTGTTTTATATTATCTGCCTTCTCAATCGCCGTAAACTTTTGTCACAGGGTTTAAGGTACGCCACCACCATCCATATTATGGCAGTGATTCGATTCGGAAGAAGTGCAAAAACGTTAATTAAAATAACACGGCAGTTACTTTGGTTCGTGAATATTATGGCCGAACTAGAGATATTCTCGACATCGCAAGATGTATACATACAAATCGTACTACTGTTAATTCGGACAAACATTTCTCGAATTCGGATTGGATGCAGTGCACAAATGCGCTAACATGTTACGGAATCAACGATTCAATGTTACAGTAGACGACAGTCGCATCATGTTCACATTTACGTGATTACGCGTCATCGTAACAAACTTTATCCGCTGGAGCTTTGCTAAAGGCGCCTTTGTCCGTATTACGTTTGTAAAAACCCAAAAGCCAAATTTAATTTTTCCATAACGAGCATAGTGATTATTTGAATCTATTTTTTGAGATTCTTTTGCATTAAAATAAATTATAATATTGATATATTATTTCTCTATTTCCTTTAATTAACACTAATATGGTAAGTCTCGTACCTCTTTTCCTCATCCTTCTTTTCTCTTAATTTTTTCATTGCAAAGAAAATAAGATATTTTCTTAGATACATTATGAAATTTATATCTATATTATGTCATGTGGTTTAAAAACACTTTATGTTAGGGAATTTTCTTTCTGATTGCAATAATTTAACTAACAATTTTTTGCTTACGGTAAGACTAATTTTTTTTTGCTTACGGTAAAACAAAGTATCAGCCTACGTAGATTACGTTGTGCTGTTAGATACAGTTCCATCTCTCATTTTTGAGACGGTTTCAGGTCAGGGAGAGTTTGTTATGCTGCCTCAACGAAAATTTATAAAATTTATATTAGTAATCATTTAATCTTCCATATTTTTATATAAAATGAAATAAAACATGTGATGTATATTTTAGCCATTGCACAAAACACGAGCGTTCAATTAATTTTAAAAGCATCAAAGACCTCTTAGGAACGGTAATGCAAGAGAGAAGTATGAAATTACCTTCTTGAAAAAGAAATGTACGTGGTAAAATATGTACGTAGTCTTTGTTCGATACGTTTTTTGTTTTGCGATACGGCTTGCAAATTTAACGTCGGTTTTAGATTCCTGTAAGCAACCTCGGTACTGGTAATGCCATAGATCTAAATAATAACATGAATCTTATAATACTGTTTAAATTATTTGTTTGCCAAGATAATATTAGTAGTAAAAATAAGAAAGTGACTTTTCATATTTAAAAATCAAACTCGTTTTTTCTAAGAAAACATAATACATTTATTTAATCGAAACATTGACCCTCACTATGTATACATTTCTGCCATATAGATCGCTAGATCATGTATGCCTTTGCGATTTAACTATGGGGATCTGAACTCTACAATATACTATGAAGGCATTTTACCGATTCCTGAGAAAAAATATTTTTCTAGGAAGAAAATTGTAAAATGGTAATTGATTGGGGCTAGGTTTGGCAAGTAAGAAGGATGACGTGTGGTTTCAATCTGGTAATGTTGAAAGTTATATAACAGTGTAAAAACTTGCGTTATCATGAAGCAATGTCGAATATCGATAACGAGTCACGGATGTTTCACTGAGAGATGTACGAATGTAGTACATAATAAAATGATCTTATTATTTACTGAAGACACATTTACATTCTACCATGATAATGGCGTGCAATATCTTTATTTATATATCGAACTATTATTATTATCACAATTTAATCACATAAGAGATAATAAGTATAAAACCATTAAAGAATCATGATCAGAAAATTAATTACATGTTTGCATATTTTATTTAATTAATGTCAACTACAAGTTTCAGGTTTCAGGGTACACAACGTTTTTTAAACAAAATTCTTCACAATAGACATCTGCTTTTACTGTATCACCGGATCTCAAAAAGCTATAGCGAATAATACTATAAAGTGACCACAGGTAACTGTACTTTATTATGGGTGAGCTCCTTTTTAGGTCATTGTTGCGGTATTTGACCTGGGTCAGTCTTTTTTTCAATTCTCTTTTTTCAAAGTCTTTTACAATTCTCTTCAAAATCTATGACTTTCTGTACCTACTTATTAGAGTAAGGCAAGCGTCAACGCGTATTCTCTATGTACTTCACGAGATACACATTTCTTTTCTATAAAACTGTATCAAATTGGTAAAATTTTTTATTTTACCAATTTGGTACAGATGAGTCAATATTGTTGTGACGGTTTAAATTTTGAAATAATTTATAATGGGCACTTCGGGCATGGCATGGCTCAACGGAGACTTGCTATCTGCGCAGGACACGATTATAACGCACAAGTTTACACAAACACAAGTGTACTCTCTATACCTTTACTGCAGGACCAACGGCTTAACGTGCAGTCTAAGGTTCGGAGTTGAATCATCGCCGATCTCCTGACACCTTTGATACCTCCTTTCTGTTAAGGAGGGTCGCGTTCGTATACGGCTTAGAGATCTCTCGTCAGATCGGTAATCCAATCCATAAACGCGGTATTTGGCGGGTAAAAGTCTCCACATAACCACGCAGCCGGCTGCGTGGTATGCTATGAGCATTCACCGCCTCCCTCCCCCGCTTTCCGGAGGGTTGCCCATATTTGCTTCGGGTGCAAAAAAAATCTCCTGACACTGAGCTGCCACTAACAATTTTTGACAGTAAAAACCCTATAACTGATATTTGATTCGACCCGGGATTCGGAACCTGGACCACATGGTCGGCATTCGCGCCTAAAATAGGGGTGTGAATTGAATCAATAAGCATTACAAATTAAAAACAATATAACATCGAATAAAATAATTAAAATTAAATTCAAAATTTTAACTTTTTTCAAAAATTGGCTACCAAAGTATCAATAACAAATTTTTTTATTTCAACGATTTAAAGTTCTTTGAAAACTATAGCGACGGAATTAAACATTGCTTGTAGTATCAAGAAACATATGTGAAAGTTCTAAGCTCTATCGTAATGTTCAACAATTCTTTTGTTATATTCCCACAAGCATATGTTTAAACTTAATGTCGGGAAATAATTGTCGTTTTTAAAGTAGTATTGAATGAATATTGCGTCTGAAGGCTTTAAAAATGGTACCATATAAGCTTGGTGAGATAAGCGTCAGGGTTGTTTTATGCCTATACCTTAAATAATAACTGACATATTTTTATTTTGAAAAAATTTTGTTTTTAAAGGTATGCCGTATCCGTATGTGACTAGTATTTACCGATCACATATTATAAAGGAATAAAAAATCATACCATAATGCGAGATTTCTACGCCTTGATCGAGATCTAGTCACCTTCGATGTTTATGTATTATGTTCACACATATCGTATGAAGCTGTATTTTTACAACCTTTCTAAATACCATATATGACTATTACATTCCATTAATTTTACTGGTTTTTTGCCTTATGTCATTAACTTTGAACTTCTTTACCCAACTGCACCAGATAAAAGATAATGTTTTTTGAGTGTATGTTATTATCTAATATGTAAATATTAGCTAGTTTATTAATTTTCTTGACATGCACTGCCTAAAGAACTTAATGGATTTTAACATAAAGGGACGCTAGATTAGTCTTAGGGCCTGTGCTCACAGATAGAACGACGTGGCAAGGCACACTTCGGTATGCCGAAGGATCGTATGGCATCCCTCGGCATGGCAAATTAGTCCAAATGCGCTTGCAAGTCTAGATTCAACCTTGTTTTAATTACATAGCAGTAACATTATTTTAACAACGTGAAGTAACTTATGCGTTACACATACATAAATATCTGAAATATAAGTTCTTAGACATGTCCCCAAAGTACGTAAAGAAAAATATTTCTTTTTCAAAGGCATACATATTTAAAAACAATAAATGAAAGGTTTTAAAAAAAATACTTCCGTACGTTGTCGGTGTAAAACAGTCAGTCAGCAGTAGGATGTTACAGGCTGTAACTTTTCTTAAAAGTAAAATATAGGCAATAAAACACTGTAGACCTCAAAGATCTTAGAAATCTTCAACTTTTATAACTTGTTATTTATTATATTATAACTTGTTGAAGTTAACATAAGACTTTAATTACATTGATTGATTTTATGTACATAATCATTTTCCTTCAACTCTGTTCGCTGAAACCTTTCAAATTATTTCTTATGTAAGATGAGATAATTTGACTGGTACGAATGTAAAGGTAAGTCAATGGTACGGAAACCAATTGAGATTCCAATAGTCTTTTGTCGGCCCAGCGGTTTGGAAAATTTTCTTCATTACATATTATTATTACTTCTTTTCTCCTGACTGTACTTTATTTAATATATTGTTTTAACGTACTAAAACAGTGGGCGAATTATTATTTGTTTTCATTTGGACCCTTTTTCCGTGGCCGAAAATTTAAAGTTAAATCAATAAAAGCTTTTATTATACACAGACTTATGCAATAATAGTTGATGAGCCGTTATCGTTACCGTTACACCCTATTAAAGTCCACTGATGAACATAGACTTCCTTCATAGATTGCCTTATAGCGAGATATTTGGCATAATTTTCCACGATTGGCAAGCGGGTTGGCAAAAGCAGTTTTTATTTTATTTTAACCGTTACTAGAAAACGCTGTTGCCCATTTCCTGAATTGTTTCCCTCTTAGTTCAGCTCTTTCGACACCCACGCGATGATATGGCGCAGTGGATATTCTTACACTGCCACTACGTGGTCATGGTCTAGGTTCCATGAGCTCAATGACTAAATAAAATAGTAACTCAAGCAATTTGGTCGAAAACTAAAGGCTCGAAAGCGTGTTTTGTAGCACTCTTAGTGGCGTATCCACGGCATATCCGTGTAGTTGTAGACTTCAGAGGTTAACTATCCATTGTATGATACAAACAGGAAGAAGGAAAAGTGTTTTATTTGGTAATGATCTCTTTCAAATAATCTCTATTACCAGGACTTTCATACACAGTGTTCAATTTTAATTAAAAGTTAAAGGTAAAGAGATATTTTTCAGATCATTTCAGATTTTTATCGACATCAATTACAGTGTCAGGGCGGATAGCTAATTCATTTTTCCCAAAATGCCACGCTCTAAAATTCACGCCCGGACCTTCTTGCCTATATACGCCGCCGAGCAGCACTACAGCCACAGCTGTAGTAGTGTTGCTCGGCGGTTCTGGATTTATGACTGTGTAATAACCGGCTGTGAAACATATCATTTTAGTACTCATTGTTTGAATTTGGTCTGTTACAAGAACCTATTGCAGTTGTCTGCAATAGCCTCTTACAATCTCGTGAAATTTTAGTTCATCTAACACTCTTAAATAAAAAAGTAAGAAAAATTAGAGAAAATAAACACATTTCTCCTAATTTGCTATCACACTTTTGTAATTACGTAGTATCGCAATGCAGCTAGCGCTAAAAATAAAGGACTATTTTAAAAGCTAGCTAAGAAAACATTTACAATAGTTACACGAACTCCTTTTGTTAAATGTACTTACCGTGAATATTTTTCATGCATGCGTACAGATCAATAGTACCGTACGACGGAATAAATAATTGAACCGACAGCACCATTTGGTGCACCGAATACAGTCACCACACGTCGACGGCAGTCATCAACTAACGGTTATTATCACAATGTGAGCATATTATGCGTCATTTTTTAAGATGACAACAAGTAAATAAGAATGGAAATTTAAAAATACTTTTGTCATTACTACGAAAACGTACACTATTTATTTATTTAAAAATATTTATTGCACATAAAGAGTACAATTGCCCAAAACATGGATATATGTATATAAATATAAATTAAATGAAACACATAATATACATATAAATTTACTCATAAATATATTTTTTTATATATTTATGAGTATATTTATATGATGATATAATTTAAATACCTTCGAAAGTAAAATTATTTTTAAACTACTATAATTATTGTGGGTGAAAGTTACGCAAAAACACTTATAAGCTTTAATAAGCCATATTATAAGATCAGAAGACCAACAAAGATTGAATGATGTATCATTGCATACATTTTAAAGTAACGCCGAAACCATGAAAAATTTCTTGACACCGAATCACGCACAAATCTTGCTTCTTTTTTATCAGCCGCTGAACTTTCACAGATCGACGTACACATAATATAATGCACCACGTTGTTGCAAATGATTATCGATGATTTTGCGTACATGAATGCGTGTTGTTACAATAAGTTGAATATAGTTTTGGCTTAGTTTTTACATCACTTGATATGTGCATACATACTTCTTGCTTTACTTGTTATTTGAAATTATAGTTGACATCGACAATGAATAAAAAGTAGTAGCCGCACTCAGAACAACCCCTAGGTAGAAAAGCAGTCTTACCATCGTCTCCACGATACTAAAGAAAATACTAGTGAGAAAGTAACTTGAACTAAATATCAAATATATTAAACTCAAAAAACTTCGAAACACTTAAGAAAAAGTTTTAAATAGCAGTCGTCCCGCAGTGCTTATAAGATCAAGAGACCGAAAAAAAAAATAGAAATTTCTGTGTGTATGATACACTTTCAATACTTTAGAAATATCTAAAGGGGCAAAAAATTTAAACTTTGTATCCAGTTCATCTTATTTCGAAAATGTTGCCTTATACTTAAGATTTCTCTTTGGATTCTGAAGAGCATTGCTCTTTGTCAAGTTAATAATATGAGTACTTCATACATACATAATATTACGATATAATAATTAAGGAGGTAGCCATGTAGTGGCGCCGTAAGAGAATCCACTATCCCAAATCAATTCTTGGGCGTCGTAAGAGGCAAAATAGAGACTTTGAAACATGAGATGCGCAGTGGCATCTTCCTAATATTAACAATTTTACAAACATAAAAAACTTCAGTTGCTAAACCGCCAGCCCAGTGGCCTGTCAATCTATGGTTTATTTGGAAGGTCTATGACCACGTCACGCGAGGCTATTGAAACTAAAAAACATCCTTATATCAATAGAGAAGATGGATGAGTGCTGCCATCTGCTTGGGATCCTATAATTAACAAAATTAAACCCAAAATCATTTTTTAATTAAAAATAAGTTAAAATAAGTTTTTATAGTATAAGAATGACAAACGAGCGCACAGTCCACCTGATGTTTAGTGGATGCTGTGGTCCATAGACATCTATATTTATCTTCAATTAAAAAAAAAGCAGATGCATTGCCAGCCCTGACGACTGACAGAATGCCTCGTATCTAGTATGTGTCTCTACACTCATTATACAAAAAACAGCACCATTAAGCTGCTATTTTACGCTGGTATTCTGTGAGAGCGTGCTCCTATCCCGGTCGAGCCGACCATTTCCTGCTGCAACCACAATATAGCTGCAATATGGTTCTACCACGTAAAAAGTAAATTAAACGCGATAAAATCCGTATATATAGTTTTAGTCAACGCTATGGCTTCATCCATCGACTTCCTGCATGTCTTACCTTTTTTCCTCAACGGTTGTCGGTTCTTCGAGCTATATGGCCGGCCCATTGCCACTTCAGCTTACTCATCCGTGTTGGGCTATGTCGGTCACTATGGTTCTACTGCGGATATCCTCATTTCTAAGTTTATCACGCAGAGAAACTCCAAGCATAGCCCTCTCCATAGTTCCCTGAGTGACTTTGAGCGACCTCATAAGGCCAGCAGTGAAGGATCACGTCTCAGTTCCATATGTCATCACTGGCAATACGCACTGGTTGTACAACTTAGTTTTCAGGTTTTAAGGTATACCTGACAAGAAGATGACCACCATCCAAACATACATGATCTTATATTCAATATATGGGTTTTTTCTGTGAAGTAAATATTTATAAGTATGCTACATGTAAATATTACGTTAATCAATGAGGTATCAGAATATTGTCATTTTTTTTAAATTAATGAGAATTTTATCTCATACAGTGTCCAACAGAGGCCTATGTTCAACAGTGGACTATTATATGCCGATGCAGAAGAAATCTGTGTATAAGCAAGAGGAAAAAAAAATAGCTTTAAATAATGATGTGTTGTTAACCGGTAACATTAATTGCAATGCGGACGTGATGCTTCATGCACCTGTCTGAATATCGGAACGCCGAGTATCGGAACTAACTTGTGTCTGGGGTCGAGACTTTGTTGGACAAAGTCCCGGATTGTGAGCGACTTAATCCAGTCAAGTCCAATCCCCAGAAGACACAAGTTTGCGTGCTTACCGCTAAAAGGAACCCCTTTGTATCTATTCAGTTTCAGGGCACTTGCCTATTTGCTTCTGCCAGTATCGGAATTCTCGGCATCGATGTATCGAATGACGTGAAGTTTCGTGGTCACTTGGAGAAGAAAGCCAAATTGTCACAATTGTGGGATTTATAAGGAGTTTATTATGAAAACTTCCTTGTGCGATCGACTACCACCAACGGCTTTTTGGGACCGGTACAACTAAGGGACCCTCAAGAAAAGAGCCTGCTCTTTTTTAAAAGGCCGGTAACACACCTACAATTCCCATGGTGTTGCAATTGGTCATAGGCGGTGGTCGACACTTACCATCGCTTGCCCTCTCTTCTGTAAAAAAATAAATGAGGAAGCTGAATATAGCTGCACTGTACTAAAAGGTCACAGCCAGGTTCGTACAGTCGTGTATTGCAAACATCGGATCCACCAAGACCGCAGAACGGGGCGTACACTTTTGGACCATGTGCTGCCACTATTATAGCTTACAAATACCCATAACCCTTAAACTGGACATAACTACAACACAGATGGACAACCGCCAGATGGACACCTAGTCAGAATAAGAAGCTAAAACAAACGTACGAAATTTATAAAAATGTTTATCGATTTTTTAGAGAGAGAGTGAGGGAGAGAAATAAATAATTACCCAATATAGAGAAATTAGGTGATTACCCAAAAAGTAAAGCGAAAGTAGGTAACATTGTTTATGGTTGACGTTAGCGTCGCGGTCGTTTTATGAATGTTTTATTTGTGCGTAAACTTGAGAATGTAAAAGCAAATTTGTATTGTGGTTAAAACGCCTTCTGAAATTTTCGTAAGGAATGGTTTTTAGGTGTCATGTTTAATAATCAAATATTTTAGTCGTTGTGACAAAATTTTTTTTGAAAACGAAACATAAATTTATACATGATAATAGTGAATAGGCTTCACCTGGATGGAATCTATTAGTGTGGCGTAATTTAAAAAATTAAAATTTATTTTATCAGTTTTTCCATTTTACAAAAAAAAATTAAAATATGACGAAGATCACTCCTGACATTGTTCTCTATGTGTTCGTGTAACTCCATCGCAGCCGGTTCAGCCATTCTGAAGATTAGCCGTGGAGACAGATAGACAAAAATTTTACAAAAGATTCATATCTTGACTTGTCTGAGTTTGCAGTTATTTTGAAATTACAGACAGACACCTCAAATAAATTTATATGTTGTAAGTGTTTAACCCGGCGAGCATGAGCCGGGGTATTTACACACCCTGATAAAATTTCAAGGTGGTGTTTTTTTTTAAAATCCTCTTTTTTAGAACTCTAACTCGCTCAGTGGCTGGAGTGCTGGGCGCGTGGGGCGGGTTAGTGGCGTGATCGCGGTGTGGCGTGGGACAATGGCCGATATATTCGTGGGCAAACCTGTCTTGGGTATATTATACCCTGCCTCATTTGTGACGTATTATTTTACGTAATGATTTGATAATGAATTATGATTGTTTTCTTAGTTTTTTCTTTGATGGTTTTAGTATATAAATTTGTTGTTCATTCATTTATACTGTGTTATGTTAGTCGCAACAGTAAACGATGGGCTACGACTTTATTCTATGGTGTCTTGAACATGGCAGCTATCAATGCTTGCATTATATTTAAATCGAGCAAACAATAACGTCACAATAAAGAGAACGGAATTCATTCGTAATTTTATTTTTTTCGTGATTAATATTTTTTTAATTCGTGATTTACGAACACCTACATTCAAGAAAATCAAAAAAGCACATTCTAAGCCAGCAAATCTTAAAACAGTTCGGTGAGCCCTCGCCTAGACATGTGAATATACCCGGGCGATATGTCAAAAAAATATGTCAGGATTGTCCATACAAGAAGGATAGAAAAACTAAATATTCCTGGAATGCTTGTGCCAAGCCCATATGTATGGGGCACGCAAAATTTATTTGCGAAAATTGTGCTGATCTCCACAGTGCTGATCAATCATAATTTTTAATTAAAAAAATTAATAATAAGTTTTTTACAAGGAGGATCTCACTATGTTTTAATTTTAAGTTGAATTACTCTCCAAAGAATAATATTTTTGTTAAATTATAAATTTTTGTGGGTCCTTAAGTTTTGTTTCTTCAATTACAAAGTTTACGAAAAACATGATTATATAATAATAATTTCACAATTAAGAACTTGTTTCATTTAATTCTATTAAATCATTCATTCTTTTACATAATGAAATCATCAAAGTAATAATAATAATAAGAAGAACTTAAATATGGTACATTAAATTATGAGTATGTCCCACCCTGCCACATTCTCGATGTAACTTTTTTTAACCTCATGCTCGCCGGGTTAAGAGAATATAAATATCAAAATCGCTTTATGTTTACGAGAATGCGGGTTAAAAATGGGTGAGTTAGCCGTGAAATGTCACATGTACACCGACGACCAAGTCATAATTGCATCGTCCGTGGGCAAGCTACAAATTTTGGTTACATTAGTAAACGTATCTTTAAAAGAAAGGTAAATGAGAGTAAGACGAAAGTAATGGTTCTTAAAAGAAAAGAAATCGAAACGGTATGTGAAAAATGATTATAAAGGCAGTTGCTTTAGCAAGTGGATGAGGATAAGGACATAGGACGAATAGAGAATGCAGCACACAAACTGAACGTGAAAACAACTCTTCGTTTTGCTTCAGGAACCCGATTTTATGAATAAAATTTAGACTAGAACTAGAATACTTCCGGACTCTGGTCATGAAATTTCATTACAAGTAATTTAGCCATTTCAAAGATTTGCCCCATCAGAAAGACAAAATTTTAAAAATGATTAAAAATTTAAAAACATTAAAAACAGACACATCAATTCCATTTATAGGTTCAGATTACAAACACGAATTGACATTTGAAAATATGCATTTCGAAGGATAATACTTTGTACTTGTAAGTTACATTTGCATAGTTTATACGGTAAATTACATTTCAACGTAGTGTTGATAAAGCGAGGATGTCGTCCTTCCGGCGGAGCTTTTCCAGATGGTTACCGCCGTTACCTACTGAACTATTTTATTAGCTACATAGTTACTTATTCATATTTTATATATAAATTATATTAAAAGGAAATAAGTTTTGTAAAATGATGCGGTTAGTATCAAACATGTTAAATTTTTGCAAATAAATTAGTATATGACATTAAAATACCTAAATAAATTTTACGTAATAATGGAATATAATATATTGCCTGTGAGTTGGGCTTAGTTTTCAGATAATGTAATTAAACTACGATGTAATATTTGCGAAAAGTTATGACGATATACTTATTTTATTTAGTTATTAAGTAAAATTGTTACTAATAAAACTTACACTTAGTATGGACTAATTATGGCTGAAATAAAGTTATTATTATTATATTATTATATAATTTTCAAATTTAGATTAGTCTGCTAAGGACACCTTAGAAGGAAAGTTATCATCAAATTATATATATATATATATATATATATATATATATATATATATATATATATATATATATATATATATATATATATATATATATATATATATATATTGATATAAAAGAAGAGAGAGGTGTGTCAGGATCGCGCAAAATAGAAGCCTGTAGTCTTTGCCTACCCGTCTGGGTAACAAGCGTGATAGTAAATTGGGATAAATAATATTGATATATAAAATTGAAATTTAAAATAAGATTCAATTTAATTATATTAAGATTTATAAATAAAATTGAAAAACCTTTAAATGTCAATTCTTAATTCCTTTTTCTTTTTATTCATTAATCTTTTCACGCAGTGATTTAGATCCAGAAATATGTTTCTTCGTTACTGGTCAACAATTATTAAGATAGCAATTAAGGGCTGCTTGTGTCTTCTTCTGTTCCAGACCGTAAAAGTATACTCCCAGACATGGGCCTCTCCCATTGTGGGGAGGATATGTCTTAATCGTCACTTTTAATGGCAAGGGGATTGACGATTGCAGCGCTGAACGTCTCACACCTTTGACGCTGCGGCCTACCGCTAGTGCGGATTTTTACGTCTGACGTAAACTTATTTGTCATACCACCTATCGGAAGCCATAAAAATTTATCATTCACATGTGATTTTGTGATATTGTTTAAAATCATTGCCTCAAAACTAAATAATTATTCACGTTATGTACTATATAGTCATATATCCAAATGGTGTCGACGACGCTCCATTCAAAATTTAACAACACTAAAAAAGAGAATGGGCTCTCGAAAAGCGCTACCGAAATTTCGGAGTGTAGTAGAGTTTTAAGTACAATGCAAAATGGCTGCTATCTATTTATGTTAGAGTTCACTTAAAACATTCATGAAACGACCGCGACACTCTCATTGGTCGCGTTGCGAAACGATGGTTTTGTTTTATGGTATTTCCAAAATATTATTGAAGTAAAACTCAATAAATGTAAAATATGATGAAGTTAAAGATAAGTTATATTGTGAACAACAAAACAAGCAGCCAAAACATGGCAATATTATTAAGTTTTTTTAAGCCTGTATACACTTTATACATTGTGCTGAAATTTAAATGCACGATTTTGGTTCACCTAAATACTCAAAAGACTTGTACGGTATTATATATACTTTTTAATCGTATAAATTTAGACGGAATGAACGCAGCATTTCAAGTGGCACCAAAACCATGCTCATCTTCGTGACTCATGTAAGTACATGTACAGCCAATAAAAGCTCACACCTGGACACACACATATGTGATTTATGAATTGGATATAGTTTAAGGTATATACATATGTACACAAGTATGTGTAAGGTAGTTTTTTCTTGGAAATGATTTGACTTGAGTGTGTGTTCTTATGTGTGACTTACGCGACTTTAATACTGCTCGTATTAAAGAAGCGATCGAGCAGAACCAGGGCTCCAAAGTCTTTGCCAGAGATCTGCCTGCCAGTAAGAGCCAACTGTCAAAGCTGATGACTGAGTGTGGCAGCATCGTTTCCGGGACACCTGAGATTTTGAGTGAGATTGAGAGGTTCTATGGGCAGCTGTACACATCATTGTTGCAGCCACACGCAAGTGTGAGTAACGATCCAAGAGCAAATTTTATCCAACACTATTACGATGATATCCCGGAAGTCAGTCTAAGCGAAATTAGAATGGCTCTCCAGCACCTTAAAAACGGCAGGGCCCCAGGCGAGCATGGAATTACAGCGGAGCTTCTGAAAGCGGGTGGGACACCGGTACTTGAAGTCCTTCAGAAGCTCTTCAATTCCGTCATCCATGATGGCACCACTCCAGAGGCGTGGAGCAGAAGTGCGGTGGTCTTGTTCTTTAAGAAAGGTGACAATGCTCTCTTGAAGAACTACAGACCGATTTCCCTTCTGAGCCGCGTCTACGTGCTGTTTTCGAGAGTCATTACGAATCGTCTCGCACGCAGACTCGACGACTTCCAGCCTCCCGAACAAGCCGGTTTCCGAAAAGGCTTCAGTACCATAGACCACATACCATACCCTGTGGCAGATTGTACAGAAGACTGAAGAGTATAATCTGCCACTTTGCCTGGCCTATGTCGACTATGAGAAAGCCTTTGATTCCGTCGAAATTTGGGTGGTGGTACAGTCCCTTCAGCGGTGCCAAGTTGACTGTCGGTATATCGAAGTGCTGAAGTGTTTGTACAGTAGGGCTACGATGGCTATCCGAGTACAGAATCAGAGCTCGAAACCTATCCAACTGCAGAGAGGTGTAAGACAGGGTGACGTTCCCCGACGGGTCCCCGAGACTCTTCACCGCTGCATTGGAAGACGTTTTCAAGCTACTGGACTCGAAAGGATACGGTATTAACATCAATGGCGAGTACATCACTCGCCTTCGATTTGCCGACGATATAGTCCTTACGGCAGAATCGCTGGAGGACTTAAGCACTATGCTCAATGACCTCAATAGTGCCTCCCAACGGATAGGTCTTAAGATGAACATGGACAAAACAAAGATCATGTTTAATGTCCATGTCACACCTATGCCGGTATTTGTTGGGAGTACTATGCTCGAAGTTGTTGACGAGTACGTTTACCTGGGACAAATAGTCCGATTAGGTATGTCCAACTTCGACCGAGAGGTCAATCGACGGATTCAACTCGGCTGGGCAGCGTTCGGGAAATTACGACGTATCTTCTCGTCAGGTATACCTCAATGTCTAAAAACTAGATTGTACAATCAGTGCGTGTTGCCAGTGATGACTTACGGATATGAGACGTGGTCCTTCACTGCTGGCCGTATGAGGACGCTCAAGGTCGCTCAGCGAGCTATGGAGAGGGCTTTGCTCGGAGTTTCTCTGCGTGATAGACTCAGAAATGAGGATATCCGCAGTAAAACCAGAGTGACTGACATAGCCCAACGGATTAGTAAGCTGAAGTGGCAATGGGCCGGCCATATAGCTCGAAGAACCGATAACCGATGGGGAAGAAAGGTTCTCGAGTGGTAGCCTCGTACCGGTAGGCGTAGTGTAGGGCGACCCCCCACTAGATTGAGTGACGACCTGGTAAGATATGCAGGAAGTCGATGGATGCAGGTAGCTCAGGACCGTGCTTTGTGGCATGTGATGATGATGTGTGTTCTTACAATAAGTTAAGCATGGTTTGGACTTGAATTTTGCGTCACTTAACATGTACCCAGCGCTGCTTATTTCTTTCTTTGTTGTTCTAAATTTTTTAAACTTGTACACAAAGAATTAATTTTTATTAAAATCTCCTTTCCCATTTTGTGTTACATATACACATTCTATATTATTACCTACGTGTACGTGTTTATTACATCAGTTCAATAGTCCTGTTGACATTCTTTAGAATATCACCATTTATGTATCGTTTTTATTTTAATATAGTAAGGTAGTAATTAAAATTATTTATTATTCAAAAATTTAAAAATAAATATTAAATTTATTGTTGAAAAATAATGTAATATTTATTCAACAAAATTACATTAATTTTTACGACTCTTACGATTGTGCTGATTTGACTTGTACGAGATTAAGGATAACACAGCGCGATGGAAGCCAATTTAGATTTCAATCATCTTTCTGCTTGCCCAATGATTCAGAAAATTTGCGTATTTATATTTTATTTAACATTCTTCCTTCTGAAATATACTTCAAATGAAATTATTTCATAATGTGATGTGGAAAATTAATGTAAGAAGTACATTGAATATATTTTCAATTAACTAACATTTTTATACATATAGTCTGATTTCACTCATTTCACCTTATATAAAGAATCTTATGAACATGTTTTCAAGTTTTTGTGCTTTTCTTACTTAATTTTGTTTAATTGCTAACATTATGTAATGGCGGTGTGAGAATATCCACTACCCCATGTTGTTCCGTGGATGTCGTAAGAAGTAACCGAGAAACTGAAACTGGAAACGGGTGGCAGCATCATCCTGATAACAACGCAAAATTATGAAAAACTACAGTTGCCAAACCGCCTGCCAAGGACGGCAGCTATTACAGTTTTATACAATTATATAAAAAATGTATACTATTATTTATATAGTTGTAGCACGAATGGGTCGGCTCAGCCAAAATATAAAAACGTAAAATAGCCACATTAATAGATCCTAACCGGACGAAGTTGGGGTGGGTGACTAGTCACTGAAATTCTTAAATCTTAAAAATGCCACATTAATAGATCCTACCCGGGCGAAGTCGGGGTGGGTCACTAGTCACTAATATTCTTAAATCTTAATAACGCCACATTAATAGATCCTACCCATGCGAAGTCGGGGTGGGTCACTAGTCACTAATATTCTTAAATCTTAATAACGCCGCATTAATAGATCCTACCCAGGTGAAGCCAATAAACTAATGCAAATTAAATTCGAATATTAGTAACTAGTGACCCACCCCGACTTCGCCTGGGTAGGATCTATACATGTGGCGTAATTAAGATTTAAAGTAATAGTCATCAAAGAACATATATTTTATAAACTTTTCAAATCCCTGGTCTTTTTGAATAAAATATAGCCTAGATTACTTCCGGGATTGCTCTCTATCTGGTCATGAAATTTCCTTATAATCAGTTTAGCCATTTCAAAGATTAGGCCGATCAGACAGACAACATTTTAAAAATGGTCGAAAATTTTAAAAGATTTTTTTTTTAAATTTTAAAAGCAGACGCATGAATTTTATTTATAGGTACCTACAAATTACAAAATACGAATTGACATTTGAAAATATGTATTTCGAAGGATAAAACTTAAATTCGTAAGTTATATTTGCACAGTTTATACGGTAATTTACATTTCAACGTAGTGATGATAACGCGAGGATGTCGTCCTTCCGGCGGAGCTTTTCCGGATGGTTACCGCCGTTATCTACTGAACTGTTTTATTGGCTACATAGTTACTTATTCATATTTTATACATAACTATATTAAAAGGAAGTAAGTTTTGTAAAAAGAGGCGATTAGATGAAAATATGTTAATTTTTTACAAATAAAATATGTTTAATATATTCCATTATGTAAATTTTTCATAATAATGCAATATAATATACCTATGCTTTTGGGTTGGGTTAAGTTTTCAAATAATATAATTAACTACGATGTAATGTTTGCGAAAAACAATGATGATATACGCCTCCTATTTAGATTTCGATCGTAACTTTTTCAACAGAACTTGTCCATGTTTACAAAGAATGCATTTTATTTCCAATTTATTATTGTTACCAGGAAAACTTTTTAGTCACTTTGTATTTAACTGATGATAAACACAATGGAAAGACAAGAGACGAGAATGAAAGGTATTTCCGCTTGAAAGGCATAAAGAGTTCGTATAATATTATTTTACGTGTTAGAGCCGTGCTGCAGTAATATTAGTAGTATAGTTGTAGCAAGAATGGGTCGGCTCGACCGGGGAAGGACCACGCTCTACAGAATACCAGCGTGAAATAGTAGCTTAAATGCTGCTATGTTTTGTATGGTGAGTCCAGAGAACTGGATACCCTTTTACTGGAAACGAGACATTTCATCTTAGTCCTCACGGGTGAAAACGCATATGCATTTTGATTCGTAATCGAAGATGGATATAAATGTCAATGGGCTGCAGCAACCACTTACCATCAGGTAGACTGTGTGCTCGTTTGTCACCATATCCTATTAAAAAATAACAGGCTGTGATCAATTCCATCTTAGTTCCCAAAATGACATCGCGTCTATAGCCTTCTTTATGTGAAGTCAATTCCATGTGTCCATGACCTACAGTCGCCTCTTCACATTAGGTGTACTGAAGTAATGTACTGAAGAAACATGGAAGTAAAGTTAACGCTGTAGAAATGTAGTTCATAAATATGTTAGGGGTCACTTTGAATACTGAGCTGAAATATTGTGTGATAACAGAAAAGTGTGATTTGCAGGATGATGTGATGACTAGGATTTAGAAATGAATGCTTCGGAGGTTTTGACATGTAGAAAGAATTAGTAAGAAAAGAGTAGCGAAGCGAATTAATGTTGCAGAAGGAAAATGGCAAAGTCGGCAAAGTACACTTAATACGGAAGCTAATCATCAAATTAAATGTCCCCTCAACCGAGGAACGTGTATGCGTAAGTATATTAATGTAAAAGAAGAGAGAGAGGTGTGTCAGGATCGCGACAATTAGAAGACTTTGTCTTTGCCTACCCGTCTGGGTAACAAGCGTGATAGTAAAATTGAGATAAATGATATTTAAATATAAAATTGAAATTTAAAATAAACTTTAATTTAATTACGTTACAATTAATAAATAAAATTGAAAAACATTTAAATGTCAATTCTTAATTCCTTTTTATTGTTTATAGTTTATTCTTTATTCATTAATCTATTCATGCAGTGATTTAGATCTAGAAATATGTTTCTTCGTAACAGATTGATAACTATTATGTTAGCAATTAGGGGTTGCTTGTGTATTCTTCTGTACCGGACCGTAAAAGTACACTGCCAGATATGGGCTTCTCCTGTTGTAAGGAGGAAATGTCTTAAGGTGAAGTGGGCGCCAAAAGCAGATTTTTCGCGCGTTATATGGGCTGTTTAGTCGGCTCGCGCACAATATTTATTTGAAATTTCTTTTTAAAATGATATATACTCTTTTATTGAAAAATAAACACATAACTATTTCACGTATTTACTGGTGAAACATAGCATGAATTTGATTGAAATTGATTTCATAACATTCGAATGAAACTGCTTTTTCACTTAGTGGACGTATCTAAATTGTAAATTTTGAGGAAATTTGCGATCTTTTGTTGATCGTGTTGTGGCCCCCATAATTCAATAAGAAAAATCTTTAACTTTCGTAATGAATTAAAAAAATGTGAATTCGTAGTTTTTTATGACAATAAAATTGCACTTTTAAAGTGTGAAAAATCTGTTTTTGGCGCCCACATCACCTTAATCGTCACGTTTAATGGAAGGCGTATTGACGATTGCAGCGCTAAACGTCTCACACTTGACGCTGCTGGCTATCTTTAGTGTGGGTATTTTACGTCTGACGTAATTAAGTTGATCATACCGTCTATGGGATGCCATAAAATTTATTATTTACATGTAATTTTTATTGTTTACAATCATTCGTCACCCGAAAATGTTATGTACTATATAGATATATATTGAATTTAAGTAGTGTCGCGGCGGTCTATATAAATTTAACAACACTAAAAAAGAGTATGTGCTCTCGAAAAGCGCTACCAAAATTTCGGAGTGCAGTAGAGTTTTAAGTACAATGCAAAATGGCTGCTATTTGTTTATGTTAGCGTTCACTTAAAACATTCATGAAACGACCGCGACACTCTCATCGGCCACGTTGCGAAACGACGGTCTTATTTTATTAAGAAAAAAAATATTATTGAAGTAGAACTCAATAAATGTAAAATATGACGAAGTTAAAGGTAAATTATATTGTCAACAACACACAATTAGGCCAAACATGGCAACGTTATGAAGTACTTTTTAAGCCTGTGTACGCTAGAATACGCTTGTGTATGGTACGCAGAAATTTAAATGTATATAATTTATACACTTTTTAATCTTGTAAGTAAAGACGAAATGCTGCGTACATTTCAAGTGGCACTAAAACAATGCTCAACTTCTTCTTGACACGCACTCCCGTACATATCTGTCATCTTCCTTTGTTTCTTTATCAGCCCATGAAAGCTCACAGCTGGACACACACATTGGATATAGTTTAAGGTTTACACATATGTACACAAATGTGTGGTAGCTTAAAGCGGTTTTTGCTTACAAATTATTTGACCTGAGTGTGTGTTCCTACAATAAGTTGACCATGGTTTAGACTTAAATTTTGCGTCACTTTAAATGTACGCAGCCCTGCGTATTTCTTTCATTGTTGCTCTGAGCTTGTATACAAAGACTTAATTTTTTATTACATTTTTACACACTGTATATTATAACGTAGGTGTACGTATTTATTAGATTAGTTCAATAGTCCTGTTGACATTTTTTAGAATATCAATATTTATATAACGCTTTTTTAAATAGTAAGGTAGTAATTAAAACTATTTATTGTTCAAAAAATATTAATATATTAAAAAATAATGTAATATTTATTCAAGAAAATTACATTCATTCTTACAACTAATCATGCTTATTTGACTTGTACGAGATTAAGGATAACACAGAGCGATGGAAGCCAATTTAGATTTCAATCGACTTTCTGCTTGCCCAATGATTCAGAAAATTTGCGTTTTTATATTTTATTTGACATTTTTCCTTCTGAAATATACTTCAAACAAATTTATTTCATGATGTGATGTGGAAAATTAATGTAACAACTACATTGAATATATTTTCAATTAACTAATACCTAATTAACTAATTTAGTTTATAAATTTATTTATTCTGATTTCACCTTATAAAAAGTATCTTTATGAACGGGTTTACAATTTTTTGGCTTTTAAATTGCTAATATTATGTAGCGGCGGTGTGAGAATATCCACTACCCCATGTTGTCCCGTGGATGTCGTAAGAAGTAACCGAAAAACTGAAACAGGAAACGGGTGGCAGCATCATCCTGATAACAATGCAAAATTATGAAAAACTACAGTTGCCAAACTTGCCAAGGACGGCAACTATTACAGTCTCCCCTATGAGGCAATCTATGTTCAGCAGAAGACTTTCATAGGTTGTGATAGATGAATGGTAACATTATCCAGCTGCCTGGTTTCCTACCTTCGTACAAAACACAAGAACGACGTACGAAACGAGCAACTCGTATGTTACTCGTAACATAATACTCAAAGTAAATTTAATACATTTATGTATGAACTTTATAAATGAAACAAAAATAGTAATAAAATAACAATCCATTACATATATCCTTGGCATTCCATATTAGTGCTCAGGAGTGACTACGCATCTTCATTTTGATTCTTAATAGAAGATAAGTGTAAATCTCTATGGGCCACAGCATCCACTTACTATCAGGTGGACTGAGTGCTTGTTCGCCACCCTTATTCTATAAAAAGTGTAGATCAAATAATAGGCGAATATCATTCTCTATGTATAGAGCATGTAATTCATTTAAAAGATTTTTCAAGGACTGTGGTAAGACTGATTTTTTGTACTAGTGGTAACACTATTTGAAAATTTATAACATCTAAGTTCAATAACAAAATAAACTTGAATTCCTAAATCTAATCAACATCAACGTACTACTTATATTATATCCATATGTTGGTTGTATTTACCTAAACCGATAACTCATTTGTGAAACTTTTCATAGGCTTACTTTTGACTTACATAAGTATCATATAATGTTAATTAAAAAGTTGTTAGTTTTCCTGTTACAAATAAATAAGATGACTTGGTTTTCAAAGTTATGTAATGTATTAATGCTGTAGCACGAATGGGTGGAATGTTCAATCGGGGAAAAATCCAGCTCGTACAGAATACTAGCGTAAAATAGCAGCATAGTGCTGAAGCGTATAGCGAGTAACGACAACTGGAGACCCTTTTTCCTGATAGTGGGGCATTCCATCTGTAATTGTCTATGAGCATTAACTAACATTATGTGCGCGCTAATCACCATTACTTCTATGAAAAAGTATAAATAGGGAGAAGGCGTGTCCGGACTTGTTTGACCGGAACTGTCTAGCAGGGGCGACGTAGTTGACAATGTCGAAGTTTCAACTAACATCAACAAAAGCATCAACCAACAACATACGCTGTTATCTCGCAATTACGGAAATGGAGGTGCCTGATGGTTACATGCACAGTGTATTTCTTGTTAAGTTAGTTCAAATACTGACACAATTTTATGCGATAAATAATTAATCATCAACCACGAGATATTTTATTTCTTTAAAGATAATTTTGTTTAAACTTGTAAGTTGCCAAATAACGACAGCAAAGATCTTGTCGGTTCTTCTATGAAAAGGTTTTATTTTGCGAACCAGAGTACATTTTAACGTTTATAAGACCTGCGCTTCTATGGAATATATCGATGGCGTTACGTATAGTTTTGTAACTCAAAGAAATTCATATACGAGTACACCTTCTTTTAATTTCGCACCTAAATGCATGAAATAGACATCATTTCGGAATAAAATCCCTATGAAGCACGCTTTTGAGGATGTGATCTTAAATCTTTGTAGGACCGTAAAAGCTGCCCCTTCACTAGACCTGCACATAATAATGGAGGCACACGGACATTTTCAGCGCATCTTTTGATGCATTTAAAAAAATCCCGAGAGCTTCCATAAAAATTCGCGAATGTTTACACATTACTTCGGATCCAAATCCAATTATAATTAGAGTAAACACAAATCTAGGAATAAATTTTTAAATTTATTGTATACTAGATCCGATCCAAATTCGAGAAAATACAATTATCGATTGTATACTTGAGGTTCGAAAGTTTTTACCATTCCGGAGCTATTTTTGTTTTCAGATTCAGATTGGATGCAGTGCACAAATGCGCTAACATGTTACGGATTCATCATGCATTTGCATCATGTTCACATTTACGTGATTACGCGTCATCGTAACAAACTTTATCCGCTGGAGCTTTGTTACCTGCAGCTTTGTCCGTATTACGTTTGTAAAAGCCTTGTGTAAGAGTTTTCTATTGTGCCAAATTTGCTTTTTCCTAGACGAGCACAGTGATTATTTGAATCTATTTTTTCACCAGAGAGATTCGTTTGCATTAAAATATATTAAAATATTTATACGTTGTTTCTTTATTTCATTTAATTTACACAGAACTGCTAAAACTCGTACCTCTTTCCTTGTCCTTATTTTCTTTTAATTTTTCCATTGTAAACAAAATAAGTCATTTTCTTAGATATATTATGAAATCTATCTATATCAATAATTGCTGCAATCATGTAGCTTTAAAACTTTTTATATTATCAACTAATTAGAGATATCTCATTGCATATATATATATATATATATATATATATATATATATATATATATATATATATATATATATATATATATATATATATATATATATATATATATATATATATATATATATATATATATCTGATATGCATAATAAATCTGATTGCAATAATTTAATTAACACTTGTAACTTTTTGTTTACGGTTGCAAAATATGGTATCAACCTACGTAGGTTATATTGAGCTGTTAGACACAGTTCCATCTCTCATTTCTGAGAGGGTTTTAGGGCAGGGAGACTTCGTCATGCTGCCTCAACACTTATTTTTATACAGAGTTTTTTGTTTTTCATATTTTTGCTATTAAATGAAATAAAATATGTGATGTAAATTTTAACCATTGCATAAAATACGAGCGTCAAATTTTAAAAGCATCAAAGACCTCTTAGGAACTGTAATGAAAGAGAGAAGTGAAAAATTACCTTCTTGAAAAAGAAATGTACGTAGTAAATATGTACGTAGTCTTTGTTCGACACGCCTTTTGTTTTGCAATACGGTCTGCAAATGAACGTCGCTTTTAGATTCCTCAAACAACCTCGGCACTGGTAATGCCATGGATCTAAATAATTACATGAATCTTATAAATACTGTTTACGTATTATACATACGTTAACGATTTGTTTGCAAGGATAATATTTGTAGTTAAAGTTTGAAAGTGCCTATTCATATTTAAAAAATCAAACACGTTTTTTCTAAGAAAACATAATATATTTCAATAATATATTTCAACAATCGAAGTCTTGATCTTCACTATTTATACATGTCTGTCATCTAGATCTAGCGATCGTACATCCCTTTGCGATTTAACTCTGGGGATCTGGACTCCACAAAGACTATGAAGGCGTTATACCGATTCCTGAGAACAAAATATTTTTCTATGAAGAAAGTCGCCCAAATTGTAGAAAATAGTAATCGGTTGAATCCAGGTTTGGCAAGTAAGAAGGATGACGTGTGGTTTCAGTCTTGTAATGTTGAAATTTATATAATAATGTAAAAACTTGCGTTATCATGAAGCAATGCCGAATGTTAGTCGATAACGAGTCAGGGATGTTTCAATGAGATTTTCGCCATCATTTTTCAAATTCAATTCTATAAAATTCACTTCAATTTTATTTGTTGCCGGAATAATGTACATAATATATCTTGTTAGTTAATATGAGAATATATGATCTTATTAGTTACGGTTACCTTATATTTTACCATGATAATTGCGTGCAATATCTTTGTTTATATACTAAACTATTATTATTATTTAAAATATAAAATAATTAGTATGTCAATTATTAAAAAATCATGATCAGAAAATTAATTACATGTTTGCATTTATTTATTTAAATAATGTCAACTACAAGTTTCAAGTTACAGGAATTGTTATATATAAAATTCTTCACAATAGACATTTGTTTTTATTTTTGCACCGGATCTCAAAAAGCTATAGTGAATAATGTTATAAAGTGACCACCAGTTACTGTACCTTACTATGGGTGAGCTTCGTTTTAGAGCATTGTTGCAGTATTTCACCCGGGTTCAGCCTTTGCGTTTTTCGCTTGCATATATTGTAGAGATCCGCTTTTATCACAAGTCACAAATTCTTTTTAAAATCCCTTAATTTCTGTACCTACTACCAAGTTTCAATGAGTGCCCCTCTAGGTACTTACATCAGTTAACTCATGATGCACCCATTTTTCGTTTTTATTTTATTTTACCAATTTAGTACAGATGAGTAAATATTGTGGGTAACGCCATTACTTTTAAATATGTAAATAATTTATCACGGGCACTTCAGGCATGCCATGGCTCAACGGAGACTTGCTACCTGCGTAAGACACGATTATAATGCTAGGTTTTGCACAAACACAAGTGCACTCTCTATTCCCTTACTCTCATATTCCTGTGGGATGACAATCCGACGCAAACGGAAGAAGAACAGGAGTAGGACCAAAGGCTTTACGTGCTTTATAAGACTAGGAGACGAAACACAGCTAATCTCCTGACTCTGAGCTGCTATTAGGAATTTTTTGACAGTAAAAGCTCTATGATTGATATTTGATCCGACCTGAAAATTGAATCCGGGACCACATGATTGGCAGTCGTGCCTTACAAATTCAAGATCAAATGAAAGTATATATCAGAATAAAGAATTAAAATTTAATTTTAAATTTTCACTTTTCAGAAATTGGCTACAAAGTATTAAGAACAAATATATTTTTATTTCAACGATTTCAAGTTCTTTGACGTAACTAAGCAGTAGTATCAAGAAACTTATATAAAAGTTCAAAGCTCTTACGAACTGTCCAGCAATTATTTTGGTATATTCTCGCAAACATATAGAAATCTTATTTCAACTTTCTTTAAAATGAAGAAAATGTTGGGAAATATTGTCATTTTTAAGGTAGTACTAAATGAAAATTGCATCCGAAGACTTTAAAATTGGTACTTTACAAGCTTGGTGAGATAAGCGTCAGGGTTAGTTAGTGCCCAAACCTTAACTATTATATATATATAATTATAATATTATATATAATTTACATACTATTTTTGTTTTGAAGAAACTTGGTTATTAAAGGCCGTATGTGCCGTATGTGACAGTTGATTACTGATCAAAAATTACATTGTAATATAAAATCATACCATAATGCGTGGCTTCTAAGCTTTGATCCTAGTCACCTTAAATGTTTATGTTTCACATATATCTTATGAAGCTGTATTTTAACAACCTTTCTAAATACAATATAAGGCCGTATATTCCATAATAGTTTACTGATTCGTTGCGTTATGTAATTAACTTTGAACTTTTTTACCCGACTGCTCCACATAAAAGATAATGTTTCTCGAGTGTATATTATTACCTAATTAATATAATTAATAATTATTACCTAATAATAATAGCTAGTATGTAAATTTTTTAGACACGCTCTGCCTAAACGGCTTAATGGATTTTAACATATAGAGGGACGTTACATTCGACTTGGGACCTGCGCTCACAGACGGCACAGCATGGCACGGCGTGGCAAGGCACACTTCGGTATGCCGAAGGTTCCAGTGGCATCCCACGGCATGCTAAACCAGTCAAGACTGCTGAAAAAGCTGAGATTGCCGATCGGAATCGGAATCGGTGTCCTTTTGCGAAGATTTTTGGTCTATAAAATAATATAATGTAATGGTTGGGACGATCTTGGACATGTTTACACACTTACCGGAATGTCGATGCTTTATATCAGCTATACGAGTATGTTTCCTAATGCGGGTTTTTATGGCTGTTTTTTTGTTCTATGTAAGAAAGGCCACATTCACATTCAAGCTTGTATACTTTTCTTTTTAACAGCTTTTGTTTACTCCCCTGAAACAGAAATCGAAATTACTGTGTATACTATACGACGAAGAGCAAATAAAATGTTATAAACGGACGGATGGATAACAGGACACCGATGTGACTCTCGGAACACAACTCGGAAAAACGTCATTAAATTGATCATCATTCGCTTAAATCAATCATCGTAAGAAATCGGCCTCCTTTAAGTTTGCAGGTCTTTCTCTTAGCATCATATTTGGTAGGAAAATTGACTAGTTAAAATAATATTTCATTACATCTCAAATACTTCAAGAGTTTTCTATAATAACTTTAAAGACAACCAACAATATTATAAACACTACTAATACACCCTTTAGCCACTCCAAATAAGCTTAAAATGCATTTGCTAGGAATCATTCACTACAGTAGCCAAATTTCAGATTCGAATTCACTAATTTTAAGTTTTCCCATCCATTTAAAACTATGAGGTGTTTGTCTGCTAGTCAGATTTTAATGACAAAAATATATTTTTGACTAATATAATAACAACATTTTAACAACTCAATTAAATCTCACGGTAAATGGTAATAAGAAAGTTCAGAAAAATTTTCACATTTTCAAATTATTTCATTTCTTTTTTACTTTCCGCTCATATTCGCATAAATTAACTTGAAAATATTTTCTGCAAAAGCACAAAGTTGTCCATTGTACGCCACTCGCGCATAGTTAATTAGCCATATGCGAGCTCTTAAAAGTTTTGAGAAAAGTTGGAGTGATTTACGTAATTGTAATATATTTTCTCCTTTAAAAGTTTTCGCACAAATAAACACTAACTTGTTGGAACGGTACTAATTTTAACTTTAAAAGTTTTTCTTTTTTATAGGAATAATTAATAGTGATTACAATACTATGTCCTAGGGATAAACTTAAAACAGTATATTTCTGTAAATTTTTATAACAAGGACATGTGAAGTCTGCCAACACTCAGTACGGCGGATATTTCCGTTCCCTAAACCGTTACAGCCTATTTAAGTCCACTGCTGAACATAGCCTCCATACATTGCCTCATAGGGGGGATATTTGCCACGAGATCGCCATTATCTCTTTTTATCTCCCATTGTTGTTGTTTTTTGTTTTTGACTGTCGCCTCTTACGAGACCATCGGTATGATATGAGGAAGTGGATATTTTTACAGGACAATACAGAATAAAGTACGACTTAAAATTTTTCTGAGAAATGATAGAAGAACCGTGCCTAGAAGAGACGTGACTGAGACGTTATAGGTTGTAACTTTACTATATGACTCTAGTTTTAAAGGAGATGGCCAAAAGTTGTATGAACTTGTGCCCCAGACTGTACAGAGAAGAAATCTATGTCATTTGAAAGTACAGATCGTCTATATAAAGAATTAGAAAAGTGCATGTAGCTACGCAGTAGTGGACAAAAGTTATGAAGATTTAAAAAAGTTGATTGTGGCAGTCGGTTTTTATCATTATTACACAATGTAGATATTTATAAAGTTCCAATTCATGAGTGTTATGTAGGTTAATGTATATGCATGATCATTAGGATGTATCCTAACTGGTTTAGCTAAAAAATTATAATTATATTAATACTAAATACTATTATTGATGGAAGTATATTAGATAGAAAATAATTAAACTTATATATTTCACCGTTTATAATTAGTGCAGCACTCGCGTGGGGCTACGGCACTTATTAAATAAAAGTAAAATACGATAAAACACAAATACGAAGGAAAAGCGTACATAATTATCATATACCGAGTGACACTTTGACTGTTTTGATGCTTGACGGACGGATTCAGTGTTGAAAGTACTAAAGTAAAATAACCCTATCCTATAATGTAACGCCACATGTTAAAGCTGTTGTTATATTAAACAACTAAATAAAATTCTATCCTTTAGTGTATTTTGATTATTTTGATGTATTGATTTATTAATTGTTGTATTAATTCATTAATTGAAGGCTTGTTTTTATACATAACATATCATAAATAAAGTATTTTTATGAGTTTAGCTATTGTTTTTTAATTATATACTCTGATCTTTTTAAGTATTATATGGCCACATTAAAAGTAATATAAAGTGATCACTTTAAATACTTTTAAACTTGATTATTTTTCAACAGCTGCTATGAAATGTTAATAACATACATAAACATAAACACTCACGCCTGTCACCCAAACGTTATTAGTTATTCAAAATTCTTTTTTTATTTTATTTAAATTAATAGCTATAGTCTTATTATTGTACAGCTTGGGGCACATTTTGGCCATCTCATTTAAAAAAGAGTCATAAAGGTCAAAAGCTAGGGATTAATTGCCGCCATATTTTTTTATAATAAATCCTATAAGAATTGCATCACCATTTCATTTGTGTGTTTAATTTTTCTTTAACATTTTATAAATCCTTTTACTTTTTATAAATCCTAAAAAGTTAAATTCTTTCTCTATGAAGTTTGGGATGTAGGCATTCAGACGACATTGCGCTTCTAATATTCCTAAGTCCAGTCAATTACTTTTAATGAAAAGTAAAAACCAACTTAAAATAACTAAAAATAAAATTATTTTACTTACACACACATTAAGAATGAGCTTAAATTCTTCTATCATCTTCATTGAAATTATTATTTTCGATATCTTACGTTTAGTTATTTAAACGATGACTAACCTCGAACGATTTTAAATTATTTTGACGAGTTATGTTACCCTCAGAGTTTAAACGCATTACGCATGTTATGATGATTTTTTGTCGAGGATGAATGTGTAAGTGTAATGGCAAAACTACTTCTATATAAAACAAACTATAAAAAATTTAAAAACTACTTTTAAATCTAAAGGCTACTAAAGAATTTTAACATGATAGCTTCTGAAGTCGCTACTAAGATATAGTGTATCAGAGAATAATGAAAGCTTCTTCGCTAAACTAACTTCGGTAGCTAAGTGGAAATTATTACATAAATTTGAGTTTTTAAAGTTTTTACTTTTTTAACACAATTATTCTACTAGGTTAAACTAAAAATTCACCCTTTTTTCACCATTACAGGTCATATATTTAAAGTTTTATTTAATAAAAGAAGAATAATTGAAATCAAAATGATTACTTAAATTTACGCAAACACAACACATAGTAAAACGACTTATACGGATTTTATCGCAATTTTTTATGTAGGATAGAATGACAAACGAGCACACAGTCCACCTGATGGTAAGTGCTTGCAGTGGCCCATAGACATCTACATCTATCCTCGATTACGAATCAAAATGCAGATGCGTTTTCACTCGTGAGGACTCAGGTGGAATGCCTCGTTTCCAGTAAAAAGAGTCACCGGTTCTCCACACTGACCATACGAAACACAGCAGCATTAAGCTTGACGCTGGTATTCTGTGAGAGCGTGGTCCTTCCCGGTTGAGCCGACCCATTCGTACTACAACTATACTACTAATAAACGTGCAGCATGGCTCTACCACGTTAAAAAAACCACGTCCTTTCTTGCATTTAATTAACTTTAAAAATAAGTAAGATAAACGCGGTAAAATCCGTATAAGTGGCATTAAAATCATTTCAACCGTTTCCACGAAATCAGTGAACAAATACATAAAAAAAGATAAGTGTTGCTTAGAACCTTCACGGATTTTTAACATATTTAAATGAGGAGATTTAAATGATGTTGTAGTAGATTGAAATGATTTAGATTCTTTATTTAACAATTAGAATATACACGAATATCAATGCGTCTCTGTTGAATATTATCTTTAGAAATTTAACAAAAAACGTGTAAGATTATCACAATTTAAGTTAAATTAATTAACATTTGCAGAAAGAAAAAGCTTTAACTTAGATTAATTCATGAAATGTTTGTATTCACAAACTTTACATATTTTAATGAGCTCACTCTGAATAAAACCTTCATGATGTACACTAGGCTTCAGTCTAGTAATTCAGATTTCATGCATGAGATACACGCGCTGCTGTCTCTACTAATTAATTAATTTGTGATTGTATAATTAAAAATAAATTATAAGGATTCTATCAACTTTAAGAAAAATATGTGCAAATAATACAAAACTATTAAAATTTTAAAACAATTCTATTGTATTCTTGTATAATGATTACAAAAAGCTTTGTGGTGTAACTGATCACTCTCCGATCATACCCAGATCGCAATAAAAATGCAAACTGTGTTGAACCTGCTGTCTCCCTAAATAAATGTCAGGAAGAACTTATTTTTGTGTTCCGTCGTCATGGTGAGCATCATTCGGATGAGGAAGTCCCAGGATTTTAGTTCGTACGTAACCGGATACTCTCTGTCGCTTAATCCGCATACTTAGTACAACCCGTTGTAGTACTAGCCACCTTTTACACCCTTCACAGTTCTTCCGTTATAGTTGAGTCGTTCAAGTCATCACCCTCCTCGGGATCGCAATACCGATAGCTTGGACATTGTCGCTTGTTAATAACGACGCATATTTCATAATATTTCTCACTCGTTTAAACCTACTCAAAGCCGATATGTGTTTTGTGTATATATAGTGTAAAGTACAGTTTTATGTAAATTTTTCTACGTGGTAGAGCCACGAGTTGTAGCACGAATGGATCGGCTCGGCCGGGGTACGTCCACGCTCTCACGGAATACAAGCTTAAAATGCAGCTTAATGCTGCTGTGTTTCGTATGATGAGTGTAGAGAAAGTAGAGAAACGAGGCACTCCATCTCAGTCCTCAGGAGTGACAACGAATTTTAATTCTTGAGGATAAATTTAGATGTCTATGGGCCGAAGCATCTACTTGGTATCTGGTGTGCTCGTTTATTGAATTATTCTATATATATATATATATATATATATATATATATATATATATATATATATATATATATATATATATATATATATATATATATATATATATATATATATATATATATATAATAACACAAATAAATAAAAATACGTATCTTTACATATTTGAATGCGATAGAGGCACGCTGCAGCATATGACCTACCCATACCTCACAAGGGACCACGCCTCACATACTCATAAGTAAATACGCAAGGGGATTCTGATACTTAATCGAGTATAAGTGTAGGACCTGGTGTCTATAGGCCACATCATTCACTTATCGTTGGACTGTGTGCTCGTGGGTCACTTTCAATTCATACACATAATTAGAGGGAGAAAATTAGTTTCATTTAATATGTAAACATCAGAATTTGTTTTAGTTCTACTTCTGGCTCCACCGAAATTCAATGTCACGAACTGTTGTCTAACTACAATTCGAGATAAGTGAAGACCATTTTGGTGCATGTTAAGTAATGGTAAAGATGTATATGGTAAAGATGAAAAGTATGCAACAAATCATCCCTCGTGATTACTGTTTTTATTTGTTATTGTTTGGGCTAATTATATTTTTTTTTATAGAAGAAGGGGCAAACGAGCATGCGGCTCACCTGATGTTAAGTGACTACCGCCGCCCATGATCAACCGCAACACCAGGAGAATTGCGAGTGCGTTGCCGGCCCTTTAGAAAGGAGTAAGCTCTTTTCTTGAAGGTCCCCAGGTCGTATCGGTCCGGAAAAATCGCCGGTAAAAAAAATATATATTTCTGAAATATTCTTACTTCTTAATTTTATATTATTTAACGAGAAATTAATTCAGGTGAAATATAATGGAATAAATTTTCTGCACCACTGTACAAACAGAAAAAATGTCGAAATCAGAATTATCACAGTTAATTTATGTGTAAATTTTTATTGCATTATAATTAGCAAGCATAAGCGTTTGATGTATTAGATGTTCACAAACGGCAGAGACGCCGGATATCATACCTTAAATAATTACTGCTGTCATGTTTTTATTATAGCATTACTTAGTTAGCCACTCCTCCCTTTTTCCCTTTTTTCCTATATACACACATACATAAACACTCACGCCTGTCACCCAGAGGGGTAGGCAGAGGCTACAGACTTCCATTTGGCACGATCCTGACATACCTCTCTCGCCTCCTTCACATCCATACACCTACGCATACATGCTCGTCGGTTAAGGGTACTCCTAATTTTCCTATATATACGAATTTAATAATTTTTCGTTTTGAAATTGATATTAAATATTATTTATTGATAAATAATGATTATAACGTAACTAAGAAACCAAGAACTAAGAAGAATTAAGAAGGCAGCTGATCGAGTTAAGATTATAACATTTTTATGCAAATATATTATTTAAATGATACCTGACTGATAACTATGTACGTTTCTATTTTAATATCGACGTCATATACTAAAGGCGATATAACTGGCAAATAATTATATTAAAATGCTGCAGTTATAAAATATAATGATAACAGAGATCTTAAAGAAGAATGTAAGAAGGGACAGCGATATCAGAGGTATGAAAGTTCCAGTTTATAAACTCTAAAAAACTATCGACTAGCCATTTGATCTAAGTCTCAAAGTCAAATCGAGGATCCACTTTTCTCATCAACGTTTTTACTACTTTTCATCATATTATGTCCACAACTGAACATGATGGTTTCATATATGCAATGGTAATCATAAAATTCATTGAGCACAAATCCACTTTAAAATTTATTAAATTAATAATTCAAACAATTTAATCAGTTAAGTAGAAGTCAAACTATTATTGATTTAAATATTCACCTCAAATATAATCGCAGAAGCGGTACATTAAACATTACAACAATAATTGAGACACGCTCAACACAAACGCTGTTCATTACTTCAAGTATCGCAAAGTATTAAAAATAAAACATTAATGATTTCTTATATTTACGCGAACACTACACATGATTAAATCTACTTTTACGGATTTTATCGCGTTTATTTTTGCTTTTAATTAAAAGCAAAACAAACGCGATAAAATCCGTAAAAGTAGTTTTAACAATAAAACTTATAAATATACTTACTACTACCCTAAGTAAAATTTCTATTTAATGGTCGAATAGCTTCTTCGACGGTGTCAAATTTACTGTCGACATATTGTAACGCTTAAATGTACTATATCGTATGCCGTGTGATGGTAAAACAATCCAAGGAGATGGAATCTGTTCGTTCAATTTCATTTCGCGAATATTTCGTAAGAGTTCAGAAAGTTGTTGCTGATGTGTGGGCGACTGTAATCACCTATGATCAGATGCTCGTTTGCCTCCCCTTCCAAAAAAAGACGACTAAAATTAAATAATAGAGAGTATTTACAGGCTCATGCACTCACTTCGTACTTACCAGATCTAAAATACATTAGCCGATGAAGGATAGCAACTTTAATGGTGCGAGACGTCTGGAACTGCGACTGTCCTCATCAGCTTAGCGAGGCCCTAACAAAGAATACTAGGGCTTTGTACAGTTAAATTACGATGTCAACACTGGAATAATAATAAGTAACGATGCAGAGTACTAAACCTATCAAACTAGTAAAGTTATTCAGAAATAGTTTGTGCTCCTACATTTAAAATCAGATTTATTTAAGCTCTTAATTTCGTTATACCCAAGAAGCCGAAAGGCTTTGACTAATTCCTAGATTCCAGGAAATTCTAGATTTTATTTAATTTGCCAACGATGCTATTATGAATTTGCTTACCTACGAGTACTTTAAACAACAGAACACTGTTGATATAATGCAAAGTTTACTTATGTAACATTTAAGTAGTTTGCCCTTTAAGTAAATACAATAAATATGCAAAGGCGACTAATTGAGAGATTAAGCTACCATTAGGCTTTTCTCTAAGCCGATTTCCATTATCACTAGCCGTTCGTAAACTGCTATCGTATTGCTAATGGACGTCCAGTGATAATACCTATATATAGAAATAAACTATATACGTACATATACACATACACATTAATAAAATAGTTAGCGTGCAGTGGCGGTGTTAAAAAAATCCACTACCCCATATCCGAAACATCGAAATCTGGAACAGGATTGGTTTCATTTACTTTCATAGACACCTTAACGATAACAATTCAATAACAATAAAAAACTACGGTTGGCAACCCGCTTAGCAAACGTGGCTGTGATATGAGCATCTCTGCTACGAAGCAATCCATGGGGAGGCCTGTGATCAGCAGAGTGGACTTTTGATAGCCTGTAATGAATGTGTGCCGGACGGGCGAAACTCTCCGGAGTAAATGTTGTCGAAGATACTTCGCGAGTCGCTCACGTCCTACACCTATAGGTTCCGGTGGGTACTTTCACCGCCGTCTTTGTGGGTGCCGCTGAAATATTGTGGACTGTGGTTTAAATCAAAATGCACGATTAACAAATACAAATAGCAAGGTAGTGGCCAGCGGTTCAACTGATTGATTAGTCGCGAAATTTTATAACTATAACTATTGATCACGGTTGTTAAAACTACGGTTGTTCACTATTGGTTGGTCACTGTATATTTCGAAAGATTTCTTTAAATTGTACGGTGGTATCAAAGATCTATTGGTAGTAGCTGGTTTTCTAACACTACTGACTAGCAGCTATTATCAACTAAACTAGTTGATTTTATCACTTGTGTAACTGCGGATATCAGTTACCACTTTCACTATAATATGTAACTGCGAATATCAGTTACGACCTTTTTCGGCTAGCTAACACTTTCACGATATGTAACTGCGAATGTCAGTTACGACCTTTTTCGGCTAGCTAACACTTTCACTATTCACTATATACTGCTACTAGTCACTTCAGCTACCACCGGATACCACTCACTTCACTTCACTGTCACTGGTAGTTCTTCACACTACTACTGGTACTGGGTCCCGAGCCCCTAAGGTAGACTTGGGCAATACTTTGCAGTGAGCCGCTTGCCATTTTCCGTTTGCCTCTTTATTGCATAAACTTTTCACTATACAAATGGCATAAATTGCAATATTTTCTATACAAAACTAATTGCTACACTAACATGCTATACATCATTAAATCGGTAGTCTGGTACTTTATTAGTAGATCATAAAGGTTACTCAAAATATTAACAATGTAAAAAGTTATTAAACGAAATGTCCAAAATTTTCATAATATTTGGGTACATTGATTCTTTGATTTTTCTATAACTACGAAATGCGTTTAATTATACAAAAATATCCCTATACTTCTTTAATCTATAAGCCATATGCTAATTGAATGTCATATTTATAACTCTTTTAGAACATAAAATTATTTTCCTTATTTTAGTATGAACTATTACGCAGTTAATTAAAAACTTTTCCACGATAAGACGCGCTGTGATTGGTCGATTTTTTGGTATATAATAAAAGTTGTTTATATCACTTGTTATCAAAACGACATTCTATACAAATATACTAAGAGATATAAACATGCTAAATAACTATATTAATACACGTTTTCACTCAGTTTTCTCGGTTATTTCACTATTAATACAAAAAACAATATTCTTTATTACTTCGTTTCTTAATGTTGTTAGGTCGTCGCGAACATCTCTCCCGCCGTGCAGCGTCGCGACGATTTTCTCACAGCGGCGCTGCAACCATTTCGGTGAGCGACGTTGCTTCTACTTCGGCAGCGGCACGAGTTTCCTGGTTGGCCTCTTGATTAGGCCGTTTGCTGTGCGTAACTCCACAGTGCGGATCTGTCCGTCCGCTTCGGGGTCAGCTTCCACCCTCGCTCGTGGCCAGGTGTTACGAGGTAACTGGCTGTCAGCTATGAGGACTGGATCGCCCACCTGGAGATTGGGACCTCGCCCATGGACCTCCCGATAGGCCTCCCGCCGGTTTTGAAGTTCCGGTAAATACTCTCGGACCCAACGCTGCCAGAACATGTCAGCGAGTATCTGGGAGCGTCGCCAGTGTCTTTTACTATTCATATCCTTTTCATCAAATACTCCAGGTGTCGGCAGTCTCGCAGATCCTCCTAAAAGGAAGTGATTTGGAGTGATGGATTCGTCGTCGTCGCTGTCTACAGAGATGTGAGTCAATGGTCTGCTATTCACTGTGTACTCCACCTCGCAGAGCAGCGTGGCTAATACTTCCTCATGCGGGTGTCTCTCATGAAGGACGGTGTATAGTGCCGTCTTCACGCACCATATGAGACGTTCTCTCTTGGTTGGTGTTTCATGAAGCAAATTGATTGGAAGTCGAGCGAGCTTTAGGTTGAAGCTCAGCTGATCGGTACCCGGTTTCCAGATTAATCCGAGTATCTTTTCCTCGGTTCCTTTGTTTCTCAGATCGACTGACTCAGATGCTTCATGGTCAGGTTCTAATTCTTTTACAACTTCTGGTGCGTTGGAAACCCATTTTCTTAAGTTGAAGTGCGCGTTTTTGTGTATGTCGCGTACTTCCTTCGATATTCGCATTGCCTCTTCCAGAGACTGGAAATTGTCGAGATAGTCATCCATATAGTGGTTTTGAATGATAGCTTCTACGGCTTCTGGATACTTGTCTTTGTATTTTTTAGCGTTCCAGTTCTTCGCGAATATGGCTGTGCAGGGCGAACTGGCTGCACCGAAAATGATCGACGTCATTCTATATTCCTGTGGAGCTTCATTACGTCGATCCCCTCTCCAGAGATATCTTAAGGCATCTCTGTCTTCGGGTCTAACTTTAACCTGCATGAACATTTCGGCTATGTCCGCGGAGACAGCGATTTTATGGCGGCGAAAACGCATCATGACCCCTGGTAGTGATTGCAGTAGGTCTGGACCCGTGAGCAGGAAGTCGTTCAACGACACCCCCTTTGTTTTGGCTGCGGCATCGTGTACTATTCGAAACTTCTCTGGCTTCATTGGGTTATGGACGTCGAAATGGGGTAGGTACCATGTTCTTCCCGGTGTGCTAGTTTTCGGTGCTATCTCGGCGTATCCTTTTTGTACAAGGGAATTCATTTGTTCATCATACTTCCTTTTTAGATCTTCGTCTCGATCTAATTTTCTTTCAATGGAAACGAGCCGTTTCATTGCTGTTTCATAATTACCAGGCATCTCGATATCCTTTTCCTTCCAGAGAAGCGCTGTTTCTATGTACCCGTCTTATAACTGACGGGTGCTGCTATTTAGTATATCTTCAGCTTTCTTCTCTGGGTCGTAGTCTGGTCTTCTCGGATTGATAATGAGAGATTCCAGCGCGAAATATTCGCGGAGTTGGTCATCTATATTTCCCTCGCTCTTGTGCAGCTCATTGACCGCGTGGACGCGCTGATACGGGGCTTTAGTGTGTGCCCCGTGTAGCACCCATCCTAATTCTGTGAGCGAGGCGATTGGCTGGTGCGGTGGACCTCTACGGATTTGAGTGGCTATCAGAAGTCTCCAATTGTCCTGTCCTATTAGGATCCTTGGGTTGCCGGAGTCATATATTAGCTGCTCCTTTAGGTCTTTCAAGTGTTTGCACTTGGCTATGTCTACCGCACGCACAGTCTGTGGCCCCAAGTTTAGGCTTGCGACCGTGCGTGCTCTGAATGGCACCCTTTTGCTGTGGAGACTCTTCAGCGATACTTTGATTCTTCGGGATTCCGGTGAATCGAGGGTAGTGTTCCCGATAGCGGTGATCTTAAACGGGTCGAACCGCCCTTTAGCTCCAATTTGTTTGGCGATCTCTTCATCCATTAGTGAAACTGTTGACCCATCATCCAGCAGGGCGTGTGTGTTTACAGCTCCCGCCGGTCCAATTACTCGCACTGGAATTATTTTTAAATAGGCTTGATGCTTTGACACACCGAATGAGTTAGCAACAGTTTCTTGAGGTTCTTTTTGTTTGACCTCGGTCTTCTCCTTTGTATTGTTATGGAGAAGTCGATTGTGTGTCGCAGTGCATCCTTCTATTCCACACTTATTGGTTTTGCATTTGTGTGTCTGATTTCTATAACGCAAACAGCGGAAACATAAATTATTTTGCTTTGCGAGTTCCCATCTTTTGTTGATATCTGCTTCCTTACATTTTTTACATTCGGATCCGTAGTGACCCTCCTTTTCGCACACTCTGCATTTCGGAGACGGCTTAGTAGTAGCCGCGTGTGCTCTATGTACTGTACGATTGCTTTGTGCTTCGTTGATAATTTCTGGAGGCGCAAATGCACTGCAGAAGCGAGCTTGCTCGGTAATAAAATCGCTGAAGCAGCCGAGGTCTGGTCTAGAGTCATATTTTTCAGTGTAGATTCTATACCACTGGGCACGTATAGAGTTTGGCAGTTTGTCGGTGAGGTGTCGTAGCAGCTCTGCGTTGACGAGGTAATGATCTCGCTTTAGGGCTCGAAGAGTGACGACGCTTCCCCTCACTTTACTCGCGAATGTGCAAATGTCTCTGGGCGCTTCTGTACAGCGTGCTAATCCTCGTAACTTCTCGGTTTCTGCTTGCGCAATTGAATCTGGACGCCCAAATTGTAGCTCCAGTTCTCGCATAATCTCATCTGGCTTAGCATGCCCGATGAGTTCTGAACTGACTGTTTCCAAGGCTCTTCCTTGTAGACTTCGTCTTAGTCTAGCTGTGTTTTCAATGTCATTGAAGTAGCCTCGGGTTGTTTCGTAAATGGCACGGAATGAAAGCCACTCGGTATGTGCTCCGCTAAAGCTTGGCAGTGTCATTATAGCTTTCGACGCTGCGAAAGTATGCGACGATAGTGGCGCACTCTCTAACTTTGATTTGTCAGCGAGCGCGGCTATAGCGGACGTGAGCTCCGATATAAATGGACGGAGCCCCCTGTCTTCACTTATGACAGGTTCCTGGCTAGCTTTATTTGGCTTGGGATCCTTTTGTACATCTTCTGGATAGGAATCCTGGTATGTGAGCTCTGATACAATCGGTAGGAGCCCCCTGTCTTCATTAACGATGGGTTCCTGGCTGAGCTTCTGTGGCATGGGATCCTTTTGTACGTCTTCTGGATAGGAATTCTGGTTCGTGAGCTCCTTTTGGGGCTCACTGAGGTCGACAACGTCCGGGGTTGGCTTTGTGACGGTTTTATTAAATGGGGCCTTCCCTCCGGTGGTTGCGCCTTGATTTGACTTTTGTTTGGCTACAGAGTTTTCGAGTCAAGATCGAACGTACTCACTTTTGGAGTGACCATCTTCATCATAGTCGTCTGATTCGTCTGCTTCTTCAGCCATCTGTAAAGAGATCTGCGCAAGTTCTAGTTTGATCTTCAATACTTCTTCACGAGCCTTCAAAATTCTTCTATTGGGCCGAACAGTCTTCTTTGACTTCGTACTGCAATCGGTGTGGCCCCTTGGTGGCTCTTCGGTGTGGGTGTCTTCCCGGGCTGTTGGCGATGATGCACGGCTAAAGTCATCGTTGCCTTCTATATGTTCCCTCTGCTTCGTTGTGCGGGCCGTAGTGGACAGCGCGGGCAGGGGTATCCCCCCCTCGGGGGGGCAGCATGGCACCTCAGCGCCCTCTACCGTTGACGGTGAGTGTGATGGCATCTGGTGGTGGACGGCGGCGTTACTGGCCGACGAACCTCCTTCCCACGCCTTGGCTTCCCTTCCTTGCGAACGGGTGATCGGCATCTTGAATCTGAAAAATTCTGCGGTTTAAATACGGTGGTGACTATTTACCCAGTTCCGAAATACAAACGGATATATCCGGCTCGAAGGACCAACGAATGTGCCGGACGGGCGAAACTCTCCGGAGTAAATGTTGTCAAAGATACTTCGCGAGTCGCTCACGTCCTACACCTATAGGTTCCGGTGGGTACTTTCACCGCCGTCTTTGTGGGTGCCGCTTAAATATTGTGGACTGTGGTTTAAATCAAAATGCACGATTAACAAATACAAATAGCAAGGTAGTGGCCAGCGGTTCAACTGATTGATTAGTCGCGAAATTTTATAACTATAACTATTGATCACGGTTGTTAAAACTACGGTTGTTCACTATTGGTTGGTCACTGTATATTTCGAAAGATTTCTTTAAATTGTACGGTGGTATCAAAGATCTATTGGTAGTAGCTGGTTTTCTAACACTACTGACTAGCAGCTATTATCAACTAAACTAGTTGATTTTATCACTTGTGTAACTGCGGATATCAGTTACCACTTTCTACTATAATATGTAACTGCGAATATCAGTTACGACCTTTTTCGGCTAGCTAACACTTTCACGATATGTAACTGCGAATGTCAGTTACGACCTTTTTCGGCTAGCTAACACTTTCACTATTCACTATATACTGCTACTAGTCACTTCAGCTACCACCGGATACCACTCACTTCACTTCACTGTCACTGGTAGTTCTTCACACTACTACTGGTACTGGGTCCCGAGCCCCTAAGGTAGACTTGGGCAATACTTTGCAGTGAGCCGCTTGCCATTTTCCGTTTGCCTCTTTATTGCATAAACTTTTCACTATACAAATGGCATAAATTGCAATATTTTCTATACAAAACTAATTGCTACACTAACATGCTATACATCATTAAATCGGTAGTCTGGTACTTTATTAGTAGATCATAAAGGTTACTCAAAATATTAACAATGTAAAAAGTTATTAAACGAAATGTCCAAAATTTTCATAATATTTGGGTACATTGATTCTTTGATTTTTCTATAACTACGAAATGCGTTTAATTATACAAAAATATCCCTATACTTCTTTAATCTATAAGCCATATGCTAATTGAATGTCATATTTATAACTCTTTTAGAACATAAAATTATTTTCCTTATTTTAGTATGAACTATTACGCAGTTAATTAAAAACTTTTCCACGATAAGACGCGCTGTGATTGGTCGATTTTTTGGTATATAATAAAAGTTGTTTATATCACTTGTTATCAAAACGACATTCTATACAAATATACTAAGAGATATAAACATGCTAAATAACTATATTAATACACGTTTTCACTCAGTTTTCTCGGTTATTTCACTATTAATACAAAAAACAATATTCTTTATTACTTCGTTTCTTAATGTTGTTAGGTCGTCGCGAACAGAATGAATGAATGAATTACATACAGTTATAATTTTTTTAGTTTCTGCCTGCCGAGGGTAGCGGTTACGGTGAATTGCAGAAATTGAAAAAACTCCGTTTCTGCCGTAGAAATTTTATGAGCTAATAATAATAATGCTGAGGTTTAAGAAGAATCTAACAGGCTATTCTCTTATAGGCAACTTGATCTGCACACGATGCGGCGCATTCTGCTCACTGAAGAACAAAGCTCCGATGACCTGTAAATGTAGGTGCATCCTTTCTGAAATGCCCATGAACATAAGATGCGTTGCCGGCCTTTTATAAAGGAATAGTCTTTTTTACTTGAAGGTACCTAAGTCGTATCGGTCCAGAAAAATACTAGTGGTAGTTGATTCTACAAGAAAGTCGTGCGAGGAAGAAAACTTCTTTTAAATCGCTTTGTGGTGGACCGCCAGTCATCCAGATGGTATGGCTGGTATCGCGAGTTATCTCGCGATGTGCGATGGTGAAACTGTGCGGCTTGAACTAGTCCGAACAATTCCTCAGAGCACTCCCTGTGCGTTTTCACCATATCCAGCGGAAAAAATTACAACCAGATATGTAATGACTGAAATCTTGTAAGTACCTGATGAGATATTTGTCTGGAATTTCTCATCTTAAATTTTTAAGTTAACATCCTAAATTCGCCACATGACCGCCATCCGTTATTTTTCTTTGGTACAAGATGTAGCGGAGAAGACCACGGGCTCTGAGATATGCGCGATATTCTACTCTTTATCATTGGTTCGACTTTTGCTTCGCTAATTTAAGCTTTTCTGACGATAATATTCTTGAATTGCAAGACGCAGGTAGTTCTGGCTTAGTACGAATGAAGTGGATAGTACTATGTTTAGGAGCTTGCGGCTTGGAGCAACTTGGAGCAACACCTGATGGTCGGGTTATTTCTGGAAAGTCACGTAGCAATGCAATATATTTTAAGTGACCTGTCATGGTTTTAACTGAAGCTATCACATTCGCCGAAGCAGGCTCTAACTACTACTACTAAACTATATTGTACTAATAGTTACGACGACGTAACGTATAACTGATACAAATGTGAAAATAAGTTTGCTTAAATTTTGTTATCGAAGTGTAGCCCGCCAAATTCATAATATTCTTGAATAGGGTATTTGCCTATCTAGCCAAGTGAGATACTTTTACGAGACATCAAAATGAGATTGCATCATACTTCTTTTGTAACTGTAAAGATATTTTAATATTATATGACTAATGCATGTTCAATATACACACCCGCCCGATGCCCGATACACTACTGTTCGACGAACAATTGACTGAATCCAGTATTCATTATTCAGTTCATTTTTAACTATTTTTTTAATAATCGTCGAGTAATGGTGTACTCACTGCATGCGTAATGTAGGCTACAATACAAAAAACACAAGAGTATTTTAATTTTGGTAGGTTTGACACAGTAGATGCATTCCAGCTTAGAGTGATTGAGAAAGAATTTTAATTATTTATTTCAGTAATCTTGTAACTGCAACTTTAACTATTTCCTGAACAACTGTCACTTTGATTTTTGTATTTATAGAACAGTCTAATACTAACCGGGCGACTGCTCTTCTTCTCGTCTTGTCGTGGGTTCGAGTCCCGATCGATACCATATTACCTTTCGAAAATAATAGCATTGTGAATGCTTAAAACCACAAAAAAATATGTAACTTGGTTTTCTGCTGCTTTATTAAAAATTTACCGACTGAGTTTAATTTTGCTCTTCTCATCATCCCTCTTCTCTGCTGTGCTAAAAACGTATAGACCTAGAACAGAAAATTTGGACGCAAGAAAAAAAACTGAAAAGCAATCCATATTAAGACAGTTTATAGGTATAGGGCGGATTTTTTTTATCTTAGTTGGAATTGCACTCTTGCGCGATCTACATAAGTCACATTTAGTAATATACTTTACTTTATCCTCAAAATGAATAAAGAACATTTTTTTGTGTTTTTAGTGAGCTTCCAACTGTTTTCGATTAGATTGTGTCTGATGTTTTCTATCCACTGCAATCCAGCCGCAATGATCGGATCAGAAGGTAACCCAAAAACAAAAAACAAACATGCATTTATTATCAGACCTTATAAAAAGCTTTTTATAATTTACCATCGATATTTTTTTAAATAAAAGCAATGCGTTGTAGTGTTAAGTTTAGAACAAAGTGTAGCACAGAAAGTTACTAATTGGTTCACAGAATAAAAGATTACATATTTTTATAAAGACAGAATTGACCACCAAACATATAATTCGGATGACAGATGTCTTCGCTTATTTTTCTTTTTCAGATACATGACGCCACAATTCTATTCTAATATATTATATTATATACGATGTGGCACACACAAGCGCGCCGTACACCTCTCCCCTCCGCGTACCACCGTACACCCGCGTCCCTGGGCAGCTCTTATCGCCCACAACTTCGAACGATACAAGTTAGTGGTCAGAACCAGGGCCTGCCATCCCTATTCGGACGGCAGTTAGATAACTAGTATGCACTAAAAACTTGTATAGGTGAATATTGTTTCGTAACAATTTACTATGAGATGGCTATTTAATAATAAAAAAAAATATTATTAATAAAAAAATAGCCTATATATAGCAACGTATATAGCAACCTGGCCAATAGCATTAACGTCAGATAAATCGCTAAAGATACCACCAGAGATTTTTGCGGGCTGATACGACTAGGGGCCTACAAGAAAAGAGCTTATTCTTAATGAAAGACCGGCAACGCACCTGCGAATCTCTTGGTGTTGTAGGGCAGTTGTGCATGGGTGGCGGTAGTCACGTGACATCAGTGGGCCATATACTCGTTACTCCTTCCCCCTCCTTTAAAGATAAGTATTTTTTATTAAATTTTTAAGTATTACAAATTTCCTTTAACAACCCGTGAAACCCAATAGTTTTTGCCATAATCGCCACGCTTGGTAGACAAATTGGTGAAAGCAGTATCAAGCCTGTCGCATACCTAGTTATACCTAGTTATAGATCCAATGGAACAAACCGGAATAGTTGATTCTCATATATCGTCACTCGGCAGCATTACGTGCTTGAAAAGTTTACTTCTCTGGGTTAACATTTTAAGACGTTCTCAAAAAATTTAATCCAGCTTGAATCTCACTTTTTAAGGATTTCAGCAATATCAACAAACAAACATACATAATAATATAAGGTATCATAATAATAAAAAACTAATAATATGTAACATTTTACATAACAACATTTCAATGAATCCGTAGAGATATATGTATTATTTAAATACAGTTTTCAAATCTATGGATCCAGTGCACTTTATGCCAGCTTTTACATTTAAAGTACACGAGTTACACCAATTAAATTATTAATCGCAGTTCACATTCACGCCCTTACGTAAAAATTCGTCAACGTGGCAAAAAAGTAGACACAAATATACATACATTTATAAAATTCAATCCTAATCCCTCCCCGACGGGGTAGTCGCGTATAAAATCCTGAGGAAGCCTTCGTGTTTGAAAAACTATAAATATTCCAAATATATGATTAAATTCCGTTAAAATGCATTAGAGATCGCAAATATTTGTCTACTCCATAACCTTTTAATAAATAAGAATAAGCCTGTAACCGGAAGTGCAACGTATATAGACTATTATGTTTTAAACGCGGTAGAGCCATGCTGCAGCTATAGTATGGGTGTAGCACAAATGGATCAGCTCGGGCGGGTAGGGCCACTACCAGCGTAAAATAGCAGCTTAATGCTGCTGTGTTTCATTGGTTCGTATGATGAGAGTAGAGTACCGGAGATCCTTTACATGAAACGAGTAAAAGGATCTCCGGTAGTTAGTTCCATGGGGTAGATAATACACATCTGAATTTTGGTTCTTAATTGAGGATAAATGGGAATGTCTAGGGCCACAGCATCCACTTACTATCGGGCAGATTGTGTGTGCTTTTGTTACCCAATTCAATAAAAAAATCACAATTCATTTACACGCGAATCAATAATAATTTTAATTTAAATAAATTATATTTACCATTGTACAGGCCCAAAAAATATTTTATTCGTAAGAGTTTTCAAAGCAAAACAAATTAAAAGTTACAAAAGCGTTTGTTCGAAACATATACAATTACAGAAGGTATTAAGAGACAGAGTTTCCAACCTAATGCATAATTTAAAAGTTTACTAATTTTTGAATTTCAAAACATAAAAAGAAAAGTAAACTGCAATGGCACATCCGGTAGCCTGGAGCTTATGTTCCGGGCAGAATTCAAATTAACCACTTCATACTCTCGCTCACATTCACTTAAACATTAAAGAGACCACACAGAGCTCTTCAACTACTCTCGGATCCCTCATTGCTCTACATTTCTAGTTATTATTTGCTTTGCTCTCGGTATTCACTGCATCAACTAGAGAATATAATTTATAAGCTTTCACATTAATCATACTAAAACTAATTTCTTGCGTTATTTGTTTTTATGTTGAAATAACCAGTGCTTGTAGCTGGCCAGTGGCAGTTTACTATTTTGCTGGTTTTTAAAAAAGATTTCATTTTAAGGATTCACTATTAATTTTTTTCTAGTTCCAACACCAACCTTATACAATTCATTCCATTCATTCAATTAAACACCAATCTTATTCTCCAACACGTCTTCCATACTTACGGGCAGGTGAAGAAGAAAAATAAGATGCCTATTCTCTCAGTAATTATTTTAATAGTATATATATATATATATATATATATATATATATATATATATATATATATATATATATATATATATATATATATATATATATATATATATATATAATATATAAACACTCACGCCTTCCATTTGGCACGATCCTGACATACCTCTTTCGCCTCCTTTACATCCATATATCTACGCATACATGCTCGTCGGTTAAGGGTACTTCTAACGTGGCCCATTTTCAAAATATCGCCAATTTGGTCGATAAACTTTTTTCTAGGGCGTCCCTTTCCGACTCGGCCATTCACATCTGCCATATAAATTTGCTTTGTCACTCTTTCCTCATTCATTCTTTCTACGTGACCAAACCACCGAAGCATTCCTTTCTTAATCCTGGTCACAACATCATCTTGCATACCACATTTATCTCTTATCACGCAATTTCTCACCCTGTCATTCAGATTAAACCCTAGCATATTCCTTAAAGACCGCATTTCTACAGCATTTATTCTACTTTCGTGCTTCTTCTGCCACACCCAGCTTTCACTACCATACATTAAAGTAGGGACTAACACAGCATTATGAATTACCATACGTGCCTGTTTTGACACATTCTGGTTCTTCATAATAGAGTGTAGTGCCACATTCACTCTATTCCCTGCATTTACTCGTCGTTCTATTTCCCTATCATATCTACCATCCCTGCTAAATACACATCCCAAATACACAAACTCATCCACTTGCTCAATTAACTCTCCTTCTATTCTTATTTCACATACCGTTTTGCTTTCTTCTCTTTCAAAAACCATCACTTTCGTCTTACTTGCGTTCACTTTCATTCCCCTTTCTTTCAAATCCCAGTTCATTAATGTAACCATCATTTGCAACTCTGCCGCCGATGACGCAAGTATGACTTGATCATCAGCATACAAAAGGCATTTGACGGTTAACTCGCCCATTCTTAACCCACATTCTTCATCTTTCAAAGTTTGCAAACACCGGTCCATAAATAGGTTGAACAGCCAAGGGGAAGCTACACAGCCCTGTCTGACACCTTTTTGGATGCCAAACCAGTCCGAGTAGACCCCATTGATCCTGACACAAGCACTAGAGTCCCTATAAAGAGACCTTAATGCCTGTATCAAACCAGCGCTCAACCCATATGAGTTCAGTGTTTGCCATAACACATTCCTGTCCACTCTGTCATAAGCCTTTTCCAAGTCCATGAACGCACAAAAACTTTCTGGTTTTTGGCCAAAAACTTCTCCGCAATCATGCGCATGGAAAAGACTTGATCTGTACACCCCATTCCCTTTCTAAAACCCGCTTGCACATCCCAAATTTTTCCATCAGTTTCTTTCATAACTCTTTCAATTAACACCTTAGCATACAGTTTACCCATAATACTAAGCAAGCTGATACCGCGGTAGTTTTTGCAGTCCCGCTGTGACCCTTTTCCTTTATATATTGGTACTATAACTGCTTTACACCAGTCATCCGGTACCCGTTTTAATTCCCAACATAAATTAAACAAGGTGTACAGCAGGCCTGCCACCACTCCCTCTCCAGCCCTTAGCATCTCGAGTGATACTCTATCATATCCAGCTGCCTTACCTGCTTTCATGCTTTTCATTGCTTTCATTATTTCATCTACACTTATCTCCATACCCCTTTCCACTTCTTTCGGAATTTCTAGTTCATTTAATTCATACGACTCTTCACTCATAAACACGCTTTCAAAGTATTCCTTCCATCTGTTTAAATTCGAAACTTCATCATTCAGAATACATCCATTCTCGTCTCTTATAGCATTTATTATAGGCTGTTTTGTATTTCCCCTGGCAGTTCTTACGAGTTTCCAGAACATTTTTATGCTAGCCTGGAAATTATCAGATATCCTTCTATCATTCTTATCCGTTCTTTCTTTCTTTTTCCTTTCAACAATTTCTTTTACTCTCTTATTTAGAAGTCTAAATTCTGCCTTTTTTCTTTCAATCTCATCATTCATACCAGAAGAATTACCAGCTTTGGTTGCTAGTAAATCTAACCATGCTTTCTTCTTTGATTCAACTTCCACCCGTACCTCATCATGCCACCATAACGTATTACTTTTCCTTTCATTTGTTCTCTTACTTACACCACATAATTCGGTGGCGGTATCCACCAAACCTTTCTTAATATTATCCCACACAGTATTCAAGTCTAAATCATTCATACACAACTCATTCAAACATCTAATATTTTCTCTCAGTCTACATTTATACTTCTCTATCACATCTTCATCTTGTAACTTCTCTATTCTTATACGCTGTAATGCAGTGGTAGATACAGATGTCCGATGCCGCCAACGCTTGAAAAGACCATTAATTCGACATAAGACCAAGTAATGATCCGTCCCTACGTTGGACCCCCGGTAAACCCTTGTATCTACGACTGCGCTCCTCATTCGTTCATCCACAATTACGAAATCTATCATGCTTCTATCATCACCTCTTTCCCATGTATACGTGTGAATCTTCTTATGACGAAAAAAAGTATTCGTCACAAAAAGATTCTTTTCCGCACATACGGTGAGGAGGTCTTCACCATTCTCATTTATACTTTCATCACCAAACGTTCCCAATATCCTTTCATAACCAGACCTCTTCACCCCAACCCTTCCATTAAAGTCTCCTAACATAATAATATTTTCATTTTCCTTACATTTTGTCAACACCATCCTTACCATGTCCCAAAACTGCTCTCGGATGTAAGTGGGCTTAGACATGTCTGGGGCGTATACCCCTAGCAGGAACAGCTTCTTTAAGCCCACTTTCATTCGTATCCATAGCAGTCTCGGGCTTACACATTCATACTCTTTCACACATCGTCCCATTCTTTCTGAAAGGATGAAACCGACTCCCTGGCATGCCCGTTCGGTCTCGCCCACACCAGACCAATACGCGGTATACGTGCCATGTGCAGTGGCATCCTTTCCCTTTCGTTTCGTCTCACACATAACACATCTATTCCTCTGTCATTCATCATTTCGCATACTTCATCCATCTTATCATTCATTCCTCCACATACATTCAGCGTAGCCAGACGGGTTTCCGCAATCCACTTTTCGCCACTTTTTATTTTAATAGTCAAGTTACGAAAATAGAAATACATACTAGGAAACATTTTTACTAAGAGATCCATTTGAGTGGCAACCTCATACCGCTAAACATTATCTAGATCAACCGGCTTCTATTCAGCTACTAAATTAGGTGAAATCCGAATGAAGTATTCATGAACAGGAGTAGAAATATACAGAAGATGGGCAGCAGCGCCTTAACGATTACAACTCAAAATAATAAAGCCTACCAAACGTGGCAAACAAATAACTTCTTTGGTAATCTATGGGATAATGGAATTGTTGAACGGGAGTAGAAATATATTAGCCATGGAGAGGCGGCGAAAAAGAAACCAATATCCTATTTCGTCGTTCCTCGTGGGTGTCGTAATAGGTGACACGGGGAAACTGAAACAGGGGGCAGCATCTTCCTGATAACAGCGCAAAGTAACAAAAAACTGCGGTCGCCAACCAGCTTGACAAGCATGGCTACTTCTGCAAATATTTGGGAAACAATGGGTTAAACCTTTGATCAGCAGTGGACCGCAATATTAAAAGTAAAAAAGTAGCAGCCTTGATACGGGACGTATGTACTCCTGAGCATAGGTCGCAGTGAGTTTTACGACAGAAAACAACGTTTGAGTTGACTCCAACGCAGGCTGAATGACTTCGCATATACCAAACAATATGTTCCGAAATATTTTTTAACCATTATATCCGAATAAAGTAGGTTTCTTTGCGATGTTATTCTTCACCACCGTGGAAGTGGTAAGTTGACACATAAGCGATGCGGATCGAATTGGGGTACGTACATACTGATTTTCAAGATTCTACTAGTGCAGTTCCATTCATAATTAAAATAAAAATAAACCTGTGTTTAAAATTTGGTTAGTTTGATACAAGGTACAGTTCGGTCTCACATGGAATACTGTTCTCATCTCTTGGGCGGGGCTCCCAAATGCCAGCTCCTTCTACTTGACCGCATCCAGCGCAGAGCGGCTCGAATTCTCGGCGACCGAGTTCTCACTGATCGGCTTCATTCACTGACGCTGTGAAAAGATATTGTATCCCTTTGCATTTTCTATTGTATTTACCACAGGGTTGCTTTGAGAAATTGTCCGGATTAATTTCAACCGCCAAATTTCACCAGTGCTTAAAACTCACATTACCATCCACATCATTAGGATGTTTGGTGGTCCACTACTGTTCGATTCATTAGCAGTTTTCCTCCTCGCACGACTTATTTGTGGAATTGTTTACCATCGACGACTTTTCCGCACCGATACGACCTAGGGACTTGCAAGAAACTAGCTTACTAGTTTTTAAAAGGCTGGCAACGCACCTGCAATTCTCCTGATGTTGCAGATGTTTGTGGGCAGCGGTCAACGCTTACCATCAGGTGAGCCACAAGCTCGTTTATCCCCTCTTCTTTAAAAAAAAGTAACTAATCTTTTCGCCCACTCGCGGTATCTGATTTGATAGACCACAAATCCTCCCTAAAGAAATATTTAATTAAACAAAAAGTTTATAAAAAGGGTTATTATGATATAAATGAATACATAGCTGATAATAACCCCTGGGAATGGAATGAGGTGGTCGCTTCCAAGCTGTTTCTAAAATAAATTTATGTAAATATTTTGTGACCATTGACATCGTAAAATTTATTTAAAAAAAAGTCCCGCTGGGTTTCTTGCTGGTTCTGCCCAGAAGAAAGGTTTCTTTCAAACCAGTGGTAATAGAAAAAATGACTTTTAATAAGAATTACTTGTAATCTATATTGAATAAAAAATTATTCTATGATATTCTACTCTATTGAAATCAAAAATTTCCTAATTTCAGTAGATAAGATGGCTGGGTGTTACCATCTGCTTGGAATTCTATAATTAATAAAATTAAATCCCAAACCAAGCATGCAACTGCAGACTTCAAGATACTATAAGTTCATACTGCGTAGACCGGATTTAATAATTTTAATCTATGGTAACCGCGGTTAACTATGACATCTGGACCATAGATTACTGCGTATATACTAGAGAATCTGGACGTTGAACATCTCAGCCTCCCCCCCCCCCCCCCCCCGTGACCTTAGGTGATGTAAAGCGCTCGAAACGTTGGGTATTTAAAAAGTTAAATATACGCGATAAAGTCCATAAAAACTAGTATTATTTAAATGTGTAATGTTCGCGTGAATATAAGAAATCTTAATAAGTCTGAAAATATGAAAGTTATCTTAATATACGACAAACTATTTTACAAGTCTCATTAAAAGGGAAAAGTAATAAAGCAAACATACATACGTATTATAACTGTGCACAGGGCTCCTAATTACCACAGTGCGAAATAGTAATAATAATGTAACTACAAAATAGTAATAATGTGTAACGATTTTTTCTAAATCTATTTAGACACCAAGGTTTCCCCGCGAAGTTATTTTTAACCACTTCACTGAGCACGTGGAAAATAAGCAAATAAAATTTCCTTACCAGTTTCATTAATTCTCGCAGGAATCGAACACTTTTTTCCTATGCTATGAAATCTTACGCCGAACCATACGGCTCCCGTATTTGTTTAAATAAAACGAATAAAAACTAAGAAGAAGCTTTTGTACCATTGTGTACCACATCAAGTTATTAATTAGTCATTGTGATATCACGAACTTGATACAAGAAGACGTTGGTAAAATATTGCTATGCTAATAAACACCCAACATATAAAACGAAAGAACTTCTTTCTTAATGACAGTTTTATGTACATATTTTAGTAGTTAATCATTTTGCTAAAAGTAACAATTATGATAAAACATCGCGACAGTGGCCACCTGTCTGGATATTTTAAGTTTGACAATTTTTGAAGCTGCAAGAATAAGTATTCAATAGAATTCTCTTTGATTTCATCAGTTACTTATTATTAGTTTAATTAGCAGAAAAGTAGATGGGGTAGGGCTATTACTTATTAGGTTCAAACTATGAAGACCAAAACTCTCTTGTACTCAGCGGCAGTAAGTTGAGGTGCGAATGGGGTACGGCACAACCGCACAACAAAGCCGCAAACATTTATATTATAGATAAATAAGACATAATGTGATGTAGATAATATTGAAAACTCTGCTTCTGTCAAAAATACGTTATTAGTGCTACAAGTAATGTGTAATAAAATATTTTACGATACAATAATATCAAGAAATAGCAATGTTGTGTTTAAATTAATTATTAAATTTAATAGCAACTAGTTTGTATCATAGAAATTTCTTTCGATAATTTCTCATTTAGAGTCGAAATACGTGTTGTTTTTGCTTAGGCATTATAAAAGGAGGAATCTATCCCACAAAGTCCAAAGTTTTGCATTTAGGATTATAAATGTTAATTTTCTCAACCCTTCCCAATATCGGATAATTTGACGGTCGAAGGATCTTAACCTCCTTGTTGTCAATATTTCCACTTTGAACCACAGTTGAACCAAACGTTTTATTTCGACTTTCGTAACGCAAAAACGAGTAACAATTTGTTGGCGTCTGCCTTTCCATCCAATTATAATCTGGGTATCATCAAGGCGAGAGTGAATAGACTTTTAATACGATAAGACAGTACGATTTAACATTTAGGGTTTCGTCACTACTTACCGCTAGGAGGGATTACTGGCTTATAACAAATAAAAAAGGCTTAAACATTATTTAATTTTTCACGCGAATTAAAGCCGATTGATTGTCACTTATTTCATTAGAATTGTTCTAATTAACCGTTTATTAAACCGCCTAGGAAGGATAGTAAAAGATAATTGTCGTGATACTGGCAGGAACTGGTCAAAATTTACTGTACCCGACTGGACTTACGCACTTATATTAGAAACAGGTAAATATGCGGTGAAGACATTTTAATTAGACGAACAAAGTCATTTATTATGCTTACTTTTTGAACTGAATAAAATAGTAGTTAGCAAACTAAATAACACGTGAAATATTTTATTACGTTGCAAACGAAGTTAGTTCTTTCAATTTATTGAAAAAGGAAAATGTTACTGCGAGCCGAAATTAAGGGCTCTCGAAACTTGCAATAGAGTTGTTACTGTTGGAGTGGCAATTATTATTGACGGTTGCTACGTATGCGAAACATAATGTGTTCTGTATTACCGTTTTGTGCTTGAATAATGCTGTTACCAATTCAATATGTAAACCAAACTATATGTTATGGTCTGATTATAAGGATAAACTTATTGACTGAAAAATGATATTATTTTGTAGCCATCCATCAACGATCCATCAACTTGATGGATGCCTGAAAGAAAGGTAATGAGATAATGTACATATATGTTATTTTATGATTATGTGAAAATAATTTAATAAATAAATATATTTTAGTGTATGGTATGGTGTAACGGTTTACGTTACTGTTAAAACCTTAGTGAAGTCTACCGCGGAACATAGGCCTCCCCCATAAATTGCTTCAACGGGGGGATGGGGAGGGGGTTATTTGCCCTAAATGCCACGCTTGGCGTGCGATTTGACAGTTCTTACGACACCCACGGGATGATATGGGTAGTTTACATTCTTATAACCGCCACTACACACGTGTATTTTTACATTAATTGTGAATATAATCTAGTTGTGTTGTGATTTTATTATAAATATATTAACAATTTTCTTTGGTCAAAAATAAATCGATTTAGAAATTACAACCATGCATTCACGAAATCATTGAAAAAAACCGGCCAAGAGCGTGTCGGGCCACGCTCAGTGTAGGGTTCCGTAGTTTTTTTTTTTTTTTTTTTTTTTTTTTTTTTTTTTTTTTTTTTTTTTTTTTTTATAGAAGAGGGGGCAAACGAGCATGCGGCTCACCTGATGTTAAGTGACTACCGCCGCCCATGATCAACCGCAACACCAGGAGAATTGCGGGTGCGTTGCCGGCCCTTTAGAAAGGAGTAAGCTCTTTTCTTGAAGGTCCCCAGGTCGTATCGGTCCGGAAAAATCGCCGGTGATAAACTATTCCACAGAGAGGTTGTACGTGGAAGAAAACTCCTTGTGAAACGTACAGTGGTGGACCGCCAAGCATCCAGATGGTGTGGACGGTATCGGGACGTTTGCCGTGTCGTGCGTTCACGAAATTTGGCGGCTGGGATTAATCCGAACAATTCCTCAGAGCACTCCCCGTGATAGATGCGATAAAATACGCAAAGAGATGCAACATCTCTTCGCAACGCCAGTGAATCGAGCCGATCGGAAAGCACTCGGTCGTCGACGATTCGAGCCGCTCTGCGCTGGATGCGGTTTGAGTTGAGTTTCCCGTCCGTCACAATAAGTATTCCCACTTATGAGTTTAAAGGTGGGTATCCATTATTTTCGCGCTCCAGCAGCGCTCCGCGCTCTTGCAACTGCTCCCGGTAGTGGGTACGTGCGCGAACATGGAGCGTGCAACAATTCGATAATACCCGACCCAATGTAATAAGCACCTACAGCGCCATCTCTCGGGGAATTGGGTTACTAATTAATACAAGACGTGCCAGAAGTTTTCGGTGGTAATTTTGGATTGCGAGAACCGATTTTAATAATTCTTTTTTTGTTTGAAAAAAGATACGTTCAGGATAATAAAATATGTAAAAGAAGTTAAAAAAATGCTTGCATATACGATTATACTACAAACTTTGTCTAGAAATTATTTTGTACAACTTTTTGTCTTTTTTGTACGAAAACTGTTTCCATCCAAGTTCAAAATGATTTTCCTAGAAAGTCCTTATAAAGTTCTACCTTTCAGATTTTTTTCATATTTTCTAAACCTATGGTTCAAAAGTTAGAGAGGGGGGGGGGCACATTGTTTTATTCTTTATTCTTTATTGTACACACAATAAGTTGGTAACAATTATGAAATATTTAAATAAATGTACAAAGGCGAGCTTAACCCTAATAAGAGTTCTCTTCCAGCAAACCTATATATGTTTTTTACTTTTGGAGCGATTATTTCCGAAATTATTGACATTATCAAAAAATGATTTTAGTAAACTCCTATTCATTTTTAAATACCTTTCCAACAGTATATCACACGTTAGGGTTGAAATTAAAAAAAATCACTTCCCACTTTACATATAGGGGGGCTACCCTAATAAAACATTTTTTTCCAATTTTTATTTTACCACTTTGTCGGCGTGATTGATACACATATTGGTACCAAATTTCAGCTTTCTAGTGCTAACGGTCACAGAGATTAAGCGAGGACGAACAGACGGACAGACAGACATGGCGAAACTATAAGGGTTCCTAGTTGACTACGGAACCCTAAAAAGGGATGTAAGAATTAGGCGATTCTCACATAGAGATATACATGAATTATGCAACTGTAGGTCACCTAAAACTAATTATGTTGTAAAACTGGTAATTCAAGCCGGGTTAACTTTTAAGCCTATAGAAAGCCCAAGTATGATTGTGAGTATGGTTGTCATGGAGTACTGCTGCTACTGATTTAATTGAAACCCATCTTGTCAGTCTCGCGCATAGACGTAGAGTAGCCAGTCCCTTGATACTCTATTCTAGAGAACGTGCGCGGGAATTATATGGAATTCCTCTCTCTCCCTGCCATTATTAAATACCACAACGCTCAACGGGTCTCCACAATTGTTTGTTGATACTCCACACTTTCGAACAAAACAACTTACAGCAAAGGAGTGAAATAGTTTGCCAACGTCTGTCTTTTTCGCCGATTACGACTTTAAGGCAAGAAACCACTTAACATTTGGTGGTATCATCTCCTTCTTTGCATCCAACTCGACTTTTGATGACGGGGGGAGCACATCGCCGACCATCCCGTGGTGTGGTGCCGGATGTGCTGTTCACACAGCGCTCGGTTCACAAAGCACTCCTCTCCCTGGACATTCACAAGTCGAGTGGGCCTGACGGAAGCCCCTTAATTGTGCTGAGGACGTGCGCTCCAGAGTTGAAACAGGTTCTAACGCGTCTTCTCCGGTACTCCTACTCCCTAGGCGTAGTCCCAAAGTCATGGAAGACTCGATCCTTAAAAAAGACGACTGCTCAGATCCGTCCAACTACAGGCCTATCGCCATCACTTACTTGTTCTCCAAAATAATGGAATCCCTTATAAACTGCCAGCTCATGCGGTAACGACCGGTAAATGACCGCCAATACAGTTTTCGTCGGGGTCGATCAGCCGGTTATCTTCTGATCTACCTGACTCATCGACGGGCGGAGCGGGCGGTTTGGACATTGTGAAGGCCATCGATCGGGTTTAGCACAAAGAGCTTCTTTCGAAGCTCCCTTCTTATGGGCTTCCTGAGATATTGTGCAATTGGATCATCAGCTTTCTTGCAGATCGGGGCATCAAGGTCGTTCTAGACGGGTGCTCCGATCACAAACAAGCCTATTAATGCTAACGTTCCACAAGGCTGCGTGCTATCTACAAGCTATTTCTTCTGCATATCAATGATATGTTGCAAATCGGTAACATTCAATGTTATGCGGATGACCGCACTGATGATGCTCTGTACACGGGCCGTGTTAATATTTCCCGGGAAAACGTCTCCGAGTACCTGGACCAACTTGTGTCTGAATTCGAGTCTTTGCTGAACAAAGTCTCGGATTGATGGCAACTAAATCTTGTCCACTTTAACACTCAGAAGAAACAAGTTTGCGAGTTTACAGCTGAAAGGAACCCCTGTTTCGTATTTCCACAGTTTCAAGGCACTCCCCTTGCTGCCTCAGCCACTGTCGAAATTTTTGGCGTCGACATATCGAGTGACGTACAGTTTCGTGGTCACTTGGAAGAGAAGGCCAAATTGCCCCTAAAAAGCGTTGCGTGCCTGGGCACTTGGCTGGCATGGATGAGAAGAGCGAGACAGTATTTCATGCCGGAACACCGCCTGCAACTTTACAAGGCGCAGGTTCGGCCTCACATGGAATACTGTTTCCATCTCTGGGCTGGGGACTGCCCAGTGCCAGCTCCTTCCACTTGACTACACCCAGCGCAGAGCGGCTCGAATCGTCGATGACCAAGTGCTTTCCGATTCACTGGCGCTGCGAACAGATATTGCATCTCTTTGTATTTTCTTTCGCATCTACCACATATTTCATGAACGAACTACGTGGCAAACCTCCCGATACCATCGACACCATCTAGGTGCTTGGCAGTCCACCACTGTACGTTTCACTAGGAGTTTTTTTTTCGCATACGATCGCTCTGTGGAATAGTTTACCACCGGCGATTTTTCTGGACCGATACGACTTAGGGCCTTCAAGAAAAGAGCTTACTCCTTTCTTAAAGGTCAGCAACGGATCTGCAATTCCCCTGGTGTAGCAGTTGTTGATGGGCGGCGGTAGTCACTTAACAACAGGTGAACCGTATGCTTGTTTGCCCCCTTTTACTATTAAAACAGAACGAATACTTTCTTTAAATGATTGTGAAAAGCTTTATTTTTGAAGTGTACTATAATTGATTTAAGTTTGTTATTGCACCAATTTGATTTGTGTTTTTGTTTGATGTAAGTACTTATTTTAGATTTTTGCCTAAGAAATATTGTGACACAAGATTTAAGTAAAAAAATTAAGTAATAAAGGATTTTTAACAGTCGTATAAGTATTTTTTTATTTTTAAGTGTGTATGAAAAATTGAAAAATGGTAGGTAACTATCCCACTAGCGTACTTACAAATTTTCCCAAGTTATGGCTAGTTTACACAGTGCAAGCTAGCGTACGAGTCAGCCTGCCGAGTAGCTGCACTGCAGTAACTCGCACTGTTTGGACGTCACTTTTCGTTATATATATATATATATATATATATATATATATATATATATATATATATATATATATATATATATATATATATATATATATATATATATATATATGTATATAACTTCTTAAGAAGACGTTACTGCAAATGACTTAGAGATAGTAGTGTTAAAACTTTAAGAGCAAGACACAAGTACGCTTTTAAAAAGTTGTGAAGAATCGTTTGCTTAGATATGAATAGAATGAAAGTGCGAAGACTCTTGGCGAATAAAATCTCTTTGAATACTTTATTCGAGTTATTTTATAAATCTATATAAAACACTACTTGATCTATAAAAATAATGTGCTGTTGAGTTTACTTTGTTTTTATAGAATCAGGGTAGTATAGTACTATCCTGATTCTATGGAAGCAAAAAGTAAAGACTTTACATAAAGGAAAATTAAGTAGACTCCGTACTACAACAGGTCCCATTCGCAGGGATTGTGATGCTTGGTGATTTTAACGCTCACCACGCTAAATGGCTTAGTTCTCGTTTAACCGATCATGCGGGTAGATTTGTTTATGACTTTGCTTTGCCATATGGTCTGATACAACTTATTATCTCGCCTACGCGGATCCCAGATGTGGAAGATCATTCACCTTCCATGTTGGATCTTCTGCTGACCTCTTGTCTGGACGGATATCCTCATAGCGCGGGGGCGTGGGCAGAGGCAGTAGAGTCTAAGGGGGAGGCGTCGTAGCTTGTAGATAGTGAAGCCCTCTGATTGGGTTTGGCAAAAAGTGCTTCTTAGGAAGCTTCCTTCTTATGGGCTTCCCGAGAAATTGTGTAATTGGACCACCAGTTTTCTTGCTGATCGGGGCATCAAGGTCGCAGTAGACGGTGCATGCTGCACCAACGCTGATTCTTTTGCATATTGTGACGGCTTATCATTATCATTAATAATTAAATTCGATATAAGGGGGCGTCAAAAATAATCTTAAAATACATATATATTAAACAATAAAATTACATTAAAATCATAAAGTTTAGATACATTTCATTAGACAAATATTTACATATTTCAGACATTAGACAAATATTCCAGTAAATTAAAGTCAAAATATTGTCATTCAAAATAAATAAATTTATTAAAAACCTTGTAAAAATATTTTAAATATGATAAATAATAGAAATACAAGTCGAAAATATTATAAAAATTAAGATAATAACATTTAAAAGATAAGTCCTAGAGGGTTATATGGGTTCGTGTATAAAAGAAAATTTTCCTAAGTTATGGAGGGTGTTCATGTATGGATAGGCTTGTATGGAGGAGTTGCCGGAGACGCATACCCAAGGTCGTACTTATATGTGGGGTGGTCGGGTAACCGACTGCTTGAAGTACTGGAGCAAAATGACTAGTCCTATATTAGGGATTTATGATAGTAAGGTCTATGATACAAAAGTATTATTATAGAAGGTCTCTATGATGAATAAGTAGTACAGTAGTAGACTTGTTGGTTGAAGTCCCATATATTAAAGACATATAATAGTGAGGTCTATGAAATAAAGCAAATATGTTGAAGGTCTCAAATAAGTAAAAGCATTATATTAATAGAAATGGGACTTGAAAAGGATTATTATAGTGGCGTGTATCCTGCTTCACGAGCAACTGAGACCAAAGTAAATTTGGACTCGCTAATTGATGTGTTCTAGAGTTCTAGACATATTATCTTAGTGCCGGTGGTAAGCGGGATGTTTGTAGCAACACGACTTTTCCGTGGATATCGCACATCCATACCATCGCATAGCGATCCGTCGTCTATCTTTCGGATTGGCATGAGTGTGTTTGCACTCTTAAGAGTAACAAGCGTACTCAACTTCATGTCTTAGTGCATAAGCACTATGATACGTGGCGTTTTCTTTGTTCACTAGCGACTTAGTAGCGCGCTACTATGATACGTTGGTGTTATTTTTTAGTTAACAACAAATACTAATTTTGTTACCAAAGTCGATAGGGATCATGTGGCTGTGTTGTAAGGGAGTGCCATCCGTATAATAGTTGCATTGATGCTTACTGCTACTTGCGGTATCTTGTGATGGATCTGCGATCTGTGTTCTGTTCGATGGAGGTATGCGGGTGGTGATGTCTGCTGGGATGTATGAGGGACTTTGGGATGGTGTAAGTCCGCCGATAGTCGTATTGATGCTTGTTGCGTTCTGCAGCATTGCGTCTCTGCGATGGTTGTTTGGTGGGACGCTATTCTCAATGGCGCTCTCTGCGTCTAAGTTTGACTCATACCTTAGTAGCTTTGCCCAAGTCGGGTCCCTATATTACGGGGCTGCAGACTGTCTGCCTCCACGATGTTTTATATAACAACATAATAATATATCTCTGTAACTTTCCCACCTTTGAATGATTGAAGGCAACTTGTTGGTGGGTGAGACAAACATGATCGAAAATGCATTTACTCAACGTCAGTGATATAAACCCTTTCTGATGGCGAGTTATTACTCTTATAACTGCCTTTTGGCTATATCTGCCATTGTATTCGTTGATGGAGCATATGTGTCGACCTCATGCGGTTGGTAGCTGAAGGGAGGATTTGAGGAGACTCTCAAGACTGCGGCCGTAAGCCGCACAACGTGGGACCCCATTCCCTTGAGGTGAGCGGTAGACTCATGACACGCTCTGCGCGGTTAGTAGCCGTGCTGATCATGCAATTGGTGGTGATGCCATACACTTACATCACGTCTGCAGGAGCGGCGATCTGGCAGGTGGTGGCGCTCACGGAGGGCTTACGGCCAGTGTGCCTATTTGTCTAAACCTTGTGACGTATATTCATTGTGGCTGGATTCGTTCGTATTCTGTATGGCGTTTACACGCATTGACATGCGCGACTTCGGTCGATGTTTGTGCTTACGCACTACCAAGGGGCCAAGCCTTTTTTTACTGGCTCGCCAGTTATTTTGCTGTGGGTAACGGTCCAGTTCCCGATTTAGCGTTACCTTCGGGGGAGCGCATCAAAATGGTTGGCGCGCACGGCGTGTGTGCGAACTCTTGTATAGGGTATTTTGTATATATACATATTGTGAGCCTTTTCCAAGCGGGAAGGGATAATTAATAATAAATTAATAATGTTAAACCTGATACAAGTGAAACAGAGATGTTTTATGTTCTTAACCTTTCTCGAGCCCTATTTTTGCGAACGGGGTTCACCTAACTTATAAGGCACTACCAACAGCTTTCAATTGCTCCAGTGAATATTCATTCTTTCAAAAGACACCTAAAAGAACTAAGTTACTAAACAAACACAACGTAAATAAGGGTCCTACCTAAGACATCACGCCAAAAATATTACAAACGGCCTATTGTTAGACCTTTAGAAAGATCATTTGGAAAGATCAAAACATATTTTATTTATCCTGGTCACATATATATTGATATATAAATAGTATTTTTTTAAAAAGGGGCAATTAATACATAAATTATCTTATTTAATATATGTTAAGAGGGAGGAGCGTTACAATATCAATGACATGTTGCAAACCAGTAGCATTCATTTCTATGCAGGCGACAGCACTGGTGATGCTTTATACACCTGCCGTGCCAATATTTCTCTGGCCAAAAACGTCACCGAGTACCAGGACAAATTTGTGTCTGATATCTAGACTTTGTCGTACAAAGCCTCGGACTGGGGGCAACTAACTCCAGTACAGTTTAATCCTCAGAAGACAAAAGTCTTACCGCTAAAATGAACCCTTTCGTCCAATCCCCTCAGTTTTAAGGCACTCTTCTTGTTGCCTCAGCCAGTATCGGAATCCTCGGCGTCGAAATATCGAGTAACGTGCAGTTTTTTATTCACTTCGAAGAGAAGACCAAAATGACCTCTAAAAAGCTAGCAGAGCGGGACAGTATTTCATGCCGGCTCACCGCCTGCAACTTTACAAGGCGCAGGTTCGACCACAAATGGAATACTATTCCAATCTGGGCTGGGGCTCCCTATTGCCGGCTTTTTTCATTTGATCGCATCCAGCGTTCGCGTTCGATCGCAGAGCAGTTGGAATATTCGGCGACTGCTTCTGAATGAATCTGAGCTCTTTCCGATCGGCGTGACTCACTGGCACTGGGAAGAGATGTATCTCTTTTCGTATTTTATTACTGACTGACTTAAGGACCTTCAAGATTTTCATATTTATTTTTTCATTTATTTTTCCTATTTTACTATTCCTACTCCTTGTTTAACGGCCGGCAACGCATCTGCAATTCTCCTGGTGTTGCTCTTGTTCATGGGCGGCGGTAATCACTGACCATCAGGTGAGCCGTATGCTCGTTGACCCCTCTCCTATAAAAAAAAGTTAGCGGAAGATAAGCATTGTCGTTTAACTAATTATTACTAAAACTTGTCCAAATCATTAGCAATTTATTACAGCGTGTCAAAAGTCCACTGCTAAATATACAACAGGAAGTCTTCACTCCATCTAGAGGAGGGCCGCACTACTATTCGCTTACCGGTATGTGGCTGCCACTCCAGAACCTTTCTTAAAAGCGAGTTATCAAATAAAAATAAAAGATTTTCTATTCGTTTGATGAGAGAGCCTCTTATTCAGTACTCTACAAATCCTTTAGAATATTCAAGTGTTGAGTAGATTGTGAGAGCTTATGAAAAATATTGCGTTCATTACGTTTGCCCGAAGCGACGTAGATAACCTCAAACGTATTCTATGTGAAATTTCCACTAAATCAGGTCAAGTTTTGTCAAAAAAGATTTTAATAAGTAATATTATAGTAATATAGATTCAGTATTGTTTTGTTATATAAAAATTGAATTATTTAAATGGTTTTTCTCAGTTGTTACATTTTATATTATATCTTAGATCCTGGATATTTTTAATTATTCAGCACTGGTGCTAGTGAAGTAAACTGCCTATAAAGATACTGCTACAAGAAAATAATTTAGGACACTATTTAAATTTACAAATGAATAATTTCATTCGTAATAATAATTTAAATTTTACATGTAATGATAATAATGACAAATTCCATTTTATTCACATAAATAATGTAATTAAGAAGTTTTGGACAGATGATAGGTAATACCTAATAATTTAAGGCTGATAGCAAATGTGCTATCTTATTATTTACTTTTTAACTCGGCCAAGTTTTTGGCTACTAACACTGCCTCTATTGAGCAGCATAATGATTTGACACTTCATTTGAAATCAGTTCCAATTAATTTAAATTAGTAAATGCGACAGTAGAGGCAATCTCTAGAAATTATAATAATAAGAGGTTAATTAGTTTAGAATGCAGCCCACAAATAAGTAATAAGAAGTGTTAAGTTTTACTTTAAGTTTTTGTACTTTAAGTGTTATTACATCTAATTACCATCTCTACGAGGATGACTTACAGCTTTATCGTCACTTTCCGGTGGGTGATACAAATAATGCAATTGCAGCTATGAATGCGGATCCGGGCCGCATCTATGAATGGTCTGCATCCTTCGGACTATTAGTTAATCCCTCGAAATCTCAGGCCATCATAATAGGCAGTAGGCATTTGCGTAATAGATTAGAATTTACATCACTACCTTTTGTTTGTTTTAATGGCGTTCCTATACCCTTTGCCAATACTGTCAAAAACTTAGGCGTCATATTTGATCACCATTTAACATGGACCACGCATATCGCTGAAGTTAGTCGCAAGGTCTACTTTACTTTGCATTCGCTTAAATGTCTACAAAATTTCTTACCCCTTAAAGCTAAAATTTCACTCGTGCTTACTCTTATCCTACCTCTCCTTGATTATGCGGATGCCTGTTATTTGGATGCTACAGAGGAGCTTCTTAATAAACTTGAGCGCTTGCAAAATCAGTGTATCCGTTTCATATTTGGGCTCAAGAAATTTGACCGTATATCTCAGTTTCGTAAGCAACTCAAGTGGCTCCCAATTCGACTTCGAAGGAACACTCGATTGTTATGTCTCATCTATAACATTTTGCACAACCCTTCCTCTCCCACATACCTCAGAAGCCGATTTTCCTTCACCCATCCTCCGGACAAACCATGCAGATCCCTGGTTAAAAATTTTCTTGACTTTCCCGTCTATAATTCCGGTTTTTACTCCCACTCCTTTTCAGTTCACGCGGTAAGATTATGGAACTCACTACCGTCAAATATAAGAAATTCTGAAACTTTGTTAGTATTCAAGAAACGTCTTAGAGATAACTACTTTGCATCCTGTTAATTTATATATATATATATATATATATATATATATATATATATATATATATTATTCTATTATATTAGTTTTAGTTTATATATATATGTATGTACATGTGTATATGTACGTATATATATGTATATGTACATATATGTGTATATGTATATGTATATATATATCATATGTAACTATCGTATTTATTATTATTTATTGATTTATTTTATTTTTATTTATTGTTTTATTTTATATAATTTCCGTAACATTGTGTATATTATTTATTTTTAGTTGTACTAATGTATGCACTAAGTTTGCAATTTAAATATAATTTCCTTTATGGGTCTACTGGAAGATATTTCAGAGAATTTGGAATAAGTAGAACCTTTGTACGTAATTACTATAAGACAGCTTCTGTACCTTAATGTGTGTAAAAAAAAAAAGAATTGTTTACACCTGGTGCATCAAAATATATAAGTCATGATGGGCAAAGAATTGGAAGTTGAATTGTTTTTAAATAGTAACAACATACATATCCTTTGTATTACTGAACATTGGCTAAAAGATAATAATTTAATGTTTAATTTCAGAAATCACCAGGTGGTAAGTTCCTTCAATAGAGGAAAAGTTTACGTGGTGGCTAAACTAGCAAAAAGACTAAGCTCTTCAGCTTATGCTGTAAAAAAGATTAGAGATCTCACTAGTGTCGAGACAACTAGATTAGTTTATTTTAGTTATTTTCATAGCTTAATGTCATATGGGAATTTGCTATGGGGGAGTGTGGCTGATTTAGAAACTATTTTTGTTTTGTAGAAGAGGGTCATTAGAGCTATTTACAATCTTAAACCGAGAGAGTTTCTTAGAGAAAATTTTAAAGAAATAAATATATTAACTTTGGTCTCTCAGTATATCTATGATTAATGTCTGTTCACAAAAAACAAAAGTAGTTTTAGTAAAAAAGTGATATACACTCTGTAAACTAGGAACAAACACAAGCCAGTGATTCCAGTTTCTCAACTCCACAGAGTCAGTAATTCGTTCTTGGGGCAATGTATATGCTATTACAACAAAGTCCCAGAAAATATACAGGGTTTCTCTATTACCAAGTTTAAATATTTAATTAAACAAAAACTGGATAAAAAGTGAGGTGGTCGCTTCCAAGCTGTTTCTTAAATAAATTTATGTAAATATTTTGCGACCATTGACATTGTAAAATTTATTTAAAAAAATGTCCCACTGGGTTTGTTGCTGGTTCTTCCTAGGACAGAGGTTTCATTTCGAACCAGCGGTACAGTAAAAAAATGACTTTCAATAAGAATTTCTTTTAATCTATAGATTCAATATATTGAATAAAAAATATTCTATTCTATTCTAAAAATCGAACTTGGAAGGTTTGCCAATTCACACTGAGGCAGCCATCTAGACACCTGTTTTAATTTTTCTAAGAATAATATCTGTCTAGAATCGAGAGCAGATGTCGACGTCTTTGGACCACAGCATGAACTTACCAGCAAGCAGAGTATGTTTTCGTTTGTCACCTTTACTGTAACCGTTTTGTCGAAGTGTTAAGTCCATTGCTTTTTTTAATAAGATAAAGGTGGCAAACGAGCACACAGTCCACCTGATGGTTAGTGAATACTGTGGACCATAGATATCTACATTCGATTAAGAATCAAAATGCAGATGCGTTGTCACCCCTGAGGACTAAGATTGAATGCTTCGATCCCAGTAAAACGGGTCTCCGGTTCTCGACACTCATCATACGAAACACAGCAGCATTAAGTTGCTATTTTACGCTGGTATTCTGTGAGAGCGTGGTCCTTCTCCGGTCGAGCCGACCCACTCGTGCTACAACTATACTACTAATATAATTGCAGCATGGCTCTACCACGTAAAGACTGTACATTTAAAAAATGTTATTATAATACTTCATCATCATCATTCATCATTACAGCCCTTCACAAGTCCACTGCTGAACATAGGCCTCCCCCAAGTAATGCCACAAAGCACGGTCCTGAGCCACCTGCATCCATCGACTTCCTGCATGTCTTACCAGGTCGTCACTCCATCTAGTGGGGGGTCGCCCTACACTACGCCTACCGGTACGAGGCTGCCACTCGAAACCTTTCTTCCCCATCGGTTATCGGTTCTTCGAGCTATATGGCCGGCCCATTGCCACTTCAGCTTACTAATCCGTTGGGCTATGTCGGTCACTCTGGTTTTACTGCGGATATCCTCATTTCTGAGTCTATCACGCAAAGAAACTCCGAGCATAGCCCTCTCCATAGCTCGCTGAGCGACCTTAAGCGTCCTCATACGGCCAGCAGTGAAGGACCACGTCTCAGATCCGTAAGTCATCACTGGCAACACGCACTGGTTGTACAATCTAGTTTTTAGAGATTGAGGTATACCTGACAAAAAGATATGTCGTAATTTCCCGAACGCTGCCCAGCCGAGTTGAATCCGTTGATTGACCTCTCGGTCGAAGTTGGACTTACCTAGTCGGACTATTTGTCCCAGGTAAACGTACTCGTCAACAACTTCGAGCATAGTGCTCCCAACAACTACCGGCATAGGTGTGACATGGACATTGAACATGATCTTTGTTTTGTCCATGTTCATCTTAAGACCTATCCGTTGGGAGGCACTATTGAGGTCATTGAGCATAGTGCTTAAGTCCTCCAGCGATTCTGCCATAAGGACTATATCGTCGGCAAATCGAAGGTGAGTGATGTACTCGCCATTGATGTTAATACCGTATCCTTTCCAGTCCAGTAGCTTGAAAACGTCTTCCAACGCAGCGGTGAAGAGTTTCGGGGATATAATATCACCCTGTCTTACACCTCTCTGCAGTTGGATAGGTTTCGAACTCTGGTTCTGTACTCGGATAGCCATCGTAGCCCTACTGTACAAACACTTCAGCACTTCGATGTACCGACAGTCAACTCGGCACCGCTGAAGGGACTGTAATACGGGAATAATACTTACGAAAACATAATTGATAATAAACCCGGGGTATACGGTTTCACTACTAAGCTTAGGAAAACCGTTTCTGAAATGATAGCTGCTATTTTACGCTGGTTTTCTGTGAGAGCGTGGTCCTTCCCCGGTCGAGCCGACCCATGCTACAACTATAATATAGTACAGCGTCGTATAATTCTACCTCGTTGGTCTAGTGGTTGTAGTAGTGCGACTGCTGATCATGAGGTTCGAATCCCGGGTCGGGCCAATATTCCGTCAAGAAATTCTCAGTAGCTGCCCGGAGTCAGGAAGTTGGCGATGTCTCACCCCCGTGCCTCGGAAAGCACGTAAAGCCGTTGGTGCTGCGCCTGATCTCTCTCCGGTCGTGTCGGTTTACCGTCCCATCGGATTATGAGAGTGAGGGAATAGTGCATCTGTATCCCAAGTGTATACGCAAGGCATACACTTGGGCACTATAATCCTGTTCTGCGCCGATGGCTAGCCTCCGTTGAGGCAGGCCGCCGTGGTCGAAATTCGATATGGAGAACATGATTATTTTTAGTACAGCGTGGCTCTACCACGTAAAACACTGCTTATCTGTTGATTGCCTTACGTTTCATATTTTGGAAGCGGGTTGGCAACCGCATTTTTTATTCTTTCATCCCCTGGTTTGTTTTCTTTTGGTGCCTCTTACAGCCCCCACGGGACGAAATAGGGTTCTGGATATTCTTACAATACTAAGACAAGATCAACCATATTTCTTTAAAAAGCGTAACGGTTTCATAATTTAAATATAAAGATTTAATAATAAAATGGTCCAGTAAATTTCAATTTCTAACGCAATTTGCATATATGTGTAGCATTTTCTTTTCATGGTCCAGTAAAGTAAGTGTAATGCCAGGATATGCATAAACAAGCTATTAGATATATTGCACGGATATCAGTCGAGCGAGTATTTCTCGTTGCTACATTTTTACCAACCACCTTAATGCTGCAGCGACTGACAAATTCTACATCTTTTAAAGGTTTTAAATAGGAGGAGCTTCTATATTTGAGTTGTAAGTCTTTGTCAACTTACTGCTTGCACATCCGCAAAGGTTATAGGCATAGTTGGACTCGGTAGGTCATGCTTTTGTAGAATCCAGATATCACCCGTGAGAAGCCGAACCAGACCGCTAGTATGGAATAAAAAATTATTCTAATCTTATTCTACTAGAAATGAAAATTTAATTTCTATTCTAGGAGAGTTCTCATTTTATTTTTTATTGTTTTTATCAACGTTACAACCAAAATTGTTAAGACCCTTTTTATTTAAAAGAAAATATCTAACAAGGCGTGAACAATATAATTTAACGAGTTCTTTATCAAAATTTGTTATTACGTAGCACGGTATATTTTCTTGCAGACAAAAACCACCACATTAATTTTGCTATGAAATAATTCACTTTTTGAATAACAAAGACCTTTGCTATTATATGCTTGCATTAACATTATTTGAGCACATTTTCATAAAATTTCAGTAAAGATAAGGCATCATACTTCTGCGAGGAGTAGCCAGGTTTTACCGATTATCCACAAAATCTAACATGTAAAAGGGTATTAAAGTACTGATTGTATTTTTAATAACAATGGGAAATTCCACAAAGTATAATCCAAAGGAAATTTCAAACACTTTGACTTACCTTACTTGAGATATTTATTGTACTTTGAGTGGCATTCATTTATAAGCTAATTTATACGTTTAAGTCTAAATATCATGGATGTAGCACGATAAATTATGCAGTAAATAGGCTAGAACTGTGCTAACATCCTGCCCGCTTATGGTTAATCCTTTTTTTTTTTGCGGATTTGCTGACGTCTCTGGGCGAGGCGTGTGTCGCCGCGCGGCACCTGTACGCCAGGCATCGCAGGCTCCGCATTGGTCCACCAAATGCGGCAGCCATTGAGGCGGAGCTGTACGAGGGATACAGAGCGGCGAAGACCGCCCTCCGGGAGGCTGTCCTGCGGGTCCGGAATCGGGCCCGTGAGGTGATGCTGGAGACTCTCGACAGAGATCCGTGGGGGCGCCCTTACAAGATGGTGCGGGATAAACTCCGCACCTGGGCCCCCCCGCTGACGCAGAGTCTCCGGCCCCAGCTCGTGGAGGACGTGGTGAGCGCTCTGTTCTCTGCGCGAGGGGAAAATCCGCCCCCGCCTATGGCTCCGCCACCTGCGGTGCCGGAAGCGGACCACTAGGACGACGACGACGACATCCCGGAAGGGACCGGGGTAGACCTGAGAGTGGCGGTACGTAGGCTCAAGACCAGGAATACCGCCCCAGGACCCGATGGTTTGCCTGGCAAAGCCTGGGTCCTGGCCTCGGAGGCTCTCGGGCCCCGACTGGAGGGGCTCCTAAGCGCATGCTTGGAGAGAGGCCAATTCCCGCTTCGTTGGAAGACGGGGAAGCTGGTCCTCATTCGGAAGCCGGGGCGCCCTGCGGACTCTCCGTCCGCATACCGGCCCGTGGTGCTGCTCGACGAGGTGGGCAAGCTCTTTGAAAGAGTCATTGCAAACCGCCTCGCCGAGCACCTTGCGGGGACGGGGCCGGATCTTGCGGAACACCAGTTTGGTTTCCGCAAGAGGCGCTCTACGGTGGACGCCATCATGCGCGTGAGAGCCCTCACGACGGGGGATGCAGTGGCCAGAGGGGGGGTTATCTTGGCGGTGTCTCTCGACATCGCCAACGCCTTCAACTCCATGCCCTGGAGCTGCATTAGGAAGGCACTCCGGTATCACCGGGTGCCGACTTATCTCCGTCGTATTGTTGGGGACTATCTGACGGACAGGGTCATCTACCCCGGTCGCAACGGTGAGTGGAACCGGCGAGAGATGTCGTGCGGTGTCCCACAGGGTTCGGTTCTGGGGCCACCTCTGTGGAACATCGGTTACGACTGGGTGCTGCGCGCTGACCTCCCTACCGGCATCAGCGTAGTTTGCTACGCTGACGACACGCTGGTACTGGCACAAGGGGGGTCGTACGAGGCGGCGGCGGAAACTATGACACGCGGGGTTGCGATAGTCGTTGAGAGGTTTCGGCAACTGGGTCTCAAGGTGGCTCTGCACAAGTCCGAGGCCATGCACTTCCATGGTCCTCGGAACAGGCCACCACCGGGATCTTCAGTGATGGTAGGAGGGGTATCCATCGGCGTCGAGTCGACGCTGAAGTACCTAGGACTCGTCCTAGACGGCCGATGGAACTTCGTTGAGCACTTCCGACGTTTGGCTCCCAAACTGGAACGGACCCGGGCTGCCTTCAGGCGGCTCCTGCCGAACCTGGGGGGGCCAAACGCCTCCTACCGTAGGCTCTACACGGGGATCGTGCGGTCCATGGCCCTTTACGGGGCCCCGGTGTGGGTGCGTGGTTTGGCGCGGCTTGCCGTCCACCACCTGAATGCGCCCCAAAGGGTGGTTGCCATGAAAATGGTTCGCGGCTACCGCACGATCTCCCGCGAGGCGGCGAGCCTCCTTGCCGGATTGCCGCCATGGAATCTGGAGGCGAAGTCCTCGCGCGCCTGCACGAATGGCGCACGGAGGCAATATGCCGAGGGAAACCCCGCTGCCGTGGCAAGTTGTCGCGCAGCGGACAGACTTCCGGCACGATCTCATGGCGACATGGAGAGAGCGACTGTCGCAACCCCATGCTGGGCACGCCACTATAGCGGCGATAAGACCCCCCTTTGAGGAGTGGCTTGAGAGACGCCACGGCATCCTCACCTTCCGCCTGACGCAGGTCCTCACCGGACACGGTGTGTTCGGGAGGTTCCTGCACCAAATCGGGCGGGAGGAAACGCCCGGGTGCTCCCACTGCGAGGATGGACCGGAGGACACGGTGGAACACACCGTGGAGGTGTAGAGCGCTTGGGCGAAGCACCGCCGTGTCCTCGTAGCGGCGATAGGCGGCGGCGACCTCTCGCGTCCGGCCCTGGTCGAAGCCATGGTCCGGATCGAGACGGAATGGGATGCCGTTACCACCTTCTGCGAAGCAGTGATGCTAGCGAAGGAGGTGGCGGAGCGGGAGAAGGAGAGAGCAGCAGCTTTCTTCCCCGGCCGCCGCGGGAGACGCCCCGGACGTCGGGGGCTACGTCGTGGCCCCCGGCCACCGTAGGCGCGGGCCTGTGGACGGCGAGCAATGGGTAGCTCGCCGTCCGTCCGTCTAACGACGACAGGCCGTGTCGACGGCGCGTTTTGTTCCACGCGCGCCTCAAATAGCTGTCAGCAGCGTGAAGGGGCCCGCAAGGGCCGACGCCTGCCGGGGCTGCGGGCTGTTCGAAAGAGATACCGCGGCTCCGGAACGTAAGGGCACTGAAGGAACACGGATGGTTTTTAGTCAGTAAAATTCTGACACTCCCTTACGCTCCACCCAGAGCGAAAGACGTCATTAGATGATTTTCCATCCGCAAAAAACATGGTTAATCCCTAAGGAATACTTTTTTAATAAAGGTGACAAACGTATTTTAGTACACAGAATTTTTGCAATAACAGTTTCTGTACACGGTAGAGCAACTATATCATGGTTGTAGCACGGCGTGGTGAGCTTGACTGGGAAAGAACCAAGCTTTCAAAACATTCTAGCGTAAAACAGCAGCATAATTCAGCTTTATGTTGCGTATGGTTAGTGTAGAGAAACGAAAATTAATTAAACTGGAAACGAGGCAGTCTATCTTAGTCCTCACGGGTGACATGCATCTGCATTTTGATTCGCAATCGATGATAGATGTAGATGGCACAGCAATTTTTACGTGGTAGAGCCATGCTGCAGTTATATTAGTAGTATAGTTGTAGCACGAATGGGTCGGCGCGACCGGGGAAGGACCACGCTCTCACAGAATACCAGCGTGAAATAGTAGCTTAATGCTGCTGTATTTCGTATGGTGAGTGTAGAGAACCGGAGACCCTTTTTAATGGAAATGAGGCATTCCATCTCAGTCCTCATGGGTGACAACGCATCTGCATTTTGATTTGCAATGGAAGATAGATGTAGATGTCTATGGGCCGCAGCAACCACTTACCATCAGGTGGACTGTGTGCTCGTTTGTCACCCTATTCTATAAAAAAAAAGCAACTACTTACCATCAGGTGGAATGTGGGCTTGTTTGTCACCCTTATAATATAAAAAAATATGTATCTGCTGATGTACCAGGCCATCCCTGGAACTTCCCGCTATGTTTAATATCAAAACAGTCGACAAGCATTTTTATGAACTAGTAGTTAACTCATGACTACAAAAATGGTCTGTGCATAAATTTCGAAGTTATTTGAAAAAACGTAAAAGATTATTACTCGAACACCTATTAAATACTAAAATATACCTAATTGCTTAGTGAAATATAAGTTGAAATAAAAGTGTGTGTACGTGTTTTTACGCCACATTAACTTTCTGAATTTTATTGCTACAAGCAAATTCAACGAATAATACAAAATAATTGTAAAGCGAAAATGATTAATACAAATTTTATTTCAGGGTATTCTAAAAACCAATTTTAAGGCAGTAGCTGATGAAATGAATATTTAATGTGATAAAAAAATCTGTATTCTCTTTTGTCTTCCTGGGAATTCACAATATTGTCATAGCATAGCATGTAGTAGCGTATAAGCATTTTCATTAACCCATATTATCCCGTGGGTGACGTAAAAGTCGACATAGAGAATTTGAAACAGCAGCATTCTCCTGATAACAAACGAAAATGGCAACTAAGGGAAAATCTTCCCTATTTTATCAAAAAGCCTATGTTCAACAGTGAATTTTTGGTAGGCTTTAGTTGATGGATGGATTGAGGCTTTTTCCAGAAGGGATAATTTTTCAGAATTTTTTGAAAGAATATGCAACAGTGCACCTATTTCAGAACGTCATTTTTATTTCTTTAAAGTCAGCTTTTACTTTTCAAAGTAAACTTTTCAGCTTTTTATTACGAACAAGTGTTAAAATGCATTATACTTTTACGTAATAACTTTTCAGCATTTTATTAGGAACAAGTGCAACATATCAACAAATCATCCATTTTGCCGTGACCGAACATTGACCATCAGCGCAGTGGAAGATTGTAAGGTTCTGTAGTGTAGGTTCTATGATGAAACAATTTAACCAAAATATTAAACGATATTCTATATATACGAAGTATACGTTTCTTCATGAATGATAGAAATAATATTTAATTATTTCAGTTATATCATATATTTATAGAAGAAGACACCATTCACAACATGGCTCTACCTGGAACCACGTCACACGAACACTTCACCCTAACTATGTACCTACGTCATACTACATTCAATAAAGTTGTTATTAAACTACATTGAGTTTAATTTCTTGCCTTGCACATGTGGGGTGTACAGTTTGAATTTGTGTTTGCAGTTTCAATCCCTATTTCTCTACTCTGAAAGTCCGATGGGATGGAAACCTGATACGGCTTAAGAAAGATTAGGTTCAAGATTAATGGGCTTTACTAGATTTTTGATGTACGGAGATGAAACTCCGCGAACTTCATAACTTCAGGGCTAAGAATTACTCGAAAGAAAAACCCAATTTTTCCCCCTTGATGTGATTTGTATCTGGGGTTAGAACCCAGGAGCACATGATCTGCAGTCGGTTTTATGACCACTAGACCAATGCCGTACTTATTACAGATATTTAAAACTGTCAATATTTTAACCCGGCGTTATAAATACGGTAAGATTGTATGAACATTGCACAAGCCTTTATATTACACAGATCTCAGTTTTTAACTTTTTGAAAATTTTGCTATTTTCTACGTTTTATGTTGCAGATATGGCGGACAGGGACTAGATAGAAGCAAAAACTGAAGCAATTTATGAAGTTCTGATTTGATGTTCATCAATGAAAAAGTATTTCTTTAATAATGTTGTTACATTTACCTTTCAATATACTTTCAATGATACGATGATAATGGTGATTGAAGGCGACAACTTCACTGTTGTTGATATCCACTTTACTTGTATTCTGCTCACTAAGCCAACCACGTAATAACATAATTAGCTGCAGGACGTACGAGTAAATAAGAATTTCTGATAGAAAAGGAAAGATCTCGAAAAATAAATAAATAGTATTTATAGAGAATACATAAATTCCATAACCTATCAGAAATGTTTGTCAGCACTTTATCTTGTCACACCACTTTTATCGAAGTTGCTGATTACTCAGTGTTTTTGAAAAATACGAAAATCAAATCGAATACAAAATCTTCAAGAATTAACAAAATACCATAAGGTTCAATATTAAGTTTTACATTATAATGTTTGGTGAGCTGTAACCGGGTTAATCATGCGTGCTCGTAAAGGTTGTGCGTCTTTGTAATAATCGAGCACGTCCGCACAGTCCACAAATTAATTGACTGAATGATTTCAATCAGGTTAACCGTTTGAAGTCTCCTTTGAAAATAAATTAATACTAAGAAATAATTTTTAATAACAAGCTTTTAATTAAACGCTCTGAAGAGAAAAAAGTAACGATTTCTTATATTTACGCGAACACTACACATTGATTAAAACTACTATTACGGATTGTATCTCGTTTAATTATTTAATTTTTAATTCCCAACGTTTCGGGTGCTTTCCAGCACCCATTGTCACGGGTAATGAGGTGATCAACAAGAAAGAAAACCTTTAAATTAAATCAAACCCATCAGTTTATTACATTACACAATTTATTTGGTATAAAAACTGGTCGCGAATTTTATGAAAATTTACCTATTTTGTATCAAAAAATGTTTCTTTAGAATAGCCTAATTTAATTCAATATCAAGGTACATATTGTATTATTGTTTGAGTGTACAGGTGTGCTACCATCTGCTTAGGTTCCCATAATTTATAAAATTAAATGAAGTCTTGCAGTAGTATGCGTGATACTACTGCAAGACTTTAAAATACTGTAAGCTCGTTCTGCGTAGATAGAAACAAAAATTAATAAATAAAAGTTGAACGCATTTTAGGCCTTAAGTCAGACAGCGGTGCAGGATGATATAGGATCTTCGCTAAAACTTCTTAAACCTTAATTGTACGCCCCATTACATATACCTTTAATTTATGTATATCAATAGATATCTTTCCTCCTTCACTAAAGAAATCTATAGTCATTTCCATATTTAAAACTGGTGAAAAAGGCTGTATCTCAAATTACCGTCCTATTTCAATATTATCTTCCCTCTCCAAAATCTTTGTAAACATTATTAACTGGAGGCTTGGAAAATATCTGGAAGCAAATGAAATAATCTAGTGTCACATCACGCGGCTACATCCGTTTGTAGGTGTCACGGCAAACTCTTTTCGAGTCATTTTTCAACACACACATATGCAGTGCCTAATTACCATAACAACACATTCACACCGTCAACAGGCGTAGACCAAGCCATAAAAGTACAATGATGTTGATATTTAGTGTCACGGCGTGTGCGCCGACCTCGTGTCGTCTTTTTGCTGGGTGTGGTTTTTGATTTTTGTTACCAAAATCAAGGTAAACAAAGCTCATTTTTGCTATAATCTAATTAAGTTTGATTATTATAATATTGGTATTGTGTAATACAGTTATCCTGTTTTTTTTTTACTTGTAGGAATAAAAACATGATGTAAAATCAACAAGTTACTTAACAGACACGTATTGTTCAATTACCCACTATTTCCGCTTCTTTCTAGCTATTTTTATTGCGATTATTTAGCTATACTGTGTCACAGATGACTACTAAACGGAAGAAATTGGCCTCTCCGAGTCTGTTTGCTGCTGAAGACGATGCGGATGAAAGCCACTACGACCCATACAGTGACGTAGATTATGATTTCGGCTCTGATACAAATTATGACCCAGATGGTGCTCAAGAAGACGAATCCTAACGCCCAATACGAAGAGAACCGGCGAAACTTTATGTATGTCTGTTCACTAGAACTTTGACCTGAAGTAATTCTAAGCGTTAAAATATACTTTGAAGGGTTTTTTGGTTCCTTCACAAGGTATCTGCCCTTTTAAAATTTAAAAAAATAAGTCAATATACCAATTTAAGAAATGTGTTAAGAAATGATATCTCGAAATTACTTTTCCTCCAAAACCCTGCGAATATAAATTTATTAATAATTATTTTTACGTAAAAATATTTGTATTGTGATTCCGAAGGTGCATGTCTTCTTCATGTTCGACCTTTTGCAATAATTTTTTTTATTAACATAATTCGTTTTAATTAAAAACGCCTAGTAATAATATTGTATATTGCCAGATAATAGTTTGCCATCATAAATTACCAGGCGCTGCAATGTGTGGCGTAAGGGTGAGAGTGACCGACATAGCCCAAGGGATTAGTAAGCTGAAGTGGCAATGGGCTGGCCATATAGCTCGAAGAACCGATAACCGATGGGGAAGAAAGGTTCTTGAGTGGTAGCCTCGTACCGGTAGGCGTAGTGTAGGGCTACCTCCCCACTAGATGGAGTGACAACCTAGTAAGATATGCAGGAAGTCGATGGATGCAGGTGGCTCAGGATCGTGCTTTATGGCATTACTTGGGGGAGGCCTATGTTCAGCAGTGGACTTGTGAAGGGCTGTAATGATGATGAAACCAAAGAGAGTTTATCGCAAGAACGCTCCTCGAGTGTGGTACGTTCCTCTTTGAGGTTATATTTTTACTTACTTTTACGGTACTTTTTTGTTGGAGTTGGAGGTTGCCTAATAGGCTGGATTTTTATTAATTTACATTAGCAAAACTGATTATTTATAAGTTTCTGCGTGAAACTCCAAAAATATAAATATCACGATTGAGTCGGAAAATAATGTACTGAGCAAGCACAGAGACTGCAAATAATGTCATAGTCAATGTATTGTCCGAAAGTATGGGGTAAGTACATAATTAAGAAAAAGCGACATACTACGGGTATTATGTGATTGACCGGTCGAATTAGTCTTGTGAGAATTTAAACACACAGTACCCACCCCCAATATTGGGCAAACAGGGACTTTTTAATTTTTTTCTTTATTATATATGCAATTTACATTACGGTATCTTGTAAAACTCACAAGAACAAACAGTTTACTATTCAGTTACGTGAAGTATTTTACGTACGATGCACTAATTCAGAAAATAAAATCCATGTCAATTCAATAATTTTTCTTTACAGCATAACTACTTTACAGCACTTACAATCTATACTAATATTATAAAGAGGAAAGATTATTAATTTTGTGTGTTTGTAACGAATAATTTACAGAATTTATAATCTGTAGGAACTAATATTATGAATAAAAAAGATTTAATTAAGAAGTAAACAATGCTCTCTCTGTTATTCATTACTCTGCATACCGCGCTAGCGCACTCGTACGGCTACGTGATGTTCGAAAGACAGAGCGCCATATACAACACGTAACATAATTAACGCACTTTGAGAAAGTAGTTTGTTCAGAATCGTTTACTGAATCTATTCATATCATTTCTAATATAGGTAATTTTTTATCCCAAAAATAATTAAAACTACGTAAATTACAGCCACACTAAACCCGTACAGTTAAAACAAACTGAAATGGACCGTAACTTAAGGCAATAAGACTTTTAAGAGTGCAGTTTTATTTGTATTATTACTAATTCAGTCATTCAATAAAAATAAAGAAAAATGAACTTTATTTCAAGCACGTTATAGTATTTGTGTTCGTGGATTTGTACTGTGACCACAACATTCTTCCGGAATTGGTATAACTAATTTGATAAATAATCAGTGCATAAAAATGTTTAACTAAAAATTCTGTGGTGTATATATATATATATTTATTATAATATAAAATAATATATATATATATATATATATATATATATATATATATATATATATATATATATATATATATATATATATATATATATATATATATATATATATATATATATATATATTTATTATAACGCCACGAAACGAGCAAGGTCATTCGCGTTGTATTCGGCCTTAATAGCGAAATAGCGGTGGAAGAAATTATGAAAATACATAAATATGTTTATTGTTATATGTTTACTTTATAAAAAACACTCTGATTTTGTTGGAAAAGGGATTCATTTAAAATAAAATTAGAAATAATAAAGTTTTTTAAAAACAGAAAAAAACAGAAAAGGAAAGGAAACGTTTACAAATAACATTTACATATTCTTAGTAACAAAATTCTTGTAGGTACACACTCATTATTTGAACAAACAGGTTCATTTTATTTAAAACGAACAAAACAATGCAACAAGAAAGTTATCTATGAACACACTAGTTTGTTAGGAACACTAACATATTGCTAGGAACAAAATTCTTAAACCTTCTAATTGTTTGAACAAATTTTATATTATTAGGAATAAACTAGGTTAAGTATTATTATTAGAGTATATAAGATCTTCTTTGTTTATCAAAACATACCCTTTTTGCTTTTCATAAATCTGAAGCAATTCTAATTAGCGTACATCAAACCAGTAGTTACTTTTTTTTATCATTTGCTTTTTTCCATTTTTGTCGTTTGTATATTTTTTTTGCGTTGAATTTTTTTCGTTTTGTTTTACTTTTTCGAGGTGTTTTTATTCTAAAAGTTTCATATTTTTCTGGTTTAAAAGGTCTCTGTATCTATTTTTTCTTTTAGCACTAGATAACGGCATATCTGAAATATGAAGATAACGTTAAAATATTTTTATTTTTTTTTGTCCTAGTTTTAATATTTTCTAGCAGTATAGAATAGCCGAAATAAATCACAGAAATCGAATTGATTCATGATACAGGTACTTTAACTCAGTGCAAAAACAGCATAGAAAAACTCACTAAACACACACACACACACACACACACACACACGCACGCACGCACACGCACACGCACATGCACACACGCGCACGCGCGCACACGTGTACACGCCACGCACGCCACGCACGCTACGCACGCCACGCACGACATCTCGCGACGCACGCCACGCATTACATGCTCGCCACGCACGCCACGAACGCCACGCACGCCACGCACGCCACGCACGCCACGACCGCCAAGCACGCCACGCACGCCGCGCATGCCATGCACTCCACGCACGCCAATCACGCCACGCACGCAACGCACGCCACGCACACCACGCCTGCCACGCACGCGACGCTCGCCGCGCACGCCACGCACGCACGCACGCCACGAATGCCACGCAAGCCACGCATCCCACGCATGCCACGCACGCCACGCACGCCGCGCACGCCACGCACGCCACCCAAGCACGCTCGCACGCTTACCACGCTCGCCTTGCACGCCACGCACTCCACGCACGCCACGTTTGCCACGCACGCCACGCATGCCACGCACGCCACTCACGCCGCGTAAACCCACGCACGCCACGCATGCCACGCATGCCACGCGCGCCACGCGCGCACGCACGCACGCTTACAACTAAAATATGTGGAAAAACACTTTAAAATTGGTTTGCCCTAATTTAATTACATTTATTGGGTAACGCCGGCTCCACACGTTGGTCCCAATATAGGTCCCAACGCTACTCGTCAAACGTGTGGATCTAGAAAATGGCATTGGTCCCAACGTTGGGGCGAGCATTGGTAGTTGGCCGGCTCGTGTCGGTTTCATCAAAGGAATCTGCGCCAACGCTCGCGATCTGTCCACACGTTGGCACTTTGCTTAGTTCTGTTGCAACACGCAGCAAGTGCTTCGAGCGAGAATGGCTTCCTCATTCACAAAATCACCACCGATTGAAAAAGTCATAGAATTTATTGAACTTTATCAAGCACATCCAATAATACGGGACGCAGCTCGTAAGGATCATAAGAAAAAAAAATTATTAGCCGATGCATGGCGCACCATTCAACAGAATATGGGAATGAATTTCTCAATTGAAGATTAAAAAAAAGCGAGAATCATTAATGAGCACATATCGCCTTTACAGAAAGAAAATTAGTGACTCTACTCGATCTGGATCATCCACAGATGATATTTTTAAACCAAATTGGTTCGCTTATGAGCCCATGGATAGGGTTCTTGCTCCGATTTATGATAAATCAGATACAGTTACTATTGACAGAGAGGTAAGATAAACATTGATTAATTTTTACTTTATTTATTTACATAGATAAAATCACAAACTGTGACAAATTACATTCTTAATCTAAAGCACTTAGTTGTTTATTTCGAAAAAATCACCTGGGTAGGTACACTGAACCACAGGCTAGACGTAACATGATGACGTTGAGCGCGCCTTTATGCCCAACGTATTAAAAGATGTTTTCGTAGTGCAACTGTTACATACATACATCTGACCTGTGGCTCTTTGTACCCAAATCTACATAATAATTTTGTAGGTCGGTAGATTTTTTGTTTAGTGTGAATAAAAGTATGATGCATATTCATTTCGTATTTCTCTAGCATTTTTTGTTGTTCTAATTGGACAACAGAAAATGCTAGAGAAATATGGAGTTTCCTAATGAAGATAGCAATCAAGATAGAAGCTTTTCTAATGAAGACAGTATTCAAAATAGAAGTTCCACGTCAGTCAAAAAATGGCGATAATCAGAAGTCACGGAAGTACGAGCTCAGCTTAAGACAGCTGTAAATGTACTAAAAATTTCTCCGACTGACCACGAACTAAAGTGGACGAGGTAGACTTATACTGTCAACTACTGGCCAAAAAAATTAAAAATTTAATGAGCAACAAAGGGAGGTTATAATGCACGATATAAACGAACTTATTTATCAGAAGCGAAATGAGTCTTACTTAAATATTAATAGCCCTGCTCGTAGCAGCACTTACTCGTACGTACGGTCTACCCCGGATTCCGTGCGTTTTACACCTACACCGTCCCCTTCATCACAAATTTTGACGTACGATATGTCTACCCGAGATTCCGTGCGTTACGCACCTACAACATCCCCTTCGCCTCAAGTGATGCTAAGCCCGTCATATCATGTTGCTGATGATTATAGTGATTATACAGTTATATCACCAAATCATAGCCAAGCAGAATATGTGACAGGTTCATCCACCTCCTCCACATCTACTACAAAGGTGACAATTATATCAAATGATATTATCTCTCATGCATTTACTCTTTATCAGATACAAAATAAGAATTGAATGCTAATGCAAGGACTCGATTACTTTCTCCAATTATTTTTCTCAATAAACGTGTTTTTGATTATTACTATTATGGTTTTATTTTACAAAATATACAAAAATTACTTACTTTTACAAAAGAACGCAATGCATCACATAGTGCTTTACATACTTCCGGCACGATCAATGATATAACTTGAGGAGAAATCTTAAATAGGTAATGAAGACTTTTGAATGAATCTCCAGTCGCTAAAAATCTAAGTGTCACAGCAAGGCGTACTTTGGTTGGTATTGAGTCTCTGAATACTGTATCTTGCTTTTTTATTCTTGGTCCAATCAACCGTAGAAAGTATTCGAAATCTATCGAAGACATACGACAAAAGTTATCAAACTGTCCTGATGGCTCTTGAATCAAATTACTCAATAATCGGGTTTCATCGTACCTAAAAAAGAAAAAAAAAATGTAAATATAGAATAAGTAAGAACTTTAATATTACAGCTCCTGTAAACAACTGCTGATATAATTATAGTTTGTTGTTGATGTTATTAGAATATTTAAAATGGAGTGTATAACTAGATCTTTACTCGCTGATTCCGTGTTTTATGATGTGTCGTCATCCACCATCTTCTTTGACGTGGCTTTTTATTTTTGCTCCGTAACAAATATAAATGTGCACTCAGTACTATAAAAGCGCTCAGAGCAGTTTCGATTTCTGTATCGGACATCTTAACATTGGCCCTGATTTGACAGTAAAGGTGGGCGTTATAACATACAACAGATAATATATTTCATTATATATTTGTAATCTTACAACACATTAGAATAATGAACCATTGACTGTTATAATATATTCATTATCGTTAGAAAGCGCCATCTGTTTACGTTTACGGTCCAGGCGTCGTCGGCCGAGACGCGGCACCTCAATGGGAGTCAAGAAAATACTACGTTCATTATGCCACAAGGATTGCGTATAACTTACACTAATTTAAACTCTAAGCTAACTTAATAAGAGCTTATTTTACTAACACTAAATTATAACGGTAAACAAAAATATATTATTTCTTTCATTGCTAGCTGTTGCCTGTTGTGCCTGTTATTTAATTTTTTGACTGTTGTAATATATAAGTGTTTAGTTAGCTGTCTAGCTGAGATGACAATGACACTGTTATCTGTTAAATTATATACGTAATGTTTTGATAGCTGGTCCCCATATTACGTGAAAAAGTTATTGTTGTTTTTAGTTATTTTTCGTTAAGTTTTATTCCCAAAGTAATTTTAAATATTTAGTGTAATATAGACAGGATTTAGCGTATTGAATTTAAAAGTGTATAATACGTCGCTTCAGCGTAGCGCAGCCATTTGGAACTATTTTAAGTCTAAGTCCAAAGTGTGGAAGAAAAGAAAAAGCAGTGTGCAATTAAAAAAAACTTTATCTTTCAAAAGTACAATTACAAATTTAAAGCTTCACCTTAAACAAAGACACGTAGGAGTGTATGAAGAGTTTTGCCGTTCGGATTTAATATCGGAAAGACTCACAAGGCTTACGTCGTCAAAAGTAAACCAAATATTGTTTTTGAATGGTAACTGAAAAAAATGTAAATAATTGTAGATAACCAAAACTTTGACCCCAGTGTAAATAATGTAAAATTCAATCAAAATGTACATAACATCAATAACCTTCTAACTACGCCTGAATGAGTTATTTTTATTAAAATGTTTGAAAATATGAGTAAATAATTATAACAGATACAATAATTACACAGCTTAACATACATTCAGACAGTCCTAAGCCTGTAAAAAGTAGGAAGGGAAGTTCATTAAACTTAACATACATATTTTAAATGATTATCTTTTAAAACATGAAACACTCAAATGATGCTAATACAACTTAAAAATATTTTTTTGTCTTCGTATAATACTTATGATCGTTTAATATTTATAATATTTATAATCGTAATAATCTTTCTGCTAAAATGCTAACACAGCCAACAACTGAACTGAACTAACCGCGTGTACAATGTAATATTTGAAACTGTTATAATATATTATAACAGTTTAAAACAACAGTTAGAAAATATATTACAACAACATAACGAATTAGAAAAATATAACAGTTTCGCCCACCACATTTCACATTTACTTGACAGAACTAGTTTATTAGCCAACGTTTGTACGCCTCACCGAACTCGCAGTCCAGCGTACGAGCGTTGGGACCAACGTGTGGAGCCGGCCTAATACTAAGATGTTTTTAAAATATCTTTGGGGTAATACCATCATGTAACTTACAAGTTAATTTCTTACAACATTATTATTATAATTACACAAGCTTATTTATGCTACTTACCGAAAAAATGGTCTTTTGATGCGCGTAACGATCTTGTTTTTAAGGAGCAACGAAGTGAAACTTGCAAAAAAAATTTAAAGCACATTGCCATGACAGTTTTCTCACAGACAATCTCAAACAGCTCAGTGCTACCAACACTAAAGCTAGTGGTTGCATTAAGAAATGCTAATAAATTTGTGAAAATGATAGTAACGAAACTTCATGTTACAAAAATATAAATTCTTGCGACAAAGTTTATTCATTATTTTGTCTTAATTTTTTAAGAGAAGTATATAAAATAAATATTTATTATTTATATTCGACTATATCAAAAGTAGAATATGTAGAAAAAGTGGTAAAAATGTATAGTTACGCAATTTTTTAAGTAATCCCAATATGGATGCCTGGTTGTGACTTTTGATTTTTGTATGAGAAGAAAAAAATATCGCTAAAAGGTAATACTTCCTTGTAATTAAAGAGGAATAATAACTTGTTGTTTTTGTTTCGAAACGAAACATTATATTACCATCCAATACAACCTGAAAACTAGCAAAAAGGAAGACAAATTTATCAACTTAATAAGTTTTAAAATTAACGACACCTTACTTTTTACGCATGTAAAGTGGAGATTTATAAATTTCTTGGTCATTCTCTGCTTTATGGAAAAATTTGTCCTATAGACGGTACCGTCTATAGCTGCACTCTCTCATTACATTGCTCATTGCTATTTATGGTATGACGTTCCGCCCATAAGCGTCAACGTCAGTGGCCGTATTTATCGTATCAAAAAATTTAAAATATATGTAATATGCATAGACTTATTGTACTACTACGTATGGACCGGGTCATTGAACAAACAAAATGGCACCGACTCATGGGTGCTAAAATGTTTATGGAGCACCAATGCGTGCCGTGCGTCCGCACAGTGTTTCCACTTTTAGATTTTTGCAATATTTTAGGGTAAATCTACTAATATAGGCAGGGCTTTATTTTTTTGCGTTTCTTCAAGTTGACAGGGTTTTGGATAATTTGGAGTAAAACCGAACTTCATGTAGACCGGATTTTTGTGCCCACCCATTGTATTTTTTAAAGATTTATCGAAGGGAATAGGGTCAAAAGACCTGCAAAAGTGTATAATGAAAAAGTTTTTCTCAAATAAATAATATAATAAATAGAATAGAATAATGGTATATTTTTACTTAGTTACATATTTAATAATCATATGAGACTTAGTGTTGTTATAATTTGAAAAATCAGACCATCTTATTCATCACAAAACTCAAGATTTTTAATCGTGAAATGATTTTCAAATCTTGCAATCATGTTGTTCTTTAAAATATCGAAAATTAGGTGCAATAAATAAGGTTATTTTGATTTTTTTTACGATAATTTAGGGCGTATTTCTACAGCTTCTAGGGTAAAACCAAAATCATAAGTGAAAATACTGGTTCCGTGGTAGTTTATGAGTTAAATTTATTCTATGCTTAAACCGTGAACGATTTTTGTTCGCACGGCCATATCTTATCATTTATATCAATGGTAATATGGTACGGCTGTAGACGGTATGATAAAATGTATGGGATTTTGTAGTGTCTGTTCTGGGACACTTGACATTTGCAAATAGTCAAGAGTCCCAAAACGTGTTAATTTAAAACATATTGCATATTATATGTATGCCATGTTCCTTTTATGTTAATTACACCTTAAAAATCTCATATTCGATCTTCACATGCAACGCTCACTTCATGTCTAAGAACATTCTCATCGAATTGTAATAAAGCCAAAAGAGGGAGCCAGGAGATCCATAGCACAGGGTAACCTAGTTTGGTCTCCTGTCCCCCACAACAACTTCCCGAACCGACAGTGTATTGGACCAATTAGTCAGACCTATGGTCAAGCCAAAGAGTATAGTAGGTTTGGCCAATGACAATATTTTTTTAAATGAAGGTAAATATAACTTAGGGTCATTACCATGTTCCTATCCAAAAATAAAAATAAAAATTATCAAGAATTAAAATATCGAATTATTTGTATGACGGTCAAGTGAGTGCTAGAGAAACGACGATTGCAAGACATTGTAGATAAATAAAATGTTTTGAGAAATAATTCCTTACCGTGTTGTGGCGGTGCATTAATATCTTTATCATCCCGTAGATATTGTAAGAGGCGACTATACTTGGTGGAAAGGTTTATTTTTAAATAAACGTTACCACCGTTTCAGTTACAAAAAAAATCACAGTGAGTAATCATAGTGAGTTTGTAACGTTGGATAACTACTTGGAACATAAGGACTACATAACGACTTTTTTTTATTAAAGAATATTAACAATGCTATAAACATTACTAATATTCCCCTTAACCACTCGTGGTAAGTCTAAATTGCTTGTGTTACGAGTGGTTTACGCCAGTAGTCGAATGGTGGATTCGAACCCACGACCTTTTTGAGTTCGCGGTCCACGCTCTGCCATTAGGCTACTGTCGCTTAAAACGTGACTTTAAATATACATTTTAGATTTAGTATTAGGTTTTATTTCAGTAGTCGATTTTTTATTAACTTCCTCACCTAAGCTACGAACGTGACTAACATGTCGATAAAGCGCAAACAGAAAACTATGGACTCATGCATACTACCTTTTCTAGCGTTTGGTTGCCAGACGTGGGAAATCATGAAGAAAATTAAAAACAAAATTAGTTCATGCCAGAAAGGAATGGAACGCAGTATGTTGAACGTAAAGAAAATACACAAAATACGACACACGAAAACACGAAACTATACCAAAGCAATAGACGCGCTGGCTTACGCTCAAACACTTAAATTCCGATGGGCCGGTCATATAGACCGGTACGTGGGCAACAAGTGGACCATAAATTTATCCACATGGCAGGGACTGCCAGATAACCAAGCAGGGAGATCCTGCATAAGATGGGAGGATGACATAAAGAAGATCGCATGAACAAACTGGTTACAAATAGCAAAACACAGAGAAAAATGGAAATCTTTAGAGGAGGCCTTTACCTTAGAGAAGTCTGTGCTAATACAATACAATAACAATACAATACAATACTCTTTATTGTACACCAACGAAACATTAATATAACAAATAATGAACAAACAATGAGGGAAAGACAAAACGCGGTCTTATTGCTACATAGCAATCTCTTCCAGACAACCCAGAAGAGGAAATTAATAAAAATAAAAATAAGATAAAAGTGTAGGGTGCACTAAATGAGAAAAAATATACAAAATTACATAATAAAATGACAACATACTTTGGGTAGATTAATGACCATAACTAAGAGGAGGAAGAGAGAGGAGTTAAAGAGACAAATAGTGTTCCTTAATCTGATTCTTGAACACATTTAATTGAGCACTTTAATTGACTGGGGTGAGGAGTTCCAGAGTCTTACTCCAAGAACAGCAAAAGATTTATCATAAAATGTCGAGGAGTGTACAGAACATTGGAGCAGAAGCTTTTCTTTGGACCGTAAGGAAAAGTCGTGACAAGAGCTAAGCAGAGCACAGAATGTATATGAGTATTCCGACGAAGACGGATTGGGAAGCACTTGAGTTTAGTGCGATATTCCAAGACATGGTCATATTTACGAAGCTGAAATATGAACCGTATACAGAGATTTTGTAGTCGCTCAAGTTTGTTAATTTGCTCTTCGGTGATATCAAGTTAACAAATGTCAGCATAGTCGAGGATAGGGAGTAGTAAAGATTGTGCAAGCGTACTTTTGGTGGAAATGGGTAAAAAGTAGCTAAGCTTCCGGAGTGAAGCATATGCTGCGAAGACTTTTCGGCTCACTACATTAATTTGGACAGTCTAAAAAAGACTGGAATCGAAAAGGATACCTAAATTTTTAACTACTTCATTATATGGGATAAGGATACTATTAAATATAAGGCTAATATAAAATTATAAGCTAATTATAATATTTATATCATCCTATCATTAAATATTATTACTATTGATTTATCTATTGATTGAATTGTATAACCTCTCGTCTGTGAGGTGGCTGATTTCAGCCAGTAAAAAATAAGGCGCGTCTGTGGGCTGGCTGATTTCTGCCATTACTACACGGTCGCATTTCGCGGCTAAATTCGTTTATTTCTTTATCTTTCTCTGTGGAATAAGACCGTGACTATGTTCATTATGAACTTGGCTGTATGATATACGTTACTACTAGCACCGTCTATAGAAAAAATAAAAAGAAACTTGTCATTGAAGTTCCGTTGATTTCGTTGAAAAGACGTGTGGTAATTTTGCTTTTAAAATTGTGAATTACCAGTTATTATATCTGATATCATGGAAAATACAATAGAGCGGTAAGTTATCTTTAATTATTTATCTACTTTTCGAGGCTCGTTGGCAATTTTCAATAAAAATTTTGTAATTGAATTTGACTCAGTACTAGAAATGACCACCGTAATGTCGTAAGTTCTTCATTTTTAAGTGACTTAATTGCTTTCTGTGTCAATATATTCTGTGCAATATATTGTGAAACTAATATCTAAGCTAAATACGAAAGCGCAAAGTATACTTTGATGTAAAAAGTGAGAAATTGCTTCAAAAGTATGTAACGGTCGTTAAGTGGCTGATATCCTCCAACTTCACAGACTAGGTTTGACATTTAAATTGGTAACGATGGAGAATATGGATAAGCCTTTGGCAGTGATGGGAAAAATGGTTTATTAGAAGTATTTAATAATTCAAAATGCTAATTATTTGATAATATTTTAGTTTGAAGTAAAATATATATATATTAGTTTTGAATTAAAATATTTAAGTACAAAATTCAAAATACGTATTTTTAAAAATCATTTTTTTAAATACATTTCTAATCGATTTGTTGAGAGATCAGTAATTAATTGTTTTGTTTGAAATATAGAAAAATATTTACAACCAGTTCGACTTGCGATCTCGGTATGTAAGACCATTTTGAATATTACAAAGACTATTTTTATTTAAAATGCAAAATAAAAATAGGTAATAGGTATTTGCATTTTAAATATATGTATTTCAAATTATTAACTTCTCTGGTACTTTAGTCTACTTTTTTGTACTGGACTGGAACATTCACGAGGCATTGGGATTTGAAAACTAAAGTATTTTTGCGTCTTATATTTTCAGAAATAAATTGCAGATATTTAATACACGAGGTGGCACTCGTTCGCACATTAGTGCTCGCACACGCGGTGGTGTTCGCACACGTGGTGGCACTGCAGGTGTGGCGCTAGATGTGGACGCGGCACTTGTTACGAGTATAGCATATGGTGTGAGCACAATGCGAGGTGGACCAGCGGTACGAGGCGGGTACGCAGTGCGAGGTGAACGCAGCGCACTTGTTACTGGATTTGGAAGGGGCATGTCAAGACCTTCCGTCTCAGAACCGTAATCATCGTCACGTTCTAAGATCTTCTATACTGATCAATTTTTGTATATACTAATTACAGGAAATTTTTACTATTTTAGCCTATTTAGCGCGATGATAGAAGATGTACAGCAAGGGTATGGGTTGGAGCGTCCTTTACACGCTAAGCAGGGGGGAGATTAGGGATCACTAGCGAGACAGCTAGATTAGTTTATTTCAGTTATTTCCATAGCATAATGTCATATGTGATTTTGCTATGGGGAAATGCGGCATTCATATAAATAAATAATTAACCTTTGGCCTCTCAGTATATCTACGAAAATTTGATTTATGTTAACAAAAAAAAGGTAGTTTTATTAAAAAAGTGATATATACTTTGTGAACACTCACAAATACAAGCTTGTGATACTAGTTTCTTTACTCCACAGATTCAGTAATCCATTCTTGGGGCAATGTATGAGCTATTACAACAAAGTCCCAGAAAATATACCAGAACTCTCTATTTCTAAGTTTAAATATTTAATTAAACAAAACTATGAATTATATTATATTATAACCATGAACAGAGTATAAATATCTACGTTCATCACTCAAATGGATACTCAGAGCACAAATGGATATACCTGGGACATCTGGTGTATGAGGCAGGACCACCAACTGCTACGCTACTCGGCCGTAAGAGCAGTAGAACAACGGGAATAATTTACTTATGTTTACTTTTACTCTGTTTATTGTTTCATTATAAATACAAAGTAGAAATTAAAAAAAATATTTTAAAACAAATCAATCTCAGTCTCATCCATATTAGTCTTGACACATTTTGGATGTTTTTGTACTAATTTTATATTGTATAAGTTAGCATTGATTTTATGAAAGTTCTTAGAAACCATGCAAGGTTTTTAATTTAAATTAAAGCTAGTTGAATGTATATCTTGGAAAATATAACAGTTTGTTCAAACAAACAACTTAATCATTTAAAAATTAATTTCTTGTAACCACTAATTTTGTAAGTAAAAAAAGGACCCTTTTTTGTGTAACTCTTATTCTAGTTCCATTGAGCATACCCATGGACCACTTGTGATTTTGCTTACCTGATAAGCTAAAGTTACAGTAAACATCAAGCTTCAATACTCAAAGCGCTTATTTACATAAATATACGTTAAAATATGGAGGTCACTTTTGTTTAGTCTCAGAGTAGTTGGTTTAGAATGAAAGTTTTAAACATTGTTTTGCTGAAAAAAATTGTATGAAGTGGATTGCTTTTTTGTAATAAATCTGTTAAAATATGTACTGTTGATGTAATTAAATGATTATTATTATGAAACATTTCGTTATATTTTATTTTTAACATAGAATTAAATATGAATATAAGTGCCCTAACTTAGATGTAGTATAACAAATTTATTATAATATTGCAGTTAATATGATTTAAAGAAATAGGAACAGAAACTACTTCTGAGTAATGGATAAAGAAAATAAAACCTTAATTTAAAAAAGAACTGGAGATATTACAATTTTTATAAAACTAAAGCCAAAAATAACTCAAGTCTGTGATGTGGCTGATTTCAGCCACACAGACATGACATATTTCATTTTGAGTTTCTCACAGTTGAGAGGTTAAGTAGGAGATTATAATTTTAAATTAATAATTGTATTGCCAATTTTTAAATAATAATAAATGAAAAATTGGCATACAAGAAAAAAATAAATATTAAAAAATCTAAATGTTTTATGTTCATAGTACCCTAAGCGGAATGTCATAATTTTTATATTTTTAGTTAGAAATGCACGTAAATAATAATTAGTTAGTATGTTAAGTCATGTTATCATTTAATCTAGGTAATCTGAATTGAACTGTTGCATGATATTTTAAAGCTGAAAAAATCATTGTAATGGATGGAATTAAAGGCTTTTTTATTTATTTATAATTCATATACTATATATATATATATATATATATATATATATATATATGTGTTTTAAAGGTTTTGCTCGTAAGGTAAAACGAAGTATTTTCTCAAATATAGACATTCGACACATTCATCGAGTTCAAAAGGAATTATTAAGTTGAAATAAATCTAGATAGCTTCCTCATACTAGCCCATTATTTTGTCGCTTGATATAATTTTGTCGTTTCAGTACTACAAGCACATCATCATCATTCATCATCATTACAGCCCTTGACAAGTCCACTGCTGAACGTAGGCCTCTCCCAAGGTATGCCACAAAGCACGGTCCTGAGCTACCTGCATCCATCGACTTCCTGCATGTCTTACCAGGTCATCACTCCATCTAGTAGGGGGTCGCCCTACACTTCGTCTACCGGTACGAGGCTGCCACTCGAGAGCCTTTTTTCCCCAACGGTTGTCGATTCTTCGAGCTATGTGGCCAGCCCATTGCCACTTCAGCTTACTAATCCGTTGGGCTATGTCGGTCACTCTGGTTCTACTGCCGGATATCCTCATTTACTAAGTTTATCACGCAGAGAAACTCCGAGCATAGCCCTCTCCATAGCTCGCTGAGCGACTTTGAGCGTCCTCATACGGCCAGCAGTAAAGGACCACGTCTCAGTTCCATATGTCATCACTGGCAACACGCACTGGTTGTACAACTTAGTTTTTAGGTTTTGAGGTATACCTGACGAGAAGATGCGTTGTAATTTCCCGAACGCTGCCCAGCCGAGTTGAATCCGTCGATTGACCTCTCGGTCGAAGTTGGACTTACCTAGCCGGACTATTTGTTCCAGGTAAACGTACTCGTCAACAACTTCGAGCTTAGTGCTCCCAACAACTACCGACATAGGTGTGACATGGACATTGAACATGATCTTTGTTTTGTCCATGTTCATCTTAAGACCTATCCGTTGGGAGACACTATTGAGGTCATTGAACATAGTGCTTAAGTCCTCCAGCGATTCTGCCATAAGTACTATATCGTCGGCAAATCGAAGGTGAGTGATGTACTCGCCATTGTTGTTAATACCGTATCCTTTCCAGTCCAGTAGCTTGAAAACTTCTTCCAATGCTGCGGTGAAGAGTTTCGGGGAAATAACGTCACCCTGTCTTACACCTCTCTGCAGTTCGATAGGTTTCGTACTCTGGTTCTGTACTCGGATAGCCATCGTAGCCCTACTGTACAAACACTTCGGATCTTCGATATACCGACAGTCAACTTAGCACCGCTGAAGAGACTGTAGCACGCCCAAATTTCGACGGAATCAAAGGCTTTCTCATAGTCCACATACGCCAGGCAAAGTGGCAGATTGTACTCTTCGGACTTCTGTACAATTTGCCGAAGGGTATGTATGTGGTCTATGGTACTAAAGCCTTTTCGGAAACCGGCTTGTTCGGGAGGCTGGAAGTCGTCGAGTCTGCGTGCGAGACGATTCGTAATGACTCTCGAAAACAGCACGTAGACGCGGCTCAGAAGGGATATCGGTCTGTAGTTCTTCAAGAGGGCGTTGTCACCTTTCTTGGAGAACAAGACCACCGCACTTCTGCTCCGCGCCTCCGGAGCAGTGCCACCATGGAGGACGGAATTAAAGAGCCTCTGAAGGACTTCAAGTACCGGTTTTCCACCCGCTTTCAGAAGCTCCACTGTAATTCCATCCTCGCCCGGGGACTTGCCGTTTTTAAGGTGCTGGAGAGTACGTCCGGGATATCATCGGAATAGTGTCGGATAAGACCCGCTCTTGGATCGTTACTCACACTTGCGTGTGGCTCCAACGATGATGTGTACAGCTGCCCATAGAACCTCTCAATCTTACTCAGAATCTCAGGTGTCCCGGAAACGATGCTGCCACACTCAGTCTTTAGCTTTGACAGTTGGCTCTTATTGGCAGACAGATCTCTGGCAAAGACTTTGGAGCCCTGGTTCCGCTCAATCGCTTCTTCAATACGAGCAGTATTAAATTTGCGTAAGTCTCGCCGCATGCATTTGGAGATCTGTCTGTTCAGTTGCCTGTATGCTGTCGAATCTGCCGACGATTGCAGCCTCATCTCCCGTTTAACAGCCATGAGATTAAGAGTGTGATCGGAGAGCTTTTGTGTTCTTCTGCGGCGGGTCTTGCAGAACTTAGCTCCGACCGCACGGACAGTTTCCTCGAGCTTGTCATACATATCGTCCAATGCATTGCAATCTTCTAGGCACTGAAAGCGGTTACGTGACTCGAGCTGAAAGGTTTCGGGATTCTGGATTAGAGCACGAGGGGGACGGAGCGTTGACTTCATTAGACGAGACCTCTCCAACTTAACGTTTAGGTTCAGTGCGCCTCTAACCATTCGGTCATCGCTGCCAGTTTTCACCCTTGCGATCACTGAGACATCACTGAACAGTTCGCGTCTGGTCGTCATAATGAAGTTAATCCCATTTTTTGTCGAACCGTCGGGGCTCGATCAGGTCCACTTCCTGTTGGGCCGCTTCTGGAAGAAAGAGTTCATCATAAAGAGTCCCTCTTTCTCCATAAAGTCGGCCAGCTGCTGGCCCCTACGGTTCCGTCGCCCTACTCCAAATTTCCCTACCTTCAGCTTACCGCTTTTTCTTGTGCCTAGTTTTGCGTTGAAGTCTCCCATCAACACCGTGTAGTGGGTTGTGGAGGAATGTAAGGCTCTGGAAATATCCTCATACATTTCCACCACCTCCTCATCAGGATGTGCCGAGGTTGGTGCGTAAACCTGTATGACCTTCAGCGAATACCGTTTGGTGATTCTGAGTATTAGGTACGCGACCCTCTTCGACACACTCCCAATCTTTACAACGTTGTTGAAGAGAGACTTGTGGACGAAAAATCCGACACCACCTTGGGACAGCTGGTCGCCCTCCCGGTGATAAAGCAAGTTGCCGGACTCGAGGATTACCGTGTCCTCCCCCTCTCTTCGGACCTCGGATAACCCAATAATATGTCAGCGCAACTTGTCTACCTCTTCTTCCAACTCTAGTATCTTCTCGTCAGTCCTCAGGGTGCGTGCATTATATGTTGCCAGGTCAAGTCGTCGTAGGGGGCAACCGAACCTCTACCGGAGATTCTTAGCACCCCCTGCCCCACCGTTACCATGGTCGCCACCGTAGCCAGGAATAGCGGGGCCGCCGGGGACTGGGGGCCGTTTGTTTGCGTCGTTACTCATGGGGGGATATTTGCCATAGTTGCCACGCTTGGCGAGCGGGTTGGCAACCGCAGTTTTTTATTATCTCACAGTTGTTATCAGGAAGATGCTGCTGCCCATCTCCTGCCTGTCTCCCTCTGTCACCTCTTACGACACCCACGGGAAGATATGGGGTAGTGGATATTCTCAACCGCCACTACACTACAAGCACAAGCTTATGTAATATGTGACCTACATTGAGTTTGCTAGTTCTCAACCAGCATTTTACAAGCTTTAGTACTGCATTTGTATTAAGAATATATTTATATGACAGCGAATGTAATGAATTGAACTTTGTGTAGTATCTTTGTCCATATTTATGCTACGGGAGTTTTTAATTTCAATTTCAAATTACTTTCATTCATTAATTGATTAACTACTGAGGTAAGATAAGTAAGGACCGTACCCTAGATTGAATAAAGAATATTTACACCGCCTCAACAGGATTACTAAACAACTTTCCGTTATGTATTTGTAAATCATTTTGCTTTGTGTTTGTTTTAATTTTCTTTTTCATTTCCGAGCTCACAAAATGGTTAACGGTTTTCATAAGAACAGTTACAGTTTTTAACGTATCGGTGATATTTGAAACGTTGCATAACGGTCCACCTGACGACAAATGGCTGATGGGGTTGTATTGTACATTCTCCCCTCTGATATCTTAGATTAAAAACCTTACAGCTTGTTATTATTTTGGTATTACATAATTATCACAGCGTAACACAGCAATTAATGCAATTCTGCTTGTGAGCAGAAATAGCGAAAAGACAGATATCGAAGATTTTGTAGATAGGAAGGGAGTTCCCGCTGCAAATATTAACAAAGAGAAGAAAATATAAATATAAAGAAATATAATATAAAAATGAATAATTAATCAATTCTTATATTTAAAACCAGAATAATTCATTTTTATATTATACATTTATAATTGAAGAAATCATTGGAACCCAGCAGTCCGTGTTCAATCCCCAGAACCACTGAAATTATTCATTATTAAATTATTCCGATCCGTGAGGCGACTTCTAGGTATCGTGATATAAATATATTAATGTGACCTTTTTGAAAAAAAGTTAAAGAAATAACGCACAAAAAAGGAGCATTTGATTAAATGTGGAAACTTACACGAAAATATACGCGATGCGGACGGCCGTCTGTTAACCGTAACAAGTTCAAAGATACCGTCGTTATTTAACGACAATCAAAAATTCACTGCTGAACACAGGCCTCCACTCTCGATTAATTCATACGATATTTGCCATGGTTGCCACGCTTAGCTGGCAGGCTGGCAACTGCAGTTTTTTTTTTAATTTTCTAGTAGTTCATAGGAAAAAGCTCCTCCAAATCTATTGGATTTTTTCATTCCGATATGGAAAAGTAGATATTTAAACATTGCCAATACACGGTAGTTTAAGCTTAAGACAACACTGCAAGTGTAACTAAAAGCGCTAAAAGGTGCAAAATATTCATCCACACGTTTCGTACGTGGTAGAGCCGTGCTACAAATATATTAGTAGTATAGTCGTAGCACGAATGGGTCGGCTCGACCGGGGAACGACCACGCACTCACGGAGTAACATCGTAAAAAAGTACCTTACCAGAGACCCCTTTTACTGAAAACGATGCATTCCGTCTTAGTCCTCACAGGTGACAACGCATCTGGAATATGATTTGTAGTTGAGGATTGATGTAGATGTCTATGACCCACAGCAACTACTTACCAACATGAGGACTGTGTGTTCCTTTGTCACTCTTAACCTATAAAAAAAGCTTACTTTTAATTAAACAGCCTTTGTAGCAACACAATACTGTTGTGTTTGTTTGGTGAATGACGTGAATAGGAGACCATTTGGTCTGTTAACAAGACATTCTTATTCTGCATATAGCCTGGTGCTGCTAAATGCCACCTTGCAGCTTTGGACTCTAATCAGATGGTCGTTGGTATTGTAAAATATATGTTTTAAAGGTTTTGCTCAATAATTACATTATGTGCATACTTATATATTTATTATAAATATAGTAACTGCCTCATTGGTCTAGTGGTTGTAGTAGTGCCAAGTGTAGAAGGGCCAAAAATCAATTATTGAGTTTATCTGTCAAGAAATTCTCAGTAGCTGCCCGGAGTCCGGAAGTTTACGGTGTATCACCCCCGTGTCTCGGAAAGCACGTAAAGCCGTTGGTCCTGCGCCAGATCTCTCTCAGGTCGTGTGGGTTTACCGTCCCATCGGATTATGAGAGTGAAGGAGTAGAGAGTGCACCTGTGCTTGCGCATACACTTGGGCACTTTAATCCCGTCCTACGCCGATGGCTAGCCTCCGTTGAGGCAGGCCGCCATGTCTGAAATTCAGTCTGGAGGACATTATTATTATAAATATAGTAAGACAGGGAGAGAAATATATTATCCATCTATTACAGCATATAAAAGTTCACTACTTCACATAGACCTCTCAATAAATTGCTTCACAAGAGGGATTTTGCCATAGTTGACACGCTTGACAAGCGGTTTGTCAAGCGCATATTTTTATTATTCTGAGTTGTTATCAGGAAGATGCTGCTGCCCATCTCCTGCCTGTCTCCCTCCGTCGCCTCTTACGACACCCACGGTATGATATGGGGCGGTGGATATTCTTATACCGCCACTAATTGGCAGAGAGAAATAATTTCGTATTATTAATATATATATATATATATATATATATATATATATATATATATATATATATATATATATATATATATAATATATATATATATATATATATATATATATATATAATGTTTCTTATTACCAATCCGAAATATTTCAATACGTCAGATATAAAATCCCATATGTTTACTTCTGCCTGGGGTCATTATGGAAGTTATATATAAATATTAACCCTCTATATATAATATAGAGGGTTCCCATGCATATATTCAATATAGAGAGTTGCTACAACAAATAATAAATGGCATCATCAAACCGAATTTAATGTTTTTTTTTTAAGAATAAGGAAAATTACTTCATTTGGTGTATTAATATAACAGTGTAATAAGTAATGTAATTGCAACTAACAAAAAACTATTCTTATATTTCACCTGTAAAATTTAAAAATACTACAATTAAAAACCACTATAATTTTACTCCAAACAAAAGTATAAATTACGGAATAAATTATTTCCACACTATAACGAGAAAAAACTTGGTGCATCATTTATTTTACTTCGATGTCAAATTTTATTTCTTACTTTTATTTCTCAGCGCAAACGGAATCACTTGCCTTTTTTGCTTTGAAAATTTTTGTTACCGTTTCTGTAAATTTACAAATAATGTTTGGTCATCTTTTCAAAAGTGCCTTTGATCTTTCATTTCGTATTTCAAAAGTTTTTATTTAACTTTTTCAGATGACACAACTTTCTAGAAAAATAAGAAAAATAATATAAAGTCAAGAATTTTTTTCTTTGCCCAACGGGTTTCCACATCGGAACGCAACAAAATTTTATGAATAATAATTAGGGCACCTATAATTTAAGTAAATAAATAGTTCTTTTTAAATAAATAAATTCTTTATTTGCCACACACCCTGACCTGTAAACTAGTTATAAAAACTATATCTTAGAAGCCACATCTTCTTCTATTCTTCAATTTATTTTTAAGTTTTACCATTAAGCTCATATTAAACATTACTGTCCATCCGTAAGTGGTTAATAAGCCTTCAAACTTAAAACAAAAATGGTTATTGGAATATTTTCAAACGCAAGGATAACAAGTGGTAAAATTAAAAATAATACAGTCGAGTTCGTTATAAATAAAATGAGAACGTCATCAATGTAGTCGAAATCAATTAAATATGCATTATTAAGGATGACTATAAAACTATTGGTCAGATCTTAATCAAAATTATATCGGACCACATGAGAAGCATCAGCTTTCAAATAAATAAATTATCGGAATAGGTTCATCTAGAAAAAAATCTGAAGTAAAAGTCATAAAAACTACAATTGAATTGAGTACATCCTCCTTTTTTTGAAGTCGTTTAAAATTTAATGTCCCAAAGCCTGTGGCTCTTTCCTACAGCTCAAACTAGAATATGCCAGTAGGTGATTTTTACGGGCTGATGTAGGTGAAAATGGTGTTGGATGTCGGGTGAATAACTAAAATAGTACCTAATTATATTGTAATAGATGAACTAGTGGTCCGTACGTACGTAACGTAGGTAACGTAGTTATTCTTGCGTTTGATATATATATATATACACACGAGCACGAATGGGTCGGCTCGACCGGGGAAGGACCACGCTCTCACAGAATACCAGCGTGAAATAGTAGTTTAATGCTGCTGTATTTCATATGGTGAGTGTAGAGAACCGGAGACCCTTTTTACTGGAAACGAGACATTCCATCTTAGTCCTCACGGGTGACAACGCATCTGCATTTTGATTCGTAATCGAGGATAGATGTAGATGTCTATGGGCCACAGCAACCACTTACCATCAGGTGGACTGTGTGCTCGTTTGTCACCCTATCCTATAAAAAAAATATTTACGAAAAAGAATAAGCATCTTTAAATTTAATTATTATCTATTTTATCTTATAATTGAAATACATTGACACATGACATTTTATTTACAGTTAAATACGGGCAACTGACGAGAATAAATTACGCGAACAAATAAAACAGGAAAATTGAATTCATGCGAATGTTCCGTTTTCATGTTTACATCCATCAACGACTGCTTACTGAGATAATCCGTCAACTGTGGTGATGGCCTTTTTGTTTTGCTCTTCTCATTTTAAACGTTTATATTTTCCTGTGTTTACATATTTGTAGAAAGTTAATTAAATATGGGGTTGCATGAAAATGCTTTTGAAATAGAATAGAATCATTTTAATTATTTCTTATATTTACGCGAACACTATACATTGGTTAAAACTACTTTTACAGATTTTATCGCGTTTTATTTATTTTATTTTTAATACCTGACGTTACGGGTGCTTTCCAGAACCCATGGTCACGGGGGACCATGGGTGCTGGAATCATTTTAATTCAATAAAGTACTGTGACCACTGGTTCGGAGAAAGCCTCTGTCCTGGGAAAAACAAACAAGAAACCCAGCGGGTTTCTTTTATATAGAATTAATTTACAATATATCACCTCATACAATCATGAAATACATAGACTTCGTAGATAAAAATAGAACTAATTAACTATACATTGTACTGAGACTAATTATATAGCTGACAATAATAATTCGTTTCCACGAATTTTATCCGATGGGTCGAGTGTGCTAAGTCTGGTTATAAAGGTAAATCCTACAAAAGGAGAGGACCTACTCCAGAAGTAAACTTTTACCGGCTGATGATGAAGAAGAAAAAAAAGTATTTGCTTTATGATAGCTTAACCTGAAAAAATGAAAGTTGATCTTTATTGGGTTAAAAGCTTTATTGCAATCTTTATTGTTTTATCTAGACTTTTATGACGATCACAACTACGAGTATTAATACTTCTATTCTTACATTGATCATTCTACGTAAGCTTAAAACGCTTGAGTTGTTCACGACATTAAGGAAACGGTAGATTCGAAAATACAACTCCATTACATAATTCTCGCTTCATTTATTTATTTTATTTCAAGACATTTTTTCTTTTTTCTAAGACTTGTCTGAGCTTTTGATTTATGAAATTTTATGGATCTTTGGGAGTTTTTTTACAAACATTAAGAACCTATTGTCATTAAACAATCATCATGACATATTTCGTAAAACCATATGTACATGTTTTATGATCAACTGAGTTTTCGAACACATAGGTGGCGCTGATTAAATGCGATTTGGGGAGGATTTACATTTTGTTGTATCCACTTTTTAACTCAAAATTACAGTTGATGCAAAGCTTCAGGGGGCCCGATATATTACATCTATAAACTAGCTTAATTCTGAAGCATATGCTGTAAAAATATTTTATTAATATAATTATTGAAGCTTTTTCTACAGCATAATGTAGTATAGAATCTTGTCATGGGGTAATGTGACTGACTGCAATTTGGCTTATCAGTATATTTACGAATATTTTATGTATGTACACAAAGTTTTATTACACAGTTTTATTAAAATTAATGATACTTGTTCTGTAAATACTATGAATGAACACAAATAAGGTATTTATTTTTTTATTATTATTTTGTATTCCCTCTATTTTAACTTTTGTTTGCATCATTCCTCTAGGTTGTCTGGAAGAAATCACTTTCAGAGTGATAAGACCGCCTATTGTACATACTTTAATTTAGTTATAACTGTATTTCATAATTTGATGTTTCGGTATTGTGGTGTACAAAAAAGAATAAATAAATAAGGTATACCAGTTACTCGACTTCAGGTTATTCTTTCATGGAGTAATGTATACGTTTTTGTAAATAAATTTTATTCCATTTTTAGAAAATTTTCAGGATATCAAAGAGTTTTAAAATTGTATTTGGCGAAAATTAATTTATATGCGTTATTATACTACTAAAGGCTACAAGATTAATAATAACTGCTGGGAATAAAGTGCTACAATGCTGTTTCTAAATATTTTCATATTTTATTGTACAACCTGTTATAATATTATATTATTGTAAAAGGAAAGAGTCCCGTAGGGTTTATTGTTGATTCTGAGTTGAGGTTTTTCCGAACCAGTAGTAAAATCATAAATAAATAACTTTCAATAAGTATTATTGTATTACACAGTCCACCTGTTGGTAAATGGTTGCTGTGACCCATAGACATCTACATTAATCCTCGATTACGAATCTAAATGCAGATGCGTTGTTATCCGTGAGGACTAAGATAGAACGCCTCGTTTCTAGTTAACACCTTACGAAACACAGAACCGTTAGGCTAATATTTTACGCTGGTGTTCTGTGATAACGTGGTCCTTTCCCGGTCGAGCCAACCCATTCGTGCTACAACTATGTTACTAAGATAGCTGCAGTATATCACATTTGGGTCTTATTACTAAATTAACTTGCTCAATGTCTAAAAAAGAAAGTAAAAAAAAAACTGATGCTGCTTAATCAAAACATATATTTACTTTTTATTTTAATTCTGAAATATATAAATTCATACGTCACGTATTTCTTCACGTATGACGATCATTTTATCTAGTATGAAACAAAAACTAATATTTGTTTATTCGTATTTTGTATTGCTTCCATACCGTTCATCAGATTGTAGTAAAACTTTGTCAACATATTGATTACACTTCCGCGAAGGTTATAGGCATAGTTGGACCCGGAAAGTGGCACTGTTGTAGATACCAGATATCAACCGTGCGAAGCCGGAAGACCGCTAGTGTTATAAGAAATCTATTTTGTATAAGCGAAATACCACTGCCTGACTCTTCACGATATCTCTGAAACTATACACCCGATTGACTTGAAATATAGTATAGTTACTCATTTTGCAATGTAGACGCTCACTAAGAATAGATTTAAAGATAGAGCAATAAAAAAATCTTGATATTTTACATTCGTACACCCAGCGAAGCAACTAAAAATTACGTCAGAAATATGTTATAATCTTTACGCGGTTACTTAAGTTACAAAAGAATGAGTAATATTTAAGAAACCTCTTAAAACTCAATAGACAGCAACTTTTACATCCAAGTTATATAATGTTCATAAGTTTCTTATTTTAAATTTACTTCCCAAGTGTCCTAACTACCTGGAAGCTTAAACGTTTAAAGTTTTTGGGAGTTTAAACTAATAATACTTTCCAAAGGTGTTTTATGTTAAATTAATGTATGTTTTATGATGCCGTCCGCGCGGCTGGAATAAAACGTAGATTACTTTGCGTTTTTATATTAAAATAACGCACCTTAGGAATATATACCATATCGTAGAGGTATTTTATATACAAATATTATCTCCAGACGCGGGAACATTAATGTGTAGGTTATAACAATACTTATTCCATATGCGAAATAAATCCCGAGTTCCGTAGCGCCGTAGCCCAATGTTTAGCCACTGCGCTACGAGCCGTTTAACAGCGTTTAGATCGTTTGCGTATGTTCGACGAATTGTACAATGTATGTAGTCGTTGATATTTGCCGATTTTCGCTGTTTTTCATCCAATATTCATCGTGTAATCGATTTTAGTTTTGTTAGCTATAGCGCGAACCAAGTGAGTTCGCCGAAATATTTGTACCACCCTCCAAACGGTCGGCATCCGTTTAGTGCACAGACTAATTAGTGGATTCTAAAGAATATTTAGTCAATATAGTTATATATGCATAGTAAGAAGTACTGTATTCATGTACTTCGACGGACATATAGTTTGCCTTAATATGTTTTTTACAACTTTGTTGTAATACACATTTTAAAGCTGCGTAAATGCGTTGATCAAATATACGGCCTCGAAGTTCATCGTCAACAGTAGGAAATACTTAAATAAATTAAGCGGTTGTGTGGATGGCGTACGATATTGGAGGAAAACACCAACGAATGCATAATTGACGAATACAGTAAACAATATTTATTGTGTGTTTTAAGTATAAAGGTTTACAATATGCAAATTGTTTCAAATTAATGTTGCAGTCCTGGAGAAACTTGCAATTAATGCTTATATTATTGTAAACAACTACTTTATAAGGAACTATCTTGGAAGGGTATTTAATTATACAAAAGCTTTGAAAAATAATTCTGAAGGTGTAAAGTCCGAGAAAACAAGCACGGCGGACTCTTTCCTGTTCTAAAGCCCTTTCAGAAATAAAGAATCAGTAGAGGCCTGTGCCAAGAAGTGGAACGTAACTAAGCCGTTACTTTATACATCCTCATTCTAGATTCCTACTATTCTACTACTTCAAGCTACGATACTCTTTTTTGCCTGCTACAATTCTTGATACAATTTCTTGCCTGAAGGCGTAAGAAAAGCACCTAATAAGACAGCCTTCAAAAGGCTAGTACGCAGCCATCTTTTAACATATTAATGTCAGTCCTTAATTGATATGGTATATAGGTACCTATATATTATGTTGCTAGATATGAGATTTTTGTCGATATTATGCTATTATATTCATATTATTACAACCAGGTTCATAGTGTTTTTAACTTCTTTTTAAATTTTATATATTAAAACATGCAAATATGAAGCAGCTCTATCATTCATTCAAAGCAAACAAAGCTATTCGAGGTCCGAATGCGGAAGTACGGGAACGGATGTGAATCACAAAACCGCACATTAATTTGGACACGTTCCGGTCAGTTATTTTGTCTCGCACTGACGGTTTGCGCCGGCCTTTTTTTCTCATACGGTTTTTATATACCTAAAACTTTTATACTATTTCAGAATATAGAAACGAAATTTGATTGTAATTAAAAATCATAATATTTGATTGTCAATACTTTAATATTATTTTTTAGTAAATTGTTAACTGTAAACATGTTACTTTCAATGAGTCCATCTCTCTTTAAGTTAGGGGTAAGCCCATATAATCCCGTATAGATTATGGGACTTTACACATGGTAGAGCACGCTGTAGATTTATTAGGCTGTAGCATTAATAGGTGAGCTCAGTTGGGGTAGGACCACGCTCTCACAGAATATCAGCGTAAAATTGCAGCCTAATGCTGATATATTTCTTATGATGAGTGTAGAAAACTGGAGACCCCTCTTACTGAAGACGAGGCAGTCTCAAAAAACACATCTAAATTTCGATTATTAGTCAAGAATAGATGGAGATGTCCATGGGCTGCAGCATCCAGTTAACATCAGGTGGGCTGAGTGATCGCTTAGTCACCTAAATTCTATAAAAAAAATATATCTTCAAAATTTACATCCTTTTTATACGTGGTAGAGCCATGCTGCAGTTATATTAGTAGTATAGTTGTAGCACGAATGGGTCGGCTCAACCGGGGAAGGACCACGCTCTCACAGAATACCAGCGTGAAATAGTAGCTTAATGCTGCTGTATTTCGTATGGTGAGTGTAGAGAACCGGAGACCCTCTTTACTGGAAACGAGGTATTCCATCTTAGTCCTCACGGGTGACAACGCATCTGCATTTTGATTCGTAATCGAGGATAGATGTAGATGTCTATGGGCCACAGCAACCACTTATCACCAGGTGGACTGTGTGCTCGTTTGTCACCCTATCCTATAAAAAAAAAAATCCTTATAACTTATTTTTCTCTACTAATTTTCATTGCGAGACGTGAGCTTTCCTTGTTGTATGGAGGACTGCTATCATCGCCACGCTTGTCAGGCGGACTGCAGTGTTCGATGTCTTTTATCTTTGTCAGTCTGAGTATTTTAAGTCTGACGTGAACGAGATGGTAATACTGCCACTTATCGGGGATGGTCTTTTTTCGATTTCTTCAGTTTTTAGTCACCCATAGTCACACGCACACACACACACACACACACACACACACACACACACACACACACACACACACACACACACACACACACACACACACACACACACACACACACACATATACATATATATATACCTCCCGTAACTTATTGTACGTCGACTATCGCGAATTTTGCATATAATGTGGCGTCAACCTGCTTACGACGTCCATTATACGGTCGTCAAATAGGAGACTTAGCGCAATGTTCGCAAATTGTCATGCTGATCACAGAAATTCCAAAAACTAAAAAAAATTGGACGTCATTTTTCTTCCAATCTTGCTGTACTGAATATTTACGTAGTTCCGCTAATTTTCGTTGCTTAAATAATAGCGCTGCTGTCGATTTGTGAATACTTTCATTTATGGGCGTATTTGACTTCCGCACAAAATTAGGAGATGCGACGTTGCCGTTCCGTCACCGTTGCCAACGTGTTACTTGTATTTGGTGATATATGGTTTTGACTGCCTGTTGGGCTAGTGGTTGTAGTAGTGCGACTGCCGATCGTGAGGTCCTGGGTTTAAATCCCGGGTCGGGCCAAAAAATCAATTATTGAGTTTTCTGTCAAGAAATTCTCAATAGCTGCCCGGAGTCCGGAAGTTTACGGTGTATCACTACCGTGCCTCGGAAAGCACGTAAAGCCGCTGGTCCTACGCCTGATCTCTCTCCGGTCGTGTCGGTTTACCGTCCCATCGGATTATGAGAATGAGGGCATAGAGAGTGCACCTGTGGTTGCGCATACATTTGGGCACTATAATCCTGTCCTGCGCCGATGGCTAGTCTCCGTTGAGGCGGGCCGCCGTGATAGTAATTCGGTCTGCAGGATATTATTATATTGTTTATACTGCGCTTGGTACTAGTAATTTTACTTTTAAACTTGTTTTCTTAACCTTACATTTACCTACACATAATATGGTCGTCTTAATATCCTAAAACTTTCATACTGAATGATATTTGACACCCGTATTTTTGAATTTAGTTATATTCGATTAAAACTACTTTTACGGATTTTATCGCGTTTATTTTTACTTTTAATTACTTTTATTTTTAATTCCCGAAGTTTCGGGCGCTTTCCAGCTCCCATGGTCACGGGGGACTGAGATGACTGACGTCCCAGACAGACCATACAACTAATACGCTTAAAAAACTAGCGATCTAATTAAGAAATACTCCGAAAAATTGAATCTGGACGTTAATTCGATAATACCTTCATGTGCCAAACCACCGAAGTTGTATGGGTTACCAAAGTTACACAAACCGAATGCTCCATTACGTCCAATAGTGAGTCAACTTACAGATTGGCTCAATACTTAGCTAAAATATTATCACCCCTTACATCTTACTGACAATGAAACCATGGTCAGTTTTGATGTTCAGTCTCTATTTACATGCCTACCTGTTGAAGACTGCATCTCAATTATAACTAGGAAACTAGAGGAAAATAACATGCCAGCAGAATATGCAGTATTACTAAGACATTGCCTTACATCTGGCTATCTATTGTGGAAGGAAGAGTTTTACAAGCAAGTAGATGGTGTTGCAATGGGCTCACCTGTATCTCCCATTGTCGCCGATATATTCATGGAAGACTTTGAGGAGAAAGCCCTCCTTACTGCACCTGTTACACCAAGGATCTACAAGCGGTACGTAGACGATACTTTCACAATTTTACCATCAGACAAAGTAACTGCATTTTTAGAACATCTCAATTCTATAAACTCTAAAATTCAATTTACTATGGAGTTAGAGGCAAATAATTCCTTACCTTTCCTAGATGTGTTAGTCATCCGAAATCCTAATAACACCATTGGTCACACTGTGTATAGGAAAAAGACCCATACAAACCGATATTTAAACGGTGAATCTCACCACCATCCTTCACAGTTAGCTACCGCGGGCAAATCTTTGTTACAGAGAGCACGAGGGATCTGTGACAGCAAACACCTGGCCGCCGAGCTTCAGCACGTCAAGCAAGTTCTGCACGACAACAAGCTTCGGGTCCCGCGCCTACGTCACAGTGACCGAGTGAAGCCGGCCACAGTCGAGCGTGTGCCTGCTGTACTACCATATGTCAGAGGTGTCACAGACAAGATTGGCTATATCTTGAAGCGAGCTTCTATTAGAACATTCTACAAGCCGCCGAAGAAGATTAGTCAGTTCCTACCATCCGTCAAGTGTCATATTCCTCTACAAGATGCAGGAGTGTACAAGCTTGATTTTGAATGTGGTCTCTCTTATATAGGACAAACAAAAAGATCAATTAGGACCCGCGTAAAAGAACATATAGCTGATGTGAAGCATCAACGTTCCGGGAAGTCTGCAGTTTATGATCGTATCCTAGGCGGCTCCAATCATTACATCAGATTTGATAGACCACAAATCCTCGCGAAAGAACACTGATTCCTACCAAGGACGATACGTGAGGCTATTGAAATTAAAAAACATCCTAATTTCAATAGAGAAGGAGGCTGGGTACTACCACCTGCTTGGGATCCTATAATCAATAAAATTAAAACTAAACCCAAGCATACCACTGCAAGACCTCAGGACATAGTTCATTTTGCATAGATCGGACCATAAACAATAATTAAAAAAGCTGAAGGTACTCCGGGTTTAACAATGACATCGGGACGTCAGTCATCTCAGTCCCCCGTGACCATGGGTGCTGGAAAGCGCCCGAAACGTCGGGAATTAAAAATAAAAATAAAAGTAATTAAAAGTAAAAATAAACGCGATAAAATCTGTAAAAGTAGTTTTAATCATGTGTAGTGTTCGCGTAAATATAAGAAATCATTTAGTTATATTTTTATAATTGTAGATGCGGACATTTTACATTTGGTACTAATCTGCCTAAAAGAACTCTTGTTAGGTATTTCGTAAGCAACTCATAATTCTGTTTGAGTATAAGTTACCTTCTGATTGAGTACAGGAAGATGGACTCAATTGTAGATATTGACAGGTTTCGTAGAAGTTTGTTTTATTATATTGTGACTAATAACCTAATATGGTCTGGCGAAAAGACTCATTTAATATAAGGTTTTACTGCATTAACTGCCAATAGGTTGTTAATTTTTACAATAGACCGTGGCATATTGTTGCTGACATAACTCCGAAAATATTTACTTGATCGTGTTGAGTTTTGGTGCTCTCACTACATCTTAAGGATGAGTGCGACTATTGTACCTATCTGTACGAAATTACTCTCTACTTAACTAGATTCATTTTTGTGAAAGGAATTTTTGTTAAATTATGATATTACGTTTGGTTTTGCAGTTAGTTGAAATACAATTTAATTTTTCACACATGTTTTCTAAGCTTCTAAGCGTTTTATCACTTCTATAATGAAACATTTTATTAATAAAACACCAAAGTGACTATGTGACTACACTAAAATACGAATAGAACAATAGCGAAAAATCTCATTAAAGCAATGATCATTAATTTGTGTCTTATACACAAGAAATTAAAATATATTCATGGTTATATGGACATCAAATATCGTGCGGTATTAAACTTTACCGATAATCTGACGTCCAAATATAGAAATAAACCAAAATTCAAAAATATGGACGTCAAATATCATTCAGTATGAATGTTTTAGGATTTTTGGACGTCACTATTATTATGTGTACAGTGTAGAGGTAGTAATTTAAAGTTGAAATTTTTGCACACACAGTGCCCCAAAAACCGATACAAACGGCAACATTTATCAAAAAAGAAATAAGAAAGGTTTTCTAAGCGTTTTATCGTTTCTAGAATGGAGCATTTTATGAAACACCAAAATGACTATTTCATACCGCATGGGCTCCCTACACTAAAATAAAAATAAAAGAATAACGAAAAATGTCGTTAAAGTAAATAATAATATAGTCAATCTATAATGTATGACGGCTGGGCAATCCTAGATATTTTTCCGTATTTAGTAAACGAATAACTAGTTGGTAAATTAATCATGATATCTATCTGTTTTTTTTTTCGCTGGAGACAAAAATGATATTGCGTATTTTTCGTAATTGCACATTCTGTGGATTTATTTCATTATTTTGAACAATATACGAAACTTAAGTGACTAAAATTAAATCTAATCTGAACCAGAATCATAAAAACTGTATTATTCGCGCTAAAGCCGCTAAACGAATCTAATAAAGATCCGTTATTTTTGTCTCCTGCGAAAAAACCAGACTATAGGAATCTATCGAATACCTACATAAACAAAATATCACCTACTATAAATAAAATATTACAAAGCGGAATAACTAATAAGAGTGACAACGTCGCACCATACAAAGGAATTGCGTTAAGCAGGAGAATGAATTAAAAACTATGTATATTACGGGGATTCTGGATAATTTGTAATATGGAAGGGAGTCCTGATTGGTTTCCCTCCATCTGGCAATATACAAATATTTGTATATCGACATATGGTAAATTTTAAAAGAAGTGAGTTAAACACTCTCTTTGAAATTGTTTAATGGACCAATATTTGCTACAAGATTATTCACCAAATGCCAATCGTAACAACGCGCATTGTAAGAATTGACCGACGAGGAAAAAAATTACCCGTAATTTCACAGACTGATGATTGGTAGCAGCGTTATCATACTGCGTTCAATAGATTGTTTTTTAATTTCCCGCTAAGAAAATTGAACATTTTCTAAAACAGGGAAGTCATTGGTTTCACCCCGATTTTCGAAAATCGAGTTTTCATCAGATCTCAACGTTTTGAGATCCCAGGAAGCTATTCTGATTAATTCCACGTGGACGTCCGCACGGATGTATGTGTGCAATAACTTTTAACTCTTCAAGCGCCATAAAAATCTCATGCAGTCGCATGCGCCCGGTAAATCCCGAGACCCGCAGCACTTAAAACCATTAAAATTTATATTTAGAGACTACTTTTCTATGAAGAAGTTTAGCATTACAAAATCTATACAAAATTCTCTATCCTCTGGTCTAAACAAAAGTCAGGTTTTACTTCATTGCGAAAAGGGTTTATTGTATTTTGGTAACAAAAAAAAAACAAACCAAGCGTATGTCGGCAGCGTGAAAATCACAATTATTTCAATATATATTACTCGAAATTATTTACGTAAAGGATAAATTATATTCACACAAAAACTTTCATTACAATTTTATAATAAAACACTATACTAAAACACTAATAAAACAGTAGAAAAATCCAAAAATCAACACAACAACATTCACATGAAAACAGCGTACGAAATGAACGTCGATTGTAAATAAATATTCATATGATAACAGTTTTTTTATTGCACTAGAGGATAGAATAATTAATATTGATTTCATAATGCTGAACTTCTTCATAGAAAAGTAGTCTCTATATGTAAGTTTTTATGGGTTAAAGTGCTGTGGGTGGGCTAGGGATTTGACGGAATATGGTCGCGGTCTCACGAGATCGCTAGCGGGTTGAGAGGTTAAACGGCTTTACCGATTGATTTTAAAAAACTATCAGCTCTTAACTTCAGAAAATGACGTCGAATGCCGTTTGAAAGATAAAAATGGGTTTCTTTCGTTCGTGAGATATCGAAGGAGAAAGAATTAGAAAAAAAAAACGTTCTTTTTTAACATAACTTCGAGAATTCGCAATATAATTTGGTGAAATTTGGAGAGCTTTGCATTTGAAATTAGCGGGAAGTTCCAGGGATGGCCTACAGGGTTGACCAATTTTTTTCAATATGAAGGGGACAAACGTATATGTGGCTTGCCTGATGGTAAGTGACTCCTTCCACCCTTGAACAACTGCAACACCGGGGGGCACGCTTGCCATGCCATCCATGCCTTTCAAAAAATTGTAAGCTCTTTTCTTGAAGCGTGGTATGTATGTGCAAGTCTTTCAAAAAAGTCGTGTAGAGTTGTTGTTGCTCAGTGGCTAAGCCCTGGCTGTAAATTTCACAGTACTCAACTTGAATTCGATACCCGGTGGCACCAATAAAATTGGTAATTACAGTCACAAGTGAAGAAAAACATAGTTGGGAAACCAGCATTATTTAAGTAAGAAAATACTGCGAGGACATGTGAGGTCCATCAACGAGCATTGCAGAAGCGCCGCGGCGCAGCGGCCGACTCATTGCTTTATAACCCTATAAAATGAAAGAGGCCAGTGTTCTGCAGTACGACGTACTTTTACGAAATCTATGCAAAATCGCACATACCTTGCAAAACTTTTGTAGAGCACTTTACTAAACCAGTCTGACAACGCCGATAACAAATAAAATGCTGCTTGCTGATGTGCTTGCTTAACTAAATCCGTACACGTTATACATTTTTGAGCTTTATAATTTATTGAAGCTTTTTTCTATTTCTATTACGATAAAAATTCAAAGTATCAATACTTTTGAATTTTTATCGTATAAGTGACAAAAATTAAATGAAGTGACAAGAAGTAAGTGATACCAATAAATGTTTTGCATAATATCTTACTGCATTACCCTCATTTTGAAACAATTTTGATTGTAATAAAAATGATGGACACATGCCTAATGTATCTATGCATGCGCGTGCGCGTGTGTGTGTGAAAATACAATCCGCACTTAAAATGCCCAATGGCATACGAAACACAAACATACGCACATTTATATTAATATAGTTTAATTCTTGTTCTTTTTCATCAGTTCGTAAATGTCCTCCAGAGGATGTAGGCCTCTCACGTTGGTGGGATGATCGCAGTACAAGACGTCTCACACTTCTGACTCTGCCAACTCTGCTATCCATCGCTAGTCTGGGTATTTTACCATCTATTGCAAGTCGTATGAACCATTTTGACTATCCCATATTCATATTTTTGTTATAATAAAATGTTATATAATAAAATGTTAATATTCACTTTTGTAATACAGTGTAAAAAATACTTAAAATCAATGTAGTCCGAAGAAGCGTATCAGTGCCCATTTATTTTTAATAAAGCATAGCTCGTATGTACACCTTCCTACGTTATTGTGCAGGATTTAAAAATCTAAATTTTAATAACGAAATAAAGCAGCGCTGACTACAAACCTTTAAAAATAAACACCGTATTTGTGCAACAATAAATCATTCAAAAAAATTATACAAAATTATTCTTCGTAAGTATTTTTCCCAATAACTCTTCATTGTTATCACGTAAGTTTCTTGATTAATGTGACATTTGCGTCGCAGTTCTAACTCCGTACACGGAACTGCTTTTAAACACATTGTCCGTCAAATTTACCTCGAAATTTTAAGAGGGCAGCTTGTTAAAATGTTTTAATGTTTTGTTTTACTGAAAATATGTTTTGTTTATTACCAGACTGGTAAATAGGTAAATCTTATTTAAATTAGACCTTTTTGAAAATAACTTCGAGCTTTTTTCTGCGTGGTTAAACTACGCTGCAGCATATGTTATCTATATTATGCAGCACGAATGGGTAGGCTCGATTGTGCTGAGACCACACTACCACGTAATACCAGTGTGAAACAGTAGTAAAATGCTGCTGTACACAGCACGAAGCAGAGAATTGGAGACCCTATTTTATAACGATGTATTACGCCATAGTCAGAGGTGACAAAACATTTGCCTTTTGATCTTTACTCGATTATAGATGACGAAGTCTATTCATGCATCCACTTAGCATCAGGCGGATTATTTGATCGTTTATCCCTTCTTATGAAAAAAAATACAAATTTTTTACTTTCATACCTAACTTTCGTGAATACACAATAAAATATTTTTTGATAATTATTTCAATTTATTTAACATGCATAAATTAAATACTTCATTTTACGAACTTGTGGTCTAGTAGTCAGAAGGTAACCGTTTGCACACATCCCCGGCCCGACCAGCGAAAGCCACCCATCGTCGCTCCTCCTCAAAAAGGTAAGGGGTAACAATCTCGAACCATACCTGCGCAAAGACTCTCTCCTCCTAGTAACAGACTCGTGCCGTTATAAATATCGTAGGTAAGATGCCCGATATATAAGCCTTCAAAACCCTAGATGTTAGTAGCCCTAGGTAGGTAGCAGGATCTTTGACTCTGGCAGCGATTTTGTTTTAGTAGTAAAGGACGGGGAGAATGGCGTATCGTAATTCTGACACTTCTCTCTCCCGCGGCCCTGCCATAGTCGCGTTAGCCGTACGTCCCCGACAGAGTTCCAGAGCACTATCTTAATAATAGAAAATACTCTTGACCTTTTCGACCTTCTTGTTATTTAAAAACAAAAGATAAATCTTTAAATATTTTATTAACTATTAATATATTTTAATATGCTTACGAATTCCACAAGCAGTATCAAAGGTGCGAATTCTTTGCGTTATCTTTGATGTGGTCAAATCAATTATTAAGAATCTTAAACCCAAGAAACGCTAGGTGCTGACGGAATTAATAATAAGGTGTTTAACGCCTTTACCTACGTTGATCTGCCTTTTAATGACAATCTTTAACGTAATTCTTTCAAACTACATCTTCCCAGATACTTGAAAAGAAGGAGATGCTATCGACTTCCGCAAGCTAAACAAGTTAAGAGATAGGGCATCTAGTTATAGACCCATCAGTCTCCATTAACCTCAGACGGCTGAAGAACTAAGAAGAAGGCTGGGAAAAGAACTAATTCCAATGAGCCATGTGGGTTTCGAACCAAACACTCATATATCCAACACGTGCACCGCCTCACGGAGTACATCTCAAGTTATGCCAAAAGTTGAACAGATGCACTGCAAATACTGGAGCTCTGGTCTTTGATGTGGCTAAAGCTTTTGACAAGGTCTGGCACAATAAGTTTGTTTATAAGCTACTCCATATAGGGGTGCCTAAAAGACTAGTCAAAATAATCAAGATTACTTAGCTTATTGATCCTTCCGCTTTCGCTTAGACCTTTATCTCATTCAGACCCATCAGAACAGGAGTTTCCAAGGGCTTAGTGTTCTCCCCTGCTCTCCGCTCACTCTATGTGAGCGATATTTCTAAGTTATTAGACACTCATCTTGCACTTTATGCAGATGACACAACTACATATACATGAGGCAGCAACCATATATAATCAAATATCACTCTATTATAACCCTATTCCTTGGGTTAGAGTGGTTAAATACCTGGAGAGTAACATTAGATAACGCAATAAGCTTCATCCAACACATTGAATAAGTTGTAAACAAGGCAATTTTTGTTATACATTGCGTTATATGTCCTTAAGACCCAAACTACATAGCTATAAAACTTGCATATCGTATTATGACATATGCGGGTGTGTCCTTTGCTGATCCCTACTAAACGTCTTTGGAAACTTCTAGCTATTCAAAACAAATTCCAGCGTGGCATCACAGGTGCTCTTTATTATGTGAGGAACGTGGTTCTCGGCCGCCATCTTGAGTTGTTAAGATACTTCAATTCAATAAAGGAACACTTAAATCCGACGACGGTATAGACGAGTACGTACTCTCCAGAGAATGAAGTTGACCCCTCCCCCCATGAGACGTCTAAAGAATGTTCATCTCGATTAAAATTTCGATTATTGGGATCTTCTTGATCATTACCAAACTCGTCACTAGGGGGAGTAGGCATCCGCTTATTCTGAGCTGATCTTTACTCCCCCTCTTCCGTAGAGTGAATTCGATCCACTATCACGAACATGTACGTGTTTGTGATAGTGGATAAAATAGACATACATTCAAATATAGATCAAAACACTAAGGCACACCACGTTTGCCGGCAAACGCGAGGTCACAGGCACACGCCGTACTCGTGTTTCTAGTTAACAACCCGCTTCCCCTGTTCTAATAGTGGTTCAAGCCGAAATGTGTACCTTCTGAGGGGTCCTTGAATCACATCGAATTCTCACCTAGGTGGCGGAACCTTAATTCAATAGTAGGGGGTAGGACAGTTGTCGGTGGTAGAATCGGCGCACTCAATAGCACGAAAGTTCTCACTTACGAGTCTATTCTGGCGAAGTTGTAAACACCACAGGACCAAAAAAAGGTGCGAAATTTCTGGTACTACGATGCCAACCATGACGATTATAACGACCTCTCTGCATAATGGAAAAAGTACATACTCCATATCCAGAGGGCAGGGTGAAAGAGAGGACAACCCTACTCTCCCACCGCATTCCACCAACTTGCACACGGAGTAGTCTAACCAAGCTCACTTAGAGCGGCCTCCTCTAGCCAGCCATGTAGTTTTTTCTTAGCTCACTATAAGAGACTGAATTATGGATAAAACCCCTATCACATCAATGCAGGAACACGTTTATGCGTGAGGGTGGGGCTGAGATGAGATTCTATTAAATAATTATAATGTTCATTCAAATTATGCGTTGAAATAAAAACCCGTGACTTTAGGTGCTGTAAAGTGCTCGAATCGTTGGGAATATAAAATAAGTTACATCTGTAAAAACCAGTTTGTGTATAGTGTTTGCGTAAATATAAGAAATCAAATTATTCATCGCATCGGGTACGGGTAAAGTCAAAACGGCAAAAGTTTTTCTTTTCTTTTTTAGAAAAACACTACCTCCAAATCAGGATTTTCCCCTCTATCGTGCCTCTATTTATTTCACTTTATATACATAAATTGCACAAGAACAAACACCTAGACCCGTAACAACAAATACTTGTTCCGCGGCTCTCGGGGCCGTAACTCATTGTTAAGCCAATGCGCTATGAAGCCGTCATAATTAATATAGAAAGAAGATTATTAATATAGAAAGTATAAACTATACAAACCCTTTGTGTCATTTCGGATAAAAATATCAAAACTTTAACTGAATCCGTTCGTATTTTTCATGTAAACAAAACGAACGTATTCAGTTAAAAGCATTTTGCTCTGGTAGCCTATTTTTGTATAATATTTTTACTTTACTTAATATTCATGAAAAATGAAACATTTAAAATTATGTAAAACAATCCTTGTTGTGTTATCGCGGTCGAGGATGAACTTGCAATTTTGGCTTATCTAAATCACAAACGCTAAACACAGAGCACGCTCGAAGGGGATTCTTAAAGTGGTACTTTAAATTCAATTAGACATTCAGCTACGAAATGTAGAAAATTTATTTAATTTACTTTAGAGCAGAATAAAATGAAATATATTAAAATAAATCTCACTTTGTATAGTTTGAACCACCTAGATGGATTACCTAATAAAACATGTCATAGAAGTCGATGGACGATGAATAAGCTATACCATCAATGATATCAATGTCAGGCGTTTAAATCACGTGAGGTTTGCCGACGATATAATTTTACTGGAAGAAGACTCAAGTAAACTACAAGCAACGGTACTAACTTTAGCTAACGAAAGCAAAGTAAGTTTCGAAATAAACACAATCAAAACAAAACTGATCATGGGCGGAAAAAGACTAGGATGTGTGCGAGAGTATGTGTACTTGGGTCAATTAATTACATCCTTTCACAAGTCATTTCTGAGAGAGTTTAGGGCAAGGAAGTGTCCGCCGCGATGCCTCAATGCGTATTTGCGAACGTCACATGTCTTCGAAATCTTTTTTTTCCTTATTCCTCAGACATGCAGGTTTCCTCACGATGTTTTACTTCACCGCCGAGCACGTAGTAAAGTAAAGTTACAGCATATATACGTTCCACTGCTGGGCTCAGGCCTCCCCTCATTTCTGAGAGGGTTTAGGGCAAGGAAGTGTCCGCCGCGCTGCCCAAATGCGTGTTGACGAACTTCACATGTTTGTCTTCGAAATATTTTTTTTTCTTATTCCTCAGACATGCAGGTTTCCTCACGATGTTTTCCTTCACCACCGAGCACGTGCTAAATCAGCACTTAAAATTGCAATTCACAATTTCATTGGTGCCGGCGGGGATCGAACCCGGGTTGCTCGCTTTCTGTTATATTTGTAGCGAGCGTTAACCATCTGAGCTACCACGGCTCATACATTCTCTCAGAAATGAGGGGAGGCCTGTGCTTAGCAGTGGGACGTATATAGGCTGTAACTTTACTTTACTTTACTCTTCACAGGTCAATTGTGCAGCATCGGCCTCCCCAAATAGTGCCACAAAACACGGTCCTAAGATAACTGCATCCATCGACTTCCAGCATATTGTACCTGGTTATCACTCTATCCAGAAAAGGGCGGCCCTACATTTCGCTTACCAGTATTTAAGACCATTAGAAAATCTTTCTTCCTGATAAGTTGTTGGAAATTCGGCAGCGCAGCGGACACTTCCTTGGCCCTAAAACCTTTGCAGAAATGAGAGGAGGCCTGTCCCCAGCAGTGGGACGTATATAGGCTGTAACTTTAAGAGATTTCACTACATGATCCAAGACAGTCTTTTAATAAGCTTTGGCAGATGCTTGTACTTTTTGTTTATAAAAACAAAGTATCTTTACTCCTAGGTTTGACAGCCTCCTTACCAAACCATAATTAGCGAAGGATGATGGCCACTTTGAACTTTACCAACAAGTTGAAATGCGTTTATAGAACTGTGGGTGTGTGCCCACAGTTAGTAATTTTGCTAATTGTAGTGCTTTCGAATCATAAAAAATATGTATCATAATATCTTTGTCTTATACCATTACACGCCTGCCTCGTTGGTCTAGTGTTTGTAGTAGTGCGACTACTGATCATGAAAGGTCATAAGGTCCGGGGTTCGAATCCCGGGTCGGGCCGAAAAATCAATTATTGAGTTTTTCTGTCAAGAAATTCTCAGTAGCTGCCCGGAGTCAGGAAGTTGGTGGTGTCTCACCCCCGTGCCTGGTCCTGCGCCTGATCTCTCTCCGGTCGTGTTGGTTTACCGCCCCATCGGATTTTGAGTGAGGGAGTAGAGAGTGCATCTGTGCTTGCGCATACACTTGGACACAATAATCCTGTCCTGCACCGTTGGCTAGCCTCCATTGAGGCAGGCCGCCGTGGCCGAAATTCGGTCTGGAGGACATTATTAATATTACATTACATTACGGGACAGCTTCTGCAAATACTGACTTAAAGCATGTCCTGTGTATCGCCAGCAAGCAACTAGCTTTTACTCTTGTTTAATAATTATCGAGATTGTTCTGGCGGGAATCGATAATAGTTTATGTTTCTTGTGGATTTTCGCCGAATTCTGGCTGTGATTATCTTTACAGCCTAAACGTGTTGCTATAAAAATATCTGACAGCTCCGTACCCACTGCAATGACTGCAATTCTGTATTTTAACCTCTACTCTATATTGTTATTTAACAATAGCGGTAAAATATTATGAAAAATGGTGGCTTATTGATCAAAGTTTCTGTACACAGTAAGAAATTGAATTTAAATTGAGGTAAAATAAAAAATATCTTTTCTTAAACCATAAAATTACTTATCGCTAGAGCAGTTGTATTATTTCGTTCAAAGTCCAGTTTAATTCCAAAGAAGCACTAATCCTTCAGGCTAGCTTAATAATTTTTTTAAATTATTATAATAGTTCTTGTATATATTTATGTCTTGTAAATTAATACATTGAAATTAAAAAGCTCATCTGGTTGTAGTTTTCAAATTTGGGATTAAAGTCACTTTTTTATAATTTTTACACTTTTAATCGCAGTACACACTTTATTAAATTATTCACAAAATAAATAACAGAAGGTTTTTGAACTAAAAACCTTCTTGTTTTTATGACAGCACCAATTAATCTTTGTCCTTTAAATCGTGACAGTCCGCCCTTCAGCATTCAGGCAGTAATTGCGAGATAAAAAAATGTTCGCTTATATTATTATCCGTTTGTCAACATTGTAGACAGCAAACAATTGACGCAATTATATAATTATCCGAATTTTTTTTCTTGTTTTGATTCGTGAACGTATTAAAATCTTAGGAAACAATTAGCGATTTGCCCCGGCTTCACACGGATGATTTCCTGAAATCACACGCGCGAAGCCGGCGCTGTTATCACCAGCGCCACCTACCGGGTTTATTTGTGAATCTAAACCATTATCCAATTAACATAATCACACACACTAAATTTCAATCAGAGGAGTTCAGTGATTTCTAATGTCATTGACTTGACATTTAGCATTATGTAGTAAAAAATATCCTATATTTATAATTTCTTTTTTTATAGGGTGGGGTGAAAAACTAGCACATAGTCCACCGGATGGTAAGCTTTTGCTGTGGCCTATAGACATCTACATCTATCCTCGATTTACAAATCAAAATGCAGATGCCTTGTCACCCGTGAGGACTAAGATGTAATGCCTCGTTTCCAGTAAAAAGGGTCTCCGGTTCTCTACACTCACCATACGAAACACAGCAGCATTAAGCTACTATTTCACGCTGGTATTCTGTGAGAGCGTGGTCCTTTCCCGGTCGAGCAGATCCATTCGTGCTACAACTATACTACTAATATAACTGCAGCGTGGCTCTACCACGTATAAAATTTTTACATAAAACAACAGAATACTCTATTCTTTATCTTCTATCAATTATTTTTTCATAAGTATTATAACAGCCCTTTTTAAACAAACAGTTTCTAATTAAATAACTTAATTTATTTCTCAAATAGTAAAAAAATTGCTTAATAATAAAATAGATGTAGGAATTACTGATCGTGTAAAGTCGCGTATCTATTTAAAGTTCGTTCCTTGTAACAAGTTTTGTTTTCATGAACATACTGAAATAGATGAATAAACATACGAGTACAATCATTTTTTAAAATATAGTGAGGCCATATCTTAATATATATAAATTACGTGTTAAGTTGTTTGTCCGCGATGGACTCCTAAACTACTTAACCGATTTTATTCAAACTTGTACACCATGTGCACTTTGGTGCAACTTGAGAGATAGGATAGTTGATGAATGACCCAAAATTAATTTTTGCGAATTGAAGGATTTTTAATATTACATGACAAAGGGTCGTCGAAAAGGGCAGAACAATGTCTGCCTGGAAAGCAAGTATTAGTTATTTTGTACATAAACTAACCAAGGAACTTACAGTCCATCTTATGAAAAGTAGTTACTGCATTATATAAATACCTGCAGCCAACTTCAAACAAAGAAGGTTACAGATGCTTTGTCACCTCTGTGGACTAAGATGGAATTGCTTACCTGTAAATATTCTGGCTTTCTAAACTCTTTAGGCTCATAAGGGCTAGAACCCAAAGCCGTAAAGCCAGTTAATAAAAAAATCTAAATCCTTTAGGTTGGTACACAGCAGTGCTACTATGTAACTGCAGAAATTGGTAAGAGAGTGGTACCAATAAGGGAGTTCTCCCACCTAGTGTTCTAGAGATTCTTTGGTATTGAGTAAATGCTTGCCTTTATGGACATTTTCTGCAAAACAAAGATAGTCTTCTAAATAGATTGCCATTAAGCAATGGAAATAACTAAGAAAAACTTAACTAGCTGTTTTAACATTAATGGGAATTTAAATCTCTTTTCCAATATATTATGTTGCGGCGCCTAGTCTGCTTTCTACACAGTCGAATCAACAAGATTTAACCCTCTCCTATTTAGAAGCACATTAATATTCAGGTGTTTAAAATTAGTTGTCGTAAATTTTACCCTTCACCTCATTCTTTAAATACTTTGGACTATGGATAATGTTTTAGAAGTAAATGTTGTATTAAATTTATAGCTTAGGTAAAATATTTCTCCTTATATTGTGTTTTATGGAAGTGATGGCAACTATTTAAAAATACTACTAATATTAAGAGCATTAAAAGAAAGTTTTGTGATATTTAAAACATCTCTTGTTTAGACCAAATTATTTTGATTACAATTATTAAAATATGTTTTTGGGGAAGATAAACATAAAAAAACATGTGTGCATTTCACATGCGGTAGAAGTTAAACCTTCAGAAAAAGACACCGAGATAATATTAAGCACTGCGTTCTACCTCGCTCTCACGCAGACTCCTATCCTATAGAAGTATGTTTGTCACTTCTTATTTTCATCGAGTTTCAAAACACAACGATTTAAAAGAAGTTTTCACTTAAAATATAATAAAAAATATTTAAAATATGAAGAGTTATTTTCCAGATTTTAAGTTCCGTAACTATCACAACATGACAGAAGTTCGCTGCTGAAAATCTTAGAGTAATTTTATACGTGGTAGACTGCAGTATATTAGAAGTATAGTTGTAGCACGAATGGGTCGGCTCGACCGGGGAAGGACCACGCTCTCACAGAATACCACCGTGAAACAGTAGCTTGCTGTGTTTCGTATGGTGAGTGTAGAGAACCGGAGACCCTTTTTACTGGAAACGAGGCATTCCGTCTTAATCCTCACGGGTCACGCATCTGCATTTTGATTCGTAACCGAGGATAGATTTAGATGTCTATGGGCCACAGCAACCACTTACCATCTGGTGAACTGCGTGCTTCATAGTTGCCACTCTTTTTTTTAATTTTCTAGTTGTCATCAGAAATATGCTGCCTGTCCTCTGGTTTGTTTCGCTCTGTCGCCGCTTACGACACCAAGGACGAAATGTAGTAGTGGATATTCCTACACCGCCACTGCATGGTAACGGTTTAGTTGCATCATTTAAAAGTTATATGGTAAAAGGCTTAATATTTTGAAAACTAACCGCAATGGCTAAAAGTGATATACTGGTACTTTTTAATTAAAAACTATCTAATAATATCTATAATATTTAATGTGCGAGGTAGAAAAAGAGGTTTCAACGTGGTAGAGCTACTATCATATACTACTACTAACAATTTTTGACTGTGTAGTAGCAGTGTAATGATATCCACTACCGCATATCGTCCCGTGGATGTCGCAAGAGGCGACAGAGGAAGACCAACCAGGAAAAACAATGGGCAGCAGCGTCTTTTTAACAAATATATATATATATATATATATATATATATATATATATATATATATATATATATATATATTGAAGCGACAGTAGCCTAATGGCAGGGCGCGGATCGCGAACTCAAAAGGTCGTGGGTTCGAATCCGCCATTTGACTACTGTCGTGAACCACTCCTAACACAAGCATTTTCAAGCTTACCAGGAGTGGTTAAAAGTAATATTAGTAACGTTAATTAATAAGATTACTAAAATTTTTTCAAAAAAAAATCTGCGGTTGCCAACTCCCTTGGCGGGCGTGGCAACTAAGATAAATATCAAGATAATTGATATGCCATAATGGTGTAACAGAAAACAACTTTGGTTTAATATAACAAGAGGTTACGGCGCATCTACATTTTGATTCCCTAACGAGTGAAGATGTAGGTTAAAGATGTTGAAAATTAAATTAGCTACGATCCTTAACTGCTTGTAAATTATAATTAGCAAGTTACGAATAAGCGATGATAAAAGCTCTTGAGGTACGCATCGTGCCGTATCTTTATCTGCGCCTTTTTGCATGCCACTTACAACGTTCTGATTAATGACACATCCTTTGCGATGCTTCGTGAAAATAAAACAAACAAAATGACGTGTTGATAAGACACGCAAAGTTTTAGTGAACACATTTTTATCCTTTATTTTTAAATGCTTTTTAGTAAAGTTAAAAGTTGAATAATGCTAGTTTTTACGGATTTTATCGCGAATATTTAACTTTTTAAATACCCGACGTATCGAGCACTTTACAGCACCCATGGTCACGGAGGGACTGAGATGTTCAACGTCCAGATGTCATAGTTAACCGCGAAGAATTTATTATCCGGGAAGTCTGCAATTCGATTCTTGGAATCCTGGATAGGATGGATCCTTGGAAGGAATCGATGTTCTTTAGTGAGGATTTGTGGTCTATCAAATCCGATGTAGTGACGGGGGCGATCCTGTACGTGTTTACAGACTGTAGACGCTCCGGGAAGTCTGCAATCTGTGAACACATATAGGATCGCCCCCGTCACTACATCAGATTTGATAGACCACAAATCCTCGTTAAAGAACACCGATTCCTTCCAAGGATGATTCGCGAGGCTATTTAAATCAAAAAACATCCTAGTTTCAATAGAGAAGATGGCTAGGTGCTACCATCTTCTTGGGATCCTATAACAAATAAAATTAAATCCCAACCCAAGCATACAACTGCAAGACTTCAAGATACCACAAGTTCATACCGTGTAGATCGGATCAAAAGTTAAATTTTAATCTATGGTAACCGCGGTTAACTATGACATCTGGACGTTGAACATCTCAGTCCCCCCCGTGACCATGGGTGCTGTAAAGTCTTCGAAACCTCGGGTATTTAAAAAGTTAAATATACGCGATAAAATCCGTAGAAACAAGTAGTATTTAAATGTGTAGTGTTCGCGTAAATATAAGAAATTATTAAAAGTTGAAGTTAATGTTTCAGCCTATATACGTCCCATTTCAAGGCACAGGCCTCCTCTCATTTCTGAGAGAGTTTTGGGGCATGGAACTGTCCGCCGCGCTGTCTCAATGCGTGTGTGCCTCAATCGCCGAGCACGTGGTAAATAAGCACTTGAAATTGCAATTAACAATTTCATTGGTGCCAACAGGGGTTGAACCCAGGTTGTTCGCGTACTCTGAAATTTACAGCAAGCACTTAGCCCCTGAACTACTCAGACATAATTAACTGTATATACTGTATAACAAATGTATTAAATTTTACTTATTTTGTTGAACTTGCAGTAACCTAAACTGAAATTAAAGTTGAGAATAAAAATATTAAATAAAAGCATAACAATTAAATCATATTTAAGTTAAATAATTAAAGCTATTATAGATACCTATTTAGACACACACGGGATGAGGTGATATGATACGAATTATGCAATCTCTTGAGTCACTACTGCAAATTACTCTTTTTGGTGCTAATATTTTGTAAATACATCTTATATTAGTAAAGGTAGGTTTTAATATTTATAAGTTTCTAACAATTAAGTCTTGCAGAATTCATATTATACATGCGAGATTGTTAAAAATGGTTATATGTTTATATTTGGATTCATAGTGTGGTATTGAAGCGCCGCACAAAAAGCGGTGCCCTATAAATTGCGTTTCAGTCATACTTAGTTAGGTTTAGTATGTAAGCGCAATAATAGGTAAGAAAATCACACAGCACATAGGATGGAATCCCACACATTTGCTGTTACAGTATATTAAAGTTCACTGCTGAACAAGGGCCTCTCCTATATCACAGAGTACATAATAGTTGGCATAGATATCCACGCTTGGCAAGCGGGTTGCCAACCGCTAGGAAGACGCTGCTGCTCATTTCCTGGTTTGTTTCTCTTTGTCGCCTCTTATTACACTAAAGCAAAAGATAAGTCGTGAATTCACAAGAGCTCATATGTCTTATAATCCTAATTTTTCAATTTCTGTACAATATTTTTGTTCATCGCTAACCATGTGGATAATCAACGCTTAAAATTGCAATAAACAATTTCATCGGTGCCGGCTACGCTCGATTTTTGTTTGATCGCGTTGAATATCCTTTGAGCTTCCACGTTTCTAGATACACAAACATGTTTTAAATTCATAATTTATCAGTCACCTCGTTTTAGTTTTAATGAACTTTTATTTATTTATTTAAAAACTTAAAAGTAAAACCTTAATGTATAGGGTACATAGGGCGGACCTAACGCCATATGACATTCTCTGCCAGTCAAAGATAATTAATTATTGGCAGGTGCGAAACATAGTGCTTATATAAAGTGTAGATATATTAAACATATATATCAATAGTACATACAAACACTTTTAAATATAGGTAATATAGCATAAATATATCATCGATCTGTTATTTAGTGTTTTGTTTCATTTAATTTAGTGTTCCTGCAATGCAGTTTCCGGCTATAAATTCTAGCAGAAACAATATCTATGTAAAACAGAAATTATTAGTTTTTGTATCAGATAGATGGTATGAGGTAATACAGTACGGGTCGCCGTATCTAATACTGCTAATGAGAGTGTATTAGATATGAATTCGTATAAAAAACCGTTTCCTGGACAAAAGTAATTGGAACAAACAATACAGATGAAAATATAAGTAGAAAAGGGGACTTACTGCTAACGGTCCTCGTTATTTTGACAAGTCGCGTGTGCGCTCTACAGTACTACTTGACGTTGCAATAGAGGTACACTGTAGGTACGTAATTATAGAACTGTCTTCAAAACACAATACTTCTGCTGACAGCTGTTAAAGAGGAAATAATTATAAAGTCATTTATAATGCAAATAGCAAACTGTACAACCGTTTTAATTGTTTTTATCCTAATAAAACAATACCATGTTCTGTTAATTAATCACTTTCACACGTACTGTGAGAAAACAAAATAAGGAATATTTAATACCTTAAGCGAAATAGGTTTTTAAATACTAAGTATTTATATACTATATACTTAAAATAATAAATAATTAAATATAGTAAATTATTTTATAAGTAGTAACAAGAAGGTTGACGATCGAGGGTTACTTTTGATGCTTCATAGTATAGCTACATCGTGGTTCTACCACGCGTCAAAATTTAGATGTTGATGAATTCCGTCCCCCATCGTGGCGCCACTAGAGGCGCGTGAAGAAGAAGTACATTAGTCTTCGTCTTTAATAAAAGCGACAACGTTCTATTGTGAAATAACAGACCAATATATCTTCCTAGTCGCGACTATGTGTTGTTTATTTAGAGCCCTCAAGACACTTCTACGCGCATGCCATTTGACGACTTCCGACCTCTCAAATAGCTGGTTCCCAAAAAGACTATAGTACCTGGGTAAATATTATAGAAGAGAAAAAAAGATAGTGATATAAATTTAGACGTCAGACAAGGAAAGCCACAAAATACCGTCGTGAGCCACTTGCATCCAATGACTTCCTGCATACTTGCGAGATTATAACTCTTAGATAGTGAGAGATCACCTTACGATTTGCTTACCGCTACGATGCTGCATCTCTAAAACTTTCTGCCCTATTCGTAGTTGGTTCTTCGAGTTTTATGGCTAGTCCAGGGTTATGTCGGACTTTTTAGTTCTACTGCGCATAATATCTTCGTTGAGCTTACGTTACTTTACTTATCACACAGATGTTGACCTCCATAAAATGTACCAGGCGGTCCCATAATGAACTGGCCTGATATAGTTCAACGCGACATGTCGCTACATGTTATGTTGCATTAAATTGTACGTTTATCGTGCACTTAATATAAGAAACATGCATCGACATGAAATGCTTAGTCTTAGTTTAACAGGCATTTGAATAACGAGAGTCGCGTATTTTTTCAAAATGTCGAAAACTGAGTATCGAAATGTCATAAAGTTTCTGTTTAAAGAAGGTTTATCTCTTGCCCAAATAAAAGAACGATTGAATGGCGTGTATAAGGAGTCTGCCCCCTCCTATAGCACAGTGAAAAATTGGGTAAAAGAGTTTCGCCTAGAGAGAGAAACCATCGAAGACTTTGGCCACGACGGTCGACCTGTGGAAGTGCTCACTCCCGAAACGATTGCTCTTATCGAAGAGGAGGTTCTGAGTGACCGCCGTTTAAAGATTAGAGAAACTGAAGCAAGGCTTGGGCTCTCTAAGAGTACCGTTCATCGCGCGATCCATGAACATCTTCACATGATAAAAGTGAGTGCAAGGTGGGTACCGAAACTTCTTTCAGCGGTACAGAGACAGGAAAGAGTGCGCTGCGCTTCGGAGTTTTTGGATCATTGTTGCGAAAATCCAAAGACTGTGATCGAGCGGCTAGTGACTGGTGATGAAACTATGATCTTGTACTATGATCCACAAAGCAAGCGCGAGTCAATGGAATGGCGTTATAAGGGTGAAAAGCCCCCTAGGAAGGCAAAGGTGCAACAATCGACTAAAAAACTGATGTGCACAATATTTTGGGATTTTCAAGGCATTTTGATGGTGGATTTTAAAGAACGTAATACAGTCGTGAACGGCGATTATTATGCTTCTTTAATATATAAATTACGAGACAAGATAAAGGAAAAACGAAGAGGCAAGCTGTCTAAAGGTGTCCTGTTGCTCCATGATAACGCCCCTGTTCTTACCGCTGGTGTTTCGAAGGATGCAGTTCGTCAATGCGGGTTCACAGAAGTTCAACATCCACCTTACAGTCCAGACATGGCCCCGTCCGACTATTATTTATTTCCAAATTTAAAGCGGGACTTAAGAGGAAGAAAATTTTCAAGCGATGAAGAGTTGCGGGCGGCCGTCTTCAGTCATTTTGAGGATAAAAAATGTGATTATTTTTATAAAGGTTTAGAGATGTTGATTCACAGATGTCAGAAGTGTGTTAGTATTCATGGTGATTATATTGAAAAATAAAATTGGTTTCGTTTCATTTCCTTCATTGGTTCATAGTTAGGCCAATTCATTATGGGACCGCCTACGTATATTACAAAAAAAATATCAGTCAATACAGTGTGAGTCTTTATAAAGTGCACATTTCAAAACCAGGGAAACTACATATAATTTCATCGAAGAAAAAATTATTAAAAAAAAATTTTTTTTAATGAATATTTTAATATTTGAAATTGTAGCTGCTAACCCTATTTAAATAAATTGTTATAACTTTTAAACTGAATGTCCTATCAAAATGGAATACATTTTCAAATGATTTTTAATAATAATCCGTGCCAATAAAGTAAAAATTTCCTAGAACATGAACGTCTAAAAGTTAGAATAAAGAGGTTTTTGATGAAAATCTGGTATTTTTCTCATCATTTTTACAATAACTTTAGAATTTCTCGAAAAATCGTCGCCTTAATCCTACTTTTTTATATTATATCTTATGTTATTCTACATCGTACTAGCTTTCTAATGGCAAAAATGCACGTTTATTACTCAAATGCAACCATTTTCATGAGTGTTTGAAAAAGCCCCTGCGTTTGCGCATCGTTTAGCTACGCACCCGCCATTTTTTATAGGGCAGGTAGAGACCCTTTTTTTGGATGAGTCATTGTTTTAATAAATAATAAATGATTTATGTAGATAAAATCTAGTTCTATTCCTAAAAATGTAGTTTTCTCTACCTGCTATGGTGCTTAACTGAGTTATGTGCTTTTTTAAAATGCTAATTTGTAAAGTTGTATCAGAGTAATAAACGTGCATTTTTTGCCATTAGAATGCTAATATAATGTAGAATAACATAAGAGTAAAAAAGTAGGATTAAGGGGACGAATTTTCGAGAAAATTTAAAGTTATTGTAAAAATGATGAAAAAATACCAGAATTTCATCAAAAACCTCCTTATTCTAACTTTTAGACGTTCATGTTTTAGGAAATTTTTACTTTATTGGCACCGCTTATTATTAACAGTCATTTAAAATTTTATTCCATTTTGATAGGACATTAAGTTTAAAAGTTATAATAATTTATTTAAATAGGGTTAGCAGCTGCAATTTCAAATTTTAAAATGTTCATAAAAAATAAAAAAAAATTATAATTTTTTTTTTATAATTTTTCCATCGATGAAATTATGTGTAGTTTCACTGGTTTTGATATGTGCACTTTATAAAGACTCACACAGTTCTAAAAAAATATTGTAAAACTTAATATATAATTGGTAGCTTTATTATAGGTTGTGTGTATTGTATTAATAGGTTGTGTGTATTGTATATACTTTTAACTGCTTAGTTCTTAATGTTTAATTATAAATACAATTTAGTTATTTTTTAAAATCTTTAAACATATTGTGGTTGCAAGCTTTTATATGTATTAGATATATTTGGAAACTTCATTGATTTTAGGATTACTCCTATATGTTCTAAAGGGTCCGCCATCTAACTTTTTTTTTCAACTAGTGCTTATTTCGTGAATGGCAACACTTAGCTCATGTCTAATTTGACAGATAATTAGTTTTATCCTTCCGCTGAACGAATATGGTTGTGTATACGCTTGAACAACGCTGGGAAATATCGCGACATTACTTTGAAAATCATGGTAATGTTGCAGAATGTGTGCGAAAATTGCGTACGGATTTTGGAAGAAATGAAGCACCGTCAGCTCCGTATGTTCGTTACCTTGTGAAAAAAGTGAAAGAAACTGGCATCCTCATCGATAAACCAACGCGTGAAAAGCCAAAAACAGTGCGTACACCCGAGAATATTGCTGTTGTGGCCGAAAGTGTGCGTGAAACGCCATCAACATCAGTTCACCGTCGTTCTCAACAATTGGACATTTCGGAGACATCATTGAGACGAATTTTGCATATAGATCTTGGTATGACGCCGTACAAAATCCAATTGGTTCAGGAGTTGAAGCCAACTGACCACCCAATGCGTTTTCGCTTCGCTAAGTGGGCCTGCGATCGACTTGCAGAAGATGCGGATTTTGCCAAAAAAATCATCTTTTCAGATGAAGCTCATTTCAAACTTGGCGGGTATGTAAACAAGCAGGATTCTCGCATTTGGGGCACAGAAAACCCGCACGCATTCATCGAAAAGCCGGTGCACCCAAAGCGAGTCACTGTTTGGTGCGGATTTTGGTCCAGAGGCATAATTGGGCCATTTTTCTTCGAAAATGAGCAAGGTGTGGCCGTTACAGTCAAGGGCGATCGTTATCGGGCCATGTTGAACGAATTTTTGTTCACAGAAATTGAAGAGGAGGATATTGGCAACATTTGGTTTCAACAGGACGGCGCAACGTGCCACACAGCCAACGCTACACTTGATGTTTTGCGTCCTGTTTTTGAAAATCATATTATCAGCCGCAGAGCTGATGTCGTTTGGCCACCTCGGAGCTGCGATTTGACACCGTTGGACTATTATTTGTGGGGTGCCGTCAAAGATAAGTGTTACGCCAACAAGCCAGAGACAATTGACGCTTTAAAGGACAGTATTCGTGAAGCCATTGGTGAAATACAGCTGCACACAATCGATAATGTACTCAAAAATTGGACCGATCGTGTAGGCTACTGCATGGCCAGCCGAGGCAGCCATTTGAATGAAATTATTTTCCATCATTAACCGGAAGGATTGTACTTTCAAATAAAAAAAGAAATTTGAAAAAATATTTAGTAGTTTTTTTTAACAGCATTTTTTTAAAAAAAAGTTATTTGGCGGACCCGCTATAATGCATTTTTTGTTGTACTGTTTGTTTCTGTTAAAAAACAAAAGAAAAAAATAAAAAAATGCACAACGTAGTTAAAACTAATCATGTAATAAGACAAATCAAAGTAGTGAGAAAACAAAAGGCGTTATCATTTTAACAATAATTCTGGGAAACTGAAAAACTATAAATATCACTAGATAACCCTAACTTAAGTCTTCGAAATAATGCTACTACATTAAAATTTATATTCGTGAGATTATGACATTCGTTTTTAATTTCATCATGTAATAAAAGCTACTAAATTTTAAGATCGATTATAAGATTAATAGAATCAGGCGTTACTTTGCGGTTGCAATGTAACTTTTAATATCTTTAGTATAAATTCATTATACTAAAGATATTAAAAGTTACTTTGCAATCATCCGCTCCATTAAATAAAATGATGTGTCTTACCTGGTTTGAAAAACACCTCCCGCCCTCCCTCAATTGTGTACACTAATCCCACCACCACTACTCCCAATACCACTACTCTGTGTTATAGTCAATGTGTGTCTTGCCTAGAGAAGTGGCGTTGGGAATAGTCGTGTTGGGAGTAGTGGTGGTGGGATTAGTGGTGTCGGGATTAGTGCACGCAATTGAGGGAGGGCGTCAGGTGCTCTTCAAACTAGGAAAGATACATCTTTTTATTTTATTGAGCGGGGATGGTTGCAAACTTTTAAAATCTTTACTAAAATTTAGTAATTCGCTAATCATTATAATCTCAGATAATTATCATTTGTGCTCAAGTTTTTACAAAGGCGAAAAAGGGATTAACGGAATTAACGTTCAACATGTTTTATTTTTCCTCGATTCAACCGAGGTGAATGGATTGAATTAAATGAAATGGTGAGGTCAGACTTACAGCTTACATACCAATGATAAAGTAATTTTTGTCGTCATTATTTAAAGTAAGTAATTGATTTTAAAAATAATGTTTAATGATTTGAGCATATACTACATATTATGTTAAGTTTTATTTAGCATTAAATTTACCCAAATTATTAAATTTAATTCTGAACCTAATCGGCTATCACGTTTTTTCATCACCTGGCACTTTATAAATCGGTAGTTAAAATTTCCTCTGAATTTGAGGAGATCGCTACTATACTGCTTCATAATATATTTTATTGTTAATTAATGTTCTAAATCGCCGTTGGTAAAACTTAAATCACTTTCAATAAGTATTTTTATTCTATATTGAAAAAATATTATTTTATTTTAACCTATTCATAGAATAAGTACATCAATTATAACAATAACTAACTAGAACCTTTGAGCTGCCAAAGCTGCTGGTTTGTTAACATCGATTGTTTATAAATATTTTACAATAATTTAAGATTAAAAAGTCATAAAAGACTAACATCTCTATACAACGCTAACTCATACTTCATCAAAATAATGCAGGTTCACGTACAGCATGTAAAAGTCAGAAATAAACGTAAAGTTCATAAAAGCCTCTTTATATAAAGGGAAGTAGATATGAATGAAATGCCAGAGAGGAGTGCTGCACTAAGTGATAAAAGGCCTACGTACTCTAGTTGTAAGAGCTTTTATTTGTGCGGCCAATTCAGATTTAAAGCTAACCCAAAATATTTTACTGAAACATTTATTATATTATCTATAGTATTAGAAAGTCTACACACATCCCTCTTGACATTGAAAAAACTCCCAACAAGTTAGTTTTTAAAAATCAAGTCCGTAAGAATGTGAAAAAAAAGTATATATATATATATATATATATATATATATATATATATATATATATATATATATATATATATATATATATATATATATGTTATAAAATTTGGGCGCCAGACTTTTTTTTTCGAGATTTCTGTGTGTTTACAAAGTTGGAACAAAATTTATACTTTCGATATAGATCTCAAGTTAATGTATTAAAAAAAGATGAATATTTTCTCGAGTCCATACTAAATTTTTCTCGAGTTTTCAGTTATCTGTTGATTAATTTAATAATTATGTAGTTCCATAAACCATTTTTTTGGATTAAGAAATATCTTGAATAGTAGCTAGCATTGCATCCTCCTAGCTTTAGAAATGATGCAACAATAAACTTGAAAATAAATTAAATATAGGTGTTACTGGTTACTTAGGTGTGTACAACACTATATTAAAATTATGCGAGCACTGTAGCATTTATGACAAAGAAAGGCTCTGGAACCTTACAAGTCTCACAAAGTACTTTACAAGTTTTTACTATATGAAAGTTTTGTCAAGTTAATTTGCACTGGTACATTTGTCACTTTGTCAAGTGTAACTTTAGTTCTTCCAACATAACAGCAGTTAACTAACTTAAAGCGTACAAACGTGTTTCATGTAAATGAGCGGTTCATCTTCTGTGCAGTTTTCAAGCAAAATATTTGCATTTTACAGAAGTTAACTAAAAGATAAAATCATAAAATAAAACACTACCGATTGAACATTCAATCATAAGATAAAAGTTGTTCATAGAATATAATACAACATACCAGTTACAGTTTTATGTTTTTATCCGACTGCAAAGGGTAATGTGTTTATCGGATAATATATATGTATGTATATACGTAGGTAAGTCCGTTTTTCCTTTGTGGCGCTCTAGAGACCAAACACACTATGGGACTAAACGGTGCATGCCATCTCAAAAATGATTCAGACAAAAGTCGTGTTAAAAAAACCGTTTTAATTGTTTTATATTCTGAGAAGATAGAGCTATTCGATATTATAGTATAAAAAAATGAACAATCCGTTAAAAGTATATAAAATTAAATCCACACTTTGAATTTCGATAATTTCATATATATATATATATATATATATATATATATATATATATATATATATATATATATATATATATATATATATATATATATATGTATATGTATATATATATATATATATATATATATATATATATATATATATATATATATATATATATATATATATATATATATTACTCATGAAGAAAGTTCATACAAATATTACGCAATTTTGGATTGCTCAGGATATTTAATTTACAAGTACACTATGTTTTTATAAGAAATATATTTTTTTAAATTTAATCGTAAGTGTTATAAGGAATTTTTTCGTCATTTCGATTTTCAAGTAGAGGTTTCCTTGTTGCTATTTAGTAACACCGGAAAATAAATTAAAATCTACGTCATTACCGCGCCTTTACCAACTAGAAGCAAAAATGTCGGCCGTGGAAAAAAATAGAGAGAAAAAAAGACGATTTTCGTTATTTGCACTTATTTATGACATTTGTGGATACAAAAAATACTTTTTAGTGTTTGTTTACAATAAAATACTTTAACAAGTAAGCACAAAATAGCATACACAAGTAGGTATTTAATATTTGGAAAATATTTTTACCCGGTACTTTTTTGCGATGGTTATTTTAACCCCACGTATGATAAAAACGATGTTGCGTACTTTTGATCTTATCTGATATGATAATTGTAATTAATGGTTACAACATCCCTATGAGAACTATTTTAATCTTTTTCTTATAATTCAGTTTTTTATGAATATTTAAAAATATATATTTATCATTTTATTTCTAAATAAATATACTTTTTAAAGTGTGAATGTTTTAACTATCTAATAGCATAAGTGTTCAAAAATACGCACACAAATTAAAATTTAAATTTAAAATGTCAAGAAAAAGAAGTTGTAGATTTTTGACGTTGAACGCACCGCTTGGTGCCATAGTGAAACGCGTCGGTCGATTTTGATGATTATTTCGTCAATAGATTTGTCTTAATCTTGTAAGTGTCACTAAAGACATGACACTAATCAAAATCCAATATGGCCACAACCAGGCGCTATAATGCTTAAAAGAAAAAAAATGAAAGTCGACGAACTATGTCAAGTGGGGTATCATTGATTAGGCTTTTGAAAATCATGGTTAGGTTTCTTCCAGTTATTTTATATTATAAATTACTATTTACAATCTATAACGATTTTAAGTTAGTTAGTTAGCGATCATTTTCGCTTAAAATTTGCAAAACTTATAAAAGAGCTATGATAAATTTCTTATTTAAACGTATAATGGGTGTGGCGGCGCTGTCGTCGCGCCGCAAGAGAAACACACCGAAGCCTAAATCACGCTATCAACATTCTGAATCATAAACAGCATATATAGAACATCTCCGAACTATCACACGGAGTGATGGCCGCTCCCCGGGCAGAACACCTTGCCCGGCGGGAGATCTCCCCTTTCCCTCCACGGCCACATGGGTATTATTGGTAATTTTTTAGGCACTCGCGTTTTTTAAAAATGGTATTGTCCTTGCTTGTTTTGGTCATGTTGTAATTTATTTCATTGATAAATTTTAGGGCCTGCGCTCACAGACGGCAAGGTATGGCACGGCGTGGCAAGTCGGAGTGCCGAAGGATCCTGTGGCATGCCGAAGGATCCTATGACAACCCGCCTCGTGACAAAAGCAGCCGCGTTCGGGTTTACTGAGATCGCTGCAACGGGCTATATTCAACTGTGTTTCAACTAGTTAGCACTCAC